>OY829537.1:37473513-38673513 GCA_963691705.1 Viola odorata
TCTATGATAGTAAATCAAAAGGTGATCAAGCTCCTAACAAAACCATCTAGATCTAGTATTAAAACGACAAGTGAGTAAATATAGCAAAGAGAATATATTAAACACAATTTGGTCTCGTGACAATCCTCATGCAACCCTTAAAACACCCTTGCTAAGCTAAAGAACTTAGCCACATATATTAATCAATAACAAAATAGATTCAACCATAAGCATAAGAGGAAAGAAATACGAAATGAAGAGAAATGCAATATTAAGAAATACCGGCCGGAGCTAAAGCTCCAGTTTAAACAGTGATGCCAGCGACGGCTATAAAGAAGTGGGAGTGACAAATCCCAAGAAGGAAGGCGAGCGGCTGCTCCCAAAATGATTCTATGACCTAATAATGAGTGATGTCCTAAAAACCCTAAAAACTAATGTTTAAATACCCTTACAACTCACTAGAAGACAAAGGACAACTAGGAGAAGGGGACAAAATGGGAGGACGCCCTAAAGGAATATTCCTAAGGTAGCCAAAAAGGGATCTGGGAGGAATCCCACGAGAATCTTGTCGCGTGCGTCCTTGAGGAGATGTTTGCACGTGTGGCAGCAAGTTTGGGGCAAAATGCAGCTCTGGATGGCTCAAATGAGAATCCTGGGCAAGACAACGCGACTGGCATCTAGGGCTCGACGAGGGGGAAACAGCTAGGCCTCGACGCTTTGAGATCCACGGCAGAATTCCACAAAAAAGGAGTATTTCGGCATCTTTTCCTCTTTGAGTTTAGATCTGCAAAAAGTATGAATTCAAAGGAAAATTAGCAGTATCATGCCCAAGATAAGCCTACAAATACAGAGGAAAATATGCATAAAATACGCTATATCAAATATCCCCACACTACCCGATGCTCGCCCTCGAGCATCAACAAAACTGAAAACCACCCCAAACATAGACGACCACAACCAACCCAGACACAAAAACAAACCAGACACCAAGCTAAATTTCGCTAACGACACCACTTCGCCTAGACAACACCTGCATCAAATCAGAAGGGTAACGACCCCAAAGATTAGACTTTCCTGCATCCAACCCATGTACCAACAATCCTCACCAGATAGGTGTTTACGCTCACGCTCACAAACAAGGATATGTGTTTGATCGCTCAAAACTAAATGCAACTAGCGCAGTACAAAACCAGACTTGCATATCAATCCGAGTACGTAGTACACATGCATGGGCAATCATTCAATCGGAGGGAACCACACAGGGTCATACCAGCTGAGCATCAAATTGAGGAAGATGCTAGTCTTGACCAAGACCTACAGCAGCAGGTTGAACCTTCCTTTACACCAGAACCTACACAAAACAACATGCAAGCAGTTCTGACTGCCCTGAACCAGAATAACCAGTTCCTCACAACCATGCAACAAACAATTAATGACTAGCAACAAACCATTCTTAGACTACAACAAGACCAAAAAGATGCCTTAACCATTATGACGAAATTCCTGAATGGTCTACTCATTATGACGAAATACCCCAGGTCAATTCCTTCCTTTTCTATTATGTATATATTTGTTTAATTTTATTTTTAATTTTTTGTTTGTGTTACTTACCTTACTCACACATTGAGGACAATGTGTCCACTAAGTATGGGGGAGGGGGTTTTCTATTTGTATGTGTGATTTTATTTTTAATGTGAATTTATTATTTTTGAGTGTTTCTAGTGTTTTTTAAATTTTTAGGTATGTCTTAAATTTTTTCTGCATGATTTTCTTTGGATTTTTGTGTGTTTCAAGATTGATTTGCATGTTTTGTATTATTTTCAAGAATCAGAAGTCATTTTATCTTTAAACATCTCATCCATTTACATAGGAAGTAAGAATGCTTTATTTCATGACTCCATACTATACTGCCAGGGCAATTAATTGGGTTAACATTTCCAATACCTGTAAAAGTGTGACACCTGGTACTCTTTAAGCATCCCTCATGTACGTAGATTCCTGATTCTAGTGCTTAACACCAGAATCTGCAAATGAAACAACCACAAATGTTTTGTCTCACCTTGTGAGCCTTTGACATATAGAACTGCCATGCAATTTGTAGATGAGCTCTTGAAAAGAATAAAATGCTCTTTAATTCTTACCTCGCCAAGTAGGAGCATCTAGAGAACTATCCTAGTAAAAGAACAAAATGTTGCAGCAACATATAAAAGAGAAACAATTTTGTCCTGGTGTTCTTGCCTCACCAAGTAGGAGCATCCAGGAAACTACTCAATCAAAGAACCATGAGAAATGCTGTAAAAAGCAAGGCTCAAAAGTACTTGTAAAAAAAATATGGAAGTAGTTCATATGGAATAAGAGGAAACAGAGGAAGACAGAACAGTTTGTTTTGTTTCAGTTTGCATAATTTTATCATGGAGCACCGGAATTATGACTATGTATATGCAGGATGTTTGGGGTATTGGTTAGGCCTTAGTAATACATTTTTGGAGTTGTGAATTAAAGTGTTTGAGGATTCTATGTGATGAGATGGATGGTTAACTGCAAGTGTTTTCTGATTTTTATCTTTCTATGTGTTTTGTTTTGTTATTGAGTCAGAATGCTTAGGGACAAACATTGGAATAAGTGTGGGGGGTTTGATTAAGCTTGAGTTGCAGTAGTTTTTACCACTAGTTCTCTTGTAATTTCGAATGGTATGCTATTGATTTTGGTATGAATCATTTAATTATTATATGAGACAACTTTAGAGAGGAAAAGAGCAAAAAGATGAGAATTAGGCATGGTTCTAGGCATATTTGGAGCAGCTGGATTCTTGACCAAGACATTGGAGTCATCTCTCTAGGCCAAGACAGATTCACTTGGCCAATCCACCATCCTGGCGAAATCTATGGAGCAGACAACGGATTAAAGACGCTGGCAAATGATTTTCCTGCCCTAACGATGGAATCGTTAATCTGGGATTGATTGAAGATGCGTCCTGTTATTTTCACTTTGTTAGGATTCTTTGGTGAGGAGAGAGTAATTCAAAATACAATTTAAATTTGATTAGGATTTTATTTCCTTTAATTCTGCTATTAGCTATTTTCTATGAAGCATTTATACTCTCTTTAGGATTTTTTGAGAGAAGCTCGGCCGTCTTTGGGTTGGAATCTCCTCTGGATTTTTATCATCTTTGATACATTCAGCTCCTTCGGGAATGAAGGATTACTATCATATTTTCAATACATTATTTGTTTTACTTTCAATTATGTGTATGAGTAGCTACGTTCACCTTTCTTAGCAGAGGCATCTAAAGCATGAGCATGAATATACATGAGACGTAATCGAATCTATTAATCTTCAATTCTGTATTTAATCGATCTCGTGAGTATTACCAACGTATTTTCTATTTGATATTAGACCTGATCAATCTAGGATTGAGTAGATCACGCAACAATCATTCTCCTTGGCCATGGATTATTGACCAACTGGATCGAAGTAGACACCTACGCGCTAGCGGAAGTCCATGAAATAGTAGGGGGAAAGGTTAATCAGACCCAGTCCTAATTGATGCCCAAGGATAGTAGTCTGGAGTTTTCTTCCCCTAATCATTCATCAACCAATTCAGTAAACCCTTTAACCTGCAAGGTGCTGGTTGGTTAGACATCATCTCTAAGCGTACCTTGATCCTATAGTAACTATGTAGATTGAAGATGAATACCCCTGCGTCGATGATTGTATCTCATGTCTCATAGCTGTCTCCTAGGAATCTATCTCTCATTTGATCTCTATTTCTGAATCTGTCATCTTGACCAAGAACATAATTCTTGGCCAAGACAATTACTTGTTTTATTTATCCTTCTGTTTTAGTTTCAATACAAAACCCCCAATTTCATCTAAGTGTTATTTTAATTATTACAAGTTCACACAAAAATTATACCATAACTCCATGTGGATCGAACCTCTTACTGTTCATAGCAACAAGTTGTAATTTATATTTATTTTTGACAGATTTGACACATACATGGTAATTATATTTTCATATGTACATAATTAATAACATTATTTTTACTTTATATGGAAATTGCACTTTTTAATTTTTTAAATTAAAGAAATAGAGTATATATATGAGCATTATACATACATTGGTATATATAGTAATAGATGTTATTAAATTATTTTGTACGAACTAATTACACTTACTATATTTATATAGTCAATAAAATTTCATATAAAACAAGTGTTGGAGGGATACTTCTACCTTAATAAACTGGACATTTAATATAGGAACGTAGTAATAATATTTAGTTTCAAAGTTAATTTGAAATCAACGACTTTTATCGGGTGAGACATCAATTATTTTCTCATAATATTAATACGTACAATTATTATATCTCAAATTAGTGATCAAGTATCTAAGGTAGTTAATTTTCACAAATATAATCTCTTAATTTTACTAAAATTATTATACTTTTTCAAAATAATAATATATATATTTTAACTTGTTCTTTTACATGCTATATTAAATTAATTGATACTATGTACATTATTTTTTTTTGTATATGTAGTACAAAAATATATATTTAGTTTTAATGTTAATTTGAAATAAAGGACTCTTATTTATAATTTTCTCATTATAGAAATACAATAATGAGAAACGTCATTACTTGCAAAATTAGTCAAGTAGGGAACTTAATTTTGTACCAATATAATGTCTTCATTTTACAAAAATCATTATACCTTTTCCAAATATTATAAGTTTTAATTAGTTTTTTACATTGTATATTAAATTAGTTAGTTTTGCATATAAGAGTCCTTAATTACACAACCAAAGGAAACATGTACATTTAAAATATATGTATAGGATCTTGTAGATGTAGCTAGTATAATAACATTTAGCCTCTAAGTTAATTTGAAATCAACGATAATTATATATAACATCAATTATAAATGCAAAAAGAGAATTGAGGATGAAATGAGTATTTTCAACTTATTACATTATTCATTTATTGTGAGGCATACCTTAATGGTTATTGAATTTTATTTTTTGTTGATTGCTAGGCCTATGAAGCTAATTATGAAAATGTAGCTAGTGGGAAACCTTCATCTCAAACTGTGCAAAATGAAAGCCATGCGAGTGGGCAAACATTTATACAAATCTACCACAAGTAAATCTGCCACCCTCATCTTCTGCTATAGGGAGGCTTATGAACCAACAAACTGTAGGAGCAGCACTGCCATCTGCAACACACCCTACACCAAAACCACCTACTGCATCGGTTTCTACTCCAAGGCCACAAAATGCAGCAGATTACACTCCCATGCCACCTTCTACGCAATCACACAGTAAGAAAAGGACACGTGAGGTCATTGGTACCCAAGAATCTACAACAGGCTGATCTCACCTGCTTAAAAACCTTGGATCCCCTGATTACTATTTTACTGGAATTTTTTTCGTCAATTGTAATGAAATGGTGTTTTATTGATGCATAAGTGGTTGTTAGATATATTAGGTTCCTTTAGTATGAAACTGAGATTGAAGACTGCTTTACATTTTTGTAGCCACTAGTGTGATATATTAAATTAATTACATTATTTTTCTAGATTTTTAAATTAATTACATTATTTTTTGTAGATTAATTACATTATTTTTCTGGATTAATTAAATTAATTGCATTATTTTTCTGGATTTTTTACATTAAATTAATTAGATCCTCCCTTTGTAATATATATTCGGCTTGGAAATCACAAACCAGATCGTATCAAGCAGTAGCGGAGCTCTTAGTGCTTTGAGTTTATCTTGTGTTTGTTCCGTTTGTGTTTGTTCTACCGCCAAGAAAATTTCACCATTTTGTGCCCAAAAACTTCAGTTTGTGTGTGAAAAATGTTGTTCTTGACTCTCCTAAAATTTCTGTGAAAATCTCATGGGTTTTGGCCACCCAAAACTGAAAAGAGCACATTTTCCAGCTTTAGGAGCTCTTGTTGTGTCTTCATTTCTCCACCTAAAAGTCTCCAAATTTCTATCAAGAGTCCTCAATTTATGTGTCTTAAACATTAATCTTGAGTTTTCTTAACATTTGGTGAAAGTTTCAAGCCATTTGGACACCAAATCCAAAAGTTACAAAAGTTTCAGTCTTGAAATTCTTCATGTCCATCTTGTGTACAATTGTTTTTTAGTTTCTGTCGAATTTTCTCTTCCTTCCTGAATTTCAATGTTAAATTTCATGAATTAAAATAATCATTTGTTATTTTTAAGAGGTGAAAACCGAAGCTTTGCCCAAGAACAACTCCATCAGATAACTTAGTGTTCTTTATGTGTTCTTAAAGTTCTTGTTGAATCCTCTAAATTTGATCCGAACTTACTACTTTTCTCTCATCAATTTTGTGTTTGCCTTTTTAGTTTAATCTATTTTAATTTGATCAAAGTCAGCTCTTACACCTTTCCAACAACTCTCTTACACCTTGCCATTTTTGGTGCTACACAAAAAGCAACTTGACTTTTACCCGTTTGAGCTGAGACAACCCAACAAGAATTCCGCACAAAAATCTCCCCCAAACACCCCATAAAAGGTCTGCACAAGTCCTAAACTAAGGAGAAAAGGTAGCAAACCAAAGTCCTAAACAAAACACCTTTTGTGCTGGCATTAGAGGGAAAAACGTGGTGAGTCTTAAACACATGTGCGAGCTGCTACTTTTATTTTAAACATCAACTTAAGTCTTTTATCTTTGTGTCTCCAAGTCCTAGAGTCAACTAAATTCCTAAACATCTTCTCAAGTCTCATTCATCCGAGTCTCTTCTAGGTTTACCCAATTAGTGTCTTTCATTGAGTCTTGTCTTGCTTGTGTCTTTCTTGCACCTTCTCGAGTCTACTTCTTATGATTCAGTACTTGAGATTGCTAGCTTGAATATGTGTGAGTGCAAGAGCTTGAGAGGGTGGTGATGGTAATTTTTTCTAGAGTTAAATACGAGCGTAAACACGTGAGGATGTGTGTTGTTTTCACTAACCTATATATATATATATAGGTTGCAATTTTTGTAAGAATAATATCACAAGATAGTGATTATTATCAATAATATCATAATAATATCTCGAAGACATTTTCATACATTTTCCTCCTTCGAAAATGAAGGATTATTATCAATTATATACATTGCTTATTTTTCTTTTTAATTATATATATGAGTAGCTAAACACTCTTTTCTTAGTAGAGGCAATAAAGCATGAACATGAGTATACATGATGATACGAGCCAGACTAGGAGTCCAGCCGCATCTACCGCACCCGTGCCCTTACCGCCCGCAGGTGCCATCACACGCTCGCACACGAGAACCCTACAAGAGAGGCTAAGCACCCTGATCCATGAGGACCAGAAGGCCGAAGCCTCGTTGGACTCAGCCAGCCTGCGCGCGCCCCAGCCGAGCCTCGTCACACTCGTGCACGCCACAACCGAGGCACCACCGAGGCCACCATGGGCCAAGTCGGACCTCTAGCCCATATTTTGATGTAAGAAATATTCCGGCAAGACAAGATGTATTTATAAATCACCAGGAACATGCCTGCCAAGTGCCAGCTCAATCGCAGCAAAGGTTAGGGAGAACACCTCACTCAAAGTACCATACTGCCAGCGAAAGCCACCTTCGAGCCTTTTGACTATGGACGAATATTTCCCCGCACTATCTTTAGACCACGGTGAGATATGTGTCTTAGAAGTACTCTTTACAAATTTAATCCAATTCTCCTGAGCAAGTTGAGAGAACGCCTTATTCTACTCAGCGTGTGCAGAAATAAAGCCCAACGGGCCTCCAGAAGTTCCGACTCAAGCATTGGTCACTCTGACCGGACTGTGACTTGACCAGGAACTGGATTGACTTTATTTTAAGTTGTTTGACTATTATTTATCTAGGTGGATTTTATTATTAAGTAGATAAATAATTAGGAGCGCTTTTAAGTAGTTAAGCGCAAGTGAACTACTAAGTAGGGTTTTGCGGATTTTTTTCCATAAAAAGGGAGAGCTGCCTCTTTGTTTCTTAACGTTGATTATTATTAAAAACCAGAAGAGTTTTCTTCAGTTGATCTCTCAAGATCCTTGTTCTATACCCGGTTTGATAAGCCGCGTCTAGCCTCAAGTAAAGCACGAAGTCTATCATCCATTCTTTAGTTTCATCTGGGTTGTCTAGGTATTGTACATGGACAAAAGCGTCAAGACATGATGGAGCAGATGGAGTCCGATAAAAGGTCTGAAAGACTTGATGGAAACCTCTATGTGTTATGTTTATTGTGTCCAAGTGTCAGAGCATTCGGACAAGTAGATCTCAAGGAGATTCGAGATGACAATCTCGCACACAGCAGTTCTAGGCACAGACACAATAGGCAACTTCGTTGGAATGTATCCGGTGCTGTACAAGTCCAAATTGTGCGATCGACCAAGCGTTGGAAACTTCACGATGTTATCTTTCATTTGGGACAAGATTCAACTCATTTGGCCCAGTGGTTTAAAAGTTATGGAAGTCTACATTATGGTGCGCAGTCTGTCCACGAGACAACATACGACTTGAAGTTTCGGCCCAAACCTTGGCCCGATGATGGAGAACTCGACATGAGCTGCTGGAATGCATTTAATTATATTTATATTTACTTTAAATTAGTTTTCTTAGTTAATTAGTTAAATATTGACAACAACTTATGTTTTCATTTATTTAACTAATTAGTTAATTAGTTTCCTTAATTAATTAGTTAAATAAATGACAGCAACCTTTGTTTCCATTTATTTAATTAATTAGTTAATCAGTTTATTTAAATTAGTTAATTAAGTTAATTTTCTTAATTAGAACTCCTACTTCTATTCCTATTAGGGTTTGCTTGTAAACTCTTTATAAGGAGCCGTTTAGCTCCATTATTGGGTGGCTTTTATTTGATAATTTTAGAACCTTTGTTTTTCAATATTTGCCCCTTGTTCAACGTGTTGAACCTTGTTCTTCTTGAGTCTGCAATACTTGAGTCGTATACAAGTAAATCTTAGAATTGCGTTATTGTGTCATTTCTCTTAATGTGATTCTCACATCGTTGAGTCTAGTCCTAAGAATCCGATTCAAGATCCTTGACTTGAAATCGATTAGGGCTCTTAGCACAGGTTAGCTAAGTGGTCTAAGCTCGTACTTGTCGAGTTCATTACTTCCGCATCGAAATCCATCTTTGAACAACGATCAGAATTGGTGCTACGCATCCTAAGCAACTAGGATCGTATCAGTTGGTAGCGGAGCTTAAGGCGTTCAAAGATTGGTAAGTATCTTTAATTGTGCTTTTAGTTTTCATTTCTGAAATTGGTATTCCCTTCTACTCCATTCAAAACCGATTTCTTTGTTGTGCTTGGTTCGTTATATGTGCAAATTTCTGGTAGTGTCGAAATTGAATTTTAATACATAGCTATTGAAGTCTGATTTTGGTGGGAAAGATCTTGTTGGAAAGATGAACCTGTTAGGTTTCTGAATCAAAAAGAATCAAGTGATTCGGACACAGGAGTCAAAAGCTATAGTCAATTTACTAAATTGTGTTTTCTGCCAAATCCTACACAATTTTCAGTTGGTGAAATTGGATTTTAATATATAGCTACTGAAGTCCGTTTTGAGTGAAAAAGGATCCATTGGAAGACTGTGTTTGTTGGGCTTCCAAATCAAAAAGAATCAGTCAATTTGGAGTTCAGAGTAAAACGTTCTGATCAAAACACTAAATTGTGTTTTGTTGTCAAAAAAAAAGGGGAAAAAAAACAGCAACTTGAAAAGAATCACGAGAAGGTTGTATTGGATAAAAAGAAAAAAAAAAGAGAGAAAAAAAAAGAAACGAAAATTCCAAAAGAAAAGAAAGGAATTCAATTCTGCAAATACAAAAATATATAGAAGTATTTGCGCCACAAAAGTCCTATTTATCAAGGAAGCGAATTGAAGTGCGATTGGATATTAAAATCAGAACTGAAATTGAATTTGTTTGAGTCCTTTCGAGTCAATTTGAGCTTTCTTTGATTCCTTGAAATTGCCTTCTACTCTACTTGCTATTTGTTTGATTGGTTGTTCTTGCAATTACTCAAATATCAAGTGTCACCATTCTTTTCAGTGCTAGTTGTCTTTGAGAGTCTTCTTGGAAGCCTTTTTCTTGAACTCTTGAGTCTTATTAACACTTGAACAATTGCAAGGATTATTTGAGTGAATTTTGTGAGAGTATTAGAGAGTTCAAACACGAGAGTAAACACGTGAGGGAGTTCTAGGATTAGTGCAATTTTACGTTTCTTTTCGTGTTGTGAATTTACAGGAATTACAGAATGTCTTACACGCAATGGTCTAAGGGGCGAGATTATGAGGATGATGCATATCCGAGGCAAGGGCGGCATGATAGGCGTGAAAGGAGGAAGATCTCGGTTGGTTTGAGAGATAAGGCCGAGACATATAACAAAGGTGAGTCAAGGGTAAGACTTCCGCCTTTTGAAGCAGTGTACAATCCGAATGCTTACCTGGATTGGGAGCGAGATGTACAATCTATTTTTCGCTACCATGATTATTCGGAAAGGAAGAAACTAGAGCTAGCAGCAGCTGCGTTTAGTGGAGATGTTAGATGTTGGTGGGAGCAAACTAATCTTAAGCGAGCCAATGCGAGGGATGTACCAATTGAGACCTGGAATGGGATGAAAGGAGTCATGAGAAATCACTTTGTCCCTACTAACTTCAGCCGTGAGCTTCTCCGAAAGTTGGAGACCTTGACACAAGGAAATAAGAGTGTTGAAGAGTACTTTAATGAGATGGAGATCGCTTTGGAGAGAGCACAAGTCAAGGAGACCAAAAAGGAGACGATGGCAAGATTCTTCGAAGGCCTCAATTGAGAGATAACTGATCCACTGCATTACACTGAGTTCTTCTACTTAGAGGATATGTTACAAACAGTGATCAATATAGAGAAGCAAAGGATGAAGAGATCTCTTTATCCTAGTATCAGGCCTACTAAATCAAAGGCAAAAGATGAGGAGCAAAAGCAACTTGTGAAAGCTTATGCCGAGTCTGAAATCATAAGGGATATTGAGAGAAAAAGAGGAGAGTTGAGTGAAAAGAAAGAGAGCAATATTGAGGAAAACAACCCCCATGAAAAGAGTGAGCATGGGAAAGAAGATGAAATAAAAAACAACCCCCATGAAAATAGCGAGCATGGGAAAAGAGATGAGAGTTTAAAACACTTGCATGAAAATAAAGAGCATGCAGAGAGTGGCATAATTAAAAAAAGGAGAGATGTGTGTTTATGCCAAGAGAGAACAAGTGAGGGATGCATTACATGTGTAAAAAATCTGTTTTGGCGCAAGCCACCAAAAACTGAATTTTTGGCCATTGCGCTTAGATTTTCCTAACCCTAATCCAAATGTTTTCTCTTCTATTATTATTTCTCCTCGTGTGCAGAACAAGAGCAGGCTGTTAGCAGAAGAGAAGCCTCTTACCTTACCACGAAGAAGAGGGAAAGAGCCTTGCGCATCCGTGGTGCCTATTTCGGTAAACCCTAACCGAAAGGGTATGGTACGGTTTTCTTTTCCTAAGTCTAATTTGGTTGAGTATACTAACCATCTTGATTTGTATAAATCTGATTTTTATTTAAATGATGATGGTTATATGCAAGCACCGAAGGTCAAGTCATATGCCTTTGAAAATTACTCGCGAAAGCGAAAACAGTTTGGTATGATGACTAGGCCGGAAGACATGGATTGTGTTGTCTCTAACACAAATTTAATTGGATTCTCACATGCTTTTACATTAGATAACTATTCTGCCAAGTGTGAATTTTATGAAAATTTTGTGTTTAAGTCGACAGGATTTGGAGGAGCTCTTTTCAGACGCAATCGCTTATATCGGTCGCATGATCTTTTGCGAAATTTTGTTGAGCATGATGTGTTTGATGATTGCTTGATGAGCTGCTGTGATTTAATTAATATTACTGGTTTAATTTATGGGAATGATATGTCTTCACATGATGTTCCTTTGAGTCTTATTGGTAGTATTGATAAAAAGTCACTTAGTGAAAAATCGCTTGAGGTTACACCTAGGGTTAATCTTTATGCTAATGATTCTAATTTTTGTGAAGTCTATAAAGATTATTTATTTGACACAAAATCTATGTTTTGTATGCATAAAGGATATCATAGCAAGCATGAGCGCTTAATTTGGTTGTGTAGTTCGTTACACGATTTGACTGTGTATTGGTCATATGATGCTAGTTTGATACATCAATATAGCGCAACTATTACTAACATATTCTTTAAGGATGTTATGCTTTCATATATTGTTCCTGGGAGTATTGTTAGTAATCACAGGGAGGAGTCACTTAGTGACTCATGGATGGAATTGTGGAGGAGGCCGAGCGCGAAGATGCTAATTGAGACATATTGTCAACCACAATTTGGAGTTTCAAGCAATGTGGATCCATGGACACTTGAGTCTTCATGGCATGTTTCGGTTTGTAAGTATGAGTTTACATGGAAGCAATGCTTTCAATTTATTTTATTTACTTACTTCCTTTCGGTACATGCTACTGTTTTGGGATTATTGCTTAAACTCATATATGGTTTCATTCTTATAACATTATTCGGTTTAATGTTGCTGCCATTGAGTGTATTATTTAGTATAAGTGGTAGCAAAGAGATCGAAGTAATGCGGATAGCCCATGGACAAGCCAAGCGCTATGGTGCGCGCTTGAGTGTCAAGATGGTAACTTTGGGAAACCATGGAAGGATGAGTGGATCCTTCAAGATAAGAGCTTGGGTTTGGCAGCACTTACGCCGGAGACGGTCCCTAAACCAAGTTCAAGCAAGAGCAGCCGCTTGGAGCAATCATCTTACTCGACGCTTTGACATGTTCAAAGACATTACTGCCAAGTTGAATTTACAAGGTTGGTATGGTTCAATTTGTGCTTACTTTGATATTACTAACTTAAGGTATTGTGGTGCAGGTCTAGGTACAGATTCGAGGTCGAATCTTTTCGAAGGGAGAGGGAATGATGCGAATCCTCACACATACCTTAGCATATCATGCGTCTTACCCTTGAAGCGCAAGAGATGGCGACTAAGGAAGCACGAGAGATGGCGAGTATGCTTTGAGCATATAATGGGGAAGCTTTCCTGGACAGATTATGCTGAGCAAGATTCGAGGACGAATCTTTCCGAAGAGGGAGGGAATGATACGATCCCAAGATGTATCACGCGACTACATGGACAAAAGCGTCAAGACATGATGGAGCAGATGGAGTCCGATAAAAGGTCCGAAAGACTTGATGGAAACCTCTATGTGTTATGTTTATTGTGTCCAAGTGTCAGAGCATTCGGACAAGTAGATCTCAAGGAGATTCGAGATGACAATCTCGCACACAGCAGTTCTAGGCGCAGACACAATAGGCAACTTCGTTGCAATGTAACCGGCGTTTTACAGGTCCAAATCGTGCGATCGACCACGCGTTGGAAACTTCATGATGTTATCTTTCATTTGGGACAAGATTCAACTCATTTGGCCCAGTGGTTTAAAAGTTATAGAAGTCTACATTATGGTGCGCAGTCTGTCCGCGAGACAACATACGACTTGAAGTTTCGACCCAAACCTTGGCCCGATGATGGAGAACTCGACATGAGCTGCTGGAATGTATTTAATTATATTTATATTTACTTTAAATTAGTTTTCTTAGTTAATTAGTTAAATAATGGCAACTACTTCTGTTTCCATTTATTTAACTAATTAGTTAATTAGTTTCCTTAATTAATTAGTTAAATAAATGGCAGCAACCTTTGTTTCCATTTATTTAATTAATTAGTTAATCAGTTTATTTAAATTAGTTAATTAAGTTAATTTTCTTAATTAGAACTCCTACTTCTATTCCTATTAGGGTTTGCTTGTAAACTCTTTATAAGGAGCCGTTTAGCTCCATTATTGGGTGGCTTTTATTTGATAATTTCAGAACCTTTGTTCTTCAACATTTGCCCCTTGTTCAACGTGTTGAACCTTGTTCTTCTTGAGTCTGCAATACTTGAGTCGTATACAAGTAAATCTTGGAATTGCGTTGTTGTGTCGTTTCTCTTAGTGTGATTCTCACATCGTTGAGTCTAGTCCTAAGAATCCGATTCAAGATCCCTGACTTGAAATCGATTAGGGCTCTTAGCACAGGTTAGCTAAGTGGTCTAAGCTCGTACTTGTCGAGTTCATTACTTCTGCATCGAAATCCATCTTTGAACAACGATCAGAATTGGTGCTACGCATCCTAAGCAACTAGGATCGTATCAATTGCCCTTATAATTAATTGGCACAAGTCACTATTCACCTTCTCCTTTCCCGTTTGCTTGCTTCTCTCTTTACCTTACTTTGCCCGTTATCTCTTCTTTCCTGTCGTTAGCGTTAGGTGAACCCAGTACGCTATATGGGCGTCGTCTACATCTTGTTGTCGTGGATATCTTTAACAAAGTGATAGCTAGTGGACATATAGCGTTATGTTGCTGGATGCCTAACCCGTTAATTTGGAAAAATGTCTGACACGTTAACTGTCCTCCTCTTGTTATCTTACTTTATCCTCCCGTTCACTTGGCCTTTTGCTTTCCCGCTAACGCTGCCCATAAGCTTACTTCTGGTAGCATGTGTGTATGCCGTTACTGTACTTTCCCGTTAGCTTGTAACTTGTCTTGTAGTCCCGTTACATGCTTGCTTCCGATATCATTCTTCTATTACTGTTATTCGTTAGACAGCACTTGTTAGAGTATAACCTTCGGCTAGCCGCCAATATAATACTGCTTTCTACCGTTATCTTTTCCTGATTTACTATGAATTTCAGCTTTCCATGGTCCCGTGACTACGGCTACTTTATTTCTTGTTGGAAGGCGTGATTGGAATGATGAGACGAGGATGATGGAGTTGATGACTGTAACCATGGCGGCCCGTGATGGTGGAGCATGGCGGATGATGACGCGTGGTGCAAACCCCATTTTCCTTTATAGCAAAGTACATAAAGATTCTGATAGAATGAAGATGGACACGATGTTGATCCTGGCTATGTGGAATGCAAAAATAATGATCATAAATTTTCTCCCTCTTTTCCCGTTGGTCTCTATTTTCCTTTACCAATCTTGGTCTGTCATCCTCTCCTTCTAAGGCTGCCTCCAGTTAATTGATCTTGGAACATAGATTCCCAGAATATAAGAGCCCATCAACATCATTTTAGCTTGCTGCAGCATCCTATGGCTTTAACGATGAGGATGCGCAAAGGTTGAAGAAGGTGGACTTGGTCATAGAAGGTGGGCTTTATCATTAAAATCCCAATTAGCAGAGTAAACTTCTAGGATGTGCATAATGATCATGCTTCCTTGCCGAAAATGGGTATGTTCCTTTCTATAGTTACTCCAGAAAAAGTAACAGAAGATTAATAAATATGTACATGGAGAGGAGAGCCTTCAGATCTCAAGGGACTCACTTGATGATCTAAATGCTCTCAATGAAAGCATCATTTTGATAAAGATTTTATAAGATTCGTACCCGGGGTAGGGAGAATCCTGGAAGTCTTCACCTCTGAGGGGGTGGTCCACGCTGCTGCTACACCTGCAAGGCACCGGAGGGGCCCCCCGACGCAGGTACTCCGACTCTCAAGTCAGTATATGTGATAGATAATATGGTGAAGCAATATAGAGTTGGAGGGAGTAGGAGAGAGGGCAGAGAGAGAGTAGTGAGAGATAGTGTAGTGAGTGAGAGTGGCCCCCAAAAAGTCCCTTTTCTTCTACCCAAGGGGGATATTTATAGGAGATGTAGTAAGGAGCGTTATCTAGGGATGATAACGCCATAGCGCTTATGGCTTACCGGGTGTGGGAATAGGCGTCATATCGTATCGGATAGGCCCCCCTCCACTGACATCAACCACACCCCAGTAGCAAGGTGAGCAGGAGGCCAGGTAGGCCCTACAGTAGCCGAGGATGATGGTACCCCATGTAAAGACTAAAATGTCCTGGGGGTATATTAATATTTATCAACTATTTAAAGAGTTCTTGACTTTTGCTCGATTGCTTGTGGCTTAAATATGCAATTTCTCTGGTATCCTAGCCTCAGTAAGCTGGAATATCCATAGAACTACAAAATAAAATGAAAGCAGATAAGAAAAATAGCAATTTGTCCTGGCATCCCTGCCTCAACAAGTGGGAATGGGCAAGAAACTATGCTTCAATCATGAGATTTGCCTCGATGTCTTTGCCTCAATAAGCGAGGAAATCCAGGAACTAGAATCATAGGTTCATGAAATCAAAAGCAAAAAGGTGTAAAAGTTTGCTCTGCCTTTTTTATAGCAAAAGTCGAGAAGGGAAATTTAAGTTAATTTTATTTCTCAAATGTCAGCAGTTTTTGTATCCAAAGAGTTATTGAATTTTCTGTTTCGCATTTGATCAAGGCACTATGCATATGTAGCATGTTTGAGGCCTTGGTTACGCCTTGGTAATACAACTTGGAGTTTTGAATTGAAGTGCCTGAGGATTCTGTGTGATAAGTTGGATGCTTAAAAAATTGATGCTTTCTGGATTTCGATAACACTCTCTTTTGTGTGTCTTGCATACTTTGTGTAATTTATGCTTGGGGGCTAACATTGTCTAAGTGTGGGGAGGTTTGATTGAGCCATTATTGCAGTGGTTTTGCCACTTATTTTCTTGCATTCTCGAATAATACGCCACTAAATTCTGCGAATATTCTTTGATTATTGCAGGAAATGACTTTGCTGAAGCTGGAATAGAAAATGAGCAAAATAAGGCAACTTCTGGAACACTTTGGGACTTACCAATTCTCTAATGGTTGCTTGACTAACCGCGCATTCCACATTCTTGGCCAAGACAGATTAGCTTGGCCAATTCCGCTGTCGTTCAAGAGTCTCACCTTCAGACGCGCTATTTTCATGCCCCACCCTCCGACTTTGTTTAAAACTCTATTCTGGGAAGGAGATCCTCCATATACGATTTTGCTACAATTTAGCGTTTAATTAGGATTTTAATTTCCTTTATTTTTGCCTTTCCTTCTAGGGAGAGAGGACTATTTATACTCTTCTTAGGGTTTTGATAAAGGGGGGTTCACGATCTTTTTGGTTGGCGGCTCCTTCTCTGGTTTTGAATCTCGAAGAAATTTTCATACCTTTTGCTCCTTCGGTAACGAAGCATTATTATCAATTATATACATTGCTTATTATGCTTTTTAATTGTGTGTATGAGTAGCTAAACACTCTTTTCTTGGTAGAGGCATTAAAGCATGAACATGAGTATACATGAGACCTAACTAATCATCTTAGTCTTCATATCTGCATTTAATCAATTTCTTGATTATTCTTAATGCATTTCTATTTGATATTGAATTTGGCCAATTTAGTGTTTAACAATCATTGCAGCAGTCATTCTTCTTGGTTGTGGATTATCGGCCAGGAAGATCGAAATAGACTTCTATGCGCTACTGGGTGTATCCAGGAAACGGTAGGCAGAAAGGTTAATCCGATCTAGTCCCGACGGCTAACCGAGGATACTAGTCTGGAGTTGTCTTCCTCTAAGGCATTGAGGACGAACGCACCGCAGAGGTGTAATTGACTCAAGACAGCTACCAACTCGGTAAACCCTTTAACTAGCAAGGTGCTGATTGGTAAGGTATGACCTCTAAGCGTACCTGAGGTGGTGTTAATATAGGACGGAAGCAGGGGTCATAAGAGTACCTTGATCTTATAGCAACTCTGTAGATCGAAGATTAACAACCTTAAGTCGATGATTGTATCTCTTGTCGCATAGCTTGCCAGCCTCTACTAAGAATCATTCTCATATTTGATCTCTACTACTCAATATCATTTCTTGACCAAGAATGCCATTCTTGACCAAGACAATTACTTGCTTTATTTCCTTTTCACTTCAGCTTTATCACAAACACCCAAACCCCCATCTAAGTAGTGTTTTGGTGATTGTAAGATTTTACTAAGATTAGTACCATATTTTTCCATATGGATCGATCCTTTTACTGCTATCTACAAGCAATTTGTTCTTAGTAGTGAGTTGTAACTCTTATATTTATTAACTCATATATTTATTTTTTATGAGATCGACGCTCAGTTACTCATGTAACTTCTTCAACCCAACAACCTTGATTTCTCAATCTACACACTTGGGGAAACTGACAGGCAACAGTAAGAGATCAAGAGGGGTTAACGGTTGGAATCCGTAGACCACCTCAAAGGGAGAAAATCTAGTAGATGAGTGATGTTCATGGTTATAAGCAAATTCAATGAATGCAATGCAATCTTCCCACTTCGTTCTATGCTTGTCAACCATGACCCGAAGGAGCGAACCCAAGGTCCTATTCACCACCTCCATTTGCCCATCCATTTGGGGGTGATAGGTGGTGGAGAAGAGGAGCTTAGTTCCCAACTTCGCCCAAAGAGTACACCAAAAATGTCTCAAAAATTAGTATCCCTATCACTAACTATGTTGTTAGGCATACCATATAGACGTACAATAGGTTGGAAAAATAAATGCACAATACAAGCAGAGTCATGGGTCTTAGAACACGGAATGAAATACTCCATTTTCTAAAAACAATCTATCACAACAAAAATGGAGTCATTTCCATGTCGAGACCTAGGTAAACCTGAAATAAAATCCATAGATAGATCAACCCATGGGTGGCTAGCAACGGGAAGCGGCATATACGTGGTATGGTGCATAGATTTAGATTTGGCCTTTTTACACACAAGACATCGTTTCACAATTTTGACGACATCAACTTTCATTTTTAGCCAAAAGAAATGTGTTTTAAGAACATGCAAAGTTTTGGTAATGCCAAAATGGCCACTTAAGGCACCAGAATGCGCTTCCAACACCAACAATTCTCTAGCGCTAGAACGTGGCATGCCGAATGAAATGCATATGGGTCTGTTTGCACAAGCAGCGTATATGTCACGGAAGTCCTCATCATGTTCATATAATTAAGTCAAATGGGAAAACCCAAAAATCTGGGCATCAAGGGTATTTAAGAGGATATACTGGCGAGAGAGAGCATCGGCGACCACGTTCTCTTTTCCTTGTTTGTACTTGATGGTGTACGGAAAAGCCTCAATAAATTTCATCCACTTAGCATGCCGTTTGTTTAGCTTCGCTTGGCCATGGAGGAACTTTAAACTCAAATGATCGCTATGTATCATGAACTTTAGGTAGCAAGTAGTGTTCCCATACCATAAGTGCCCTTACTAAGACATATAGCTCCCGATCATAGGTCAAATAATTGAGTTGCGCTCCGTTGAGTTTTTCACTGAAGTAGGCTATTGGGCGACCTTCTTGGGTGAGCACTGCCCCAATACCGATACCACTAGCGTCGCACTCTAGCTCGAATATTTTGTTGAAATCCAGTAATACTAGTATCGGTGATTGCATGAGTTGTTCCTTGAGTTCCTGGAAAGCCTTTTCCTGTCTCTCCCCCCATTCAAACGGGAGATTCTTCTTAGTGAGTTTGTTGAGAGGGGCAACTATCGTTGAGAAATTTGGTACGAACCGCTGATAGAAGCTAGCCAGACCATGGAATGACCTGACTTCACTAGTGTTCTTCGGACATGGCCATTCCCGGATGGCCTTCACCTTTTCCTCATCCACCTGGACGCCATCTATGCTTACAACAAAACCAAGGAAATGGACTCAGTCTAAAAAAAAATCACATTTAGTAAGTTTAGCATATAATTGGTTAGTCTGTAATGCGCCAAGTACAATGCGTGTAATACAACATCAAGGGATGGGCTATAAATGAGAATGTCATCAAAGTACACTATGACATACTTCCCAATAAAGTCTCACAAGACATGATTCATCAACCTCATAAAAGTACAAATACTATCCACTCGTACAAACCGTACTTCGTATTGAAGACAGTCTTCCACTCGTCACCTTCATGCATCCTGATTTGATGATAGCCACTCATGAGGTCAATCTTGGAATAAATCTTCCTCCCCGCTCCCACCTAACCCATCAAGCATGTCGTCAAGCTTGGGTATCGGGTGCCGGTATCTCACGATGATTTTGTTGATGGCTCGACAGTCAACGCACATCCGCTAAGAACCATCCTTCTTCGGTACAAGCAATACCGGTACTGCAGAGGGGGGCATACTTTCCCGGATGAATCCTTTACTCATCAAGTCATCCACCTGCCATTGAAGTTCTTTGGTCTCTTTTGGGTTGCATTAATAGGCTGGCTTATTCGGCAAGGTCGATCATGATATCAAGTCAATCTTATGTTCTATTCCACAAGTGGGTGGGAGACCGATAAGCATCTTGGTGGGAAACACATCTTCGTATTCCTGCAAAAGAGAGATTAATGGACTGGGTAGAGAAGAAAAAAAGTTAGTAGCAAAATTTAAACATTGTGCCTTATACCGAAGTACCAGACACACTTTGTTCACAAAAAGAGCTTGCCTCACATCCTTTCCTCTTGCCAAAATGCTCACCAATTTTGGCTCTCTACCATGCTCGTTATTTTCATGGTGTGTATTAACGTCGCTCCTCTATTTTCTTTTCTTTTTCACACTCACTCTCACTCTTCGTACCATGCTTACTTTTTTCATGGCGTGTGTTCTCATGACTCATATTTTTCTCTCCGCTCTTCTCTCTTAACTTTCTCATTGATTGGAACTCAGCACTTGCTTTTTCAATGTGGCATTGGTCCTCTCGGACTTGCGCCGGTGATAGGGGCAGAATGCTGTATTTCTTACCGCCATGAGTGGGATGAATCTTGTTGGTACATCCATCATGGGTAACATACCGGTCAAAGTGCCATAGTTGACCAAGGAGGAGATGGCTGACATCCATCAGTACTACATCATATAGCCTCTCATCCTCATAACCGCCCATCTTGAAGGAAACAAGAACCTGTTACTTGACTCTCACTTCACCATCATCATTGAACCAATGCAAGGAGTAGGGTCTAGGGTGCGGTAAGTTGGCGAGTTTAGTTTGTGAACCAAGAAATGGCTGGCCGTATCTACAACGCTTCCGTTATAAACAATCAATGAAGTTATCTTACCGTTGGCCTCACATCAAAAATGAAATAAATTTTCCCGTTATTCCTCGCAATCGGTTTTAGCCTTGGCTTTAGCATTCATGCTCCTTGTCGCGCCTAGAAATTTAAAAATTCGCAAGTGTGCAACGAAATTTGAGACCTTCAGATGCTCGGAGTAAAAGGGACGCCTAGCAGCATGCAATGAAGTCGCCACCCTAATTTGGTTGCTAGGCTTAGGGAACCCTAATCGTCATGGCATAGGAAATATAATAAGTAAAAAACTAAAGGCACAAAAAAGGGGGTCTGGACCCCAGACAAAAGGTTCGGGGTCGTATTATGGTCTCGGGAAGGTGTTAGGCACCCGAGACACATCCGAAAACGGTTAGCGGTTGATGAGAGAGGTGTTTAAAACGGTGTTTGAAAAATGCGTTTTGAAAAAGGGGGCCCTCAGAGGAATCATCACTTTAGTCTTTTTTTATGATCGTGATGGGACTAAATTTTCCGCAAGACTGAATGAGCACCCTCTTATTTCATCATCGGGCCATGCATGATTAGATTACTTACTACGTGATCCTAACATGGATTGCTAACAGAGTACAAGTTTAAATGATAGGTTTTTGAAGTGAAAAACTGATGTGGGATCGAAAGTCCCCATGTACATGCAGTCAATATAAGCGAGAATTTAAAATCATATGAACACGACATTTTAAGCAACTCTTTAAATACGTTGTTCATGTGGGTTGATTTTAATTCTAGCAGTTCTATATCATGCATACAGTTGATATTTGCAGAAAGCATTGAATAAATAAAAAGGACTTGTGAGGCGTACTTTCGAGCGAAGCTTGAAATTAACCTACAAAACGAGAGTGTTAGTGATAGCTCGAAAAAAATAAATAGGCAATTTTATGAGAGCAAGAATTTAAATGACAGTTGATTGCATACGAGAAATGATGGATTTCACGCATACGAAAGTGAGATGCTGAGTTTGATAAAAATGATGATAGTTGATTGTATGCGAAAAATGATTGATTTTAAGCATACGAGAATTTAAATGCTAGGTTGATTGCATGCGAAAAATGATGGATTTTAAGCATGCAAGAATTTAAATGCTACGTTGATTGCATGCGAAAAATGATTGATTTTACGCATACAAAAATTAAATGCTGGGTTGTTTGCATGCGAAAAATGATTAATTTTAAGCATACGAGAATTTAAATGCTAGGTTGATTGCATGCGAAAAATGATGGATTTTAAGCATACGAGAATTTAAATGCTAGGTTGATTGCATGCGAAAAATGAATTTTAAGCATACGAAAATTTAAATGCTAGGTTGATTGCATGCGAAAAATGATTGATTTTAAGCATACGAGAATTTAAATGCTAGGTTGATTGCATGCGAAAAATGATGAATTTTAAGCATACGAAAATGAAATGCTGTTTTGATTAGCGCAGAAAAATTAAATGCTGAGGGCAGAAAAATTAAATGTAGTTGACGATTACAGGGAATAAAAAAAATTTGATGGTTTGCAGAAAATAAAACAGGTTGATAATGCAGAGAATAAACAGTTGGATATTTGCAGAAAATAAACAGTTGATATTTGAAGAAAAATAACAGTTGATAGATAGCAGAAAATAAATAGTTGATAAATTGCGGAAAATAAACAGTTGATAAATTGCGGAAGAATTTCCAGCAGTTTGTGAAAAATTAAAGCAGTTGAATATTTACGAGAATTAAAATGCGACCGACCATGTAGGCGGTATTGAATTTAAATTGCCGAAAGTAAATTGCTGAAATTTAAAGTGCGGAAAAATAAAGTGCGGAAAAGTAAACAGTTGATAATTTGCGGAAGGATTTCCAGCAGTTTTGCGAAAAATTAAAGCAGTTGAATATTTGCGAGAATTAAAATGCGACCGACCATGTAGGCGGTATTGAATTTAAATTGCTGAAAGTAAATTGCTGAAATTTAAAGTGCGGAAAAGTAAACAGTTGATAATTTGCGGAAAATAAATAGTTGATATTGCGACCGACCATGTAGGCGGTATTGAAATTAAATTGCCGAAAGTAAATTACCGAAATTTAAAGTGCAAATAATTAAATAGTTGATTTTTGCAGAAAATAAACAGTTGATATTACAGAAAATTAAAAGTGTTAGTACGACAAATAATCATACAAAGTATACGAGTATTTTACGAAAAAATGTGATCCGAAGTTTTGAAAACAATTGAAAATGGGTTGGGCCCAATTGAAGAATGAAAAGAAGTGAAAAATGGGCCAGGAATAGTGCCTGGCCCATGAGAATTTAAAAGGGAATGGGCCAAGCCCATTCCCGCGTGAACAGTGCCGTTGGCCTGGCACTGTTCATTTGTCACCTTGCTTGGTCGCCGGCGTACTGCCGGCGGCACAACTCCGGCCACAAGTGCCCGATTTGAAAATCGTTCGTACCAAAATGTTCGTCTCTTCGACGACTTCCCGACCGTACCAACCCCGATTTTTAGTTTGACTCGTACGAAATTTAATTTTGAAAAAACGACAAAACTGTTAATTATCGAAAACTAATTAATTCGCCCAAACTAACCGACGATTTTTAAAAGTGAAAGCGTGTATTTAATCTATGTTATGTGTGTGAATTAATGACATAAAAGAAAGCAATTAAATTGCTCAAACAAGAGGCAAACGAATTTAAACAAATTTTTTGCTTAAAAACTGAAAAAAAGGCTAGAGAGAGAAAGCTCACCTCAAAGCCTTGAACTGGACGATCTTCGCTTGAAATAAGCAACTGATCAGAGGAGGGAGAGAGGGCAAGAAAGCTTGCCTATTTTTTTGTGCCCCGAATGCGTTGGAGGATGAGGGCTATTTATAGCCGAAGATCGCGTGAGGAGGAGGTGCGGGTGCTGCGCGTGGAGGCCGTGATGACGTCGGGTCTACGGCTGCGTGAGGTGGCGGAGCTAGGGTGCTAGCGGTGATGATGGCGGAGGAACAGGAGGCTATGGACGCGACGGGAGTAGGTGGCTCGGGCGTGGCCTGCTTCGCTGCACTCCCTTGGCACTGTTCACGTGCATTATGCATGTTAATTCAGGGGCCATTGATCTGGTTGACTTTCCTTGGTTGACCAGATCAATGGCCATGATCAAATGGCCTTTTATCTGATTAAAATGGCCTCGAGCCGGTTCCCGCGACCAAACGTTCTGACTTTTCGAGCCGAAGGTACCGGCGCGTAAAGAAAAATATGACGGGTTTAACCGTCTACAGCGAATGACGAGAATTTCTCGTTTAACGTGTTTATTTTCGCGTTCAAAAACGTGAAACGTTTGAACGGAAAAATAATAACGTTATGCCGAAAATTACACGAATCGCTGTAGACCGTTGCGACCAGAAAAAATCTAGCAACTAGTTGATGGAAAACATTTTAAAGTCAAGTTATTGTCCGAGCGGACTTACTCGGGTCCAATAAAAGCTCGAATAAAAATAATAATAAAATAATAAAAATACTAAAAAATGCGCTAAAATATAAAAAATCCTAAAATTCATGTGATGACCTAAAACGAAGAAAAAATTAGCAACTGACTGCCGGATAGTTAAAAATGTGATTTTTAAGGCTAAAAATATTAATGATAATGATAATGAAAATACACGCCGAAAAATTAAAAATGCGATTTCGAAAGCTGACGATGCTAACAATGATGCTAAAATGCAACGAAAAATTTAGAAATGCTAGCAACAGTAAATCAACTGAAAATGCCAGTAAATTAACTAAATAACAGAAATGCTAAAATTAAATAAAAATGGCGTCAAAATTCGGGTATCAACACTCCTCCTTACTACCAAAGTCATCATCGTGGCTGGGTTTATCTCTTCCTCACTGCTCTCGATGTTAGCTTCATCATCATCTTGCTCATCACCGGGTTGTTCTCCCTCACTCTTGGTTTCATAGACTCCGTCTCTATGAATGATCACACGACGATTGGGGCATTCCGATGAAATGTGCCCTCTCCCGTCGCATTTGAAACACTCAATGTTGGAGGAGAACCTTTTAGGTTGGCTAGGGGTGGTGGTGGCGGGGTTATCGGTATTGCCCAGTTGTCTTGGCGAAGGGTTGTTTTTGGAATATGGTGTGTATGGTTTCAGATTAACGGGTATGGGTCTAGGAGGTGGGGAATTTTTGGAATCCTTTTGGTAGGGCTGGTCTTATTGGTAGGGCTTCCTGGGTGGCTTGGTTGAGGAAGGAAAGGTTTGGGAAGTGTTTCAGCTAGGTAAGGTCTTTCTTTTGGTATCTTCATGGCCATCTACCTTCAATGCGTAATGGAGCATCGGTTGCAAGCTGTCGAATTCCTGCAACTCAAGCTTATACCTGATCTCTCATTCAAATCGGTTAGGAACCTTACCATGGTGATGTCCTCTACTTCTTGGGTATCGGTCTTGGTAAGAAGGGAATCAAGCTCATTATAGTAATCTCCTACCGATAAGGTTCCTTATTTTAGCTTAGGAGGATCATTTCCTAAGCTATATTCCTAGCCAACGTCGTTAGCTTATATTGATGTGTTCCTTGCAAAACATGTTAAGTTGTGTGTGCCTAAGCCGTGAATCTAAATTAAAAGCTATGGATTCGAGGATGAATACTTTTGAAGGAAAAGGTGATGATACGATCATGCCTGGAGATATGCACACACCTAACACAAATCCTAGGTGAGTGATGGGGGTCGAATGCACCAAATATAAATATAAGTTACAACTTGCCACTAAGAATAAATAGATTGCAGATAGCAGTAAGAGGATTGATCCACAGGGAGTTATGGTGTGATACTTGTGTGTGCTTGTCGAGACCAGAGTTAACACTTAGGTGAAAAGTGGGGGTTTCAATATCAAAACTAAAACGGAAAGTATTAAAGCAATAAAACGGTCTTGGCCAAGAGTGGAGATCTTGGCCAAGGCAGCAAATTCAGAGATGGAAATCAAATATGAGAGGGCTTCCTAGTAGAGGTTGGCGAGTTATGAGACATGAGTTATAATCATCGACGCAAGGATGTTCACCTAACACAAGGTACGCTTAGAGATGATGCCTTACCAACTAGTACCTTGCTGGTTAAAGGGTTTACTGAGTTGGTAGATGGTTGACTAGGGGAAGACAACTGCAGACTAGTATCCTCGGGCGTCAATCGGGACTAGTTCTGATTAACCTTTCCCCCTACCGTTTCCCGATCCTGCTGGTAGCGCATAGGTGTCTACTTCGATCCTCTTGGTCGATAACCCACAACCAAGAAGAATGATTGTTGCATAATCTACCCAATCCTAGGTTGATTAGGTCTAAAATCAAATAGAAAACACGTTAAGAATAAGTCCAGAATCAATTAAATGCATATTTAAAGATTACTAAAATCGATTAGGTCTCATGCAATATTCATGCTCATGCTCCAAACACCTCTACTAAGAAGAATGAGATTAGCTACTCATACTTATAATTGAAAAGCAAAATAACAATGTATTAAGATAATAAAAATCCTCTGTTTTCGAAGGAGCAAGTGTATATAAAAGCGAAGATAAAACCAGAGAAAGAGTTTCAAAATAGGAGGCCGATCCCTCTCCAAAACCCTAAGGAGAGTATTTATTCTACCTAGAAAATAGTTGGATGCGAAATTAAAGGAAATTAAATCCTAATTAAATTTAAATTGTATTTGAGACACTCTCATCCTCACAAAAGAATCAAATCAAATCAAACACTGGGGAACATTCTCAATCAATCCGTGATTAACGCTCCAATCATTAGGGTAGGAAAATCATCTGCTAGAGTCTTAATTGTTGTCTGCTCTGAATATTTTGCTAGGTGAGGGATTGGTCAAGCACAAACTGTCTTGATCAAGAGAGATGACTTCACCGTCTTGGTCCAAAGTGACCGCCAAGAATCCGATCGCTCCAAATGTGCCTAACACCATGCACAATTCCTTCCTTTTTGCTATTCTCCTCTCCAAAGGCCGTTTCCTACAATAATCGAATGATTTAACTAGAAATCAATAGCATACCATTCAAAATTGCAAGAGAATAGGTGGTAAAAACCACTACAATTAAGCTCAATCAAATCCCCCCACACTTATTCTCATGCTTGCCCCCAAGCATACTGACTCAAAAATAAGACAAATGAAACAAAACAAAAACACACAAAAAGGTAAGAATCAGAGAACACCTATAGTTAACCATCCATCTTACCACATAGAATGCTCGAACAATTTGATCCATAGCTCCAAAACCGTATGACTAAGGCCTAACAAATACCCCAAACATTCTACATGTACATAGTCATAATTCTAGAGCTTCCTGACAGAATCATGCAAACTGGACACAACAACCTGTTCTGGCTTCCTTTCCCCCCTTTTTCACATGAACTGCTCCCATTTATTAGTATATTTGAGCCTTGCCTTTTATCAGCATTTATTGAATAGTTTCCTGGATGTTCTTGCTTAGTGAGGCGAGAACACTAGGACAAAATGTTTTTTCTTTATATGTTGTTGTAATATTTCTGTTCTTTTGGCATGATAGTTCTCTAGATACTCCTACTTAATGACATAAGAACAGAAATATTACAACACATATAAAGAAAAAACATATCATTGGCACACATTTATTCTTTTCAAGGGCAGTTCTATGTGTAAAGGATTCACAAGGAAGGGCAAAATAACTTTGGGTGATTCATCGGCAGACTCTGGTGTTGAGCACTAGAATCATGAATCTATCTAAATAAGGGATGTTTAAAGAATACCAGGAGTCGTATCTTTATAGGTATTGAAAATGTTAACCCAATTAATTGCCCTAATAGTATGGTATGGAGCCACAAAACAAAGCATTCTTGTTTCCTATGTGAATGGACAACATGTTAAAAGGCAAGATGGATTCTGATTCTTGAAAACAACACAAAACTTGCAATCTATCTAAAAACACACAAAAATTCAAAAGAAAATCATGCAGAAAATTTTTAAAACAAGCCTATAAATTGCCAAAAATTATTCTAACTCATGCAAAGACAACATGCAAAAATAATTCAAACACACATCAATAAATTACCCCTCCCCCACACTTATTGGACACATTTTTCTCAATGTGAGCAAAAGGTGAAAACACAGAGCATTAAAAACAAAATTAAACAAACTAAAGGGAAAAAGGAAAGGGATGACCTGGGGACCAGCTATGGTTGTATCCATGCTACAGAGACCATTTAGGAATTTTGTCATGATGGTGTAGGCGGCTTTCTAGTCTTGTTGTAGTTCAAGGATGGTCTGTTTCTCGGCATGGAGTGTTTGTTTCATGGTTGTGAGGAGCTGGTTGTTCCGGTTTAGAGCTGCCGGGATTTCTGGCATATTGCTTTGTGTGGGCTCTAGTGTAGGGGAAGTGTCTACCTACTATTGTTGGTCTTGGTCGAGACCAACATCTTGGTCAATCTGATGCTCATTTGTTGGCACGACTCTTCTCGTACTACTCTCTGGTCCTGATTGGAAATTCAGAGGTGCAAACTAGTATGGCCCTGTGTGGTTTCCTCCAAAGATCTTGTCAGCCTTCGTTGTGCACCCTGTATTATAGCAAACAATTCCTTTCTCCAAGTGAAAAAATCCCATTTGGTCCAGGGCTTTTATATCAAGAAATTTACGTGCATTAACTTCTAGGAGTTTGGTAGTGGCATAACTGAGGTGTCAAGATTTGCATGCAAGCATGGTGATCAACTTACCTAAAATTATTTTCTTCTTTGAAGCAGCAAATTGCTTGGCCAGCCAATAACCTAAGTTAACTTTTTGATTAGTGTGCATGCACCATAAAATAAACAACTCGGTTTTATACAGGGCGTCAGACATCTTTATCTTAGCATAGAGATTAATGACTAAGACTCTGTAAAGGATCCTGAGGACTGGGTTACAAAGCTCATGTGCTTTGGAGGTTTTGGTGAATTGAGCTTTTAGGTTTCCTGTGAGGAATCTAAAAGCTTTAGTGGCATCCCAGTCCTTGGGAATGTCATAGTGAATTAAGGGGTACCAAGGGGGAAGTTCCTTGTCATTAGGGGCAAAACCTAGTAGGACATCAAATTCATGCAAACTCACATATTTCCAGTGATCACACAACCTAAAGTTTATGACATCTTCCTTAAAAACATCAAGGCGCTCTCTACCCTTGCAATCTAGAGCAGCAAAATCTATCCACAATGCGGAGTAGAACTCCAGGCACAACATTGGTCACAAAAAACACTAGACCCCACCCCATATCATTAACTATCTTCTTAAGCCTTGTAGACGCACCTAGGTTATGAAGCAATTCATAATCAAAAACAACACAAGGGATAATCTCACCATTTTTAATCCATGTTTCCATTCTCTCTTTGACATCATGGGAATCAAAGTTCAACCAGTCACCAAAATTAGAAGATTGAAGGGTCATACCTTTGACCAGTCGGTTGGGATTGGAAATGCTTTTGAGATAGTCACTCTCAAACTCTTCATCTAACTCTAGCATGAGGGTCATGGGTTCTTTACCCTTGCGATGTTCAGCGACAGGGGAGGAGGGTCCAACTTCATTCTTGGGTCGAGCAATTTTGTGGGCCACTTGCTTGAACCTTTGGCCAGGAACAGTGGCAGGAGCGGTTGCGGATGCAGGGGCTCTTCTTAGCACTATTTTAGCTGGTGCAGGTGTATTAGGGTTCTATACTGGGGTTGGATTGGTTGAGTTCTTGGCCATGATAGATGGATTTTTGGTCCCTAGGGGAGCTTGAGTATCCAACCTCATCTTGGCTTGCTTCTCTTCAGCCTGGTCAGACGTCGTCATCTCCAACCTTTTTTTTTGCAGTCAGCTCAGGGGAATTTCGTCAGAGTCGGTATCAGATGTTGGTGGCAATTGTCCAATCCCTTCATTTGGTTGTTCTATTGTTGTGGAAATTTTTGGGATGGCGGCTGATGGTTGGGCTTTGTCCAACGAGTTATCCGACGATGCTCGTGGTGCTGAATTTGAAGTCATTGTAGGTATAAGTGGTGGGCTTCTCGGTGGTCGAGAGCCAGATGGGGTTGTGTGGGTTGCTGACGATGTAGGTGGTGAGGATCTTTTCTCGTATTGGGCTAGATATTCAGTTATGATTGAAGCTTTAGGACTCAACATTATAGTCGCAGCGGTTGTTGGGAGGTTGGGGTAAAGCGGTTGTCTGAGGAAGGAGGGAGCAGTGGTGTTTGAAGAGGGCAAGGGGTTGTGGAAATGGGGAAGGTGTTCCCTTATTCTCTGTGATTTTATACATTCTGAGGGACACGTATCAAAAAGGAGCTTTCTTGGCAAGCGGTATTTCTCTATACGAACTTCCTTTCTTGGCCAAGACTCACATTCTTGACCCCTTTTGGTACCCTACGCAGAAAATATAAGATTTGATCAGAATTTAATTCGTTTTCTGTTAAAAGGCTTAAAACATTGAATTCTTTCACAGGATCTGCTGAAATGGGTGATCCTTCCTTCATTCACTTCTGCATTGTTTCCTTTATCCTCCTGATAAGATCCCAATCAAATAGGTCATTTCCACACAGGTCAGAAATTCCATCAGTAGGTGGTTCATAAATATTAATGAAATTCAAGCTATGTATCTCGCTTGATTTCTTCACTACATCATACATGTTAAACTTAATAGTCAGTCCAAAATATTCAAGGGGTACGAATCTATGAAAAACATCAATCAAAGCTCTCGCGATCCTTAAAAAAGGTCTACGCAAGAGGACATCATAATTGTTTGTAGAAAAATCCATATTCATATCCATTTCTTTTGCCTCTTCCTCCTCAATCTATTCTAGAGATTTGTACTTATACTGCCTCTCAAATTCCATCGCCTCTTACCAATTCTTATGCCTCAGCTTCTTCTTCTCTTGTTTAAGCGCCACAGTTTCTGCTCTTTCGGGTAAGTGTACACCACTTCTTAAACTGATTGCACTCACATTATGTCTGGGTTGTTTATCATTCTAGATGGTAACTTCCCTTACTTCTGCTTATCTTCTAGTAGCAACTTTAGTTGTTTCTAGATTTCAGCAAGCATAGCACTATGTTGAGAAAAGGTTTTGTTTATTTCATCATCACGTGTGGGACCAGTAATTTGTAATGATTGTGGGGGTGCAGGAAGTTGGAGGGGTTGGTTATTATGGTTCTATGGTGGTCTAGGAATAAAGTTTTGAAGGTTGAATAGTAGTTGTTGTGATTGGTTTGGGAGAGTGGAATTGGTTGGAGGTTGATTTTGAGTCCACCTGAAATTTGGTTGGTGCCTCCATCCGGTAGTAAAATCCAACGGATGAGTCGGGGCTTTGCATCAGCTTTCCTGAGTAAGCATTTGAGGGCAGAATGGCCTGAATAGACAATGACTTTCGTGCCCAAGAGATACTGTCTATATTTATCCAATGAATAGACAACTGCTAGAAGTTCCTTCTCTGTGGTGGTGTAGTTCTGCTGTGCGGGGTCCAGCAACTTGGAGGCATAATAGATGACATAATCTCTAGTGCTTGATTACTTGCGTCGCACATCAGTTCCTTTTTCTGGCCCAGGACAGCTCCTAGTGCTTGATTACTTGCGTCGCACATAATCTCGAAGGGAAGTGACCAATCGGGGGCACGAATTATAGGCGCAGAGATAAGCTTGTTCTTGAGAGAATTAAAAGCAGCTTGCCAGTTCTTATCAAAGTGGAAATCAACATCTTTTTGCAATAAATAGAACATAGGTTGGGAGATTTTGAGAAATCTTTGATAAATCTTCAATAGAATCCTGCGTGCCTGGAAAAGAACGGATATCGCGGACGCTGGTTGGATAAGGCAAGGTCTCGATTACTTCTATCTTCGCTCTATCCACCTCTATTCCTTTGCTGGAGACAATGTGACCGAGAATGAGCCCTCGATCTACCACAAAATGGCATTTCTCAAAATTCAAAACTAAGTTGGTCTCGATGCACCTTTGTAGGCATTTTCTTAGATTAGACATGCATTCTGAGAAGGAATTTCCATAGACTGTGAAATCGTCTTTAAAGACTTCAATACCATCTTCAACAAGTTCTGAGAAGATGCTCACCATGCAGCGTTGAAATGTGGTGGGGGCATTACAGAGGCTGAAGGTCATACGTCGATAGGCAAAAGTGCCAAAGGGGCATGTGAAACTAGTCTTTTCTTGGTCTTCGGGGGCAACAGGAATCTGATAGAACCCATAATAACCATCCAAGCAACAATAATAAGTCTTGCCCACGAGACACTCCAACATCTAATCTATAAACGAGAGGGGGAAATGATCTTTTCTTGTAGCCGCATTGAGACGATGATAATCGATACAAACTCGCCAACCGTTCTGGATTCTTGTAGGAATAAATTCACCATCTTGCCTAAAGGTAATGGTGATACCAGTTTTCTTGGGCACGACTTGAACGGGGCTAACCCATGGGCTATCCGAAATGGGATAGATGACTCCTGCATCTAACAATTTCAATATCTCCTTCTTGACTACCTCCATCATGGGCGGATTGAGTCTGTGTTGAGGCTATCAAACCGTCTTGCTGGTATCCTCTAAATGGATTCGATGTGTGCACAGGGATGGTGACAAGCCCTTGATATCGACGATGGTCCACCTGATGGCTTGTTTGAATTCTTTCAATAAGGAGGTTAGCTTAATCTCTTCAGAATTGTTATGCTTGTTGGAGATGATAACAGCCAGAGAATTATTGCCGCCTAAGTAAGCATACTTGAGATGAGAGGGAAAAGGCTTCAAGTTGAGAGCAAGAGCCTGTTCGATTGAAGGTGACAGTTTAATATGGTCTGGACTTTCGGGGGCTATAACAGGGAGGTCATATGGAATAACGACGCACTTCTCTAGAGCTGCTATGACTGAGTGCAATTCTGGGGGGGTTACAAGCGTCGAGGCCATGACTTCTAGTTCAGGTAGTGTGATACTCCTGTCAAGGGCATATTACAAAGGGTCAACAAAATGATCAATTAAATCCACGTAATTGACACTAGAAAATTCAGAAGGATAGCACATGGATTCTATCATGTTGAATTTGATGATCTCGCTATCAAATTCAAGGGAGATGGTTGCATCATGAACATCTATCTTTACTCTGGCAGTGGCTAGAAATGGTCGCCCTAGAAGTACATCTAATGACTTTGTAGAATCTTCATTTTCTATGGCGATGATGTAGAAGTCCGCTGGAAATAAAAATTCACCCACTTGGATGAGAACATCTTCGATAACACCTTCGGGGTAGACAATTGAGCCGCCAGCAAGTTGGATTGCTAGGTTGGTGGGCTTCAGGGGTTCGAGGCTAAGACAATTGTAGATTGTCAAGGGCATGACATTTATTCCTGCTCCTAAGTCGCACATGGCCTTTCCAATGTCGACCATGCCGATCATGCAGGGAATAATAAACAACCCCTGATCTTTGCATTTGGGAGGAATCTGCCGCTGGATGTGGGCTGAAACATTAATCTCCACACTTATCTTGTTGACCCCGGCCAACTTGAATTTGTTTGTGCACAATTGCTTCAGGAATTTGGCATATCTAGGCACGTTCTTGACTGCCTGTAGGAGTGGAATATTGACGATCACCTTGCTGAACATATAAAAAATCTCTCGATCCTCCGTTTCTTTCTTTGATTTAACCAACCGTTGAGGAAACGGGTGATAAGTTTCCAGTCGCCTAGAGACTTAGCAATGAAATTGTGATCTAGTTCAAAGCTTGGATTTTGAATGCGGAAACATAACTCACGAAGATATGTGAATCTCCAAGGTTTGGTGGTCTTGGCACTCCACACAGAGTTCATGAGGTTCTTGAAACAAACCCTTGAATCTCCAAGTCGCAATGCTTGGCAATCCAAGGAACGAGTGCTCCAATGGATAGCAATTTCGGGCTTTACTTGTGGCTACTCTCAGCTTGCTAAACTAGGAATTGAACAAGGTTCCATAGGAACGGTTTATGAGGACGCACCTCTCAAAGACAAAGTCTCATTCTTTTTCCAAAAATAATCAACATCTTTTATTCATACGGCTTGGCCTTTAAATAGGCTAGAAAAATACAAACTTAGAAATAAATAATTCCTAAATAGATAATTCCTAAACAAGTAATTCCTAAATAAATAAAACTCCTAAACAATAAACTCCTAAATAAGCCGAAGCTCTACATAGTAATTAAAAGCATACAAAATAGGAAATATTGATCCATGCTCTTCCTTTTCCAAGACCTAGCCGTCGCCAAACCTAGCCGTTTTGGGCTTCTCGGTACGCCTATGGGTGCACGCTGCTTGGCCCACGCGGTTTGCGATATGAGGATCATATCAACGGGGGCTCAAGAATCTTGTGGATGTACTCTTGTGTAAACTCAAGTGGGTTAGGATCATTCCGTAGAGATCCTCTAGGAGAGCGGATTCGATCTTCCATAACCTCTTTAAGTCTTGGCTTTTTCGGACTTTTTGTCCTGTGCTTAAGTTCTGATTTTGTAGAATTTTCAATGTCGAGGGTAGGATTTGTTGGAGGAGTTAAGGTCGCGTCACTTCGATGAGTCACAACACAGACATTGTGCTTTGGATTGTTTTCTGTTTGCCCTAGGCACCTTCCTTGATTTTTCAACTCCTTCATTTCTACCATCATTTGACTCATATTCTTCACAAGTTCTTTGATTGTCTTTTGCTGATTGGGGGCAGGATTTGGTGGTGCTATAAAGGTCTGGTCTTGAGGGGGTTGACGTTGATATTGATTGTAGGTTGGTCTAGGTTTGAAATGGTACATGTTGGGAGGTGGAGGGTGGTTACCATAAGGATTCTATTGCCTGCTAAGGCCGGATTGTTGAGAGTTTTTAACCCAACTTGGATTCGGTTGTCTCCACGGTTGGTTTTAGTTCTGGCCATACGGGACTTGATTGTAGTTTCCCATAGCATTCACTTGGACTGTCGCCGCATTGACGGTGATTTCCTCTGGTATGAAGGGATATTCATTCGTGGGATGATTTGAGAAATTGCATATCTGGCATGCCTTAACTTGAGTGGCCTGGGATGCCGCCATATTCTGAAGAATGCCCGAGATAGCTGTTAACTGGTTTTGCATGGTAGCCACTTGGGCTCCTTGATCATTAGTACTGTTGATAGCAGGGGTGGCATTCTTTTCCATGAGCTCGATGGTAGCTTTAGCAGCAGCTGGAGTGAGAGCACATAAAGAGTCGTTAGTAGCTGCGTTGAGTAATGCTTTGTCATATGCCCGCAAACCTTCACAAAAGAGTCGTTACTAGCTGGACCAGTGAGGTTGTGGGAAGGGCATAACGCTTGCATCTTTTTGAAGCGCTCGTAATACTGGTCAAGATTTTCAGTATCTTTTTGGAGAATAGACACCAGTTGCTTGCGAGTAACCATAGCCATGGAAGCTGGATAATACTTGTCCGTGAAAGCTTTTGACATTTGGGCCCAAGAATGAATGGATCTAGGAGGGAGATCATAGAAACAGTCGAGGGCATCGTCCTCGAGGGACCACATGAATGCACGGAGCTTAGCTTGCTCTATACTGACGTTGGTAGGCTTCATAGCTTCACATATAGAATGCAACTGCTGGAGATGTCGATGTGAATTTTCCTTAGTGATAAGAGAGGGAGATGATGCATGACTGCAGACTTGAGCGTCCAGTCATGATCTACTACTGGCCACTCAATGCAACTGCTCGGTGTTTCGGGGGCAGCATTGAGGTCTTCTATAGTCTAATTATTAGGGACATCGTGCCCTGGAGGTGGAGGGTCTGTCATAATTGGTATTTATTGATGGACGAACTCGGCGTCGTCGAGGCCTTGGTGGAGAAAAGCTAGGTCGTGATAGAAGAAATGATGAGGGAGCTCTAGATCGGAAGGAGGTTGTTCGAGGGCAGGATGAGGTATTCCTCTATGAAGAGTAGGTGATCCTCTGGCTTGTCTTCGAAGTCCTCTTTCTGTTCTAGTCAATTCGAGATCTAGAGGGAGTAAATCTGGTGCAGATCTCCTGGTCATACAAGTAAAAGAGAAAAATTAGTTTCGTTCACTCCCCGGCAACGACGCCAAAATTTGATCGTCACTCAATTATACTATTTTCCTGATGCCTATTTGCACAGTTTAAAATGCGTAAAGGGCAAGACAGGGTCGAACCACAGAGATTGAAGGATAAAAGTTTCACTTATAACACGTAGGACAGTGGACAAATGCAACCAAACAAACAGTAACTTAAAAGGGGGGTTTTATCGATTGATCTAAAAGATCAATCTCAAAGTGGTAGCTAACAACACGACCAATTAAAACACAAATCACGACACAAAAGTAATAAGCAATCAAGGGCATGAAAGGAAAATGAATAACAATTAAGGGTAAGATAACTAAAAGTAGTTCGAGGGCAAGATAACAAGAAAGCTGCAAAAGAGATAATAATCTGATGAGAAGAGATCTTAGCAAAAGGTGTTCTTGGGTTGCATTTCAGGTCGGTTAATCATCGGCACAGAAATATTCCAAACTCATGCACAAACCTGCTATAGAGATAAAAATCCCTACTTATCTTCTTAATAAAAGTCACTCCCCGTTTTCACATATGAGGCGACCTTGACGTTTCGTCATCCTCTCAGGCACGAATGCGGGGAGGCAATACTCAAAATGGCCATGAAGTGGAGGCAAGACAGATCTAGGGCGGACGTCTCAGTGTGTCAAGCTCGCAGCACAACCCTAAATGACTATTTACCCATAGACGAAAGACCTCTCGCGATGTCCCCACTAGGTGTCTACTACTCCTAACAACCTCGCAATGACGTTATCACTGTTAGGATGACAATACCCACGCAAAAATACTAATAGTTGATCAGGCCCTTAATATTTCTAAATGAGCATGGCAAGAAAATGATAAATAACCGAATATGACAATGAGAATATATTAAGTACATTTAAGCCTCTTAACCAATCCTTGCAACCTTTGAAACACCCTTTACAAAGAAGATGGGAACTTAGCTACTCATGATTAAATATAAACAGCAAGTAGGGAAGGAAAATAACATAAACAAGATTTAAGGAAATAAAGGAGAAATTCAATGCTTTCTTCCTTTACAAGCTGACAGCGTTGCTCAAAAAGAGGAAGAGAGAATCCCTAAAATTTAGGTAAAGTGAGAGTGTGTCCTAGGACCATCCGTCCTTACAAAAACCCTAAAACTAAGCTTAAATAGCCTAAAAACTAGCTAAGGGACAAAATACAGCTAAGGAGAGAGGGTGACAGTGCATGGGAAGGACACGCCCTTGGCAGGGAATATTCTTGAATCTTCTGGAAGCGCCTGGCATCTTATAGAAACGCTTGGGATCTCATGCGAATCTTCGGAGATTCCTTTCTTTGGCTTTTGGCATTGATCTGATGTGGATATGTCAAGGGCACGAGACTGCTCACTGGTCTGGTTAGCATCGAGGGCACAACGACATTCTGATCTTTTAGGCCTCGATGCATCAAAGTTCCAGAAATCCTTCCTAGATCGCATGCTTTCGCTCTTTTCTTCCTTTAGGCACTGAACTGCAAAAAAATGGGAAAATGAGGCAAATCAGAAGTATCATGTCCTGAAAAAGGCTAAAATAAAGGGAAAAAACCTATACTAAAAATATGCGATCTTGGACTTACTAATGAGTTTTTTCTCACTCCCGCTCAATCTTGTGCAGAACTGGTCTAGAGAAATATGATTGAGTAAATTTTAATCAAGAGATAGCAGTACTAATGTAGTAGAAGAATAGTAAGCACTAAGCAGCTAGATTAAATAAGAATTACAAGTTCTTGGGTTTTTGTTTATGGAGGAGCTACTATCGCGCCGCATGAAAATTACGAAAACATAATTCGCGAGTGTGCAACGAAATTTGGGACCTTACAATGCGCAGCATAAACAGACGCCTCACAACATGCAATGAAGTCGCCACCCTAATTTTGTTGCTAGGTTTAGGGAACCTTAATCGTCATGGCATAAGAAATATAATAAGTAAAAAAACTAAAGGCACAAAAAATGGGTCTGGACCCCAGACAAAGGTTCGAGGTCGTATTATGGTCTCGGGAAGGTGTTAGGCACCCGAGTCACATCCGAAAATGGTTACCGGTTGATGAGAGAGGTGTTTAAAAAAGTATTTGATAAAATGCGTTTTGGAAAAGGGGGCCCTTAGAGGAATCGTCACTTTAGCCTTTTCTGTGATCGTGACCGTTCAGGAATAATAAAAAGATCTTTCGGACGGGGTTACCGTTTATCAAGATCGATCGATTATTCCTGACCGTAACGTGATGGGACTGAATTTTCTGTAAGACTGAATGAGCGCCCTCTATGTCATCATCGGGCCATGCATGATTAAACTAATTACTACGTGATTCTATCATGGATAGCTTTAGCAGAGTACAGATTAAATGAAAGGCTTTTGAAATGATAAACTGGGGTGGGATCGAAAGTCCCCATGTACATGCAGTCAATATAAGCGAGAATTTAAAATCACATGAACATGGCATTTTAAGCAAATCTTTAAACACGTTGTTCATGTGGGTTGATTTTAATTCTAGTAGTTCTATATATCATGCGTAGGATTGATATTTATGAAAAGCGTCGAATAAATAAAAAGGAATTGAAAGGCGTACTTTCGAGCGAAGCTTGAAATTAAAACCTACAAAGTGAGTGTTAGCGATAGCTCGAGAAATAAATAAACAATTTTTATGAGTGCGAAAATTTAATGACAGTTGATTGCATACGTAAAATGATGGATTTTACGCATACGAGAATTAAATGCTCAGTTTGATAAGTGCAGGAAAATAAATGATGACAGTTGATTGCATGCGAGAAATGATGGATTTGACGCATACGAAATTTAAATGCTGAGTTGATTGCATGCGAAAAATGATTTATTTGACGCATACGAAATTTTAAATGCTGAGTTGATTGCATGCGAGAAATGATTGATTTAACGCATACGAAAATTAAATGTTGTTGTGATAAGTGCAGAAAAATTAAATGCTGTTGACAATTTACAGGGAATTAAAACAATTGATGATTTGCAAAAAAATAAAACAGGTTGATAAGGCAGAAAATAAAACAATTGATATTGCAGAAAATAAAACAGTTGATGTTGCGGAAGAATTTCCAGCAGCTTGCGAAAAATTAAAGCAGTTGATGTTACGAAAAATAAAACAATTGATATTTGCAGAAAATAAAATAGTTGATATTTGCAGAAAATAAATAGTTGATATTGAGGAAAATAAACAGTTGATGTTGCGGAAGAATTTCCAGCAGCTTAAAAAAATTAAAGCAGTTGATATTTACGAAAATTAAAATGGGACCGACCATGTAGGCGGTAAAATGAATTGAATTTAAATTACCGAACGTAAATTGCGGAAATTTAAAGTGCGAATAATTTAAACAGTTGATAAGTACAGAAAATTAAACAGTTGATAGTACGAAAAATAATCATACGAAGCATACGAATTATTTTTACGAAAAAGCGTGATCCGAAATCTCGAAAAGAATTGAAAATGGGTTGGGCCCAATTAAAAAAGAAAGAAAAATGAAATGGGCCAGGAATAGTGCCTGACCCAAGGAAAATATTTAAACATAATTTATTTTCCTTGGTCGCCGGCGCTACTGTCGGCGGCCAAGCTCCGGCTAGCCTTGTCCGTTTCTCGTGACCTTCGTACCGAGACGCTCGTCTCCTCGATGACGTATCGACCGTACGAAGCTCGAATTTTATTTCAAAACACACCGAGTTTAATTTCAAAAAAATGACAAAATTATTAATTATCGAAAACTAATTAATTCGCACAATCTAGCAAATGATTTTTAAAATTTAAAGTATGTATTTAATCTACATCATGCACATGAATTAATGGCACAGCAACAAACAATTAATCTCTTCAAAACGAAGCCCAACGAATTAAAGAAGAAAAATGCTTAAGAAAAACGAAAATGCTTAGAGAGAGAAAGCTTACTCTCTCAAGCTTTAACTGGGCGATTGTCGCTCTAAGTGAGCAAGCTGATCAAGGAGGGAGAGAGTGCAAGTTTTTCTTGCGATTTTGGTGCCGTTTGAACGAAGGATGGAGGCTTGTATTTATAGCCACAGATCGCATGGCTTGTCGGACGCGGTGCTATGCGTGGTCGTGCACTAGCGGGTCTACGGTGGTCGTGATGATTGTGGATGGGACAGGAAACAACTGGAGCAGGCTAGGACACGACGGGAGCAGGCTGCTTGGTGGCCTGCTCCGCTGCCTCTTCACGTCCATGGTGCGCATGCACCATGGCTTGATAATTAGTCAATCATTGATCTGGTTGACTTTACTTGGTTGACCAGAACAACGGTTGAGATCAAGTTGACTTTTACCTTATTTAAATAGCCTCGAGCCGATTCCTGCGAGTAAACGTTCTGACTTTTCGATCCGAAGGTACCGACGCGTAGAGAAAAATGCGACGGGTTTAACCGTCTACAGCGAATAATGAAAATTTTCCATTTAACGTGTTTATTTTCTCGTTCAAAAATGTGAAACGTTCGGACGGAAAAATAATGACGTTACGCCGAAAATTACACTAAACGTTGTAGACCGTTGCGAGCGGAAAAAAAGCTAGCAACTAGTTGATGGAAAACATTTCAAAGTCAAGCTATTGTCCGAGCGAACTTACTCGGGTCCAATAAAAGCTCGAATGAAAATAATAATAAAATAATAAAAATACTAAATAATGCGCTAAAAAACTAAAATTCCTAAAATTCATGTGATGACCTAAAATGAAGAAAAAACTAGCAAACGACTGTCGGATAGTTAAAAATGTGATCTTTAAGGCTAAAAGTAAAAATAAAAATGTGATTTCGAAAGCTGACGATGCTAACGATGATGGTAAAATGCGATGAAACACTTAAAAATGCTAGCAACAGTAAACCAACTGAAAATACCAGTAAATTAACTAAATAACAGAAATGCTAAAATTAATTAAAACGGCGTCAAAATTCGGTTATCAACAGTTGCCCCCTTTTTACTGTCTTATCGAAGTATTTGATAAGCAGTAAAGACGGTTGCCCCTCCATATCTGAATTTTGGCGACACAGTGGGTCTTACCTCAAGCTTACAGTGATGGTGTCGCTCTGGGAGGAGGTAGGTCGTTGCTGTCGCTCTGGGAGGAGATATTGTCGTGGATGTCAGTCTTATGGGATAATTTTGATGTTGTCGCTCTGGGAGGAGATAATCATTGATGTCACTCTGGCAGGAGGTATGCTTTAAATTCTAGTCTGGGCGAGGCTATCGCATTGCTAGATGCTGGTATGAAAAATGAGGTTGCATGTCCGTGCGAGGCTATCGCTCTTCGGACGCTGATGTGAAAATGTGAAGCAAGGTCCGTGCGAGGCTATCGCTCTCCGGATGTTGACGTGGCAATGTGAAGAAGGTCCGTGCGAGGCTATCGCTCTCCGGATGTTGACGTGGCGATGTGAATGAGAGTCCGTGCGAGGCTATCGCTCTCCGAACGTTGACGTGGCAATGTGAATGAGAGTCCATGCGAGGCTATCACTCTCCGGATGTTGACGTGACAATGTGAATGAAGGTCCATGCGAGGCTATCGCTCTCCGGATGTTGACGTGGCAATGTGAAAAAGGTCCGTGTGAGGCTATCGCTCTCCAGATGTCGGCCTGGCAATGTGGAGAAGGTCTATGCGAGGCTATCGCTCTCCGGATGTCGGCGTGGCAATGTGGAGAAATGTCCGTACGAGGCTATCACTCTCCGAATGTTGACGTGGTAATGTGGATGAAGGTCCATGCGAGGCTATCGCTCTCCAAACGTTGACGTGACAATGTGAAAAAATGTTCGTGTGAGGCTATCGCTCTCCGGATGTCGGCATGGCAATGTGGAGAAGGTCCGTGCGAGGCTATCACTCTCCGGATGTCGGCGTGACAATGTGAAGAAATATCCGTGCGAGGCTATCGCTCTCCGAATGTCAGCGTGGCAATGTGGATGAAGGTCCGCGCGAGGCTATCGCTCTCCGGATGTTGACGTGGTAATGTGAAGACATATCCGTGCGAGGCTATCGCTCTCCGGATGTTGGTGCTGAAAATGTGGATGAAGGTCCGTGCGAGGCTATCGCTCTCCGGATGTTGATGCTGAAAATGTAGTTACACGACCGTGCGAGGCTATCGCTCTCCGGACGCTGGTGCTGAAAATGTAGTTACAGGACCATGCGAGGCTATCGCTCTCCGGACGCTGGTGCTGAAAATGTAGTTACACGACCGTGCGAGGCTATCGCTCTCTGGACGCTGGTGCTGAAAATGTAGTTACACGACCGTGCGAGGCTATCGCTCTCCGGACGTTGGTGCTAAAAATGTAGTTACATGACCGTGCGAGGCTATCGCTCTCCGGACGCTGGTGCTGAAAATGTAACTACACGACCGTGTGAGGCTATCGCTCTCCGGACGCTGGTGCTGAAAATGTAACTACACGACCGTGCGAGGGTATCGCTCTCTGAACGCTGGTGCCAAAAATATAACTACACGACCATGCGAGGCTATCGCTCTCCAGACGCTGGTGCTGAAAATGTAACTACACGACCGTGCGAGGTTATCGCTCTTAGAACGCTGGTGCTGAAAGTATAGTCACTCAAGGAGGAGTTATTTAGATATGCAGAAAAGTAGTCGCTCAAGGAGGAGTATTTTTAGATAGACAGAAAAGTAGTCGCTGAAGGAGGAGTAATAATTATGCAGAAATGTAGAATTATGTAAATGAGAGTTGTAACGTACCTTCGCTCGGATATTGATTGACGGTAACATACCTTTGCTCTGATGTTGATTCGATGACTGTTTATGAATTTTCAAGATATGGTGTTGGGACGTGACCGTATGAACTGAAATGGAGAGTGGTTGATCGTGAGGGAGCGTGATCTACCACATGAAGTTGATTTGAATGTGAAGGAGCGTGATCCACCGCACGAAGTTGATTTGGGAGTGGTAACATACTCCATTGGATTTTGATGAAAATCCAAGATGGTGAGGGCTTTACAACGATGTTGTCATCGAAGACCTAATTGAGGAGTGGTGACGTTCTCCATTCGATGTTTGATTGGATTTTGATGAAAATTCAAGGCGAGGGCTTTACAACGATGTTGTCATTGAAGACCCATGGTTGAGGTTTCACTAGAGCATATCTGTGTCCTGCAAATTGAAAGGAAGCAAATACAAAGCAGCAACAGATAGAAAAAGCAATTGACCTATGTGAGAACTATCAAATATTCCTATATTTAACCCATGGCTTGCCCCTAAGTTTTTGTTTGGAATGAAAATGATTTCTTTGTTTAAGAAAATAAATTCAAGCCTTTTTTCTCATTTTTGGATAAAAATGTTCGTTCAGTTTTCGTTATATGAACGTGATTGATTCAAGTCTAGATAACGTCTACGTCTTGTTCAAAAAATAACGACCTTAAGGACAAGACTTTCCCACAATTTGCAGCCGTAAGAAATCCTCGCCTGATATTAGTGTTTGCAATCACGCTTTGAAAAAGGTTGTGTTTTATGCTCATAAAGATGCAACTAACATGATACATAATTTCAATTCGCAATGTCAATCCGAGTGAATAGACTTCAAATGAAGATGCACATGCATGGCATTCTAATAATCGATAGGACTTTTACGGAAAATAATGAAAGAACATAAAATGTCCGGAAGGAAGCTGGTTTTGGAAAAGATGTGTTTGATTTTTGATGAGTTGGAAGGTTTTCTGATGAGTGACGCTTTGTTGATTGGCCCTGATGAGGGCAAGGTGCGCGAGTTCTTTCGCCTTTTGCTGGGGATGCTTTCTTGACAGAGTTGATTATGGTTCTTTATTTTAGGATTTTTCTCGCGCTCAGTAGTGAACTTCATGGCAGGTTGCAAAACAACTGTATCGAATATTGTCATGTCCTTAGTTGTATTGTTAACTTTGGAAGTCATAACGCCACTGTTTGAGTATACTCTGAATGCTATACTTGCCTCCATCATAATATCTGCTGTGGTCAGCCTAGTCGATGTGGATGCAGTAATCCTAATATGGAAGATCGATAAATTCGATTTTGTGGCATGTATGGGAGCTTTCTTCAGTGTGGTGTTTTTTACAGTTGAGATCGGGCTCTTAGTTGCAGTAAGACACTATACAGAATCTTTAAAATCTCATGTTTTTGGGTTGGTGCTATTATCTGTCTCTTAATTTTTACAATAACAGGTCTCAATATCTTTTGCTAAAATCCTGCTACAAGTGACAAGGTCTAGGACTGCTTTACTAGGAAAACTACCAAGGACTACAGTTTACAGGAACATCCAGCAATATCCTAAAGCAACAAAAGTTCCAGGGATTTTGATTCTTAGAGTTGATTCTGCAATTTAATTTTCCAACTCCAATTATGTAAAGGAGCGGTAATTACAAACATATTCTTCTCCAACTTCTCGGGATTTGACTGCATATGGTGGAGAGTATTCTAACTCTCGATACTAATAATGGTGAGCTCTTTGATCCTTGTTGTGGCTGCTTTCCGGTCGGCCAGGGGCCCTTTTCTTGAGTCTTTACTGGGGAGTGTCGTCGCCGTTCTTTTTGCGACTTACTACTTGAGTTGGCCTTGGGCCCTTTTCTTCTCGTGTCCTTACTAGGGATGCTTGCTTTGAGATTTCTCGAGTTGGCCTTGGGCCCTTTTTCTCGAGTCTTTACTGGGGAATGTTTTCTTCGAGTTTTCTCGAGTTTAGTTGTCCCCGGGCTGTGCTTGCTTCGGCTCTTCGATTGTTTGTATTCTTCGAATGTCTCTAAGCATTTCTCTCTTCTTTTTCTCTTCTTTTTCTCTATTCCCCCCCCCCCCCCCCCCCCCCCCTTTTGATTTGATTTGAAATGCAACAGAGCAGAGCAAGCACAACCTTTGTCTTGATCTCTTCTCGTTTTGGCTTAAAGCCTCGGCCTTCATCTTCGGGTATTTGGTCTTTCTTCAGTGATGGCTCTCAGCGATCTTTCGGTGACCTTTTCCGTCTGCTTCGCCGTGAACTTGAACTTGGCATGCTTTTATTTTCGGCTGACAATTTTAGCTGAGACTGCTCCTTGGCTCCCGGGGTATGAGTGATAGTGAAGGTTTTGGTAGGAGTGATGGCATATGTGGTGGAAAGAGGGAAGAAATGAAAAAATGGAGAAGATCGTAAAAGTCCCACGTCATTTTATTGCTATCCCATGTCTAATTGCACATGTACCCTGGATATTATGCAAATTCAACTAGTACCTAGTCAGGCACTTACACTCGTGAAAGGATAAGGCGCGATGGCTCGATAATGCTGACAGGGATTTGTCTGTGACTGCTTACGTCGGAGCAAACCGTGGATATAAGAGCTAACAAACAAGATCATGTATGTTTCATATAATTTCTAATGAACGCACAAGTCATCCGTGTCGTGATAAAGTGATGAATATGCTAGAAAAAAAAGTTCAAAACGTGGGATTTTTGTTTTCCCCTTTACTTCCTTTTCTTTTTTCTTTTTTTTTTAGCCCAAGTTACACATGTATAAAGAGAAACATTTTGAGAAAACTAAGGATTTTAGCCAACATGACGCACGCACTCTTGCAATAATGTAAATAGTGGAAAAAATTGCAAAAATGTAAATTGCGAATACATAAATTACAGAAACGTAAATTGCGAAAACGGAAATTGCAAAAATGTAAAAGGACAACTTCCCTGAAAAATGAGCTCTGACATTTTTTGACACCTTCTTTTAGTCGTAACTTCATTCGCTTGCCCTCAAGTTTACTACGGAAATGTAAATTGGGACAACCATAATTTACAGAAACGTAAATTGCGAAAGGGAAAATTGTAAACATAAAGGACAACTTCCTTGAAAAATGAACTTTGACATTTTTCAACGCCTTCCTTTGGTCGTCACTTCATTCGCTTGCCCCCAAGTTTACAAGTCTCATTGCACTGAAATGAAGAGACAGTTAAATAGTAAATTCATAGGGAAAAGGTATCCCGAGATGTTGAATTTAAAATTAACGAAAGATAGAATAATTGAAAAGAACACGTGGGTTGCCTGCCACGAAGCGCCCTTGTTTATAGTCGTAGGCTCGACTATTGGCGAAGCTTCCTTCCGATCAAGATTGGCGGAAGTGGGGAGGTGAATCATCGTATTAAATTTTTGACAAAAAATGGGGGTGTAAACTGCCGCACAAAATTTTGACAAAAAGTGGGGTTTGAATCGCCACAAAAAATTTGACGAAAAGTGGGGGTTTGAATCGCCACACAAGATGGAAACGTGGGGTTTAAACCAGCCACACAATTTTTGAAATGTGGGGTGTGAACCGCCACACGATTTTTGAAAGGTGGGGTGTGAGCCGCCACACGATTCTTTGAAAAGTGGGGTTTAAACCGCCACACGATTTTTGAAAGGTGGGGTTTAAACCGCCACGCGATGTTTTTTCTTCAAATAACCCCGAAGGAAAAATTACGAAAAAATGGAAATCATGGTAACAAGGTAAATAGAGCCACGACAAGACAAATATGATCATGATGCATGTGCTGGGGCTCTAATTCTGACTTTTCTAACTGGCTTGAACGGTTCCCGGATGATACCATCAAAAGGTCCCTAAAGTGTCGTCCAGTGTCCCGATTCCTTGCGAAATCGTGTAACCTTTCGACTGCCTTTAGGGGTTCATCCAAGTTGGGATTGGTGAACACTACCCAGGACATGTGTCCTAGGGCGTCACTACTACCCTCCTAATTTGGTAATTGTCCCCTGGGTGTAGGGCGCTATGAAATGCATATGACAATTGATAAAGCAAATAAACGAACAGACCAGCAATTGATCAAAGCAAATAAATAAATAAACAAACAAAACACCTCTCTAACAAGATAAAACCGGCTCCGACCCTAAAGTCCCTAGTGAAGTCGCCAAACTGTCGCGCCCCACGAAAATTACGAAAAAATAATTCGCGAGTGTGCAACGAAATTTGGGACCTTACAATACTCAGCGTAAACAGACGCCTCGCAACATGCAATGAAGTCACCACCCTAATTTTGTTGCTAGGTTTAGGGAACCTTAATCGTCATGGCATAAGAAATATAATAAGTAAAACAACTAAAGGAACAAAAAAAGGGTCTGGACCCCAGACAAAGGTTCGGGGTCGTATTATGGTCTCGGGAAGGTCTTAGGCACCCTAGTCACATCCGAAAATGGTTACCGGTTGATGAGAGAGGTGTTTAAAAAAGTGTTTGATAAAATGCGTTTTGGAAAAGGGGGCCCTCAGAGGAATCGTCACTTTAGCCTTTTCTATGATCGTGACCGTTCAGGAATAATAAAAAGATCTTTCGGACGGGGTTACCGTTTATCAAGATCGATCGATTATTCCTGACCGTAACGTGATGGGACTGAATTTTATGTAAGACTAAATGAGCGCCCTCTATGTCATCATCAGGCCATGCATGATTAAACTAATTACTACGTGATTCTATCACGGATAGCTTTAGCAGAGTACAGATTAAATGAAAGGCTTTTGAAATGATAAACTAGGGTGGGATCGAAAGTGATGGGACTGAATTTTATGTAAGACTGAATGAGCGCCCTCTATATCATCATCGGGCCATGCATGATTAAACTAATTACTATGTGATTCTATCATGGATAGCTTTAGCAGAGTACAGATTAAATGAAAGGCTTTTGAAATGATAAACTGGGGTGGGATCGAAAGTCTCCATGTACATGCAGTCAATGTAAGCGAGAATTTAAAATCACATGAATATGGCATTTTAAGCAAATCTTTAAACACGTTGTTCATGTGGGTTGATTTTAATTCTAGCAATTCTATAGATCATGCGTAGGATTGATATTTACGAAAAGCGTCGAATAAATAAAAAGGAATCGAAAGGCGTACTTTCGAAAGAAGCTTGAAATTAAAACCTACAAAGTGAGAGTGTTAGCGATAGCTCGAGAAATAAATAAACAATTTTTATGAGTGCGAAAATTTAATGACAGTTGATTGCATACGTAAAATGATGGATTTTACGCATACGAGAATTAAATGCTGAGTTTGATAAGTGTAGGAAAATAAATGATGACAGTTGATTGCATGCGAGAAATAATGGATTTGACGCATACGAAATTTAAATGCTGAGTTGATTGCATGCGAAAAATGATTTATTTGATGCATACGAAATTTAAATGCTGAGTTGATTGCATGCGAGAAATGATTGATTTGACGCATACGAAATTTTAAATGCTGAGTTGATTGCATGCGAGAAATGATTGATTTGACGCATACGAAAATTAAATGTTGTTGTGAAAAGTGCAGAAAAATTAAATGTTGTTGACGATTTACAGGGAATTAAAACGGTTGATGATTTGCAAAAAAACAAAACAGGTTGATAAGCCAGAAAATAAAACAATTGATATTGCAGAAAATAAAACAGTTGATGTTGCGGAAGAATTTCCAGCAGCTTGCAAAAAATTAAAGCAGTTGATGTTACGGAAAATAAAACAATTGATATTTGCAGAAAATAAAACAATTGATATTTCCCGAAAATAAACAGTTGATGTTGCGGAAAATAAATAGTTGATGTTGCGGAAGAATTTCCAGCAGCTTGCGAAAAATTAAAGCAGTTGATATTTATGAAAATTAAAATGCGGCCGACCATGTAGGCGGTAAAATGAATGATTAAATTTAAAGTGCGAATAATTTAAACAGTTGATAATACGAAAAATAATCATACGAAGCATACGAATTATTTTTACGAAAAAGCGTGATCCGAAATCTCAGAAAGAATTGAAAATGGGTTGGGCCCAATTAAAAAAGAAAGAAAAATGAAATGGGCCAGGAATAGTGCCTGGCCCAAGGAAAATATTGAAACGGCCCATCACCCTTACACAAGTGAACAGTGCCGAAGCATGGCACTGTTCATCATCATTTTCCTTGGTCGTCAGCGCTACTGCCGGCGGCCAAGCTCCGGCTAGCCTTATCCGTTTCTCGCGACCTTCGTACCAAGACGCTCGTCTCCTCGACGGCGTCTCGACCGTACGAAACTCAAATTTTATTTCAAAACACACTGAGTTTAATTTCAAAAAAATGAAAAACCGTTAATTATCGAAAACTAATTAATTCGCACAATCTAGCTAACGATTTTTAAAATTGAAAGTATGTATTTAATCTACATCATGCACATGAATTAATGGCACAACAACAAACAATTAATCTCTTCAAAACGAAGCCCAACGATTTAAAGAAGAAAAATGCTTAAGAAAAACGAAAATGCTTAGAGAGAGGCTTGTATTTATAGCCACAGATCGCGTGGCTTGTCGGACGCGGTACTGCGCGTGGCTGCCGTGGTCGTGCGTCGGCGGGTCCACGGTGGCCGTGATGATTGTGGATGGGACGGGAAACGGCTGGAGCAGGCTAGGACACGACGGAAGCAGGCTGCTTGGTGGCCTGCTCCGCTGCCTCTTCACGTCCATGGTGCGCATGCACCATGGCTTGATAATTAGTCATCCATTGATCTGGTTGACTTTTCTTGGTTGACCAGATCAACGGTTGAGATCAAGTTGACTTTTACCTTATTTAAATGGCCTCGAGCCGATTCCTGCGAGCAAACGTTCCGACTTTTCGATCCGAAGGTACCGGCGCGTAGAGAAAAATGCGACGGGTTTAACCGTCTACAGCAAATAATGAAAATTTTCCGTTTAACGTGTTTATTTTCTCGTTCAAAAACGTGAAACGTTCGGACGGAAAAATAATGACGTTACGCCGAAAATTACACTAAACGCTGTAGACCGTTGCGAGCGGAAACAAAGCTAGCAACTAGTTGATGGAAAACATTTCAAATTCAAGCTATTGTCCGAGCGAACTTACTCGGGTCCAATAAAAGCTCGAATAAAAATAATAATAAAATAATAAAAATACTAAAAAATGCACTAAAAAACTAAAAATCCTAAAATACATGTGATGACCTAAAACGATGAAAAAACTAGCAAACGACTGCCGGATAGTATAAAATGTGATCTTTAAGGCTAAAAATAATAATGATAATAATAATGAAAATACATGACGAAAAATTAAAAATGCGATTTCGAAAGCTGACGATGCTAACGATGATGCTAAAATGCGATGAAACACTTAAAAATACTAGCGACAGTAAATCAACTGAAAATGCCAGTAAATTAACTAAATAACAGAAATGCTAAAATTAATTAAAACGGCGTCAAAATTCGGGTATCAACAGCTACAAAATAGAGAATTTAGGAAGAGGAGGAGCAAAGGTGTGTGTTTAGTCTGTTGTGTAGGAAAAGCAGACTAAGACCAAGAAAACAGGTTTGTCCATGCCAATGCTAAAGCAATGTCGAAATAAATAAAGTATTTTGTTAAGGTCTATTATAGTTTTATTGGATTTATGGTCTAAGTAATGGTTAGTCTTGCTTTTTTTTATTTTTGTAATTAAACCCATTTTGTAATGTTTCATTTTAGTATTTTAATTAGAATAGTTAATTGTTTTTTTATGAATATTAACTTACATAATTATTCCTAAATCCTTAGGTACCCATAAGTATTTTTTTAAAAGTGTTACAAAATGGTTAGTCTTCCTTTTTCTTTTTTGTAATTAAACTTCATTTGTTGAAAAACGATTTTGGTGCTGTTTGAACGAAGGATGGAGACTTGTATTTATAGCCACAGACGCGTGGCTTGTCGGACGCGGTACTGCGCGTGGCTGCCGTGGTCGTGCGTTGGCGGGTCCACAGTGGCCGTGATGATTGTGGATGGGACGGAAAACGGCTGGAGCAGGCTAGGACACGACGGGAGCAGGCTGCTTGGTGGCCTGCTCCGCTGCCTCTTCACGTCCATGGTGCGCATGCACCATGGCTTAATAATTAGTCAACCGTTGATCTGGTTGACTTTTCTTGGTTGACCAGATCAACGGTTGAGATCAAGTTGACTTTTACCTTATTTAAATGGCCTCGAGCCGATTCCTGCGAGCAAACGTTCCGACTTTTTGATCCGAAGGTACCGGCGCGTAGAGAAAAATGCGACGGGTTTAACCGTCTACAGCAAATAATGAAAATTTTCCGTTTAACGTGTCTATTTTCTCGTTCAAAAACGTGAAACGTTCGGACGGAAAAATAATGACGTTACGCCGAAAATTACACTAAACGTTGTAGACCGTTGCGAGCGGAAACAAAGCTAGCAACTAGTTGATGGAAAACATTTCAAATTCAAGCTATTGTCCGAGCGAACTTACTCGGGTCCAATAAAAGCTCGAATAAAAATAATAATAAAATAATAAAAATACTAAAAAATGCACTAAAAAACTAAAAATCCTAAAATTCATGTGATGACCTAAAACGATGAAAAAACTAGCAAACAACTGCCGGATAGTTAAAAATGTGATCTTTAAGGCTAAAAATAATAATGATAATAATAATGAAAATACATGACGAAAAATTAAAAATGCGATTTCGAAAGCTGGCGATGCTAACGATGATGCTAAAATGCGATGAAACACTTAAAAATACTAGCGACAGTAAATCAACTGAAAATGCCAGTAAATTAACTAAATAACAGAAATGCTAAAATTAATTAAAACGACGTCAAAATTCGGATATCAACAGCTACAAAATAGAGAATTTAGGAAGAGGAGGAGCAAAGGTGTGTGTTTAGTCTGTTGTGTAGGAAAAGCAGGCTAAGACCAAGAAAACAGGTTTGTCCATGCCAATGCTAAAGCAATGTCGAAATAAATAAAGTATTTTGTTAAGGTCTATTATAGTTTTATTGGATTTATGGTCTACGTAATGGTTAGTCTTGCTTTTTTTTATTTTTGTAATTAAACCCATTTTGTATTGTTTCATTTTAGTATTTTAATTAGAATAGTTAATTGTTTTTTTTATGAATATTAACTTACATAATTATTCCTAAATCCTTAGGTACCCATAAGTATTTTTTTAAAAGTGTTACAAAATGGTTAGTCTTCCCTTTTCTTTTTTGTAATTAAACTTCATTTGTTAAATAACTTATTAAGTAGTTACTAATGGTTAATTGATTTATATTCTTCTTATAATGTTTCATTTTAATTATTTTAACTTGAAATTTAACTTACTTTTTTGAATATCCTCTTACGTAGTTAGTATGTTTTCTTGAAAACCCACTTATATAATTATTCTTAAATCCTTAGGTACGCCATAATTTTTTAACAAATAGGATTTAATTACAAAAATGAAAGGGCAAGATTGGCCATTTTGTAAACTTTTACATGAGTAATTATGTAAGTGGGTACTAAAAAATAGGTTTAAAAGAAACATTACAAAAAGAATAAAACTCAACCAACCATTAGTAACCACTTAACAAGTTTTTACATGAGTAGTTACAAAACTAAGAAAAAACTTATTTATTACAAAAAGAAAAGAATTGGATTAACCATTTTGTAACATCTGTTAAAAGAAACTTATGAACGAATGAAGGAATCAATGATAATTATATAATTGAGTAATGAAAAATAACGATCACTTGAACTTGAAATATTTACAAGGAAGCATTACAAAAAGGAAAGAAGAAGACGAACCATTTTGTAATATTTTTTTATAAAATATTTACGAGGTACCTAAGGATTCAGGAATAATTATGTGAGTGGTATTCAAAAAATAACATTACAAGAAAAATAATTGTAAAATCAACTAACCAATAGTAACCACCTAACAAGTTCTTAACAAATGGGGTCTAATTTAGTGTTTTAAAAACCGGCCCGACTTGACGGTCAGACCAGTAAATTGGTGACTGAAGGAGGATTTTGGGTTGACTCAGCTTTTGGACCAGACCTCCAATCGAACCGGAAAAAACCGGTCGACTCGCTATTGACCCTGTCGGGTCGATGTCAAACCAAAATGACGCCGTTTTGGATTTTTTTTATTTTTCATTTAATTTATTAATTTATTTTTTATTTTTCAAATTTTCAAATTTTCAAATTTTTTTCAATATAGAAAATTTGATGGGCCGGCCCATTATAGACACCGATTTTATCCGGTTCAATCATATAATCTCGAACGGTTCACTAAGTGAACGGTTCACACTGTACCAATGGGTCAATCCGATCGAACCCCGGTTGAATCCGATTCAACAGGTCAACTAGGTCGGTTTTTAAAACACTGGTCTAATTACAAAATGAAAGAGCGAGACTGGCCGTAACATTTTCTAAAAGATACATATGAAGTACCTAAAGCTTCAAAACTAATTATGTACATGTGTACTAAAAAATAGGTTAAAAGGAAACATAACATGAAGAATAAAGCTCAACCAACCACTTAACAAGTTTTTATATGATTAGATACAAAATATAAAAAAAATTATATATTACAAAAAGGAAAGAATTGGACTGACCATATTGTAATATTTGTTCAAAGAAACTTATGAACGAATGGAGGAATCTCTGATAGTTATGTAAGTGAGTAATAAAAAATAAAGATCACTTGAATTTGAAATTCTTACAAGGAAGCATTACAAAAAGGAAAGATGAAGACTAACCATTTTGTAATACATTTTTTAAATTTTTTACAGGTACCTAATGATAAAAATAACATTACGGGGTGTTTGGTATCAAATCATATTAAAATTCAATTCCTTTCATTAATTCAATTCAATTAGAATTCAATTGAATTGAATTAATGAATGAACTCTAATGATTGGTATAATAATATAAAATTGAAAGAATTCAATTGAATTGAAATGAACACATTGTTTGTTATGGCTAAGAAATGATTTCATTTTATTTATTTGACCATTATACCCCTAAATTAAAATTTACCCATAAAATAAAAGAAAAATATTTATAAAATTATGGAACTTTAAAATTTAAAACAAATTGTTACAGAATTAGCATGCAAGGCTTCAGTCGAGCTACTCTAAGTTTGAAAAGAATTGCAAGACTTTTTAATCTAGAAACTACAAGGATTAGCTCCAATCACCCATACCTCAAGTACTTGAGGAAAAAACAAAAGTTGTCCTAACTCGTGGCTCTCTTCAGAAGAAAATGCAATGGAAAGATAAAATTTTGTTTCCTTTTTAGTTGTTTTTCTACTATAAATACACTGCATTTTTAGTTTCCAATGTAAAATAAATCACACAATTGATAAAAAATGTAAATTAATTGCAACTACTAAAAATTTAAGGAGAATCTCATGGTAAGAGCATTAAAGTACTAACTAACATCAATAAAACTAAGGAAACAGAACAAATCCAGAAGAGTAAAGCATGGTCCCAAAACTTATTTACGTCCTAGCATGAAAGCACTAAGATTTCCAAGCTGATCAAAAGCAATAGCTGTATCTGATTGGAACTCCTTTACCAATACTACTATCCTTGCATTTTCATAGCCAACCATAGAGTACGTAGATCATTCGGGCATGCAAAAAATATGCCAATCAAATCCGAATAAGCCACAAGCCAATCCACGGCATCCAATAGACCAGTCCCTTCGAGCCCTAACCCTTGCATTGCCTCAAAAATTTCCGGTTCAGTCCAAACACGTCGGCTAGTACTTGCAGGAAGTAAAAAGATGGTAGAGTTCTGGCTCTAAGGCTGAATATGATCTGGGCTTCTCAAAGCCTATGCCTGCTTGTCAAACTAAAGAGCTGGTAGCGGAGTGCCATAGGAGCACAGAGAAAGTTCGTAACAGTAAGAAAAGACAGCCAGAAGAATAGATATGATGCATTGAGGATGTATAATGCTAAAGAGAAAAGGCAAAATGAAAACATGATAGTAAAGGGCTTATTTTTTTATGCTGAATAAGAAAGAATGCCACAGATTCACAAATGATGTCACTTGAGAAATACGTAAAATGCATAATCATGAATTGATCGGAAAAGAATTGCAAAAATAGCTTGGTAAGATGAGTAGTCACCAATGGAAATTGCAAATAACTACAAGAAAACAATATTTACAGGTTACATTCATCTTAGAGTTCAAATATTTGCTAACCTTGTAAGATGCCTGTGGACGTCAAAAATAACCAAGAGCACATCATACAAATCAACTATTCTCCAAACACTTTCGACACGCAGTTTTACATCCTTGTAAGGATATCCACTGGTTCCAGAGGTGTCAAAGAAACACTGCAGATATTACACATCTATCAACATTATAACCTTTCCTGATAGTACCTCATTAATGTTAAAAAATACAGAAATTTCAAAGAAATACAATATATTTGCATGTCACAGACTTCTCAGTGTGTTCTTTCATATGGAAAGAACCAAAGATTAAAAAGAATCATACACAAATAAAAAACAGTAAACAGAATAGAATCCAAGAGGGAAAAAAATGATTTAATTCCAATAAAATGCTTTTCAGAGAGTTTAATGGCACTTTAAAATGTCAAACAAAATATGAAAGGTTGCATGCCTCTAAGACATGTACACAAGAGCATGCATTTCAACGGAGAGATGTTGCCACTAGTTAGGCTATCTTGGGCACTAGCTACTGAATCGTATAGAAGAATCTAAATGCTTTGATTAAGAGGTAAAAGTGAATCTAAATGCCTTGGCCTTGTTTTTTTTTTTTTGTTTTGTTAAAGAAGGGCCAAGGCTGTAGACTACAATTGGACCTTCTGTTAAACAGATAAACAAAGATCCATAAATACTTAAGGCAAATCAGCAACTTCCAAGAAAAAGAAGAGATTACCGCCCTTTAGTTAGGATCCAAAACTAAGTCGAAATTAATATACTGCATAGGGTAATAGTCATGATATATCTTCTCATGAACCGTTGCTACTATTTATCATCAAAATGACCATAACTCATTTTCAAGCAAGAATTCCTCTAATGAAAGGTTACCACAGGTTCATCTAAGAAAACAAAACCTACTCATAATAGCACTAAACCTCTTTATGTTGAGATAGTCATTTAAAAGAGAAACATATTGAATGTTTTAGCAAAGGAGCAAAACCCAGAACATGAAAATACATTTTTCCAGATATCCACAAAAATAATTCATAAGAAAAGTTTGGAATTGAAAGTACCAGCAAATTCTGTGACCTAATCAAACTTGAGAAATGCAGTGATGATGAAAAACAGTAACTGGTAGCGGAATATTCATGTTTTTGATAATAAACCCTAGAACTAGAAATCAAAACCAAAAATCGGGGGATAGTCCACAAACCTGTGAATATGATAGGGGAATTCTCGATTGCTCTTCATCCTCTCTCTCTTGCGTGCGTTCTCTCTCACGATCTCTCTCGCTGTTTAACCTTCTGCGTGAAAAGGAAAAGAAAAGGGACATGGATATGTTTTGCAGAAGGGTATTTAAGTAATAGCCTAATTAATTATAAAAGAGGCAACTGAATTCCTCAGCAATCGTACCTTTTTGTTGTAGAATTCTACTCTTCATTAAAATTTGTAGTTCAATTTTAACGAGAATTGAACTCTCGCGTGTCTTATTATGCCAAACGAATAATTTGGTACAAATGATTTTAAATGAAATGAATTCTATCATTTTAAATGAAATGAATCGGTACCAAATGGCCTCTACAAGAATAATAAAATCAACTAACCATTAGTAACGCCTTAACAACTTTTTAACAAAGGGGGTTTAATTACCAAAAGGAAAGAGCAAAACTCACACTTTTTAAAAGATATTTATAGAGTACGTAAAGATTCAGGAATAATTATAAATGGGTATTCAAAAAATAATTTAAATAAAATATTTGTTATGAGAATGACATAGTATAATGATGATAAAACTGATATTAGAGTTAGACTACTAATTGTGTTAGTTAATCCTAAAGTAGATATATAGTTATATAGTATCACATGGTATAATGATGGTCAAATTGATATTAGATCAATAATTTAGTGAAGTGATCCTAAATATGAAAATTAATTATGAGAATGATATAGTATAATAATTATCAAACCAACATTAGACTACTAATTTTTTAGATTATTAATTTAGTGAAGTGATCATAAAAATGAACGATTAGATATGAGAATGACATAGTGTAATAAGGTCAAACCAACATTAGGCTACTAATTATCTTAGCTAATTCTTATGTGGATGTGTAATTATTGTATTACAGAGTATAATTATTAATATTTTCATTTGTAAACGTATAAAGTTAAGGTATTGAATAATATTTGTTGTAGGGAGTTTGAATTAAAATGTTATAAATCTATACGATTATGCACTTACATTATACGTGTCATATTGGTCTGGTATATCCATTAATTGGTAAATGACAAAAAAAGTTAAAATTTATAAAATGTGATAAGATTTAATTTCTTATACGATCGGGATGATGGCTTATGTTGGTAGGAGTTGCTGTAGTTGCCGTCGAACTCACCTGCAAGGCGCCGGAGGGGGGGCTCCGGCGTAGACACTCCGATGATTAAGTCAGTAAGTTGTTCAAAAATGGCAGAGGTTCTAGTAAGCAATTTTCGGCCTACCTTTTGTTTTAAACTGAGGGAGTATTTATAGGCCGCTGAGGGCGATACCTGAGTAAAGAGGTGATATCCTAGGAAAAGCAATCTCTCTGGAGGACATCGCAGGCGATACCTTATGATGACGTCAGGGACGATACCTTATGGTAAGGTCATGGGCGATACCTTATGATGACGTCATGGGCGATACCTTATGATGACGTCTGGGCGATACCTCTGAAGAGGGTTCCGCGAGCGATACCTCCATGGATACCTGGGACGGGATGATGCCGTGCGTGCAGAGACGCGTGAGTCCTCCCCCCCGCTGATGTCGACCATCCCAGGAAACACCTTCCAGTCTAGAGCCGACGACTCAGATGTCTGATAGAGCTATAGGATTCTGCCTTCGGCAAGGTCATAATTATCGTAACGCCCCTAGGAGGGTCATAATTGTTATCATAAGCCCAACTAAAAATGAGCCCGAGTGTTTACCAAGGGCTATCGCTCTCTGCTCGTATCGGGGAACTCTCATCCAATAAGTAGGGGAGTGTATCCTTGCCCTTAAGAGATGACTCTGCGTGGGATGTCCAGGAGTAGGCTGATGGACTCTTGTCAATGTTACGTCGCCAAGGAGTCATTTCTGTTCTAGCGATATCAGCTCAATCCGGTCTTGACGTGGGCTAAGATGTCATGTCCATTTGACCTATTAGGAGATGTCGATCCTGGTCGTTCATCGTTGATATCACCACTGGTAGTAAACGGGGCCGTGCAGATAGATTGTTCTAGAGCGAGCATTTGCTGTCCTCCTGGCATGGGCCACTTAGTGGGTCATTTTGCACCTCGAGCGGGCTGTAAAGAGGTAAGATGGGCAAAGATTACGGAGATTTGTTAGGAAGTATATCACTTACAGAGGATCTCTCAGGAGCGAACAGGTCCTTTTCTTCCTCTTGGAGAGCCAACAATATTAACGCGGCTTCACACCATGGGCTATCCACAATTTGAGCGGCATTACACCACCAGATACCGATGATATTGGCGGTCTTTAAGGGTAACGGGACGGCTCGTCTTTTGAGGACTTCCTTCTTCAAAAGGCTCATTTCTCGGATCCTATAAATCTGAGGGCCTTCTTTACCCAAGTCCATCTCATTTTCTCATTTCTTAATCTGCGTTATGGATCATTTGACCAAAAAAATTCTCCTTTCCAAAGGCCACACTCTCAAGAATCTCAACGATGGTGACGTCGAGTTCCTAGAGAACATGCTGGTCAAGACCTCTGAGGACATCCTGGAGCTACAAGGGATGCTGACCCCACTCCATTCCAGGCTGGGAGCCACGTCTCTGGAGGATTTCAGTCCTTTAGAGAGCGTGTCGAGGTTGGCCACCTCCATCGCTCGGATTCAGGTGGTAATCGCCATGCTGCAGCAGCGCAAGGACATGCTGGGGTGCTGCTTGAAGGGAATCAGGGTCACCTCTGCTGACCTGACTCTGGTCATGGACACTCTCTGAGAGACATTCCTGAAGTACCCGAGGACGCTGGCTCTGATGCCTGACGGCGGTAGCTCCCTTTGAGCCTTTTTTCTTTTCCCTTAGTTATGCGGCTGTACCTTTCGGCTATTAGGCCATAATAAATAAACTGTTTTCGTTGCGCCCTTAATCACTGTTCTTCTTCTTTAATGCGTTCTTTGTCTTTTTTCGATTGGAGACATTCTTAGCCCAACTGAAAACGAGTCAGTCACTGGACGGTTTCCTCGCTAACCGTTCTGCATTAATTCTGCGTCGCCGCCTCCTTGTCCGCCGATTGGGCTAATTTTTGGTTTTCCTCGATCTGGGGGAGATTTCAACAGGCGTGACTGTAAATCTAGATTTGTACTCTAGGTTGTACACGTGCCAGTTCTTAAAAGTCATGTTGGAAGATCCAAAAGCTTTTCCCCCTCTTTTGGCTATTTAATGGGATCCTTTCCCTCATTTCTGTTCATCTTCTTGTTTATTTTTCCTCCTGGCAGATCGTCTGTGATCTCATGGCTGACTCTTATTTTTTAGATACTGCGGCACGGGATTCTCCGCCAACTCCTCCGACTTCGCCGGATTCAGACAATCCTCCTCCGTCGCCTCCGTGGAGGTCGTTCGTTCACCGGCGGGGACGAAAGAGGCAGAGGAAAAATGCCTCAAAGGTGTCTGCACCGCTTTTCAAGTATCATGTCCCTTCTGCTGAAAAGGGGGATGAACCCTCTCTTCCTTCCCGTGTCTTGCCAAAAATAACTCTCCCCTCCCCGAGCGCTGAAACGGCGATGTTGACCACAAAAGAGGAGCCCGACCGATCGCTGATATACGTAGGAAAGAAGAATGAAGAGCCTTTCCCTCCCGTTAGTAGGGAGCCATTGCTCTCGTATGATGATGCAGTTTATTGCTATGGTATCTCTTGGTCTGAGGGCGATTAGTTTAGCATGTCTCGTCTCACTGTAGATGTCGTATGGATTTCCGAAAATGAATAAGATAACCTTCCCTTTTCTTTTGTTCCCCTATCGCCTTTCTAACTCATTTCTTCGAATGTCAAGGGTTATCGCAGAGGGAGATCAGTGGCTGAGTGCAACTGTCTTTGGATTTCTAGTCAATAACCGTCTTCTCTGAAAGACATAAATGACTGTCTACGCGTCTCTTTCTACTCCGCACGTGTTTTACTTTTACAGGCTGTCTTCTTCTTCAAGTTGAACCTTTATAAGGGAAACCCTATTCTCTTTTATCATTTTTGCTAATATTCTGCAATTTTTCACACTTTCTCTTTCTCCTGTGTTTCTTCTTGCTCGAGGAGAGTCTCCACAACTACTCGCCGGCGGCGACGGTCTATTCTCTGGCTACCCATTCCAGGTATTTTGTCCCTTTCTTGTCGTAGTTTATTTTCCCAATTCCTTATGTCTCATATTGGAGCTTCTGCGAGAGTCGAAAATCCCATAGATCTCGAGGCTAGGAGAGCTCGTAGTATTTTCGATTGTGATGAAGTTTTGAGGGCGGAGTTAGAGGAGAACGGTATCACCTTCCCCTTGGGCTGTCGCCCTTATATCCCTACGAAAGATATTCAGCTTCATGACGCCATGTGGGGAACGTTTCGGTTGGTTTACTTCAAGATGTTCCTCTACGGATTTCATCTCCCAATTCATACTTCTCTGATGAAGCTGCTAAACCATTACGATCTTAATCCGGTTCAAATAACTCCGCCTTCCTGGTGTGGGATTTATGCATTCCTTCGGTCATGCGAGATGAAGCGTATTTTCACTCCATCCCTTGATCTGTTTCGTACATTTTTCAAGTTGAGCTGTCGTGCCTGCTTGGTGGATATCACTCCTAGATGGAATGACGCCGTCGTGGGATTTTTCTGGCGGAACTTCCAAGGTTTTGAAGAAAACGTGGATAATTGGAAAAATGGCTTCTTCACCCTTCGACTGTCGTCCCGCTGGTGGCGCGGAGGCTTTAATCAAAAGATTGTTAGTGCCGATTGGAAAAAACTAGAAGTGCTGTCTAGCACCGATGTGTCCTATGTTTCTGCTCTGTTAGAGATAGAAGGGCCTTTCCGCATTCAAGAATTTGCTCGGTTCAAACCCTTGAAAGAATGTGTTGTTGGTGAGTTTTTCTTTTGCCGCGTTATCGCTTCACTTGGCCTGCTATATTAATATATTCCATTGACAGGTAGCACTGAGGGTTGTTCCTCTGGTGGAAATAACACTCCTCTGAACGTGGTACCGCTTCAGACGCTACCTCCTTCTCCCCCGCCCGAAAGTTCCAGCCATCCAATTATCCCACCGAGGAAAAGGAGGATTAAGACTGTCGCAGCACGGAACATTTCCGCCCAACCTTCTCATTTTCTTGAGAATTGGTTGCCACTTCGGGGTAAGGGAGTTTCTTCGAGTCGTCCTGCGACTGAAATAGTTGACAGCGATAGCGAGAGCATGGATGCCGGTTCCGAACTGCGTCACGCCACTCTTGCCCAACGGATGAAGCTCAGGGCGAGGAAAAATGATCCCGTGGCAGAGTCATCCGAGGACAATAGAGAGGAGATGGTCGCCGAAACGGAGCTTCTCAAAAAGAAAATCCGGAAAGAAAAAACTGGTCCCTCGATTCCTCCTTTGAAGGAAGTTAACGCAGTTCTCCCCACTAAGGTCGACACTTGTCCTATCGCGAGTACCTCGCAAGTGGCGGAGGTTGTCAAGGCACCTTCCGTTGTTCCTTCCAAAACTGATGAGGTTTCTGCAGCGGTATACCCACATTTGCCATCCAGTGGCCCTGATTCTCTTATTTCCTCCTGTATTTAGGATGTGACCGTGCCGGTTTCAAACCCAAATGTTCCTCTTAATCCTGTCTCGAAGAAACCTCAGCCTTTATTGCTTTCGTCGATCTCGGCGTCGGTAATTCCGTAAAGAGTTGCTCTCCTCCCTATATCGCCAACCTTTCCCCTCAAGGTCCTCAAGGAAATGTTGCGTTTCAGCTGGATCTGTCGTCTTTCGGTACTGATGGGCTTCGTACTTTAGGGATATCAGATCCGCTATCGCGAGATGAGCCGGTAGGGACCATAGTGGGCCAGATGTTCAGTTCTTCGAAGGACAAGGAAGAGTTCCTGCAACACCCTCTTAAAGTTCAACATTCACGCCTCCTGAACGATATGCTGGCTAGCTTTCGCGAGCTGCACTATTTTCTCGAGGATCAGAGCGACAAGGTTCGACGCTCTCCCGATTCGACGGAACAATTAGACGCCGCTTTGGCGAAGGTAACAGGCTGTCCAAGCTTCAAGACCGTACCAGGGCAGAGTTGAACGAATGCCGCGCCGATCTCGCACTAGAAAGATCAAAAGGGAAGGCTAAAGTGGAGCTACTGGAGGCGGAACTAGTGGCGGCCGACAAAAGAAACTCTTTCCTTCGTGAAGAGATATTGTCCCGTGATGCGGATTTGGCCAAAGTACCCTCGAGGATAGCTTGGTGGAAAAATAAGACTATGGAGGTCTGTATCGCTGGCTTTACAGATCTCTATCGCCAGGGAACTGTTGATTTGACCAAGCTATCTGATTATACTTCCAAGAAGATAAAGGATTTAGGCGAAGGCGAGGGAGATTTTCTCTCTCTCGGGGAGGAGTAGGAGAATGGTGGCGGCGATACCTATGCCGGCCATCCACTGGTCAAGGGCGACCCTCCGGGAAGATTTTCCTCTTTATTCACTTTTTCTGTATTGTAATAACATCTTTCCGCGCAAAACAATATTTGTACTTCATTTTTAGATAATAAACGATCTCTGCTTCGCTTTTCCACGTTATCCCGGAAGTTACCGGCTTGGTTAACGCCATTCCGCGTTATCTCCTCTAGTGTAGTATCGCTCTTGTCTTGTTTAAAAAATCCTTTCTGCTTTTCAGAGCATTTAATGCTTATGATCTTCTCATTAATACGGGAGAAAAGTCGTCCTGGCATAGACACATGTGTCCATTTTTTATGGCGTCATGGGCTAGCGTGCTCTATAATTTTAGCAAAATCGAAGCATTACCGCGCTTCTCTAGAATTGTACTCATTGCTTGAGTCTTTTCCTTGTGATCCTCTCACGCAACGACTGCGACGTCCGTTAATTCTTTGACTACTAGGGTTATAAAACCCAATACTTGTTTCTTTTGCTTACTTTTGCCGTTCTGCTTTCTTTATATTTTCTCTAGCAGTCTTATTTTCTTTCCGCCGTTCAAGGTTCTCGAAGCGCTTTCTCTCTAAAGGTACCTCATATTTTCTTTCGTCGTCTTCTTCATCTTTACTTTTTTTTTTTAATTTCTGCCATGGCCAAGACTCGCCGCTCTGAGTCGAGATCTGTCGATGAGAAAAAGATGGATATTACAGTTAGTAGTATCACCTCTGAGGTCGCTCTTAATGAACATTTAGCCGCACATAATGCTGTTATCCCTGATGGTTATAAGGCCACCGTTGCCCCTGAGTCGGTACGCTTGAATAGCATTTTGACGGGCAAGCGTAGGGTTCTGTACACACAAATGTTCTGTTATGGTTTCCAGCTTCCCATCAACTCTTTCATAAAATAGTTGCTCATTGTCTGCGATTTGAATCCTGTTCAATTAGCCCCAAATGCGTACTGCTGCGTTTGTGCCTTCTTAGAACTTTGTAAATATAAGGGGATCACTTCCCCTTCTCTTTTATTGCTTAAATCAGTTTTTAAGCTGATGAAGTGTCGGGGTGTGATAACGATATCGCCCCGTTATGACGATGACTCACTCAAGTCCTTCACTTGGAAACTTCTCCATATTGAGTCCTCTGTCAATGCTTGGAAGAAAGAGTTCTTTGTGATAGATCTTCCTGAAGACCCCAATTCCTGGTGGCGGTCTGGGTTTAACCAAGACGTCAAGGACAACGTCTGGGTCGGCCGGAGACTCTTCCTCAGCGCGAACAAGGCTGGTTAGATAAACTTCTTCAACTGGAAATCAGCGTTCATATCCGCTATGTGGCATGCAGAGTCGATATGAAGGACTGCGTTAGGCGTGAGTGTCGAGTCGCTTCCTTCTTTATTATCACTGATACTAATGCTAACATTCTTTTGCCATCATGCAGCGACAGATCCCAACTACAAGCCTGAAAGCGTTAGGAGGCGACTGAAAAGGGCCCAGGATAGAGAAGAAAAAGGGAAGGCCACCTCTACGGAAGCTGCCGATAACTCCACTGTTCTACCTACTATTTCCGTGAGCCTCACTCAAGTATCTTCTTCCTCAGCCGGTGAGGGGAATACCGACATCCCTTTGGGTATCCCTATTGTGACCGTCGCTGCCCCTTCTACTCGGCCGTCTCCTTCTAAAGCCCCTAGGGTTCCTGACAAAGGAAAAAGGAAGAGAAGAACAAAGAGTGTTGCCGCTCTCACTCCTTCTCCGGACGCGGCAGCTTCTTCTGAAGCGCCTCTTCTTGACACAACTGCTGTGAGTGTGCTTTTTATCCACGATATGTTATACCTTAATGTCAGTCGTTATTTTACCCATTTCTCTTATTAGTGCTTCTACTGGGTTCTTTGCAGGATACTGCCGCTGTTTCTACTTCCGCGTCTCCCATAGGTGAAATGAACATGGGTTATGTGCTGGCTGGCTCTAAGAAGAGATCCTGGCCGGAGGACGAGGGTGGAAGCTTATCATCTACTGTCGCCGCGGCGGAAGTCAGACCGGACAACATCTTTGTTTCTATGGATGCTCCCCAGACTCATCCTTCTGGGTTTTTGGTGAACATGGGTACTGCTGAGACTTTCAGGGCTTCACCCAATTCCTTTGGTGGGCCTGTTCATACATATGGTCCTAACTCGGGCTATCAAGAAGGTTTACAGGACTTTACGGGCTACCACCCTCACAGTTCCTATGTCGTCCAAGAGGGTCCTTCTTCTCAAGTTCGCCCTCCTGTCCCTCTAGCCTTTGTCCCCTCAAGCATTCCTTTATCGCAACGTTGTGGCGAAGGGGCCTCCACCTTTGACTTTGCTGCGGACCTAAGTTCCTCGAGTGAGCCTGGTACTGTGACTCACCAAGTGGGCTTATACGATTTTCGCAATACAGGCTTAGCGGCTCTCGGGGGCGATGGTTCAGTTGAGGTTTCGACTTTCTTGGCAGCCCAAATACTGTCAACCGCCGCTGAGCGGGAAGCTTTCCTCTCGCAGATAGATGATGATAAGGTGAATTCGCTACGCTCTAGTCTCTTTTCCACTTTTGTGAAATTTCACTACTGGATAGAGCACGTACAGCGTCAGGCTGCTTCTCTTACTGCGTCCCTTTCTGAACTTTCGCAAGAGCGAAATGAAAAGAATAAATTGCTGGAGGAACGCACTCGATTGTTACTGGCTCAGCAGGAGTTGTCGGGGCAAGTGTCCACCCTTGATGCAAAGAATGCCGTGCTGGAAGGAGAGAAGTCATCCTTGGCAAGGGAGAAAGCGGCCTTGGAGGAAGAGAGAGCCGCTCTGACGGAGGAATCAGCCGATAAGAGCTTGTGGCACGTCGAGCGGATGGCCACTATCTTGGTTGAATGCTTTGAAGAGGTCCATGGAGCAGACACATACAAAGGTGACGAGGTCACAGAGGCCTTCAAACAGAAGTTTGCCGACCTTAATGAAGCGGGTTTTCGTCGAGCTAAGGCGGAGGGTTGGAAATGGAGGAACCCCGAAGGTTGACACATTCCCAAGCTTTGCCGCCTCTTCTGCAACCATCGGGCTTTTTGTTTTTTGCCTTCGCGGCATTATTGTTTTGGTCTTTGGAACTTGTGACCTTTCTAAGGCACTTTTATGCATTTAAACAGTTTATATCTTTGCTGCTGCCTTTTCCCTTTCTTTAGCTTTCACTTTCTGAAAACTCCCAGGGCGTCGCTACCATCCTGGCGACATAATATGTTTACTTTCTCGAGCAGACTCGTAGCGTTTCAGTAACAAATATCGCTGAGGTCAGTATCGGGTTAGCTTTCTCGGCGAGCCTTATAGTATCGCCGCTTGGGCAGTCGTCAATCTTTTCGCTGCTCGAAAGGTATTCTGTATATTCTCAATTGTAAACCATGAGTAGCATAACATGTTACAAGAGATAGTAATTACCCGTAGGAGCCTTTCCGCTGCCGTCATAGGGCATTAGTATGGAAGCCGCATGAATCATTTTTTTCGTCAACTCTACTTCACTAGGGATTACGCACCTAGTTACTAGCTGGAATTTCATGATTTTTTACGTTTCCATCTTTCCACGATCGGCCTGGAAAGTGCCCTCACTTAGTGAGCCGTCGGATCAGGACAGGTCGTCACAAGGATAGGACTTTTCACTTTCAGGCATTGTCCTCGCGTCTAGAATCACGTCCTTACTTCGTGGACCCACTACACTAGTCCGGTCACTAAGAGGGGACTTTTCGTTTCTAGAACGGAGTTACTATTTCCTTGGGGCATGCCTTGTCTTAATGGGCCATCTCCACGAGAGCGGTTATTACAAGAAAAGGACTTTTCACTCCCAGGGATTCCGGGTTGTGCCCTCACTTAGTGAGCCATCTGATCAGGACCGGCATTCACAAGGATAGGACTTTTCACTCCCCGGGGGCGCTAGGGATCTTTCAATCCCAACGCTAGTTCAAGGCATTCTGGGTCGTGCCCTCACTTAGTGAGCCATCTAATCAGGACCGGCATTCACAAGGATAGGACTTTTCACTCTCAGGAGCCTCCTTTTCTATCTGCACAAAAAGCAACCACAAACACCCAAGAAAGCTCTCTCAGGAAGCGTTAGCTAAGGTTAGGGTTGGCATCAGTCAAAGGTGCAGATAACTCAAGGTCTAGGATAATATAATTTCAAACGAGCAATATTCCAAGAGTTAGATAGGGGAGTACCATCGAGCGTCTCCAGATGATAGGCTCCTTTTTCGATAACTCGGGTAACGCGATATGGTCCATCCTAGTTTGGGTTGAGCTTCCCCACACGTTGACCAGCCGCTCGCTTGTCTCTAAGCACCAAATCGCCGGTCTTTAACAACCGTTCTTTGACGCGTTTGTTATGGTAACGGACCATCTTTCATTTGTAGTGTTGCGTTTTCAGGAGGGTTTCCGCTCGGACCTCCGGTAACGCGTCAAGGTTAGCTCGTAACCTTTCCTCATTCAGCTCCTCTCGAAAGTGGGCCACTCGCAGGCTCATGGTACCGATTTCTACCGGCGTAACAGCCTCAGTTCCGAAGGCCAATGCGAAAGGTGTTTCTCCTGTACTGGTTCTAACGGTCATACGGTATGCCCACATCACGTATGGCAGCTCGTCAGCCCATTTATTTTTAGAGCCCTCCAGGTTTTTCTTAATGCCACTAAGGATGCTCCGATTTGTCACTTCTGCCTGTCCATTGGTTTGGGGGTGAGCCACGGAAGAGAATCGTTGCTCTATCCCAAATTCTGAGCATTGGTCTTTGAAGAATTGGCTGGTGAACTGTGCCCCATTATCGCTGATTAGGATACGGGGTATGCCAAACCTCATGATAACTTGGTGTTTGAAGAAACGCTAAGTTTTTTCCGCCGTGATGTTGGCGACCGCTTTGGCCTCCGCCCACTTCGTAAAGTAGTCCACTGCCACGATTACAAATTTTAGTTGGGACCTTGCCTTTGGAAACGGGCCCAGGATATCGATCCCCCATTTAGCAAAAGGACAAGGAGCGATGATCTCAGATATTTCAGTAGCGGGACGTCGAGGAATTTTAGAGAACTCCTGACATTTTGGGTAAGTTTGCACATAGTCGTGGCAATCTTTCCGGATGGTGGGCCAATAGAATCTAGATCTGAAGACTTGTGCAGCCAGGGTGCCGCCCGATACGTGCATACCGCATATCCTTTCATGAATTCCGCGCAAAGTGTGAAGACCCTCTTGCTCCGTTATACATTTGGCCGCTGGGTGCGAAAAGCATCTTCGAACCAGGTCTCCATCATAATACATACAGCGAGCTGCCTGTCTCAGCACTATTTTATTTTCAGCGATATTCTCAGGCAGTTCTTTGTGTTTTAAGTATTTGATTATGGGGACTCGCTAGTCTTTCTCGAGTTCTTCCACACATAGAGATGCTTGCTCTTCCATGAAGGAGGGTACAGGTAATTCTCGGTAATACACGCCTTTGGGTATAGATGCTTCCGGGTTTGCAGCCAGCTTGGCAAGGTTGTCAGCTTCGGCGTTGTCCTCTCGGGGAATGTGCTCAAAACTTACTTGCATGCCTTCTTTCTTTATTTCTAATAGCTCCCGCATCACTTTGGCGAGATACTGGACCATGATGGGCTCCCGAGCTTGAGAGCGCCCCAAGACCTGGTCGATCACTAGTTTGGAGTCACCACAAATTTTTAGACGCAGGTCTCCTGTTCTTCCGGTATCATGCCTACCTTTGGAAGAAAGGCTTCTCCCTATCCGGAGTCCGGCTAGTAACGCCTCATATTCTGCCGCATTATTGGATAATGGCTGCAGGATTCGGATAGCGTATTGTATTCGCATATCGTGCGGCCCGTTTATAAAGATTCCTGCTCCAGCCAGTTCTTGATTTTTAGCCCCATCTACATGAATGATCCAGAGGTCCGTATAAGTTTCCGGAAATGGGAGATCCAAATCACCCCATTCCTCTTCGGGTACGTCTGTTAACGGATCTTCCGTAAAGGTGCATTCCGCTATAAAATCTTCCAAGATTTGAGCCTTTATAGATGGCCGAGACTGATACCGCAGCCCGTATTGCTCGAGTTCGAGAGCCCATATTAGCATTCTTCCCGAGGACTCAGGCTTTCGAAATATTCTTTTCAGCGGTTGATCTATAAGTACGATAACGGAAAATGGCTGAAAGTATCTGTCCATTTTTCGAGTGGCTTGTACTAGTGCGAACGTTATTTTCTCAATTCGGGCGTATCGTAACTCCGCATCCTTCAGAACGTGACTTACAAAATACACGGGCGGTGCGTGTGCCTATCGTCGCGAACGAGGACGGCGCTGACCACTTCGTCAGCGGCGCCGAGATATAGGTACAAAGTATCACCCAGTTCTGGCCTGGTCAGCAGCAGATCAGACGATAGGTAGTCTTTTAGGCTAACAAACGCCTCTTCACATTCCGGGGTCCACCCAAAGGATGCTTTCTTGCGTATGACTTTGAAAAAAGGAAGACACTTCTCGCCTTGTTTGGAAATAAAGCGCCCTAGGGCGATAACGCGCCCTGTTAGCCTTTGTACTTCCTTAACGGTTCTTGGAGATATCATGTCTTGTATGGATTTAATCTTTGACGGATTAGGTTGGATTCCTTTTTGGCTGACCACGTAGCCCAGGAATTTTCCCGTCTGAAACGCGAACATGCATTTTCGGGGGTTCAGTTTCATACTGTGTCGTTTCATCACGTAAAAGACTTCCTTTAGATCCCGCAAGTGATCCTGAAAGCTAGCGCTTTTTACCAGTATATCATCAACGTAGGCTTCCACATTCCTCCCTATTTGTTCTTCAAATATCTTGTTTGCCATACATTGGAACGTCGCCCCCGCATTCTTTAGCCCAAATGGCATCGCCGTATAACAGTAAGTGGTCGTAGGAGTGATGAAGGAAGTCTTCTCTTCATCTTCAATGGGTATAGGAATTTGATGGTATCCAGAGTTGGCATCAAGTGAACTTAGATACGCATACTCAGCAGTCTGATCGACCAATTGGTCAATGCGGGGAAGCGGGTAGCAATCCTTGGGGCAGGCATCGTTCAAACTGGTGAAGTCGATACACATACGCCAATCTCCGTTGGGCTTAGGAACGAGAACGGGGTTGACTAACCAGGTAGGGTACTGAACTTCACGGATGAAACCAGCGTCAAAGAGCTTCACAACTTCTTTATCGACGGCTAAGGCTTTTTCCGTAGAGAACGCGCGCTGCTTTTGCTGGATCGGCTTAGCACCAGGGTCAACGTTAAGTCGGTGCTCGGCTATTTTTCGCGATATACCCGGCATGTCTGCGGGTTTCCAAGCGAACTCTCCTTTACATTTGTTTAATAACCGGGCCAATTGAAGGTTTTCCGCTGGACTAAGCTTTTCGCTGACTAAGAAACTTGATTCTTCTATACCAATCACAGGCACCGATACCATTTTGTCCAGAGGTTGGGCGCGCTTCTCATCACCTTGCTCGTATGGGTCTGCCGTTATACAGACATACCTATCGCAACTCCTTTGAGTCATAAGCAGGTAGCATTCAGCCGCCAGTTTTTGGTTGCCCTTTATCGATACTACTCCGTCCCAGGAGGGGTATTTCATCTTCAAATGCTTCTGAGATATTACCGCTCCAAAACGGTTGAGAAAAGGTCGTCCGAGTATGACATTGTAGGGCAAGTTTAAGTCCACGACAAGGAATAACAGATCCTCTGACCGCTTAGAGGTGTCTTCTCTGAAGTATAAGGGTAGAGTAATTATCCCTGTGACTGGGATTGGGACCTCGTCCACCCCAATTATGGGTTTCTTGCAAGGTATTAATTCGTTGTCGGGCCGTTTCATGAGATTGTAAGCCTCCAACGAGAAGAGGTTCACTGCATTTCCGTTATCTATGAGAGTTCTTCTGACTCCGTGACTGGCAATGATGGGCGTAACCACCAACGCATCATTATGCGGATAGACAACGCCTTTCTCGTCCTCTTCGGAGAAGGCTAACACCATGCGATCTAGGACGCTTATCGTTTCACCCTTCTTTATCGCGCCACCTTGCTTGCGTTTTTCTCCTAACGCCGTCGTCGGTAGTTCTGGTTCATCCATGTAAGGAGCCCCTCCCTCTATGATGTTAATCATAGGGAAACCCTCGTCATCTACTGCGAAAGTTTCCTCACCTCTTCCTCCGAGAGCATTATCCTTTTGTGGGACGTGAGGGGGTACTTGTCGGTCATCTGCGACCCTTTTCGTGGGATTATTTCTGGTGTCTTCTCTTACTTTGGTTGCGAAAGTTCTATTGCTGATTTTAAGTCCCTGCATACTTCTGTAGAATGCCCCCTGGCTTTGTGGAACTTACAATAAGCATTTTCTCTTCTCCCTAGAAGCACTCCGGGCTTTACAGGCACAGGGTACCGGATGGGAAGGTTTCGATGTTCTACTATCGCTAAAATCTCTGCCCTTGGTAGATTAAGGGATGGAAAATCAGGGTCGTATGCCCAACCTTTAGAAGAATCTCTTTGGCGTTGAGATGGAGAACTGCCATGCTTTCCCTTTGAAGTGTTACCTTTTCGCCCACTGGAGGTTTTGGGAATATGATCTTTCCGCCGAGCATACTCGTCGGTGAGGCGGTCATCAGGAATGGTATTTGCAGGAGCGTTTGGAATCAGAGGTGCCTCAGGCAGCATGCCATAGGTTCTATCTCTATTTTCCTCTTCTTCCATTTTCGCGTAATTATGGGCTTTAAGTCTTAATGCATCTAGAGTCGCTGGAGGGTCCACCATTAATGCATCTCTTAATTTACTACAACGGCAGTTCCTCTTCAAGGTTTCTATAGCAAAATCAATGGTAACGCCCGACGTTAGTGACATTTCCAGATCAAATCGACTAAGAAATTCCTTCAGAGTTTCCTGAGGCCTTCGACGTAGGTCAAATAACGCGGCGGCAGATTTCCTATTTGGAATCGTTGTACTGAACCTACTCCGGAACTTGGATTCTAACTGTGCTAAATTGCTGATGGATCCGCCCGGAAGGCCCTCGAACCAGAGGCGCGCCACTCCTGATAACGTCATAACAAATATTTGGCATAACGCCGCATCACTGTGCGTCTGAAATCGCATGAAATCCTTCACTTTATTGATGTGGGAAATGGGATCTCTGGTGCCATCATAAGTCTCAGTGGGAAGCTTCACATGTCGACTGACCTTATGGCGTCTTATACGACGGCTAAATGGATGACCTGATGTGTCATCAAGAATTTCACGCTCATGGCGTGGGGCAGATATTTCCGCAAGACGCATCCGATTTCGTGGATCTGGCGTGGGATGTCGCCTAGGAGACCGACTGTGGCTCCTGGGTGAGCGAGTTCGATGGCTCCTACTACTGGATCTTTCACTGCGCTCAGGAGACAAATCTCTATTCATTCCTTCTCTTCAACCGTCCCAACGGTTTCTGGCCTCCTCGAGGTGCCGATCCTCTAGAGGGATAGGACCTTGAGGCACTCTCGGTACATAAGGCTCCACTCGTCCTTGAGCGAGCTGCACAAAATTGATCGGGGGATCAGTTATAGGTACAGTTGACCTGAGGTTTTCCTGTAACGACGGTGACAAGGGCCGTTCGGTGACAATAGATGGTGTGAACATGACACGGGGAGGGACACTCGACTCAGAGATTTCAGGTGTCATTCTGACAGCTATTTCCATCAAATAGTCCAACCGAGCACGAAGGGCCGCTATTTTACTCGCAAAAGGGTGTTCTGTACTATTTAACATAAATCCCCTCGGAGCAGGAGTAGAGAAGCTGGATCCCGCCATTTGGGACAATGAAATGGTCGCCTGCGAAGAAAGGACTTCCCCTGCATACCTGGTCAAAGGATTTAGAGATTCTGAACTGATTTGTTGTGCTGTCACAGAGAGATCAGCAGTAGCAAAAGGGAATAACTGTCTACGAATCGAAAAAGGAACATTAGAAGATGGGGGTCGCGTCCGCTCCGACTCAGAAGTCATGATTGTTCCGATATCTGGGTAGAATAGAGCTTGGCTATTAAGGATGCTCACTTAATGCACCAAGGCTCTCAATGAAAGCACCATTTGATAAGATTTAATTTCTTATACGATCGGGATGATGGCTTCTGTTGGTCGGAGTTGCTGTAGTTGCCGTCGAACTCACCTGCAAGGCGCCGGAGGGGGGGCTCCGGCGTAGACACTCCGATGATTAAGTCAGTAAGTGGTTCAAAAATGTCAGAGGTTCTAGTAAGCAATTTTCGGCCTACCTTTTCTTTTAAACTGAGGGAGTATTTATAGGCCGCTGGGGGCGATACCTGAGCAAAGAGGTGATATCCCGGGAAAAGCAATCTCTCTGGAGGACATCGCAGGCGATACCTTATGATGACGTCAGGGACGATACCTTATGGTAAGGTCATGGGCGATACCTTATGATGACGTCTGGGCGATACCTCTGAAGAGGGTTCCGCGAGCGATACCTCCATGGATACCTGGGACGGGATGATGCCGTGCGTGCAGAGACGCGTGAGTCCTCCCCCCCGCTGATGTCGACCATCCCAGAAAACACCTTCCAGTCTAGAGCCGACGACTCAGATGTTCGATAGAGCTACAGGATTCCGCCTTCGGCAAGGTCATAATTATCGTAACGCCCCTAGGAGGGTCATAATTGTTAACAAAATGTTTTACTTTGACGCTATAATTTAAAAGCTTTCGATATAAATTTTACAGTTTCCTTAAAGTTACAATTTTAACTTGTCTAGTAATATTTTTTTAAAATAAAAAATAGTAAGAGAATCAAAAGAATTATAAAAATTTGAAAAAAAAATGTAACAAATATAAAAAAGTCCACTTTATTAAAAAATTTAATAATAAAAATATAAAAAGTACTTAAAGAGGAAAAAAACTATAAATAATATATAAACTAATTTTTTTCATTGTCGTAGGACTTATCATAATTGTAACATTTATTGTTCCAATTTCATATTTTTTTGCAAGTTTCTACTATTTTATTTGAATTTCTTAATTATTATAAAAATTAAAATTGCAACATTTAGAAAACAATATTATGAGTTTTAAATTGTAAGTACCAAAATAGAAGAACATGTTGTATACTACCGTGATTTTTTATGTAGTTTCATTAATTTCACAATTAATGATTGAAATATTACGTGCTACTCCCTCCGGTTTTCAATAACTGTCATTTTCTTACTGAAAATGTGGTCCAAATTAACTGTCGTTTTTAGTCATAATTACGATTTCTATCATTTGTCTTAGTTTTTTTACCCAACCAATTAATTTGGTACAATGATATTATTGTAATTATACTAAAAAAAATGGGTAAATTGAAAACTACAATAAAAAAAACGTGGTCTAAAAATTATTATTTTAAAATTATCTACTATTTTAGAAAGTCAATTAATAAAGACCGGAGGAAGTATTAAACTGGTACAACATATTAGATGAAATGTACTAAGCCTCCTCCAACTTCTATCATACGAGAAAATGTTCCTTAACTAAAAAGTAGTTCACTTAAAAACAAAATACTAGGGACCCAAATTAACTTGACAAAATATATGAGCTATACTTTTCCCTCCACATATTTCCAAAATCCAAAATGACAATCATAAAATTAAAGGAAAAGAAAATTCAAAGAATGAGATTCTAAGTCAAATAAAAGAAGTGCCACGTAGCTTGAGTTTCATATGGACACACCCACTGGATTCCCTCACCACAAGAACAGCCCTGACTAACCTGAAATCAGTTGAATTCAGAGACAACCCACAAGTGCTGTTATTCACTGTTTTGAGAAGTCTTTTTCCATTTTACCAACAAGCCCACCCAATGTAGCGACCGTCGCTTTTACTGAACAAGGACCACCATAACAAAGTCACAAGTGGATGGAAACCACTTCGTCAATAGTGATGCAATCATGCAAATATCCGACATAGAACTTTTAGGCGCAGTTGAAATGAGAAATGGCAAACTCACAAATGGCACAAAACAGATTTGGATGACAGCTAGTTTTTCTTAGCATTTTTGTAAAGAATATGTAGAAAGAAAATAAAGAACCCTGCCCTTCCAAAGAAACAAAAAGAAAATCAAGAAAACAACGAGAATTTCTGATCAAAATGTACTGATTGCATATTTTAAGAAATTGAATTTCTCCATCTTCTAGGTGTCTTTCTGGTCTGCTCTGCTGTAGCCGAGACCTGCGGTCCCATTTCATGGTTTTCTAATGCTGTCATCTTGGTGAATTTGCCCAGTTTCTTCCATCCACTGGTCCATGCTGATCCTTGTTTCTTGTTTGTCATCTTATCAAACTGCCTCTGCAGATTATCCATGTCATTTTGGAGCTCGAGATACTTGGCCTTCACAGTTTCGAGTTCGAACTTGAGTGAGTTTATGTCCTTCTTAGCAGTCGACCACCCTTCTTGGAATGATTGGGGTGTGCCTTCAAGCAGTGTTTTCCGGTTCGATACCAAAGGCTGGTACTGAGTTTCACTAGGTTCTTTAACCGCGCTATTTGCAATTGCATTGCTTATCTTCACCTGTTCGGAGAAGAGGACCTGCACAACAACTCTAAGTGGTAGTCTTTCGTTCTGAGCAGCATGCATGCAGGCGTCAATCGAGAGCTTTTGGCAGTCCATCACACGACAGAGGCGCTTCCTTTCGTGTTCTGAGAGTGTTGGATGAGCCTGTCATAATGCCATGCATATCACAATTTCAAACAACAACAAAAACCAGATTACTTCACACGTTTGGTCACAGAAATCGTCAAATATCGAAGCTTTTTACTTACCGAAATAGAAAGTTGTTATTGTCAGTTTTTCAACCAAAAAAGTAAGTATCCGTATGATCTGTAGCTTTTTGGGAATAAGTGGCTCACCTCTCTTCTAATAATCTTTTTCCTTATTCCTTACCAGTGAAAAACACAAGCATTATTGACTTGTTACCGCTCTCGTTATCTTGATGTGTAGTTAATGTATGATTGTGATGGAAAGCATCATCTGTCTGTGGTGATGCATTCACCAGGGGACCAACTTATTCAAGTCTTTTTGTCCATTTTCTTCCGGACAAAGTTGTCTATTTCGCATTTATGATCTATTCCTAATTCTATATGTTTTCGTAATAAACTTAACTACTTTCAGAACACAGACAGATCAACAGGTGGATATTCAAGTCTCATTCTGCTTATGGCCCTCATATTATCATATAATGACCATGATAATAGTGTGAGCATGTCTGAATATATAGATAAAAATGACGAAATATGCGTATTAGAAGATTGGATATCCTTTTCCTTCCCAGTGTTTTAGAGTTTCTAATATGTACCAAAAGTTTTATGCTCGCACACATCTAATACTTATTCAAAGAAAATAAAACTGACGTTTCCTTAAAGAAGCTATTCAAAGAAACTGACGTTTTCTAAAGAGGTAAATAAGGAATTACCTTCAGGTATGAATCAATGGCTCGATAAAGTCCATCGTCGCAGGTTCTTGCAGATTCAGGCAAGGCTTCTGCTAGAACTTGAAACTTTGTCAAAGAGAGGTTTCTATCCCTGGACACTTCTGTGAGGTAACTGTCCACAAGTCTGGCCACTCTCATCTTGGCAGTTGGATTTGAACCCCTTTGAGATCCATCATACATATGCTTGTCGGAATATGATTGTGTTCTCGGACTTGAACCTTCCGTCTGTTCTTGAACCAAAAAATGCTCTAGTAGCCTCTGAACAAGGTCCACATCATACAAAGTCTCAACATTATTGTAGGAAGGTACAAGAAGGTCTGCCAATGTAGCCTGCTCAAACTGCATTCCCACGCGTTTCTCTAATTCTGTTACTAAAGCAGGAGCCACCTTCAGCATATTCGCCATCCTCAGAAGCCGTAGAAGGAAGCTGCAAGAGACACTATCCTTCTGCGGTGGAATTATGCTGATTAGGCTCTCAATGATCATCCGTTGATCTTTTGCCTGCACTGTTGGTGGATCATCATTAGTTCCGGCCACAATCATATGTAGCCCTCCTTTCCAGCTACCACAACTACTACTACTGTTATTACTTCCTTCATCTAAAGCCCCTCCCCCCTCTTTAATCAAACCCGGTAACCACTTCGCTGCATAATGCATTATAGCAGCTCCTATCAGTTCAAATCTCATCCCCTTTACCTTAATTGCAGTCATGACCCGTACAAAATGATCAATCCGGAGGATTGTAACATCTTCAAACCACCAATCAGGAGGGACTGTATGGCTTCTACTGGGGCTTGAATCCTTCATTTCATTCCATTGTGGACTGGAAACTTTAGGGGGTTTTCCAGTGTATGCCCACCTTATTCCTTTAGGATTCGCGCAAGCCTTCCAAGCAATTGACTCACTGCATCTCCTAACAATCTGAAGATTCTCTGCCCATGGTGACAGCTTCTCGCAGCTTTTCAACACTAATATGGAGTCCCTCCACGAGGATAACACCACGTAACTCAGAAATGCTTCGGTTTTGAATATAAGGTTGCCTTCTTCTAAATCCTCTGTCATTTCAAGGTACTCAGCAGCACATCTAAGGCCAGAAATATTGGCCGCTGTCAGATCAACAGCAACTCCATAGCAGAACTTTGCGGCCAGCTCAAAAGCCTCGGCTCCACCCGGAAGATCATCCAATGTTGTCATGTTGAGGTCAGGGTCACGTGATTCATATATCAGTCTATTCATCTTTCCACTCCGGGAAAGCAGTGGATACTTCAACAAATTACAGGAACAACAAAGGGGTTTAAGTTCTTAAGTTGCACAAAACTCAAGAACTACAAATGCTTTTTTGTAACTGAAATTATGAATTTGCACAAGTTTAACAGAATGAGCAGCTGAGAAGAAAAATTACTACCTTATGGAGGTGAAAATTTACATCTCCAACTCGAACACGAAAATCACTTGGAATATCAGTTGCAACATGCCTGTATTCAAGAACGTAACATGCTCAAAATTCTGCAACACAAAACTACCTTCTAACAAGTAAAGTAAAAGAAACTTTGGACACTTCTTTAGCAGAAAGATACTGTTGTTTCAGTTGCAAGATGTTAAATAATTGAGAAGATACATACCATGATTGGTCTCTAAACTCAAAGCCAGCAGTCTTGACACTATGCTTGCTTGAGGAGAGGATTCCGTTACCATAATCTCGAGCAGCACCAGATTCACTCTCCGACTCCCACATTATGGTGAATCAAAGTTGAGAAATAAGAACAAGAACCAAAGAATCAAGAACCAAGAACCAAAGAATCAAGGACACAACTGGGCAGAGTTTGATTAGGAAAAAGAGTGCTTCTATAGTAGTGTTGGAGCAGAGGAAATGAGTTGGAAGAAGAAACAGGCAAAACAACAAGCGACAGAAGGAGATGATGAGCTAAAAAAAGGATGAAAACCACATGGCATGCTTGGAATTATCTTGAAGTGTCGGCTTCTTGTGGATTTTCAAGGACCTACTCCATATTACAGGCTGTGAAGTAATGGGTTGCTTAAGATTTTAGCACTGTTTTTGGATCATTTTGATTTAATCAGGATTACTTTTCTTCGTGTATTATCTTTGTTTTCTCCTGTACATAAAAAGATGCTCTAATCTTCCCCACCATTATTATCATCCATTGCTCTTCCTTTTTTTTTTCTTTTTCTTTTTTCTTTTTTCTTTTTTCTTTTTTCTTTTCTTTGTACATTCTTTTAATGGTAAGGATTTATTACATTCTCCACAAACATTCCTCAATGGAGAATATGGAGAATGGGGCAGTTTGTGACAAAAATTCCAAAAAGAATAAATTATCACCAGTATTATAAGTTATGGACTATGGATGGACCATCAGCTTGATGCCTTTTGGTCCCTTTCCGAGAAAATCAGTCCCTTATATACAAACGAACCTTAGCGGCCAATGTGGAAATTCGTACCTTTATTGGGTTTTCCCGTTCTATTCATATCTCAAATTCATATACTTCATCCCCATTCAATTACTCCAATGGAATAGTTCCGACCCGCTTAATTACCAATGGGTCTAGGACTCTAGAATATGAGGCATGGAGACCTCGTTTTTTGCAAAGTCTTTTATTGGACTTGTTTCGGATACCAATACACATCATACACTTAACGTATCAAATTCACCTCCTTCCTATCGTGTTTGTATGGTCACATTTCTCAACAACTAATGGTGTGAAATAGATATTTAGCATAATTTACACTTACTAAACAAATTTATAATATTAGATTTTATTGAATTTAACATTTCAATTATATTCATACTCACATATATAATTAAAAATGACTTTTTTTTATTGTTGTAATGTGGTATTAATAATAAATTGATATTTTTCCTACATAATTCTAGTAACTTTACATTAACATACATATAATTTCGAATTTATTTTTATATAGTATATATACATATATATCTTGTGTCTTGTCATTTTTAATTTTCTCGTATCAATGTCAGTGTTAGTTTTTTTGCTTCATAATTCTAGATAGTTTCATCCTTATAACCAAAAAAGAATTAAAAAAGGGAGTAAAAGTTCAAATAATTAGATGGTAATGCATAAAAATAGTAAATGAAACACATAATATACTGCAACTAGTGAGTGGATGCTCTCTTTACGAGGAATGTCATGTGTATTGAAATTTCTTTTGAGTAATGAAATTTCTAAACTTTGTAATGATGATAAATAATACTATAATCATATTTTTTTGAAATAAATTGTACTAAACCAAAAAAATTAGCTAAACAAATTTGGGACATACTAGAAAAATGTACGTTTATTCACAAATGTAGTATTTTCGGCTCTAAAGCCTTGCTCCGCTACCAAAATGTATCACCCAGGTATAACTACCTCTTAGTGTTACCCTACGACTTATTATGACCTCTTAGAGCCGCAGTTCAGTCCAAATTGCGTATAACGAACTACTCGTTTAACTTGTATTGTTACCGTAGATCAATTTAATAATTTCGTTAATGAAAAGTTTTAGTATTTTCTCATCAACCCACGATCTTGGCATCATCTGCTCTACTTGCCTTCGCCTCAACCTACTTAAACAAGTAGTCTACTGCCAAGATAATGTATATATTCCCTCCTGAGTTGGGGAATAGACCCATAAAGTCTATCCCCCATACATTAAAAATCTCACAAACAAGAATTAGGGTTAGTGGCATCTGATTCTTAGCGGTAATACTATCAGTCTTTTGGCAGTTAGGACAAATCTTACAGAAAGAATAGGAGTCTCTAAATAAAGTAGCCCAGAATAAACCTGATTCTAGGACCTTCATAGTTGTCCTCTTGGGGCCAAAGTGTGAGGAGTGACTGAACTTTAGGACGGATGGGATCTCATCCTCAGGCACGCATCGTCGAAGGATTTGGTCTTTACCTACATTCCACAGGTACGGATCATCCCATATGTAATGCTTAGAGTCCCTCCTCGTCTTTTCCCTTTCGGGTGCTAAGAAGTCTCCATGGAATTTGCCCGTTGCTAAGTAGTTGCAATACCACGGGCTCTTCCCTAGGGCTAGGAACAGGTGTTCATCTCAGCGTCTCTCAGTATTCTACTCAAGTGATTTGCCACTAGGTTTTATTTGCCTTTCTTGTCTCTGATCTCGATGTCGAACTCTTGAAGAACAAGGGTCCATTTTATGAGCCTCGACTTTGCTTCCTTCTTGGTTAAGAGGTACCTTAAAACTGCATGATTAGCGTTGCTACCCGATTTTGTATTTTTCGTCACATTTACGTATTTTTACGCTTATCACATTTGATAAACTCATCTAGGTCAAATTTCTGTCGATTCTTGGTCCTAGGCTAGTTTGTTTAAAATTCCGTGTCATATCGTGTCCTTTTAATTTTTTCGTACTTTCGACTGTCTTTTCGCGCAGACTTCTATCGGTCCCGAGTAAGTTTCCTCGAACCATAGATCGAACGCGTAACTTCGTTAGTTGATAATTATCTACTATTTTTCTCTTTCGCGTCATCTAGTTTGGTCTCGTTCACTTTTTGTCATAAGGGTGTTTATTTTGCTTCCGAACCTTCGACATCTCCGAGTGAGAAAATAAACACGTTAAACCAAACTTTTTTCTTATTTCCTGTATACTAGTTGTCATGTCTTATTTTCCTACACCTTTGGTTCCTCTCGGTTTGTGCATTTTTCCGCGTCAAGCGAATTTTCTCGTATCACAAACCGAGTCAAAATATCCTGTTCGTACCACAAAATGGGATTTACTCTACATAAATGCACGTTGATCCTACACTCAGCGCCAACTCACTTGGATCATCACAACATCCCATCCGATCATTCTTGGCCACATACAACCCTAGCTAGCTCACTATTCCGGCCAAGACTTAATCATCACTTTCTCTCCCCTCCACCGTCGGTTTGCAGCCACACAAGCAAACCGACTCCAACTTTTCTTCTTCTCTATAAATAGCACACTTCAAGCAACAAGTCAAGGGCACCTAATTTCACTCTCACTCTCAATTTCTTGCACTTCCTTCTTGGTTAAGCTCTCCTGGCAAGTAAGCTTCTCTCTCTAGCTTTTCCTTTAAATTTTCGTTTATGCTTTCAATCAATTAATTAATTGCTCAAACTTGTTTTAAATATTCTATTTTCAAGTGAAAATCATCATGCTTGCTTCAATTTAATTATTCGTTGCTTGCATTAATTAATCGAGCGATTGTTGCATTAATTGCTTATTTTCGTTTCCCTTGAAATTTCCACTATTTTATGTTAATTTACTTGCTATTTTCATTGTCTTGATTTGCTATTGTGCTGCTGGTTTTATTTGGGTTGGTTTGGTCGTATTGTATTGGGTTGGTTTCACCTTGGTCGCCGGCCATAGCGCTAGCGACGCAAGGAAGAAGAAGAAAGGGAGAGATGGGCTTCGGTGGGAAAATGAATGGAAAGGTGATGGGCCTGATTTCATCATAGGCCCATCTTGATTAAATGAGGGCTGGGTTTGATTTCATCCCAAACCCAGCCACTATTTTGATCAAATCGAGGCCTGACCCATTTATTTTTCGTAAACTCTTGTGTTTAATTGTCATGTGATTTCTCGTATGCGTTAAACTATTTATTTCTCTTTCATTTTTGCATGCAATTGTTCACATGTTCACATGCGATAAATTGTTTAGTTTACTTCTTGTTTTAAATGTGAAATATTCGTATGCTCGTTTGAAATAAATGGTTTACTTGTTTTCCATATTTATTTAGTTGCTTGCTTGCTAGAAATTTGTTTGCATGCGCTTTTATTATTTATTATCTTTCGAGTTATCACTAACACTCTTGCTTTGTAGGTTAAACTTTAAATCTTCGCTCAAAGTACGTTTTTTTCCCTCTTTTACTTATTCAATACTTTCGTAAATATTATTTGCATGCATGTCATCCAAAACTAGAAATCCAAGTATGGGCCTAGCCCGACCCATTAAAATTATATGCATTATTTCCATGTATTCGTATGTGATGGTTAATTGTTAGTTGTTTTAAATTGTGTGAATGTGATAATATTTTAATTGACTTGTTGTAATAATTAGTTAAATGCTTTCATTAATTATCTCAACTTGTTGTAATAATTAAAGAATTATTACTTGTTGTCATAATTAGTTAGATTAGATATTCCGACCTCCTTGTTGTAATAATTAGTTAAAAATTGTGTATGTTTGTTTATACCTATGTATATATTGTGTATGTTTGTTTATACCTATGTATATATTGTGTATGTTTGTTTATACCTATGTATATTATTACTTGTTGCTAACCAGGTTTTGAAGAGATGGATCGATCGGGGCTCATCAAAAAAGGTACGCTTATCTTTAACGTTTCCTTGAATGTTTATTTGAAATGCTAAATCCGAATCATTTTCGTATGCATGACCACTTAGAATGCGCTAGAACCCACCCACTCGTATGCATGACATATAGAATTGCTAAAATTAAAATCAATCTCACATGCATAACGTGTTTAAATCACTTGCTTTCACAATGCCATGAAATTAATTGTTTTTTTTGTTAAATGCTATGTATGGTGGCTTCGATTCCACACGGAATATATGTGCATTTATAAAAACGTACGATGTTAGTTTTGCCATGATAGAATCACCTAATTTAAGTTAATCATGCATGGCCCGATGATACAAAGGGGGGAACGCTCGCTTTAGCAAAGAGAAAAATGATAACCGCGTCCAGAAAATAGAAAAATGGTAACCCCATCATCGATCCCGAACGGAAATAACAATGTCCCAATGAAAAAATGCTAAATGCAACGTCACCTTTGAGGGCCCTCAAATTACGTGTTAAAAATGTTTTCTCAAAACACCTCGCTTACCGGTAACCTTTTTAAGGATGTGACTTGGGTGCCTAACACCTTCCCGAGTCTGTAAATACGACCTCGAACCGTTGTTCTTTGGTTTAGACCTATCGTGCCTTAGTTTTTTTTATTTTTTATGCCATGACGATTAGGTTCCCTAAACCTAGGAATAAATAGGGTGGCGACTTCATTATGTGAGGCGAGTCCAATGCTTGTCTCACATTCCGTCCCGAACCGTTTTGCAAAATTGAAAAAGGGGTGCGACAATTAGAGTAGATAATACCTTAGTGTTGAGTAAATAGGAACAAAACTTGTCGAAGAAAAAATTATAGCAAACAATTCTTTTTCCGTGGTGGTGTAATTCCTCTAAGCATCATCAACCATCCTTGAGGCATAGTAAATCACTTACGGGTCTTTTCCTTTCTTTTGGCCGAGGACAGCCCCGCCGGCAGAATCACTTGCATCACACATAATTTCAAACGGTATCGTCTAGTCAGGTGCTTGCATCACTAGTGCTGTGACTTGCTTCTATTTCAGGAGGTCGAACGCCTTCATGTAGTCTTCACTGAACTCAAACTTCACATCTTTATAGAGCAGCTTGCACATAGGTTATGCTACCTTGGAAAATGATACGATTTTGGTTCCGTTTGGATGGATGGAACGAGAAGCTTGGAATAAAGGCGGATCTAGCCCTCTTTGAGAGGTTGGTATGACCGATTGAACGAGTGGTTAGATAAACAGAGTGAAGGTTGAAAATGGACGTTAATGGAGTTATGGAAGTGAAGTGATAGTACGGAAGTGAAAGATAGAAAGGGATTGATAGATTAAACAAGATAAGGAACTTATAATTACAACAAACCCTCCTATCAACTTGGTTAGGCAACCTTGTTACAATAATCGTAAGGATCTCTACTACAATTCGACCCCCTCAATAACTAGATTGACTAACCCGAATTTGGAGAAGATGAATGGTTTTAAGAACCCTATTGCTAAACCTAAGATAGTGGTGTTCAAAGAGGAGATAACTCAATAAAATCAAAGACCCTTAACAAATGGTTTATGTCTAACTATTTATAGTTATTACGAAACATAACTGAAAGTCACTTAAAATTCCCAAAATAAGCCATATAGACGGAGCTGGCGATATACCTCCAGGAGCCTGGCGGTATACCATTAGCTTTGCTCCCAAAACACCAATAAATAATAGTCTCTTGCGGTATACCTCCAGGCTCTAGCAGTATACCTCTAGGGCAATTTCTTGGGCGTGTGTGGGGAAAGCTAGGCCAAGCGGGAGGCCTTTCATGTGCGTTGCGTGCAGGCACGAGTGGGTCCACGCTCGTATCATCCCATCCCTCTATCAGGAGATTCATCCTCCAATCTAAGCCTTGGAAGGTATGACGCTTAGGTGTTATTCTTGGGGAATGTCGTTGCTTTCTTGTGTGGGCACTGGACATACGAATAACAAACTTTGCCATGGCTGGAACCTGACTAGCCTTCGAAGGGAATGGACGAAAAAGCAAAGAATGCACCACCATATGCGCACGAGGTTGGCTAGGGATGTAGCAAAGGAATGGGTCCTCGTAAGTTCCAAGCTCTTTAACAAAATGGGTGGGAAACTCCTGCACAAGAGACTCATATATAGCAGAAATAGAGAGATCAACATTAGAATGAGCTAATCGATCCTCATTGCTCAAAGGCACGCTCATTGGATCGTTAGCAAATAAGATATTTTCTCTAATTTTCATCTCATGTTCTTCTCTCACACTTTCAACCCTCTTTGGTATTTTCTCACCCTTTTCACTCCCAAAAGTAGCATTGCCGAATTCAAACAAAGGATTGACAATAATTTTAAACATATTCAGTTCAATGCTATTTTTCACACTCCTATTATTCACTCCACTCATCTCTTTTTCCATATAAATTTCACACACAATATCCTCTTTTTTCTCTCCACTCAATCTCTTATTTGCATGCTCATTCTTTTCATGCGGGATATTTTTTGCACTCATATTTTTCACTCTATTGTTAGGGCATATGCCACTCAAGTGCCCTCTACCCGTACATGTGGTACAAAATATATCTCTTGCTCTTTTGGGAGTAGAAGAAGAAAAGGAAGTGGAATTGAAGTCCACCCGGATATTACCTTGGTTCCTATACGCTCGGCCACCTCTTGGTTCATATGGTGCAGCCGCATAGGAGTCATTGTAGTGTGTGGGTCATCGTGGTTTGATATAAGGCTCTCAGATATGCTGGAATGATGCTAGTTGAGGGGCCATAGCTAAGGCCTTGTACGAAGAAGCCTAGGCAATAACTTGGGATATGAGATGACCGAATAGGGTTGCGCATTGTCATTCGGCCTCGTTGCTCACTCCGGCCTTGGGGAGGCATACGTCTTGTGTAAGGCCGGTGGCTAGGGGAAGAATGAATGCTTCGGCAATAGACATATCGCCTAGAATTGGGGCCATGTGGTAGGAGCCTCCTTAGGGATCCTTGATGGTTCGGGAAATATGGATCTAGCTCACTTTAGGAGATCGGCGCGGGTTTTGGATGGACGGTTCAAGATATGAGGGAGTAATGGGATGCGGAATCCATGGAAGAAGAACGAAAGAGGAAGAAGGAGATATATTGATGGAAAGGGAAAATACAAGCGTTATCAGAAAGCACAGGCGTTATCCCATCCCAGGATCATCAAGCGTTATCAGAAAGCACAGGCGTTATCGTCCCAAGATAACGCCTACCCCCTATAGGTAACGCCTATATTTCGCCTATAAATACCCCAACATACAAGATTTGAGGTAAGCCTACGATTGCTGGACAAACCTCTGCTATTTTCACTACCCGTACTAACTTAAGCATCGGAGAATCTACGCCGGAGATCCCCTCCGGCGCTTTGCAGGTACACCGGACGGAGAGAAACAATGATCCCAGGAAGCCATTTTACCCTTCTACCCTCCAACAAGAGCTAGAATCTTATCAAATTGGTGCTTTCATTGAGAGCTTTGGTCAAATTAAGTGAGCATCCTTAATAGCCAAGCTATAATTTTCTTTTGGAGGATTGAAGGATCATGGCTTCCGATCCGAAGGTTACCCCTCCCCAATCATTTGGCATTTCTTTTAATTCCCGCAGAGAGCTTTTTCCTTCTACGACCCATGTTGTTTCCACTACAGTGCATGGAACTCCTTCTACAACATTGAATTTTCAGTTTGAGTCTTCAACGGGAGAAATATCCTCCTCAATAAATATCTTGTCTTCTCAAGTGGTAGGATCTAGTTTCTCTACTCCTCTTCCGTTGGGGTTCTCAGCGAATGAATCGGGGAACCCTTACCTAGACTCATTGATGACATTGCGCGCTCAGGTAGAGCACCTGACAGCATTAGCTACTAGGTCTACTCCTAATATTTCTGGATCTATTATCCCTTCTCATGTTTTATTTACTCCGTCCATCATTACCGATCAACGTTTGTCTCCATTGCACCATGGAAGTAGGCCCCAGACTCTGTCTGTAACGGTGGCCCCTTTCAGTCTTGCACACATCACACCTAGGCAACTAGAATCTTCTGTGCAGGTTATGCGTGAAGTTCCTGCAGTCACGGGCAAACAATGACACGAGGGGGATAGAGATTACTGGGATGATGGGCGAGATGAGTTAGATAGGGATATGTCCCCCCAACGTGGTGGCAGATCTAGCAGTAGGAGGAACAGAACCCGTGCACCTAGGAGGCACAACCGGTCTCCTAGACGATATCATACACCTGATCGACATAGATGAAGACGTTATTTAGAAGCTTCCCCTCCTCGTCATCCTCAAGGAGTCCTCCAAGATAACGCTAGGCACCCGTTTAGTTATCACATACGGCATCATAGAGTCAACCGACATGTGAAACTCCCCACGGAGTCTTATGATGGCACGAAAGACCCCATTTCGCATCTTAACAAGGTGAAAGATTTTGTCCAATTCCAGACCTATAGTGATTCAGCCTTGTGCCAGATTTTTGTTATGACCCTGTCAGGGGTTGCACGTCTTTGGTTTGAGGGACTTCCTACTGGGTCGATTGATAGTTTCTCGTAGTTAGAAGCCAAGTTCAGAAACAGATTTAGTGCAGCCATTCCCATCAAAAAATTAGTTGCGGCTTTATTTGATATACATAGGAAACCTCAAGAATCTTTGAAGGATTTTCGTAGTCGCTTTGATCTCGAGATGTCGCTAACGCCAGACGCTACTGTTGATTTCGTCGTGGAAGCGTATTATAATATTTCAATTTTAATAGTATCACTAATTATATTGTGAAAGAAACATTGCGAAATGAGATTAACGAGTGAAATTCTGAGAAAAAGGAGCAATAACTGTCCAAAATCATAATGTCATTACAAAAGATTCCAAACGTCCTCAAGGGATGGGCAAAAGGTGTGCCAACAACAAAAAACAAGAAGAGTTGAAACATAACGCTTACGGAGGAGCCGCCGCATCACCTCTTTCTTGCTCAGGGACCTTACTTGTATGGAAATTCTCGTCGGATATATTCTTCACTTTCTCTGAGTATACCCGAGAAAGGTTGTCAACTCGGACGTTTTTTGTCCCGTAGCATTGCATGAAAGCATCCGCCATAAGTCCTGCTCCCTCCCACATGTACCAACGACACTTCTCTAAAGACAAGCTAAGCTCCGCAGATAACTCCGCATTTCTACGCCTTTCCGCCTCTAACTCGACGTTAAGAGCAATGTTTCTGGCCTCTTCTTCAGAAAGACGCGCCTCTAGAGTAACTCCTTTCTGCTTCTCATCATCTAGGGCGAGTCTGGCTTCCTCCGTTTCCTTCTTGGCATCCTCTGTTTCCTTCTTGGCAGCTACCAAAGCGTCTGATAGTCCTTGACACTCACTCGTCAATTTGTCTTTCTCTCCTTGCTTTTCCGCAGATATCCTCGTGTTATCCTCATCCCAATAATGAAGATTGTAAAATGAAGAGAATAACCGAGAACAGAGGAGATTTATACACTCCTGACGATTTTTAGCCAAAAACACGCCTCTTTCCCCTTGATGCAACATTACCCGAGCCGCCAAAAGAGACGAAGATATGAGAGCATTATCATCACCTTCAGCATCCGAAATCTGGAAGGCTTCCTCCCGTAGGGAACCCAAATTGACTTGGTGGGTAACAGGCCCAGAAGGAGCGAATGTACTTAAACTAACCATCAAACCAAAGGCGGTATTGTCCCTTTCCTTAGGAGGCGGAGACACAGGAACAAGGAACAAAGTAGCCGGAGAAGGAGGGCGACTAGAGGAACCTCCCATGTCATGTACAAAAGACCCAGGTGCAGTAAACGCTTCAAAATCAGGGCCCATCACATTTGAAGAAAAGCCCATAGGGATAGAGGAAGAGTGAAGAGGAGAGGATTCAACAAAAGGATGAAATTCACAATCCATGTTAGTACCCCTAGATGATTCAAGAAATGGACCACCTTCCACAGAGGCTCTTAGGGAAGAGTTCACAACAGATGACGTCTGACCGGCCGGGCTACTCTGAAAGTCATGTTGAGCCTTCTTTTGATGGTTCTCGAGAAAATTTGCGAAGCTCATATTCTCGTTAGAGGGGGTATAAGTGAAATTAGTACAGGCTTCCTAAAAGAACGAAAACCCACTGAGAAGATGATGAGGGAATAGAAGGAAATGATATGGATGAAGAGTGAAAATACCTGAGCAGATGTAGAAACTAGAGGAACTCCCGTAGGAGCTGTATCAGCAATTGTCACTTCTGAAGAAGTAGCACCATGAAAAGGAGCAGAACGTACGCTGCCTTTACTTTTACTTCCCTTTCTTCTTACAACGCGTACTCGGGAGGAAGAAGCTTGAGGAGTATCAATGGTAGCGACAACCTCCTGAGAAGATGGTAGGACCGAATTAACAGTGACAACAACAGTAGCAGCGATAGCAGCGACAACAATAGCGGCAGCAGCAGCGACTGCTTTTTCTCTCTGCTTTTGGTCCCTTCTCTTTTTCCTTCTTATATATTCTGGTTCCTAACCGGGAGGAGGCACTGCATACCCACATAATAACGTCAGTGTTAGTATTTCTCTGGAATATAAAGAAAATGGGTTAAATACTCACCAACATTACAAGCGCGAATATCCACCCCGTTGGCCAGGTCACGGGTATCAACACTAAAGTCTAGTTCAAGAAGTTTCTGTAGCCAGCCGTTCTCTGGTGAGGAAAGTGGTTTTCTACCAGCCAAGGCTCCATCCTTAATGTCATGATTGAAACCTATCCTCTTTCGAACCGACAATGAAAGACTCAAGGTGCATGAGTTTCCAGGTGAACGGTTTTAATGACTTATCGTCGTAACGGGGTGCTATCGCTATCACCCCTCTACAGGAATATAGTTGAAAAAGATTTTAGAGCAACAAAATAGAAGGAGAATCGATCCCTTTAAACCTACATAATGCTATGAAAGCATAGACAATGCAGAACGCGTTGGGACTCAGTTGGGCAGGGTTCAAGTCAAATTGGGTTAACAGTTGTTCTGCGTTGGAAGTCGGAACCCATAATTGAATATTTTGGCATACAATATCCTACGATTGTTGGGTAATTCGCTATTAAGGCGAAGAGACTCAGAAGTAATTTGAATTGTGCAACCAGTAGGAAATTGTGCGTTGAATTCATCTTATCCCTGTTGGAGCATGGGCAAGGAGTAGAGAGAAGTTGGGGTATTTTCAATCTTTTCTTCTCCAATGGATTTTTTAGAACGACGGGTTCTTGCCATGATTGAACACAGATGAGAAATTAGAAAGAGAAAGAGAAACAATTGTACCTTCATCAAGAAATGCAAGGAATCCCAGACAGAGGAAAAAGAAAAATACAAGTGGCTCTTGGAAATGGTATTGTGTAGGAAAAGAGATAAAAAAGAAGAAAGGAGGCGCGAAGAATGTTATATAACCCTAAAGGGGTTAAGAGAAGCGACTAGTGGGCAATCGACACATGGCAGGGTGGCGTGTTAGAAAGATACGACACACGCTAGGGATGTAACCTTCGAAAATGGGAAGACGTTTTAGTTCTCGTTACTCCTTAGGAGGCGCTTGCTTCAAACGCCTCCCAAAAGGAAAAACACGTGTCCTTTCTCATGATTAATGAGGGGATCTCTAGCATTTAATGCTCTGAAAAGCAGCGCCAACCTTTAACATGTGATCTCTGAGAAAGCTCGAGATAATGCCAACGATAATGCTATGAGAGCAAGCAGGCGTTAATTGACATGATCACTGTTAGCAACGAAATTCACCAAGATTCAAGATCTACGAGAGGAAAATAATAGTTTCGCAGTATACGCGTTATTAGAAACAAATAACATTAAATAGTTTTACGGTACAACATCTTAAAAAATAAAGGAAAAAGTGAACAAGAATGCAATCAAGCTCGAGACGAGTCCCGGGTAGCGTTTCAATTGTCCGATAATGGGAACCTCCGAGCGTCATCGCCAGCGCTTGTATTTTCCTCTTCTGAAGAAAGCTGGCCTTCTGTACTTCCATCAATTATATTCATCATTGCAGAGGTATAATCGGCAAACTTAGCTGGATCGAAAGAACTACTTCTATGGTAATTTGTAAAAACCAGAGTTAAAGGCCTGCATGGGCTTCTTCTTCCACCACTCTATCTTTAATATGACCCTGGCAAGCTCCTCGTCTCGGGCTAATATTTCTTCATGAAGGAGAAAGTTCTTCTTCCTTTCTGTCAGTAATTCTACCTCCAAAACCTCGACTTGGGCTTTCCCTTTGGATTTCTCTCTACTCAACTCCTTCTGGGTTTCGTTATGGAGTTGCGTTATCAACTTCACTTGGCTTAACGCTCGGTCAAGCTGCACCTTTTGAGCACATATTGCATTGGAAAAATCCTACAATTGGCTATCATAAGCCTCGACAGTGTAGTGCAAATAATGGAAGGGGTCCAAAGAATCATTCATGACGCGCGCGTATCGAGCCTTTTGAGAAAGTTGTAGAAATTTCTTCCTTTCTTCAGAAAGACTCATCATCTCACCTATTAAAGATGACGTCAATTCATCTCCCATGAAAGGGCTTGATACCCCTGCGGCGCGAAGACCATCAACTCCAAGCCCTGTGAAATCTAGTCAATGGGACGGGACTCCCTTAGGACCTTGAGAAGAGAGATTGACCGTTAAGGTCGGAGAAGAACCTTTACCAAAGCATCTGCTCCAGTAACAGAAGTGAAAAACAACCACTGAGGGGCCTTCGGCAACGGCTCAGGAAATGAACTCACATGGGCAACAGTCATCACCACGTCTGGAATACAGGAAGAAATAGGAGAGTCGGGGGCGTTAGTCGGCGGAGGCGAATCTGCTACCAATGGAACTTCAGCGGCAGTTGGAGGAATGACAACTGTCACCTCAGGAACCTTGGTAGTTAGAGAAGTACTTGCCATAGTAGAAATGTCAACCCTCACAGGAGGGACCTCGCCAGCATTCCCATAAGAAACCCCAATAGCCTGCCCATCTTTCTCTACTCTGAGTTTCTTTTGTTGGGCTGTGGAGGCTTGACGAAGATCTATTTTAGTATCCAACTCCTCGTTATCGTTGTCCACTATCCTAGTTATGGGTGGGCCTAAATTTAGTCCTCTGCCCCGAACCAGTAACCAATTTTCTAGAAAATGCGATGTTTGGGTTGAAATACCCCGTCCTCTTCCTGCGACCGCTTTAGTTCTCCTCTTCTTTAACGGGACATTCTGACGACTGGAGCCCCCAGATGGTGGAGAAGCCAGTAGCGTTTGGAGTAGTATCACGTTTAGGGGAACGTTATTCACTCCGGATGATTGACTCTTAGTGTTTTCTGCCAATAAACTGTTAGAACACAAACAAACCAAAGTGATAACGCGAGAATAAGAAAACTCACCTATAACGCACTCTTCCAAGCGTCTATACAAAGCGAACTCCTGAATAAGGAAGGACGTATCTATCTCTAGCAAGGCGTTAACCTGAGCCAACTCATCATTTCTCGATTAAAACCCCCGCGCCATAAACGACAAGGCAGTTCGATAATGAAGAAACCACTCTTCTAGTCAGCCACAGTCTCCTCAAAGCCCTGAAACTTCTGCCAGAATGACTATTCATACACGTCATTCCACCTTGGGGTAATATCGACCAGACAGTTACGGCACTCTAGGTTAAAGAATTTATGAAATAAATCGACGAAAGGAGTGAAGATGCCCTTCATCTCGCAAGCACGAAGAACGACATAAATCCCACACTAGGAAGAAGGAGTTATCTGAGTCGGATTAATATCACATCGACGCAGTAATTTCTCTACAGAATTATGAACTGGGAAACGAAAGCCATAAAGGAACATCATCAAGTATACCATCCTATAGTTTCCCCACAAAGGATCATGGAGTCGTAGACATCCTCAGGAAGAATGACGGAATAACCAGGGGGGAAAAAGATACCGTGACCATCTAATTCAGCCTTCAGAACCGTTTCACAAGAAAAAATACTAGGTGTTTTATCGACCTCAGGATCTAAAGGCCTCTGAAAACCCCTGTGAGCTCTAGTCCTACGCATAATGAACAAGTGAAAAGAAAATCTGAAGAAGATGGAGTGAAATACCTTGAAAGAAAAGAATTACAGACGAGTCAGTGGCAGATGGCGGACGAACGAGGAACTCTTCGCGAGAAAGCAGAATGACAAGAAAAAAGGAAATTTGAAACGAGGGCAAAAAGGGTAAGGAGGAGGAAGTAGTCTCCTTTTAAAAGACTGAGTGCCACCGCATTAAATGAGTGACCTATCGTATGAAGACGCGTGTAGAGAGGAAGAAGCCATGTGGAATCACATTAAAAAGAATTTAAGACCAAGCAGTTACTTGTAACGTCTTTTCGAGGAGCAGTTAATTTCAACGGACTTAGACAGATACGGAACAATTGCTTCAAAATGAATGACGGGTTCGCGTTAACTATTGAAGAAAGTGAGGAGAAAACGCGAAAACGGTAGCAAAGGATAACCCAAAAAAAACAAAAAAAAAACAAAAAAAAAAACATACGACATCTACAAGGCGTTTGACACACAGGTCAATCCTCGTCAAGGTAATAAGAAGGCCAATAGAAATCATCTCCATCCGAAGACGGCAACTCCTCATTGAAAAAAGGGAAAGGCTCGTCAACCCTTCTTTCTTGACCTAGCTTTGACGGAGGGTCCCAGTATCATCGTCCTCTATCACAGTAGGAACCTCCCTCAGAGCATCGGCGACGGAGGTCAATTCAGAGGAAGAAACCCTCATGCCCTTCAAGCAGCACCCCAGCAGGTCTTTCCTCTACTGCAGCATAGTGATAACCACCTAGATGTGGGAGACGGCGGCGGCCAACTTAGACACGTTTCTCCAGGGGACTAAAATCCTCCATAGAAGTAACTCCCTGCCTGGACAGTAGAGGGGTCATCATCCCCTAAAGTTCCAGAATGTCCTTTGAAGTCTTTATCACCATGGACTCCAGGAAACTGACGTCGGCCTCACTGAGATTCTTCAGAGTATGAGCTTTGGAGATCAGGAAATTTTTGGTCAAATTATCCATGATGTGAAGTCTTAGTGCAGAAGAAGAATGAATTTATAAGCCTCACAAAATGACAATTTGAAAAGATGCGTCCCTTGATGATCGAGCCACCCCATTATCCTGCGGACCGTTAACGGGCAGAGTCGGAAATGAAGCGGAAGCCCTTGGTAAATACTCGGGCTCATTTTTGGTTGGGCTTATGATAACTATTGACTCGACCCCAAGGGAATTTCTGTCCTTGCGTAAGGTATCAACACCGGAAAACTGTAGCTGACAGCCGGGATAAGCCGCTGTCGCTATCGCTATCGCTCCTCTTACCGCGCGAAATCCTAGGATAGTCAACATCAGCGGGGGGTCTCATCCGTTATCGCGATCGACATTATCCCATCCCAGGATCACCAAGCATTATCAGAAAGCACAGGCGTTCTCGTCCCAAGATAATGCCTACCCTCTATAGGTAATGCCTATATTTCGCTTATAAATACCCCAGCATACAAGATTTGAGGTAAGCCTACGATTGCTGGACAAAGCTCTGCTATTTTAACTACCCGTACTAACTTAAGCATCAGAGAGTCTACACTGGAGACCCCCTCCGCCCTTTGTAGGTACACCAGACGAAGAGAAACAATGATCCCAGGAAGCCATTTTACCCTTCTACCCTCCAACAGGAGCTAGAATCTTATCAATGTGCGAGCTGGCGCATGGGCGAGGGCATGGATGGGATGATGCAGATGTCCTTATGGGATGCTAGGGATTGTGCGGGTGTGCACCATGGGTTGCTAGGGTTTACGCGGGTGCTCCTCATGCCTTGGCCGACCAACCTGTGAGGTTCCTCGCTAAGACCCTCCTCGCGATCCGCGACCTTTGAATGTGTTACGGTGTGAGCAATGACATGTAGACACGTCACCCAGCCTTCATGGGTCTTCAAGTCAGCTTCCTCACCCCTTAAGGCCTTCATGAGTTGGATCACCATGCCCTTGCTCCTAGTGAAGTAGCGAGGTGGTGCTGTGCTCATATCATTCCCTCCTACTTTGAGGGGATTCGACCTTGAATCTATAGGGTCTCCATCGGTCGGCTCCAAGTCATCTTGCACATCATTATCATCTGCAAAGTAGGGAGATAAATCAGTTACATTAAAGGTAGGGTAGATGTTGCCAAATGAAGAAGGGACGTCAAGACGATATGCGTTGTCGTTGAACTTCTCTAGAATAAGGTCATCTCCATGGAGGCTTAGCTTGCCCTTTCATTGTTGTGGGAACCTATCCTTGCCTAAGTGGAGCCACACCCAATCGCCAACCTCAAAGGATTGTAGGTGGCGTCCGACGTTTCTTTTCTCCACCAAACGGGCCGTGATTTTTATCATGCGTGCCTTGGCCTTTTCATGGATCTTTTGTACCGCGACTGCTTTCTTGTCACCATCTAGGCTAGTAAGATCATGTAATGATAAAGGTAACAAGTCTATAGGGGTGAGAGGGTTGAACCCATAGACAAGTTCAAAAGGAGTGAAACGAGTGGAGGAGTGCATTGTGCAATTGTAGGCAAATTCAATAAATGCAATGCAATCGTCCCAAGATATAGCATACTCATGTACCATGATGCGCAACATTGAACCAAGTGTTCTATTTACTACTTCAGTTTGGCCATCCACTTGAGGGTGGCAAGAAGTGGAAAATAAGAGTTTAGTCCTAAGTTTCGCCCATAATACACGCCAAAAATGGCTAAGGAATTTAGGATCTCTATCACTAACGATGGTCCTAGGCATGCCAAGTAGTCTAACGATGTTGATAATAATAGAAGCAATTCCAGGGCAATTCTAAGGGTATTTCCGTCCTTACCCCAGCGTCAAGGCTGGAACACTATAGCTCCTATCGGGCGTCTGCCGCCAAGGTTGCCGCCCCTTACCCAGCGAGGAACCCTGGGATGGTCGACATCAGCGAGAGGGGGGGCGGGGGGGAGGGGGGTCTCATGCATCATCAGCCCACACGCACGACGTTATCCCATCCCAGGTCATCCATGATGTCACTCGAGGCGTTATCTTCCATAGATAATGCCCTCCTCGGTGCTTATAAATACCCCACCATTCGAGATGAAAGGTAAGCCTATGATTGCTAGTCGAACCCCTACCATTTGGAACTGCCATACTGACTTAAGCATCGGAGTGTCTATGCCGGACCCCCCCCCCCCCCCCCCCCCGGTGCTTTTCCAGGTATATCAGACGACGACCACAGTAATTCTGAGCGACCATATTCCACACCCCCGATTCCCTAGAAGTGAGAATCTTATCAAATTGGTGCTTTCATTGAGAGTTTTGGTTTATTAAGTGAGCGTCCTTGATAGCCAAGCTCTGTTTCTCTCGGAGACTGAAGGATTATGGCTTCTGATTCGGAGTCTACTCCACCTCAGCCTTCTAGCATTCCTTTTGCGATCCGCAGAGAACTTTTTCCTTTTGCTACTGCTGAGGTTTTCGCTACGATGCAAGAAATCCCTATGGGGTCTTTAGATTTCTCCTTCGGACGATCAACAGGAACCCCATTTTCCCAGATAAGTATTCCACACTCCCAAATGGCGGGATCTAGCTTTTCCACTCCCCTTCCAATGAGATCAATGATGGATATCGCTAATAATCCTTTTGTGAATTCAATATCCGCTCTTCGTGCTCAGTTGGATCTCTTAACCGAGTTAGCTGCAGGATTCACGCCCAGTGTTTCTGGACTGAGCGTTCCTCCTCAAACTATCTTCACTTCATCTATTGTCACTGAGCAACCGCTATCGCCTCCACAACACAGAAACCTTCCGCTGACCTTATCCATGACATCTACACTAGCTAGCTTTGTACAACTCACTCATGGGAAAATAGAGCCTTACGTGCCGCACGCACGACAAATTCTCGTCTCTCAAGGGGAGCGGCGACAGGACGAGCATAGAGATCATTGGGATGGTCGGCAAGAGGAAAGGGTTAGAGATGTATCCCCCGAGCGTAGTGTGAGATCAAGTAGCAGAAGGTACCAAACCCGATCGCCGAGGAGTCATAGCCAGTCACCGAGGCGACACCCTCCCTCCGATTCGTAAAATCAGAGACGTCATTTGGAAGTCTCCCCATCTCCCCATACCCACAAAATCCTCGATGACACCTCGGGCCACCCCTTCAGCCATCGCATAAGGAGTCACAGGGTCAACCGATATGTGAAACTCCCTACGGAGTCCTATGACGGTACCAAGGATCCCATTTCCCACCTTAACAAGGTGAAAGACTTCGTACAATTCTAAACTCATAGTGACGCAGCGTTGTGCTAAATATTTGTGATGACGTTATCAGGAGTTGCACGTTTATGGTTTGAAGGTCTCCCAGCCAGATCCATCGATGATTTTTCACAGCCGGAGTCTAAGTTTCGAAGCCGGTTCAGTACCGCTGTCCCTATCAAGAAGTCGGCCGCAACTTTATTTGATATACGCAGGAAACCTTAGGAATTTTTAATGATTTCCTTATTCATTTCGATATGGAGATGTCGTTAACGCCGGGCGTTACCATTGACTTCGCTATAGAAGCCTTGAAGCGGAACTGCCACTATGGAAAACTGCGAGACAAGCTAATAGTGGACCCCCTAGTGACTTTGGACACGTTAAGACTGAAAGTCCATAATTACGCAAGAATAGAAGAGGAAGAAAATAGGGATAAAATCCAAAACCTCCCACAAAATGTGCCCCAGGTTCCTAACGTTCCTACCAACACGACCTCTAACGATCGATTTATCGATGATTACGCCCAACAAAAAGACCACATCCCTAAGACCTCTAACAGACGAAGAGGCAACTCTTCAAGGGGAAGGCTCGGCAACTCCCCTACTTGGTGACAGACAGATCCTCCCAAGGGCCGAATTTATGACCCAGACCTTCCTTCCCTCACATTACCAAGAGCGGAAATCTTAGCGATTGTGGAGCAACAGAACCTACCTATCCGTTATCTGGCCCTTGTAAAGCCCGGAGTGGTCATGGGTGGAAGAGAAAACGCTTTGTAGAAGAAGGTTACCTTGGGGAATTTACCACCAAGGCAAGAGAAGAAGTCTGGAACAACCCTACAAAAGGGATGATAGATAATAGACAGGCACCTCCTCGTGCTCCAGGAAATGATGATACACCTGCTGGCAGAGGTAGGGAAACACTTATGATTGACAAAGATGACGTCCCCATCATCAACATTATCACAGGAGCACACCATAAATTGACGAGCCTGTGCAGTTAACGCCCACAACAGGAGACAAGCGGAAGCGAGAATGTGCTTTAATGAAAAGCGAAGCGATAAGTGCTCTAGATCGTATGTCGTTATCCTTCTCCGAGGAAGACGAGAAAGGCGTCATTTTTCCACATAACGATGCGTTAGTAGTCACGCCCGTCATTGGCAACCATGGAGTTAGAAGAACTCTTGTTGACAATGGAAGCGCGGTGAATTTATTTTCGTTAGAAGCCTACAACCTCATGAAGTTCCCTGACGGTGAACTGACACCTTGCAAAAAGCCAATAATTAGAGTAGATGGAGTCCCAATCCCAGTGACTAGAGTGACGATGTTGCCTGTGCACTTTAGAGAAGACTCGTCTAAGCGGTCAGAGGATCTATTATTCTTGGTTGTAGACCTAACCCTGCCCTATAACGCCATACTTGGACGACCGTTCCTCAACCATTTTGGGGCAGCGATATCTCAAAAACACTTAAGGATGAAGTATCCATCTTGGGATGGAGTAGTTTCGATCAAGTTACTTAAGTCGAGTTGATGAGTAACGGGCCCAGACTTCATCGAGCTCAAATCGGCCATGATATGAGGTGTAGCAACCCCACCCCCGGAAGGTCAGTACATCGAGGCATTGGAGGGAACGAAAAATAGAGTAGTTGGGGATGGAGGTTGATTAGAAGAAGTCCCTCCAGGAATACCAAAGGAACTGTGAGATTGGAAGGTTGAAAAGCCAGCCCCTGTTAAGTCCTCGTGGAAACCCATGACCTGGGAGAGAGAAGGAGGAAGCGGCGATTCGAAGGAATTGGGCGAAGTGTCAAAGAGCCCGGAAACGCCCATAGTGCCCAAAAGGTCAGAAGACTGACCACCAAAAGCCATCGTCTAAGCAAAAATGGTAGTATTCTCCCCTTTATTGATAACAGGACATGTGGGCAAGCTCATGTTTTCCCCGTCAAACCGTGGCCTCTTGTCAGGGCGACGAAGTACGTGGGACAAGTCCATATCGCCTGATTGTGACAAGTGAGCAGGGGCAGCAACGGTGTCCTGCAGAAAGAACAGTGAGAAGGGTAAGAAAGCAAAAGAAAACGTGAACGAGTGTCAAAAGGCAACGCACAAGATAACACAACTATGAAAGAAACGCGTACAGTGGATATATCGCTAACCGGCACCTCAGAAGAAGCTGCCACGTTTGAAGGTGGAATAAGGGCGGCAACGGGCCTTGTTCTCTTCTTCTTTTTCCTTTTTGCGGGAACTCGGGAAGAAGACGCCTGAACAGGAGCAACACCAACGGACACAACGGGAATAGAAATAGGAACGGTGGTAGTTCCCTCACCAACTGCAAAAGGAGACTTTTACTCAGGATTTACAGTTACAGTAGATGATACAACTGGATTAACAGCTGCAGCGGCAATGGCAGCGGTGGCAGCAACTTTCTCTTTCTCCCTCCTTCTTAGAGCCCTCTTCTCTCATCTCCTAACGCTTTTCCGCTTCCAACCGAGATCGGGAACTGCACAATCACGACATAACGTTAGCGTTAGTATCGCCTGAAATAACAAAGAAAATGACACAACACCCACTCTTAACACAGGCTTGAATATCAGTCCCGCACGCCAAATTGCGAGTGTGAACGCTAATGTCCAACTTGAGCAGTGTGTTAAACCAGCTTTGCTCAGGTGGAAGAAGAGTCGGCTGTCGACCCCAGGCACTATCTCTGATACTATGGTTAAAACCGGTCCGCCAACAGGGGCTAGGTAGTTCAATGACAAAGAATTCATTTTTCCAATTTTCAATGGAAGACTCAAGGTGTAGGAGTTTCCAGGTGAAGGGTTTAAGAGAGTCATCGTCACAATGGGGCGATATCGCTATCACACCTCTACGGCTATACAATTGGAAAAGTGATTTAAGTAATAAAAGGGAAGGAGAGTTAATCCCTTTGTATTTGCAGAGTTTCAGAAATGCGTAAACGCAACAGTACGCGTTGGGAGTCAACTGAACGGAATTCACATCCAGAGCAGTAAACAACTCTTCAATGAAAGGGTGAAGAGGAAATTTGAAGATATAGCCAAACATCTTGGCATACAAAAGCCTACTGTTGCTAGGCATCACACTATTAAGGCGGAGTTAATTAGAGGCACCAGAAACCTTACAATCCTCAGGAATATGGGCATTGTATTTGGTTAAATGGTCTTGAAGTATGGCTGGGGAGGTGATGGTGGTGATATTATTTTCAATTTTTTCCTCATCAATAAACTTGGAACGAGTCCTAGCCATGGCAAAAAATAAATAAAAGACGAAGAAGATAATAGATGAGGATAGAAATACCTTTCTGGGAGAGAAACTCAGAATGCCCAAACAATGGAAAGAAGAAACACAAGTCGGCTCGAGAGGATGAAGCGAAAATAGAATGCCAAAAGAGGGAAAAAGAAATATATGTTGGGTTTTATAAGCCTAGCAGTTAGACAAAATGACTGTTGTAACAGTCGTCGCGTGTGTGACGTGTTACAAAGAAAAGACACAAGCAAGGAGTATGATTCTAGAGAAGCGAGAAGACGCTTTGGTCTTGCTAAGTCCTAGGGCGTGCCAACCCCTAGTGCCTCCGCGAACAGACACGTGTATTCTGGCCATCATGACTTCTCTTTCGTATTAATAAGGGAATCCTGAGCATTAAATGCTCTGAAAAAGAGGATCGATTTTCAAACCAAGACAGACGCAATAACGTGGAGACTAAGATAACACGGCACAGCGTTAACTCCACTAGCAGCTGTTGAGATAATGCAAAGGAAAGGGATAACGCGACAAAGATCAATCATTATTTAAAGGAGAATTCTAAGTGTTATTACAAGGAATGCGTTATTAATTATTACAAACTAAATGGCATCAATGTTTGAAGTAAAAAAGGAATAGCAAATAACAGAGATGAGTGGAGTCTTTGATGTCCCTACGATATCAGCACCATCCGATTACGGGAGCACCTCGGTATCGCCGCCACCCTCTCCCTCTTCCACTCCTGAAGAAAGAAAACCTTCTTTGCTCCCGTCTATCTCATTCATTTTTTCAGAGGTATAATCGGCTATCTTAGAAGGGTTGAAAGTTCTACTGCGATAGTAGTCCGCGAATCCGGTGGTAAAGGCCCACATTGTCTTTTTCTTCCACCAGGATATCTTGGAGGGAACCTTTGCTAAGTCCACATTGCAAGCCAATATCTCTTCACGAAGAAGGGAATTTCTCTTGTCATCTGCCACCAACTCTACCTCTAAAAACTCAACTTTGGCTTTCCCCTTAGATCTTTCCCTTGCAAGTTCGGCGCGACAATCATTCAGCTCTGCCAAAGTATGATTCTGAAGTCGTGTAAACTCCTTCACTTTGGTCAAGGCGGCATCCAATTGCTCTTTCGAGCCGGATGAACCTCGAACCTTGTCACCATGAGCCTTAAGAAAGTAATACACTTTGCGGAAACCGACCAGTGCGTCATTCAGAATGTGCACATGCTGAATGTTGGGGGGAAGCCGCAACAACTCTTCTTTATCCTTAGGCGAGCCAAATATTTCACCGACCAAGAAGGCCGACGGTTGATCTCGCGATAATGGGTCCGACACCCCTAAGGCACGAAGCCCGCTAGTGCCAAAGGTTGACAAATCCAACCGGTAAGAAGGAACCCCTTGAGGACCCTGAGGGGAAAGATTGGCGACAAGAGAGGGAGCGGAACCCTTGACAGAATCGTCGACGCATGAAATAAAAGTAAAGAATAACGGTTGTGGACCCCAGTCGGTGGGTCAGGAAGTGCACTTGAGCCAGGAGTTGACGTTACCATGTCAGGAATACAAGAAATAGGAGAGTCAGGAATGTTAGTCGGCGGAAACGAATCTGCCACTAGTAGAGCTTCAGTAACTTTAGGAGGAATGACAGTTGACACCTCAGTAACTCTTGTTTTTTGAGAAGTGCTTGACACAGTAGACACCTCAACTCCCATGATAGGGACTTCGTCAACCTTTTTTGAAAAAATCCCAGTAGCCTGACCATTTTTCTCCACTCTAAGTTTCTTTTGTTGAGCTATGGAAGCATGCCGAAGCTCTGTCTCAATTTCCATATCCTCGCTATCGCTGTCAATTATCCTAGTTACGGGTCGACCCAAAGTTACTCCTCTGCCCTGAACCGGTAACCAATTGTCAAGGAAACGAGAGGTTCGAATAGAAACTCCGCGCCCTTCCTCTGTGACTGTCTTAGTTCTCCTCTTCTTCGGCGGAGTACTTTGATGGCTAGGACCCTCGGGTGGTGGAGAGGCTGGTAGCATTTGGAGCGACACCACGTTCAAAGTAGCATTATTCATTCCGGGTGATCGACCCTCACCATTTTCTGCCAATGAAGTATATTAGAATAGCAAGCAAGTCAAAGCGATAACGTGAAAAGAGAAAAACTCACCTATAACGCACTCTTCCAGGCGCCTGTACAAAGCAAATTCCCGAATACGGAAAGATGTATCTATCTCTAGTAAGGCATTAGCATGAGCTAACTCATCCCTAGACAACACTACTGGATTTACCCAGACAGCACTAGTAATCTCTCGATTAAAGGCCCCACGCCACAAATAGGAAGGCAGTTCAAGAACGAAGAAACCTCTCTTCCAATCAGCCACGGTCTCTTCAAAGCCCTAAAACTTCTGCCAAAACGACTGCACAAACGTGTCATTCCACCTTGGGGCGATATCAACTAAACAGTTGCGGCAATTTAGACTGAAGAATTTGCAGCATAAATTGACAGAGGGAGTAAAGATATCCTTAGTCTCGCAAGCACGAAGAAAGGCATAAATCTCACACCAAGAAGAGGGAGTTATCTAACCAGGATTAAGATCATATCGGCGCAACAATCTTTCTACAGATGCATGAACTGGGAAACGAAAGCCATAAAGGAATATTTTAAAGTAAACCAGTCTATATTCTCCCCACAGTGGATAGTGAAGCTGAAAATTGTCCTCAGGAATGAGAGGGAAATAGCCAGGGGGAAAAGAGATACCATGACCCTCTAATTCGGCCTTCAGAACCGTCGAGCAAGAAAAATACTGTGTGTTCTTTCGATTTCTGGATCTAAAAGTCTTTGAAAACCCCTGGTAGCTCTAGTATGGCACATAGCGAACCAGTAAAACAAAAATCAGAACGAAAGAGGAGCAGAATACCTTGAAGAAGAAAGTGATGAATAGACTGCCGGCACCAGCGAATGGTTGAAGAAATTTCCCTTGAGCAAAAGAAGAAGCGGAGAAAGAGAATAGTAGAGAAAAAATTGAAGAGGAGGTAAAAGTGTGAGAAGAGGAGGGTTATTTCCTTTTAAAGGTCAAACCCAATGATTGAGTAACCTGTTAAAACAAGACACACATGAAGCAGAAAAGGACACGTGGAAAGACATTAGAAGAATATTTATAGCTAAGCATTTATATCTTCGGAGGAAGGTGGGTGACGATTGGAAGTTAAAAAAGCGGTTGCAGCGAACGGTAACCAACCGCTCAGCATTAACTGTCCAATGCTTGTGGACTTAACGCGAGAACATAACAACAAGAGAAGAAAAGTGAAGGGCGTTATTTTATTCATAAAGAGCTATACAACATCTACAATATGCATGACATACAAAGTCAGTCTTCATCAGGCCAATAAGAGGGCCAATAGGAATTATCTCCATCCGCAGACGGCAACACCTCGTCAATAAAAGGGAATGATTCCTCAACCCTTTTCTCTTGACCCAACTTTGATGAACTTGACTCTCCCTTAGCAGCAAAAGCCATTATCTCAGCACCAATATCACTGGCAGAATCTCTTTCCATGAAACAGTCAATATGAGGAAACAGTTCATCACCCCTTCGCATAGTAGGGACATAGAAGTTAGAAGATAGGTCGGCTGCCCTCGAGTTTCTCCTCTTCGATCTCTTACGACCCTTACGGCGAGGCAACCACCTCTTCAGGCATGATGGTGAAGGAGGATCATCGGAATTAGGAGAAGTGGGAGGAGACGGCAGAGAATCATGTTCAGCAACGTCCAGGGAATAAGAATCAGCCATGAGATCCTAGACAATCTCAACAGAGAAATGAAAAGAAGAAGATGAACAGGAAACGGAAAGGGAAATCTCATTAAATAGGTGAGGCGAAGAAGCCTCCCCGCCTTCCCACACGACCTTTGAGAATAATTAATGCGCTTCGAGAAGGATGATCATAATCGCAGAATCTGGTCACGTTTGTTAGAATTCGTACTAATCAAGAAATATCAGAAAAACTGCCCAATAAGTTTGCACTGAAGAGACGGCGCGAAATCAATGCGGAACGATTAGTGAGAGCATTTTGCCACCTGGCGAACAAGGAAAAACAAGTGCTATAAAAGTCTCACCAACGGCGGACTCGTTTTCAGTTGGGCTAATGTGGCACTCAACTGAAACGCTGATTAGCACGTCGTAGAAGGAAAAGAAGTCACAAGTCAGATAGCGAAAGGACATTTTATTGATTTATGGCCTAACAACCTGAGCATACATCCATACAAAGAAAAGAAAAAGACAGGATGCCGACGACTGACGGTCAAGCCTGGGACCCAGCATCGTCATCCTCCGGCATAGTGGGGATCTCCCTCAAGGCATCCGCCACGGAGGTCAGCTCGGAGGAGGAAATCCTCATGCCCTCCAAACAGCAGCTCAACAGATCCTTCCTCTACTGCAGCATGGTGATCACCACCTCGATGCGGGAGATAGCAGCAGTCAATTTTGACACATTCTCCAGAGGACTAAAATCCTCCAGAGAAGCCGCACCAAGCCTGGACCGAAAAGGGTCATCATCCCTTTAAGCTCCAGGATGTCCTCAGAGGTCTTGATCAACACATTTTCTAGAAAGCCAATGTCACCATCATTGAGGTTTTTCAGATTGTGGGATTTGGAAATCAAGAAGTTCTTAGTGAGACTGTCCATGATGAAAATGCCAAGAAGAAGTGCTAAAAAGATGAGAAATTTGCGCAGTGGAAGTTCAAATTTATAGGCCTGAAGGAAAGGCAGTTGAAAAGACGTGCCCCTCGACAACCGAGCCACCAGTTATCTCGAGGACTAGCAAGCACGATATAGAGGTAAGCTGAAGCGGTAGCCCTTGGTAAACACTCGGGCTCATTTTCAGTTGGGCTTGTGATAACAATAGAAGCAATTCCAGGGAAATTCCAGGGGTATTTCCATCCTTACCCCAGCGTCAAGGCCGGAACACTATAGCCCATATCGGGCGTCTGCTGCCAAGGTTGCCGCCCCTTACCCAGCGAGGAACCCTGGGATGGTCGACATCAGCGCGGGGGGGGGGGGGTGTCTCACGCGTCATCAGCCCACACGCACGATGTTATCCCATCCCAGGTCAGCCATGATGTCACTCGAGGCGTTATCTTTCCTAGATAACACCTACCCCTAGAGGTAATGCCCTCCTCGGCGCTTATAAATACCCCACCATTCGAGATGAAAGGTAAGCCTATGATTGCTAGTCGAACCCCTGCCATTTGGAACTGCTATACTGACTTAAACATCGGAGTTTCTACGCCTAAGCCCCCCTCCAGTGCTTTGCAGGTATATCAAACGGTGACCACGGAAATTCCGAGCTGCCATAGTCCACACCCCCGATTCCCTAGAAGTGAGAATCTTATCAGATGTCATTGAAAAATAGATGCGCAATGTGTGAAGCATCGTGTGTGGTGTGGCATGGTATGGTATGAAATGAGCCATCTTAGAGAAACGGTCCACTACTACAAATAGCGAGTCTTTGCCACGTTTGGTTCTTGGGAGGCCAACAATAAAGTCCATGGAAAGGTCGCACCAAGGGTGCGATGCAATGGGTAAAGGCATATATTGATCATGTCATAGAGATGTAGATTTAGCACGTTTACAAGCAATGCATGTGGAGACAAAATGTGTAACATCACGTTTCATTTTAGGCCAAAAGAAGTGCTCAACGAGTGTGCTAAGAGGCTTGTCAATGCCAAAATGGCCCATCAATCCGCCACCATGGACTTCCTTAACATGTAATTCTCTAGTATCGCATTTAGGCACACACAATTTACCCTTGCGAAATAAAAATCCATCATGCATCATGTATTTAGGGATCGAACCACGATGACAAGTATCATACAAGTGTTTGAAGTCAATATCATATGCATACAATGATGGCAAATGTAAGAACCCAAGTAAACGAGTGCGAAGGGAGTTTAGTAGGGCGTACCTTCGGGAGAGGGCATCAGCGATGATGTTATCCTTCCCTTTCATGTACTTGATGTGGTAAGTGAAACGCTCGAGAAACTCGATCCAAGTCACATGGCGCTTGTTCAATTTTCCTTGTCCCTTCAAGTATTTCAAATTTAGGTGGTCTGTGTGGACAATGAACTCACGGGGTAAGAGGTAGTGCTCCCACACGTCCAAGGCCCTTACCAAAGCATAAAAGTCAAGGTCATAGGTGCAATAGTTAAGCTATGCGCCACTCAATTTCTCACTGAAATAAGCCACCGAGCGCTTGTCTTGTTACAACACCGCACTAATACCGATTCCGCTAACGTCACATTGGACTTCAAAAGTCCTTTCAAAGTTAGGGAGCGCGAGAACGGGGCTAGATGAGAGTTTGCTCTTCAAGGTATTGAAAGCTAAATCATGGGCTTGATCCCAAACAAAGGGAACATTGCTCTTTGTGAGAGCATGGAGGGGCACCGCAATTGTAGAGAAATCTTGCACAAAACGGCGATAGAAACCCACAAGGTCGAGGAAAGAGCGGACCTCGGGTACATTGGAGAGTGTTGGCCACTCGGTGATAGGCTTTGATTTTGGCCGGGTCAACCTTGAGGCCAAAAGCACCTACAATGAAACCAAGGAAATACACTTCTTCTAAACAAAAGTCACACTTAGACATTTTGGCATAGAGTTGATGAGCACGCAAGGTTAGGAAAACGTGATGCAAATGTTCCATGTGAGCATTTCTAGACAAACTATAATCCAATATATCTTCAAAGTAGACAACCATACATTTTCCTATGAGGTGTCTAAGCACATGATTCATAAGGCGCATGAATATACTATGGGCATTAGAAAGACCAAACGGCATGACCAACCACTCATACAAGCCAAATTTAGTTTTAAAAGCCATTTTCTATTGATCACCGTCATGAACCCTAATTTGGTGATAGCCACTTACTAGATCAATTTTTGAAAAAAATATGGCACCACTAAGCTCATCAAGCATGTCATCAAGGCGAGGGATGGGGTGAGAATATTTTATCATGATTTGATTAACCGAACGGCAATCCATGCACATCCTCCAAGTTCCATCCTTCTTGGGCACTAAAATGACGGGGATGGCGCAAGGGGAGAGGCTTTCACGAATGAAACCCTTCTCAAGGAGGTCATCCAGTTGCGCTTGAAGCTCATGTGTGTCCTTCGGATTGCATCTATACGCCGGTCGGTTAGGGATTGTGGAACCCGGAAGGAATTCAATGCGATGCTCAATCCCTCGGATAGGAGGCAAACCGTGAGGAATATCTTCGGGGAAAGCATTAACAAATTTCGGCACAAGGGAGGCAACATCACTAGACAAAGGGGTTTTAGAGTTAGAAGAAGATAGACAAAGATCCGTGAACCTAATGAGGATACATGGTTTTCGAATCATTAAAGCCAAGCGAATATCTCTTCCTTTTGCCATACGACTCACCATTGTCTTACTTTTCACTCTAGCATCATTTTTTGCCTCACTAACTTGCTTGTTGATGTCAAGTTTTGTTTTTCCCCTCTTGGCAAGCTCACTTTTTTCTTGCCTGTTGTTTTCCTCTTGTTCCTTGCTCTCATTTTTCTGTCCACTCGGGGTATGCTCACTTTTTTCATACCCAGATTTTTATGCACTCACACTAACATTTTTCACTCTACACCACTCATTTTTCTTTTCCAATTTTGAAGTAATGTCCAAAGTAGCACAAGCCTTTTCTAGCTTCAATTGGTCTTCATACACTTGATGCGGTGGCAAATGAGGTATTAGAAACTTGCGGCTACCGTGAGTCAACTTGTAGGTGTTTCGGAAACCATCATGGAAGGCATGCCTATCAAATTGCCAAGGCCTACCAAGTAGGAGGTGGCTAGATTGCATTGGCACAACATCACAATGTCTTTCATCCACATATGTGCCAATTGCAAAAGGAACAAGGACTTGGCGAGTGATTTTGACGGAGCTGCCATCATTAAACTAATTTAGGGTGTAAGGGCGGGGTGTCTAGTGGTGGAAAGGGCTAGAGAATGCACTAGGAGAGTGCTTGCAACATCGGCGCAGCTGCCGTTGTCACAATGATGGAGATAGTCATGCCAGGGGAAATCCTGCGAGTGTGGAAGAGGTTCTCGCGTTGCTCCCGGACCAAATTATCCTCTTTAGGTGTCATGCTCAAGTTTCAACGGACCACTAGGCAATTAGGTACCACAACGTGATCATACTCATCTGTGTCCTCCTTTTCACTATGCGTCATGTCCGTAGGGTGGTGTGGAATTTCCTCCGCCTCTTCATCATCACTACTAACTTCACCACCCTCTCGGATCAAAATGAGTCTCCTATTAGGGCACTTGGCTTTCATGTGTCCCTTGCCGCCACACTTGAAACATTCAATGGAGCGAGAGGGTGTGCGTTGCTTGGGGGTTGAATTTGTAGGTGGTCTTGTAGTATTTGGGGCTTGAGGAGGTCTCGGTGGGTGGGTGTTTGGTTTATGTGGAAATGGGGGTTTGGGTGTGTTTAGGGGGGGGCGTGTTTGAGTTAGGCAAGAGAGTCCAAGGGGGTTTTGTGGTGGTAGAAGAGGAGGTGAAGGGGAATTTGGGTTTAGAGTTCACTTGCCTTTCAATTTTCAACACCAAGTTAAGCATATCTTCTAAATTGTTATACGCTTTGAAGTCAAGAGTGTATGCAATTTCCATGTGAAGCCCGCCTAGAAACTGAGCCATTGTGGCTTCCTCGGTCTCATTGATATTCTCTCACATCACACATGTAAGCATGTCCTAGTAGAAGTCACTCACACTACGGTAGCCTTGAGATAGGCGTTCGAGTCGTTGGTGGAGGTCACGGTGGTAATAGGAGGGGACAAAACGTCGGCGCATCTCAACCTTCAAGTCCTCCCAAGTGTCAATAGGTGGTCACCGCTCAAGTCTCCTAGTAGTAACTAGTCTATCCCACCAATGAATGGCCATGTCCGTGAAGCCTACAACAGCAAGCCTAATTTTCTTCACATCCGTGTAGTTGTAGCATTTAAACACTCTTTCCACTTGACTTTCCCAAATAAAATAGGCGTCGGGGTCATCCTTGCCTTCAAAAGCAGGGATGGTGAGTTTAATGGTAGAGAAGTTGTTATCCACTCTCTCTTCTTGGTAGCGACGACCTCTAGGCTCAAAGTGGTCATCATAGTCAAATCTACGTGCACCATTGGCGTGCTCATATAAGGGGGGCTGAAGTGTGGGAGGTGTAGGGTTGTTTAGGTTGTGTCGTGGCCTATCATGAAGGGGCAAGGCTACAGGTTGTCATGGGGGGCACATAGTCATTGGCGTGGTGTAGGGGCACGTTGGGGTGTCGATGGGGTAGTGTGGGAGGGGGCAGACGGGTGTGTCTCGGCTCATTGTTGGTAACGAGCCTTGAGTTGGTAGGGTAATTTTGGTGAGAGGCGTATGGGTCTCTAACAATAGTGTGGTGTCGAGATGGGGGTTCAATTGATCCTTCGTCATCACTATGGTAGCTTCCGGCCGTCACACCTTCATCATTGCCAACTTGGCGGGGCAAGCCATAGTAAGCGATATGTGAGGGGGGGGGGGGGAATCTTTGGGTTGTGTTGTTTGGTGGTAATGGGCAGTAGGGTCAGGTGGCTGTGGTGGGGTAGGGTGGGGCGGTGAGGGAGGCGGGGGGGTAGAGGTGGGGGTTGGTCCGGCCGAGGTGTAAGGGCTGCAAGAGCATGCAAAATAGCTTTGTTGGTTTGCTCTTATGCCGCCCAATGGCTTTGCAATTCAGCCATTTGGGTGGAGAGGGTAGCTAAACTTGGGCTAGGCTCGGCGAGGCCATCGGGACTCTCTTCCCGTAACCTACCAACACTGGAAGATCCATCAGAGCCAAACACTTGGAGATTTTCGTTGGACATAATGGATTGTACCTACAAAATGAACAAACGCAAGTCTTGATAAAATGTTAGTCGCTCCCTCACGTGTTTGGGCGCTCGTGTGTCACACAACACTCGAATGCACTCACTACCTCACCCACTCGAATCTCCAATGTAATCCAAATACTCCAGCCTAGCACAAGACTCTAAGACTTATAGTAGTGCAAGGAACACAAGGAAAACAAGCTAAGAAGGAAAGGTAGGGAAAATCAAAAGATATGCACGGATTGGATTTAAATGCACACCGAATTGATTTAGAGTAGAAAGAGGTATGGAAAACAAGGCACGAAAACTCAAGACACAACGAAATAGCTAGCTTAAAAGACAACTCAAGAGGGAAATGAGGTAGAGCGACAAAGGCAAGAGGCGCCAGTTGAGTAGGGTAAAAGCCGAAATGGTTTGCTTCGTTAAAACAACCGTGGTGTTGACTATGGAAGTCACTTTAAAATGAATGCACACAAGTAATGTCTTGCTTTTGACTCAATTCGATTCTCACCTTTTTTTTTTTGAGCTAGGAACTTGATCACTTTTTGATTCGATCCTTGTTTTAGTTCCTTTTTCTTTTCTTTTGTGTTCACTTTTTTTTTTTGATTGAGTACAAGAGAATCTACTTGTATGACTTGTAGTTTTGTTATTGAAAGAAAAAGTGAAAAACAAGTAGTATGGCAAAAATAAAATTTCACTAGATGCCAAAATACATGAGGTGGCAAGTCAAGATGAGGTGTCACACTTTGTATGGATGACAAGGCTAATGATGTGTCACGGTGTATGCTAAAATGTGCAAGTGAGGTGGCTGTTTGGAGTAAGGAGCAAGTTTAAAATACTAGGCTCACAATGAGAGATGTGGTCGGTTATGCAACAAGTGTGGTGGGTGACAACTATGCTAGCAAACAAAAGTTGGACCACAAGGCCATATGACACACAAGACACTTGGCTCTTTCACCTTGCATGAGTATGAACATTTCAACTTAGAAAATGAACAACCAACACGTTCAAAGAGGGAAGAAGGAGAAATGAACGCGTTAGTTTCTTGCAAACACCAAAATATGCAGATTTAATGTTTGGATAAGATCAAAATGCTAAAAGACAAGAATTTTTTTGAGCAAACTCAAATTTGTCAAAAAGTACCAAAATGAAACCGAGACTTGTGGAGGGGTTTCTAACCGTGAAAGTTGAGAAGACACTTGAAAATAGTCGGTTTAGTGAGCAGTTGGAGCTCCGCTACCACTTGATAGGAGCCTCTTTAGGGATCCTTGATGGTAGGCTTTGAAATTGACCGAAATGTGGATCTAGCTCACTTTAGGAGATCGGCGCGGGTTTTGGATGGATGATTCAAGATATGAGGGAGTAATGGGATGTGGAAGCCATGAAAGAAGAACAAAAGAGGAAGAAGGAGATATATTGATGGAAAGGGAAAATACAAATATTGAACTTGAAAGTCATGGCTAACCCTTCTAGGGATGTTTCCTAGACAACCTAGCCACAAGACGAACAAGGATCTCAACTTCAAGAGCGACCCTTCTAAGGGAAATTCCTAGGCAACCCGCTTGGTTTGAAGAAGAAGAGTTGGAGGTTTGAAGAACCCTAATTAGCTAAGCTAAAATGTTGGTCTAAGATTGGAGATTATCGCAAAGGTAAAGACAAACCTAAAATTAGTCTATCTGCTTCTTTAAATACCTAAGACTATTTACAAGGGGAAAGTACACTCATACCCTTAGACAAAGGGGCTGCACCGTGTCTTGGGAATGGGCTCAAGGACGGGCTAGGGCAAGCATGCGGATGGGCCTAGCACATGGGCGAGCTGGTGCATAGGCGAGGGCGTGGATGGGATGACACGGATGTCCTCATGGGATGCTAGGGATTGTGCGGGTGTGTGCCATGGGTTGCTAGGCTTTACGGGGGCGCTCCTCATGCCTTGGCCGACCAACCCGTGAGGTTCCTCGCTAAGACCCTCCTCGCGATCCGTGGCCTTTGAAGGAGTTGCGGTGTGAGCGATGACATGTAGACACGTCACCCAACCTTCATGGGTCTTCAAGTCAGCTTCCTCCTTCAAGAGTTGGATCACCATGCCCTTGCTCCTAGTGAAGTAGCAAGGTGCTATCGTGCTCGTATCACCATGGCCAAGGCTTTGATTGGAAGCGGAACCTAGGCCATAGCTTGAGACATGACGCCTTTGAGGCTCTTCGTAGTCATCATACTCACTACAACTTTGGTCATCTTGGTCTTGATATCCGTCCACACTATCATTATTATGTTCATAGCCATTCTCACCACAAGGATTATAGGCTTCCTCACCATGAAAATGGTAACTATCATTGGTATGAGGATGGTAGCCATCATTACCATATGGTTCGTAGCAAGTTTCACCATAGGAATTATAACTATCACCACCACTACATTGGTAGCTATCCTCATCGTTATATGTCCCTTGGTCACAAGATTCACAATCACTATCTTGTGACATTGTACCTACAAAAAAAATGAACAAACTATATACATGTCTATACGTTAGTTAAAAACAAATCGCTCCCTCACGTGTTTACACTCGTCTTTAAGCACTCAAATTTTTTTACTCATAGGGATTCAATCCATGAATTTATACAAGGAAGAACACAAGAAACACCAAAAGCTGTTTGCTGGAAAAATTGGATAGTTTTGCACAACTTTCGAATACGACACACGAAAAATAGGAAGCTATGGAATTAATTCACAAAATTAAATATGAACACTCCAAAAAAAAAGATCTACAAGTTACAGCCAAGAAATAAGAAAAATTTCAGCTGAAGACACCAAGAAAAGGGACAAGACTCAAGGACACACTTGCTGAAAAATGGTGACTTGCCTTTAGACTAGGAAGAGAGAAACGAAAATGCGTTCAGGACTCAAGGACTTGGAGACTCAATCATAAAATACTTAAGAAGGTTTTTAGGACAGGAGCAAAGTATTTTTTTGATGTTTTAAAGCTTCCTCACGTCCTCACTCAAAAGCTAGCTCAATAGGATCTGGTTTAGGACTTGTGGTGGAAACCTTTTTTTTAGGACTTTTGTATAGCCTGCACTCTCCATTTTTCTTAGATATTTTGTAGCTTAAAGAGGGATAAATCAAGGTATTTTACTCAGCAAGGACGATAGCACAGCTAGGCTACTCAAAATGGACAAACTGCTCGAATTTTAGGGGAGTAGCTGGCTAGGTGTGACTAGGTTAGTTGGCGTTGTTTTTGAGGTTTTTGTTAGGTCTTTTGCTGCAGTCCTTAGCTGACCAAATATCAAGATAAAAGAGGTTTAAAAGGAGAGGCTATATGCTATTTTTTTATATTTTTATCAAGTGCACAACATAGGCCACAATTAGGCTAGGGAGAGAGGTGTATAGGTGTTATGTGAGGGAAATCCGGGAATGTGTAAGAGATGTAAGGTGAGCGGCTTGTCAAGCTTTGATGAGGGGAAATAAGACATCTAAAATAAATATTAAACAAAGGGTAAAACACATTTCATTCAAGTGAACCCAACACAAACAGATCAAAAGGAAAAAAAATTCAAGAACAAGTGAAGAACACATGAGAACACCTAGAACACCAAGAACACAAACCTCTAAACTTTCACCTTTTGAATGGGAAAACAATTGAAATAAATTTACCAACTTATACCACAAGAAACTAGAGACAATGTAATATATTTTAGACTCAAGAAACAAGGAGAAATATGACATAAAGCTCAAGATACACTGTTCCAAACATGAACACCAAAAATAGAAAAGTTGACAAGTTTAAGCACTTTTTGTGTAAAATAATTTTGACAAGGATTTCCTTTGAATTAAATCCTCAAAAATGGCTCAAACGATGAACAAGACAAAGGAGAACAATATTAAACTAAGGAGAAAGAAAAAATATGGCTGAAATACATAAAGAAAATGTACCAACCTAGAGGACGACCATGAAGCTCTACTACCACATGATATGATCTTGGTTCCATTTGGACGAATGGAACCTAAAGCTTGGAGTAGAGGCGGATCTAGCCCTCTTTGGGAGGTTTATATGACCAATTGAACAAGTGGTTGGATGAAACAAGATAAGGAACTTACAATTACAACAAACCTTCCAAACAACTTGGTTAGGCAACCTTGTTACAATAATCGTAAGGACCTCTACTACAATCCGACCCCCTCAATAACTAGATTGAGTAACCCGAATTCGGAGAAGATGAATGGTTTTAAGAACCCTATTACTAGATAGTGGTCTTCAAAGAGGAGATAACTCAACAAATTCAAAGACCCTTAACAAATGGTCTATGTGTAACTCTTTATAATTATTACAAAACATAACTGAATTTTACTTAAAATTACCAAAATAAGCCATATAGACGGAGCTAGCGGTATACCTCCAAGATCCTGGCGGTATACCGTTAGCTTCACTCCCAAAACACCAATAAATAATAGTCTCTAGTTGTATACCTCTAGGGCAGTTTCTTGACCTTCTCCTCGCGCGTGTGCGGGGAAAGCTAGGCCAAGCGGGAGGCCTTTCTTGTGCCATGCGTGCAGGCGCGGGTGGGTCCATGCTCGTATCAGAAAATGCCTATAGAAACCTGCATGGCCTAGGAAAGAGTGAACACCGCGCACACATGTTGGGTAAGATAGAGAATCAATAATATCAATTTTCGCCTTGTCTACCTCTATGCCCTTTTAAAAAATAATGTGTCCTAAAAGTAATCCTTGATCTACCATAAAATTGCATTTCTCATAGTTTAGCACTAAGTTAGTTTCAATGCACCTTTGTAAGGTGGCGGGTGCATTACACAATCCGAAGCGCATCCTTTTGTATGCATACATGCCAAAGGGGCATGTAAAGGTCGTCTTTTCTTGATCCTCTAGAGCTACAAGAATTTGGTGAAATCTAGAAAATCCATCAAGGCAACAATAGTGAGATTTACCTGCAAGTCTCTCCAGCATTTGATCGATGAATGGTAGGGGAAAGTGATCTTTCCGAGTGGCGTTGTTAAGTCTTCTATAATTAATGCACACCCTCCATCCATTATGCACTCTTATCGGGACCAACTCTCCATCATTGTTCTCTACCACCATGATCCCTATCTTCTTGGGAACAACTTGCACAGGACTCACCCATGAACTGTCAAAGATGGGATAAATAAGACTTGTGGCTAACAACTTAAGGATCTCTTGCTTTATGACTTCCATCATGGGAGGGTTGAGCCTCCTCTAGGTTGCTGCATGGTCTTGCTGCCTTCTTCTAGGTGTATCTTGTGGGTGCAGATGGCGGGGGAGATCCCCTAGATATCGGCTATGGTCCAACCGATTGCTTTTTTATATTCATTCAGCACTCTCACAAGTCTGTCCTCCTCCAACTCAGTTAGCTTGCTAGAAATTATCACTGGAAGACTCTTCCCTAGGCCTAGGAAAGAGTACTTTAGGTGTTCTAGTAATGTCTTTAGCTCCAAGTCAGGTGCCTGCAAGATAGAAGGTTGGAGTTTAGTAATTTGATCTAGTAACCCTAGGGTTTGTGATATAATTAAGCTAAAAATACCATCAACTGGTGGGTCAATAACATTAATAAAGTTGACATTGGGTACTTTGTTTGGATCTTTGATTGAATCATACATATTAAATTTAATCGTGTCACTTCCAAATTCAAGTGTCAAACATCCATCATACACATCTATCTTAGCACGGGCAGTTCTTAAGAAGTCTACTGAGGATCACATCAGTGGTTTTAGTGGTGTCTTCATTCTGCATGTCCACGATGTAGAAATCTACAGAAAATAAGAATTTATTTACCTGTACCAGCACGTCCTCTACCACTCTTTCCGGATATATGATTGATTTATCCCGAGTTTTATAATAACTCTTATTTCCTTAAGAAATCCAATAGTTAGTGTTTTAAAAATAGAGAGTGGCATGACGTGTATACCTGCCCCTAAATCACACAACGCCTTCTCCACCTCCTTATTCCCGATCTTACATGGGATCACGAAGGTCCCTTAGTCTTTACACTTTGCTGGGAGTTTCTTTTGAAGCACTGTAGAGACGTTCTTGTTCAAGTTCACTCTCTCTATGCCCTTAAGCTTCTTCTTATTGGTATAGAGGTCCTTGAAGAATTTTTCATACTTAGGAACCTAAGAAATCATATCAGGCAAGGGCACATTAATAGCAACTTTATGGAAGATCTCAAGATTTTCCCTCTCTTCCCTCTACTTCTTGGTCTTTAAAGACCTTTCAGGAAAGGGAGGAGGGATTACCTGTAGTTCCCGCACGATCTGGGTTACTGGATGTTGCTGGGCTGGAATAGGCTCGTCTGCTGACACCTCAATTTCTAGTTTTGGCTCTAGTTCTAGAACACTCTTCCCTAGACCTAGGGAAGAGTCAAGGCGGTTTGCCAGATTTTTGCCACTCGTCAAAGTTATGGCATTGACGCCATGTTTTGGGTTGTCTACTATGTTGGATGGAAATTTTCCTAAGGTGTTTTGCTGGTTCATAGTTAGTTGTCCAACTTGTTTCTCCAGATTAGCTATGCTAGCCTGAGTGGACTGAATGAACAATTTGAGTGTCTCCTCAAGAGGTACCCTAGTAATCTACAGTGGTTGTGTGGGTACCGGTAGTTGAGGAACTAGAGGTTGAGATGGTGGTGGATTCTATGGTGGCTATCTAGGTTTGAAATTCCTCCAGTCGAAGGGAGGATGTTGCTACTGTGGACCCCATCCATAATGAGGGTAGTTCTTCTAGCCCAAATTATTGGGGAAGGAGTTTACTAGCATGGCAGCATTGACTTCTTCTGGTCTTAGTCCTTTTGTGATCAGTGGGCACTCATGTGTCATATGCCCTAGTTGGCAAAATCTTCATGAAGGTAGAGACTTCCTCTATGTTCTTTTCAATTACAACCACATTCACACCGTTAGTTGTGATTTTGTCATATGTCCCGTTTTATTGGCAGTTGTCTGCCAAGGTCAGGATGAGAGCCTTACTTGTCTTGGTGTCAAGTCTAGGAGAGCTCCTCTTGTGGCTGAGTCCAATTTCTCCTTGTCATTGATGCACATCCCATCATAAAAGTATTGGATTAGTGACTGCTCTGGCACTCCATAGGTGGGACAGATTTCCTAGAAGTCTTTGAATCTCTGGTGGTACTCGCCAATAGATTCAGCGTTGCGCTACTGAATTGCTACCTGATTAGTCCTTGCCGCCCGACTTTCATCGCCGACTAGTACTTGAGGAAGGTGGCGACAGTGTTTGCCAAGCTATTAATGGAATTATGAGGGAGGCTGAAGAACCAATTCTTGGCAGAGTCTTCTAGAGACCATGGGAAAGCTCTTAGTTCAGCTCTCTCCATCTCTACTTCTGATGGTTTCAGGGCATCACATTCAAATTGAAATCTCTGGAGATATTTGTAAGGGTTCTCGGTGGGATGGCCACGGAACTTGCTCAGGCGGTTCATAACAATGGACTTGATAGCCCAATCATGTCTTACTAGGTTGAAGTTGATGCACAGGAAGGTCTGTTGTTCTGCCCCTTAGTTGAGTTCCCTCAAGATCTACGGCAAGAAGAATATAGATGTTGCCGAATGAATTTAGAAAGGGTCCTATGAAGTCAATGCCCCAGATATCAAAAATTTCACATGAGATGATACTGGTCAGGGGCATCTGGTTCCTTGCTCCAATATTGCCCGTGACTTGGAATCGAAGTCACGATGCACAAAAGAGATAGCTATCCTTAAAGATAGACGGCCAATAGAAACCTACCTCCAAAACTTTCAGGGCGGTCTTCTTAGAAGCAAAATGACCTCTTTCTGTTGACGAATGACAAAATTTCAGGATCGAGGGCACTTCATCCATAGTCACATAGCCACGGATGACTTGGTCTGAATAGTGTTTCCATAAATATGGGTTATCTCAAATTCAGTACTTGGACTGTCTCCTGATTCGGTTACGTTCGGAGGGAGAGGCATCGGCAAGGTAGGCTCCAGTAGAACAAAAATTGGCAATGTCAGAAAACCATGGGAAGTGGATGGCGTGGGCAAGACATAGGCGCTCATCTGGGAAGGTATCACTGATGGGGAAAAATGAATCATCTTCTTGAGTCTGGAGTCTGCTCAAGTGATCAGCTACTAAATTTTCTGAGTCATTTTTATCTTTGATCACGATGTCAAATTCTTGGAGCAATAAAATCCAACAGATGAGTCGGGGCTTTGCATCAGCTTTCTTGAGTAAACATTTGAGGGCAGAGTGGTTTGAATAAATGATGACTTTCGTGCCCAAGAGATACTGTCTGAACTTGTCCAACGAATAGACAACCGCTAGAAGTTCTTTCTCTGTGGTAGTATAGTTCTGTTGTGCGGGGTCCAGCAACTTGGAAGCATAATAGATGACATAAGTCTCTTTTTCCTTTTTCTGGCCTAGGACAGCTCCTAATGCTTGGTTGCTTGTGCCACACATGATCTCAAAAGGGAGTGACCAATCAGGAGCACGAATTATAGGCGCAGAGATAAGCTTGTTCTTGAGAGAATTAAAAGCAGCTTGACAATTTTCATCAAAGTGGAAATCAACATCTTTTTGCAATAAACGACACATAGGTTGGGCGATTTTTGAGAAGTCTTTGATAAATCTACGATAGAATCCCGCGTGCCCAAGAAAAGAACGCACGATCTCGATTACTTCAATCTTCGTCCTATCCACCTCTATTCCTTTGCTGGAGACGATGTGACCGAGGATGACCGCTCGATCGACCATGAAATGGCATTTCTCGAAGTTCAATACTAGGTTGGTTTCGATGCAGCTTTCTATGCATTTTTTAAAATTAGCCATACATTCCGAAAAGGAGTTTCCATAGACTATGAAGTCGTCCATAAAGACTTTGATACCATCTTTAACAAGTTCTGATAAGATGCTCACCATGCAGCATTGAAACGTGTCGGGGCATTATAGAGGCCGAAGGGCATGCGCCAATAGGAAAAAGTTCCAAAGGGGCATGTGAAGGTAGTCTTTTCATGGTCTTCGGGGGCAGCAAGAATCTGATGGAACCCAAAGTATCCATCCAGGCAACAATAATGAGTCTTGCCCGCGAGACGCTCCAACATCTGGTCTATAAACGGGAGAGCAAAATGGTATTTGCTTGTAGCTGCATTCAGACGGCAATAATCAATACAAACTCGCCAACCATTCCAGATTCTCGTAGGGATAGATTCATCGTCTTGCCCAAAAGTGATGGTGATACCGATTTTCTTGGTCACAACTTGAACTGGGCTTACCTAGGGGTTATCTGAAATGGGATAGATGACTCCTGCATCTAACAACTTCAATATCTCCTTCTTGACCACCTCTATCATAGGCGGATTTAGTTTGCGTTGTGACTGTCAGACTGTTTTACTGGCATCCTCTAAATGGATGCGATGAGTGCACAAGGATGGTGACAAGCCCTTGATATCGACGATAGTCCATCCGATGGCTTGTTTGAATTCTTTCAATAAGGAGGTCAGCTTAATCTCTTCAAAATCGTTAAGCTTGTTGGAGATGATAACGCCGCCTAAGTAAACATACTTGAGATGAGAGGGCAAAGGTTTCAAGTCGAGGGCAGGAGCCTGATCGATTGAAGGTCACAACTTAATATGGTCTGGACATACGGGGGATATAACTGGGATGTCATATGGAACAACGTCGCATTCCTCTAGGGCTGCCACAACTAAATGCAATTCTAGGGGAGTGACAAGTGTCGAGGTCACGACTTCCAATTCAGGTGGTGTGATACTTCTATTCATGGCATATTGCAAAGGGTCAGTAGAGTTTAATTTAGAAATTTCATCAACAAAAGGGTCAATTAAATCAACATAATTGACACTAGAAAATTCAGAAGGATAGCGCATGGATTATATCATGCTAAATTTGATGATCTCACTATCAAATTCAAGGGAAATGGTAGCATCATGGACATCAATCTTGGCTCTAGCAGTAGCGAGGAATGGTCGCCCTAGAAGTACATCTGATGACTTTGTCGAATCTTCATTTTCCATGGCAATGACGTAGAAGTCTGCTAGAAATAGAAATTCACCCACTTGGACTAGAATGTCTTTGATAACACCCTCGGGGTAGACAATTGAGCGGTCAACAAGTTGGATTGCTATGTTGGTAGGTTTCAGAGGTTCGAGGCCAAGATAGTTATAGATTGTCAAGGGCATGACATTGATCCCTGCTCCTAAGTCGCACATAGCCTTTCCAATGTCGACCATGCCAATCTTGCAGGGGATAATAAACATCCCCTGATCTTTGCACTTGGGAGGAATCTACCGCTGGATATGGGTTGAAACATTAATCCCCACACTTATCTTGTTGACCCCTGCCAATTTGAATTTGTTTGTGCACAATTGCTTAAGGAATTGAGCATATCTAGGTACGTTCTTGACTGTCTGTAGGAGTGGAATGTTGACGATCACCTTGTTGAACATGTCGAAGATCTCGCGATCATCCATTTCCTTCTTCGATTTAACAAACCGTTGAGGGAACAGGGGCTCAAGAATCTTATGGATGTACTCTTGCATAAACTCAGGTGGGTTTGGATCATTCCATGGAGATCCTCTTGGAGAGCGGATTCGCTCTTCCATAACCTATTCAAGTCTTGGCTTTTTTGGGATCTTCGTCCTGGGGTTAAGTTCTGATTCTGGAGAATTTTCAATGTCGAGGGCAGGATGTATTGGAGGAGTCAAGTTCGTGCCACTTCAAAGAGTGACAGCACGAAGGTTGTGTTTGGGATTGTTTTTTGTTTGACCTGGAAACCTTCCTTGATTTTTCAACTCCTTCATTTCTGCCATCATTTGACTCATATTCTTCACAAGTTCGTTGATCATCTTTTGCTGATCGGGGGCAAGATTTGGTGGTGCTATGAAAGTCTGATCTTGAGGGGGTTGACGTTGATATAGATTGTAGGTTGGTCTAGGCTTGAAATGTTGCATGATGAGAGGTGGAGGGTGGTTACCATAAGTGATACAATCCTTGCTACCCTTGATACGATCTTGGATAACTAGGACGCGCTGAATTGATGATCGTTGTTAGAAGGTTTGAAGTTGCACGGAATTTACTCAATCTACTCTTCTCTTCAATATAAGGAACGCTAGGAATCCACCTAACTCTGCCAATCTCCAAGTCGAGGTTGAACAACACCTACTGAAGTAAGGTATGCTAGGAGTCCACCTAACACTGCCGATCAACAAGTGAGGTTCGTAGGATAAGGTACGCCAAGAGTCCACTTGACACCGCCACCTAGGGTTTTTATCCGAGTCCACGAACATAAGAACAAGGCTCTCACAAGACAAACGTCTCACAATCACAAGGGATCAAATTTGGTTGAAAAATAGCTTATTTGATTAATGAAGCCAATCGGCTATATATAGGCAAAGCCTAGTACAAGTTAAAGTAAAACTAGGAATTCTACTAAGACTATAAGTTCTAATTATAATAGGAATAGAAGTTCTAACTAAGAAATAACTCTAATAATTAATTAATAAATATACCCTAACTATTCTAGAACTTCTAGGCGCTCTCCCAAGTTAGCTCCCTCAATGGCTCGGTCTCGGCCTAGCCATGGTCTAGTCGCTTGACCCTTGGCTTGGTCAATGCGCACCAAAATTCGCCCTCGAGCTATCTTGACTTTTACTCGGGCTTTTGGGCTGAAACTTGGTCCAAACCTTCCTAACATGTTGAAATACATGTCACAAGGTCGGTCCCTCAAAATAACCTCACCCGAACCCACTTGGCTCCAACAGACGCGCCTATTGCGCTTGTATGCACCCTTGGTGCATGTGACTAAGTCCCTCTTTGCGATCTCTCTATCCAATCGTGCGTTTGTCCTCAAAATTGGCCACGACACTCCTAAGACACTTATTTGTCTTGTAAGAAACCCTTCTTCCTTGGTTTGGCTCGATAGGACTCTCCTAGGGTTAGCGTGTGTGCGCTAAGGTGCATTGCATGCCCTCCTCGGCCTAAGGTCTGCTCCCTTCGGTACGTTTCTTCTTCTCTTGTTCAACGCATGCTCTCTATTTTCATGCGGGCTGTTTTCTCAAGGACTTTTAATTCTTTCAAGCCTATCTCTTCCTTTTCCTTCACAAAATCACCATACGACTTAGTAAGCCGTACTTGATCCTTGTAAACTTCTGAAGGTGACAAAGGCTCCAAGATATGCTTTCTTCCATCCTTCTCAACCTTGCATCGGTTCCTCTTACCCTTATGTATTGCCTTCATGTAATATTGCCTCAGCCTACCCAACAAAATATGGCTTGCGCTCATAGGTACCACGTCGCAGTACACATCACAATCAAAGCTCCCAATGTTGAACAAAATTAAGACTTGATGAGTCACCTCTATTTCTCCTTCGTTCGTCATCCATTGTAGCTTGTAAGGCTTCTCTCTCTTGATCAATGGAAGGCTAAGCTTACTCACAAGCAAGTCGCTTGAACAATTGGTGAAGCTCCCATTATCAACAATCACGGCACACACTCGCCCATTCACACAACACCTTGTGTGAAATAAATTTATTCGCTGCTCCAAGCCTAGGTTGTACGCTTAAGGTTCGTTGCACTACAAACGAAAGCCCACCTTCTTCTTTATGCTCTTCAATCACACATTCGTCTGAATCACTCTCTTTCAATTTTATTATTTTTATGTATCTCAGACTCTTGTTCATCTTTGCTCTCCCACTCGCTGTTCTCCTTCGTCATAAGCACACGATTATTAGGGCACGCCGAAGCAATGTGTCCTCAACCCGAACACTTAAAACAAACTATATTTCTAGCCCCTTGAGGATTTCTGGAAGAACTACTATCATCGACAGAATTTTTAGGCACATTAGAACTCTCGCCCTTAGCCTCCTTTGCGCTCGGTATTTCACTTTTTCCCTCTTTCTCTCATGTCGACTTCTTCCAAGCCAACGCTTTACTTCGCTCATTGCTAGGGTAAAACCTCATCTTCCTTTGCCTCTCGATCTTAAGCGCCATATGCAACATATCCTCTAAAGAGTTCTATGTTGTTAACTCCAAGTGATTAGCTATCTCTCGATTTAACCCATTCAAAAATCTTGCCATAGTCACTTCAATATCCTTCACGACTTGTGCTCTTGTTAGGGCAACCTCCATCTCGTTGAAATAATCACTAACACTCTTACTCCCTTGAGTTAGCGTTTGTAAGCGCTGATGTAGATCCCTATGAAAGTATGTGGGTATAAATCGCTTGCTCATTAGCATCTTCATATCCTCCTAAGTCGCAACTGGTCCGGCTCTAACTCGCTCTCTTGTTGCGTTCAACGAATCCCACCAATGAGCGGCATATCCATTGAACTCCACCGATGCTAACTTTACCTTCTTATCCTCTGAGTAGTTGTGACAAAGAAAAATAGATTGCACTTTCCTTTCCCACTCTAGGTATACGTCTAGATCATCCTTCCCTTCAAAGGTAGGGATTTTCAACTTTATGCTTCCAAGGTTGTCGTTAACTCGACTACCCAACCTTCTCCTCTCGCCATACCTTGCATTAGCTCTCGGCCTCTCATAGGCGTCTTCTTGCTTAGACTCATCATACCAACGCTCTCGTCCAGGTTGACGTCTTTGTCCATGAGCGCGCATAGGTGGCTCACGTTCATCATCGTCATACCATGGTGGCTCGCGTTCACGTCTCCGCCTAGGGTTGGCGTTAGGAACTCGCTGCCTATGTCTTTGTCTAGAATCAGCCTCCTCATGGTCTTCTTCATCATCCGCCTCTCCTCCTTGGGGACTTCTAGGTCTTCTTTCACGATTGTTATTAATACTCACATCATCCCTTGGGTTATGCGGATTAACAACTCCACCTGCTGGTGCTCGTAGGCGTTCATCTACATCTCGCCTCCATAGGTCTAAGTCTCCAAGCCTTGTGTTAAGAGTCTCCATCAAGGCAGTCATGGCTCTTCTCTCAGCTTCACTTGCCTCACTCGACATCTCAATCACCTAATCAAACTCAAACACTAGAAGGTGCAGAAATCGGTTTTGGTGAGCACAGTTTAGTATTTCAAGCACAACTTTTGACTCCGATGTCTGAATCACTTGATTCTTTTTGATTCAGACTCCCAACAGACTCAGCTTTATAACGAACTAAAAATAACAGAAATCGGACTTCAATAGGTATATATTGAAATACAATTTTGACACTAGTTTTTGTGACTCTAATTGACACTTTTTGTGACTGTTTTTGTGACTCTTTTTATGACACTTTGGGGACTGATTTTCTGTGACACTTTTTGATAAACAAAAGACACAACTAAACTAACTAATAGACTCTTTTTTTTTTTGACTCAAACAAATCGAACTAGATTTGTTTTTACAACGACACAAACTTGATTTAGAAAAATTGTTTTCTAAACTGACTCAACTAAAAAACCAAAATAACAAAACAAAAGTAAAGATAGATTGATATAAATCAAACCTTGCAATGGCTAAGCTCCGCTACCACATGATACGATCCTTGCTACCCTTGATACTATCTTGGATAGCTAGGACACGTTGAATTGACGATCGTTGTTGGAAGGTTTGAAGTTGCGCGGAATTTACTCAATCTACTCTTCTCTTCGATATAAGGAACGCTAGGAATCCACCTAACTCTGCCAATCTCCAAGTCGAGGTTGAACAACACCTACTGAAGTAAGGTATGCTAGGAGTCCACCTAACACTGCCGATCAACAAGTGAGGTTCGTAGGATAAGGTACGCCAATAGTCCACTTGACACCGCCACCTAGGGTTTTTGTCCGAGTCCACGAACACAAGAGCAAGGCTCTCATAAGACAAAAGTCTCACAATCACAAGGGATCAAATTTGGTTGAAAAATAGCTTATTTGATTAATAAAGCCAATCGGCTATATATAGGGAAAGCCTAGTATAAGTTTAAGTAAAACTAGGAATTCTACTAAGACTATAAGTTCTAATTATAATAGGAATAGAAGTTCTAACTAAGAAATAACTCTAATAATTAATTAATAAATATATCCTAACTATCCTTGAACTTCTAGGCGCTCTCCCAAGTCAGCTCCCTCAATGGCTCGGTCTCGGCCTAGCCATGGTCTAGTCACTTGACCCTTGGCTTGGTCAATGCGCACCAAAATTCTCCCTCGAGCTATCTTGACTTTTACTCAGGCTTTTAGGCTGAAACTTGGTCCAAACCTTTCTAAAATGTTGAAATACATTTCACAAGGTCGGTCCCTCAAAATAACCTCACCCGAACTCACTTGGCTCCAACGGACGCGCCTGTTGCGCTTGTATGCACCCTTGGTGCATGTGACTAAGTCCCTCCTTGCGATCGCTTTATCCAATCGTGCGTTTCTCCTCAAACATGGCCACGACACTCCTAAGACACTCCTTTGTCTTGTATTTATCATGGATAGCTGATCGAAACCCTTCTTCCTTGGTTTGGCTCGATAGGACTCTCTTAGGGTTAGCGTGCGTGTGCTAAGGTGCATTGCATGTCCTCCTCGGCCTAAGGTCTGCTCCCTTCATGCGATGTCCTTCCTCTGAACATCTTAAGGTTGTTTTAACCTCACTCGACTCACTACAACCCCTCTTAGCTCGATGCCACGACCCTCTTGGCCCAAGGCGCGCGTCTTGCGCATACGATGGTGCTAGAATCGTATCTATAAGGATGTTGTTGCGGATGTCCACTAGGGCCGGATTGTTGATAGTTGTTAACCCAACCTGTATTTGGTTGTCTCCATGGTTGGTTATAATTACGGGGCTTGATTATAATTTCCCATAACATTCACTTGGACTCCCTCCACGTTAATGGCGATTTCATCTGGTATGAAAGGGCATGCATCTGTGGGGTGATCTGAGAAATTGCAATCTGGCATGCCTTAACCTGAGTGGGCTAGGATGCCACTATATTCTAGAGCATGCCCGAGATAGCTGTTAACTGGTTTTGCATTGCAACCACTTGGGCTCCTTGATCATTGGTGTTGCTACTTGCAGGGGTGGCATTCTTTGCCATGAGGTCGATAGTGGCTTTAGCAGCAGTTGGAATGAGAGCACATAAAGAACCACCACTAGCTGCATTCAATAATGCCTTGTCATGTGCCCGTAAACCTTCACAAAAATACTAGATGGGCGCATGCTCAGTGAGATTATGGGAAGGGCGTAACGCTTGCATCTTTTTGAAGCGCTCGTAATATTGGTCAAGATTTTCCGTATCCTTTTGAAGAATGGATACCAGTTGCTTGCGAGTAACCGTAGCCATGGAAGTCAGATAATACTTGTCCGTGAAAGCTTTCAACATTTCTGCCCACGAATGAATGGATCTAGAAGGGAGATCATAGAGTCAGTCGAGGGCATCGTCCTTGAGGGACCACATGAATGCACGGAGCTTAGCTTGCTCTATGCTGACGTTGGTAGGCTTCATAGCTTCACATATAGAATGCAACTGTTGGAGGTGTCGATGGGACTTTTCCTTGGCAATACCTCGAAAAAGAGAGAGATGATGCATAACTGCAGACTTGAGCGCCCAGTTATGATCCACAACTGGCCACTCAATGCAACTGCTCGGTGTTTTGGGGCCAGCATTGAGATCTTCTATAGTCTTATTATTAGAGACGTTGTGCCCTGGAGGTAGAGGGTCTGCCATAATTGGTATTTTTGGCTGGACGAACTCAGCGTCGTCGAGGCCCTGATGGAGAAAAGCTAGGTCGTGATAGAAGAAATGGTGAGGGAGCTCTAGATCGGAAGAAGGTCGGTCGAGGGCAGGATGAGGTATTCCTTTACGATTAATAGGTGATCCTCTAGCTTGCCTTCGAAGTCCTCTTTCTGTTCTGGTTAATTCGAGGTCTAGGGGGAGTAAATCTGGTGCAGATCTCCTGGTCATACAAGTAAAAGAGAAAAATTAATTCCGTTCAATTCCAGGCAACGGCGCCAAAATTTGATCGTCACTCAAATATACTATTTTCCTGATGCCTACCTGCACAGTTTAAAATACGTAAAGGGCAAGACAGGGTCGAACCACAGAGACTGAAGGATAAAAGTTTCACTAGAATATGTATGACAATGGATAAATGCACCCTAACAAAACAGTAACTTAAAAAAAGGGGGTTTTGTTGATTGATCTAGAAGATCAATCTCAGAGATGGTAGCTAACAACACGACCAATTAAAAACACAAATTATGGCACAAAAGTAATGAGAGATCAAGGGCATGAAAGTAAGAACAGTTGAGGGCAAGACAATGAAAAACAATTAAGGGCAAGATGACAAGAAAGACTGTAAAAAGGGATAATAATCCAAAGGAGAAGAGATCTTAGCAAAGGTGTTCTTAGGTTGCATTACGGTTCAGTTAATCATCGACATAGGGATATTCCAAACTCGTGGCACAGGCATGCTATAGGGACCAAGTTTACACTTAAACCCCCTACTTACCTTCTTAAGAGAAGCCACCACCCGTTTACACATATGAGGTGGCCTTGACATTTCGCCGTCCCCCCAGGCACGAATGCGGGGAGGCAATACTCAAAATGCCCATGAAGTGGAGGCAAAACATTTCTAGGGCGTGGCATCTCAGTTTGTCAAGCTCGCGGCACAACCCTAACCGACTGTTTACCCCTAGAAGAAGGACCTCTCGCGATGACCCCACTAGGTGTCTACTACCCCTAACAACATCACGATGACATTATCGCTATTAGGATGACAGTACTCACACGAAAATACTAACAGTTGATCAGGTCCTTAACATTTCTAAATGAGCATGGCAAGAAAATGATAAACAACCGAATATGACAATAAGAATGTATTAAGCACGTTTAGGCCTCTTAACCAATCCTTGCAACCCTTGAAACACCCTTTGCTAAGAGGGTAAAAGTTTAGGTACTCATAATTAAATACAAACGGTGAGTAAGGAAAATAAATGACAACAAACTAAAGAAAATAAAAGGGGGAATATATTAGAATAAATCGGTGAGGAAATCGATGCTTTCTTCCTTTACAAGTTGACGGTGCTGCTGGAAAAAAGAGAAAGGAAATCCCTAAAATTCAGGTAAAAGTGGAGAGTGTCTAGGATCAGCCATCCTTACAAAAACCCTAAAACTAAGCTTAAATAGCCTAACAACTCGCTAGAGGACAAAATACAGCTTGACATCTTCTAAATGAGCATGGCAAGGAAAGAGAGTGTCAGCACATGGAGAGGGTGACAGCGCATAGGAAGGACGCTCCCCTAGGAGGGAATTTTCTCGAATCTTCTAGAAGCGCCTGACATCTTCTAGAAACGCAAGGAATCCCGTGCGAATCTTCAGATATTCCTCTCTTTGGCTTTCGATCTTGATATGATGTGGAAGCGTCAAGGGCACGAGACTGCTCACTGATCTGGTTAGCATCGAGGGCACGAAGATGCTCCGATCTTCTAGGCCTTAATGCTCCGAAGTCCAAGAAATCTTTCCAAAATCACATGCTTTCGCTCTTTTCTTCCTTTAGGCACTGATTTGCAATAAAGATGGGAAAAGGGGCAAATCAGAAGTATCATGCCCTGAAAAAGGCAAAGATAAAGGGGAAAAACCTACACTAAAAATATGCGATCAGCCTGTCCATTTTGATTTCAGGTTACCTGCAAACAATCTGAGAGAGGAGAGTTGTATAATAATTTTTTTTATCCTATCTCAAAGTTTTGTTAGAGATCAACTTATCATGGTGTGCTTTCATCTTGCCCTTGTAGATCAGAGCATTCTCATAAGCATCATCACAGAGCTCCTCCAACTCCTGTATCTGTAGGTGCCTATGCCTTCCTGCTTCATCGATGTTCATATTAACCTTGCCGATGGCCCAAAAGGTTTTATGTTCTACCTCAACCGGAAGGTGACAAGGCTTGCCGAAGACGAGTCGGTATGGTGTCATGCCAATGGGAGTTTTGAAAGTTGTGCGATAGGCCTATAAAGCGTCGTCTAGCTTCAAGCTACAGTTCTTACGGGATCGGTTAACTATTTTCTCTAGGATGGACTTGATCTCCCGATTGGACACCTCGGCCTGGCCGTTGGTCTGTTGTGGGCGGTAAGCTGTCGACATACGGTGTGTTACGCCGTACTGACCCAGCAGTTTAGCCACTGCACGATAGCAAAAGTGTGTGCCCCTGTCGCTGATAAGGGCTCGTGGTGTCCCAAACCTGTTAAAAATATTAGTGCATAGGAAGGCTGCAACAACTTTTGAATTGTTAGCTCTAGTCGCCTTGGCCTCGACCCATTTAGACACATAATCTACAGCAAGGAGGATATAGATATTACCAAACGAGTTAGGGAAAGGACCCATGAAATCGATGACCTAAATATCAAAGATCTGGCATGCAATGATGCCTGTGAGGGGCATCTAATTTCTGGCTCCAATATTACCTATGGCCTGACAGCGAGGGCAAGCAGCACAAAATATGTAATTGTCTTTGAATAGAGATGACCAATAGAGACCTGCTTCCAAAACCTTTAGTGCTTTTTTCTTGGCACCAAAGTGTCATCCTTCAGTCGAAGAGTGGCAGAATTTTAAAATAGAAGGCACCTCGTCTGTGGTCACGCATCGTCGAATGATTTCATCCGTCTAGAGATATAGGCTATCCCATAAGAAATATTTGGCCCGTCGCCTGATGCGGTTCTGCTCAGAGGTAGTGGAGTTTGCAGGGTAGGCACCTGTAGCACAAAAGTTAGTTATGTCAGAAAACTAAGGGAACTGAACAGCTTGGGCAAGATAGAGGTACTCGTCCGGAAAAGTGTCACGGATTGGCATCGGTGAATCGTCCTCCTAGAATGGTAAACGACTAAGGTGGTCAACTATAGAATTCTCAGTTCCTTTCTTGTCCTTTATCGCCAAATTAAACTATTGGAGTAAAAGGATCCACCTACTCAGAAGGGGCTTGGCGTCAAGTTTCGGTAAAAGGCATCTTAGGGTTGCATGTTGAGAATAAACAGTAACTTTAGTGCCCAAAAGATATTGACAAAATTTGTCTAGAGCAAATACATCAGCTAGAAGCTCCTTCTCGGTGGTAGTGTAGTTTCGCTGAGCTGCGTCCATGAGCTTCGAGGCGTAGTAGATGACATAGACTTCTTTGTCCTTCTTCAGACCCAGTACCGCTCCTAGGGCATTGTTACTAATGTCACACATGATTTCGAATGGAAGTGTCCAGTCTGAGGCGCCTATGATCGAAGCAGAGATAAGTTTTGCTTTAAGGGTATCGAACGAGGCCTTGCAGCTCGCGTCAAACACGAAGTCCACATCTTTCTGTAGTTGGCACATGGGCTGGGTGATCTTGGAAAAATCCTTAATGAACCGCCTATAGAAACCTGCATGCCCATGAAAGGAACACACTTCACGAACACAAGTTGGATAAGGTAAGGATTCGATTTCCTCAACCTTGGCCTTTTCCACTTCGATGCCCTTACAAGAAACGATGTGGCCTAGGATGAGTCCCTAGTCTACCATAAAGTGACACTTCTCAAAATTAAGCACAAGGTTAGTCTCAATACATCTTTGTAAAATTAGACAAGGATTTGGGAAAAGAGTTGCCATAAACGGTGAAATCGTCCATAAATACCTCTATGCCCTTCGATCGTGCCGTCGAGACACTAAAAAATAATTACAACTTATCACATGCAATAAAAAAGATTGAAGACAATGGCAAGAGATTCAATCCAAAGAGAATGGTGATGACTTACACTGGACAAGGTCATATACAAAGTAAAACACTAAAAGAAATAGTTGGGGGGGGGGGGGGGGGGGGGGGGGGGGGGTTGATGGTTAAACAAGTTAACCAAAAGAGATCGAGACCTAGACAACTAACAAGGACATAAATAGTAAAGTAAATGGGATAACCATTATAAACAAAAGTAAATTAGAATGTAAACGAGGTAAAGTCAAATGAGAGAAAATCTTAGCAAAGGTATCATCCCGGGTTGCGTCGAGGGCAAGAAAATCATCAGCATAGAAATATTCTATTCCTAAGCCATAGACGTGCTATAGGGGCCAGGTACATTTAGGCCTCCTACTTTCCTTCGTAAGATACTCACGGGCCCATTAAGAGGAGGAAAGACATGTCTAGGGCTTAATACCTCTCAGCTTGTCAGACTCGCGGTACCGCCTTAATTGCTCACTTGCCCTAGACAGAATGGACCAAGCTAATGGCAATCCGTCTAGTGTCTACTCTATCCCAAGGCTTCGCATTACTTATAACCAAGGAAACGACAGTAATCATATAGGTCTACTTATTAGCTGGCTAGACTTCTAACTTGTTACAAGAAACTAACAAACAAGCAAATACAACAATAAGAATATATAAAGAACGATTTGGCCTATTAACTGTCCTTTTGCAACCCTCAAATACCTCTGCTAAGAAGGGAGAATCTAGCTACTCATGCCACAAAACAAATAAACAAAATAATAAAAGAAAGATTGCATAAAAGAAGAAGAATAAGAAGAAGAAAACTATTAAATGTTACCAGCAGGAGCAAAGCTCCGGTTAATAATAATGGTTGCTTGATGAAGAGGTCTCAGCCACCACCCAAAAAGGGGAGGAGAGAAAAAAAGGCGGCTCCCAAAAGTAGAAAGTAGAAATATTTTACAAGATGTCCCAAAACTCTAAAAACTAAAGGCTTACGTACCCTCTTGCCCATAAGAGGACAAAATCCAACTAAGAGGGAGTACAAATGAGTGTGTCCTTAAGAGAATATTCTAGAATATGCTAGGAGGAATCTCCATGGAATCCCATGCGAATCTGCTGATCAAGTCGTCTTGCCGTAGAAGTTTTCTCTTTGGTCATCAAGGCTTAGACGAAAACTTCTAGGGCAAGACGACTTGATCAGCAGCTAGGGCAAGATGAAGAATTTGGCAGCAAGGGAATATTCTAGAAGCGCATGGAATCTTCTGGAAGCCAACAAGGTGGACACGTGGAAGCACAGCAACGAAGCTTTGACTAGGAAATATTACCCAGGGCTGGACGGAAATAGCTAGGGCTCGACAGCGAAATGGATGTCTTGGCATCCCTGCTTTAAGATTCTCAGAATTCCACCCAAAAAGTATATGTTTTCGCATATTCCTCTCTTTTTGCCTAGATCTGCAAAAATGATGAAAACAATGGTAAATCAGCAGTATTATGCTAGAATAAATAGTGAAAATGAAGAGAGAAATGTTCACAAAATACTTCTCAACAAATTCAGAGAATATACTTACCATACAACGCTGGAAGATGGCAGGTACATTACAGAGACCAAACGACATCCTTCTATAAGCGAAAGTACCATAGGGACAAGTGAAGGTGGTTTTTTCCTAATCATTTAGGGCAACCGGGATTTGGTGGAAACCAGAATATCCATCGAGATAGTAGTAGTGCATTTTTCCCACGAGACGATCCAACATCTAGTCGATGAACGGCAAGGGGAAGTGCTCTTTCCTTGTGGTAGTGTTCAAGTGACGGTAGTCAGTACAAACACGCCATCCGTTTTGTATCCAAGTAGGGATAGACTGACCGTCTTGCCTAGTGTTGATAGTGATGCTTGTTTTCTTCGACAACTTGAGTATCTCTTTTTTTAGTACCTCCATCATAGGGGGGTTCAAGCGACATTGTGGTTCACAGACTGACTTGATGGCATCTTCTAGGTGGATGCGGTTAGTGCATAGGGCTAGAGACAGTCCTTTAATATCAGCAATGGTCCACCCAATGGCCTATCTAAACTCCTTCATTAAGGTGATTAGTTCTTGTTCCTCTCATGTGTCAAGCTTGCATCATATAATAACCGGGAGTGAATCATTATTGTCGAGGTATGCATACTTAAGGTGCAAGGGCAAGTGTTAGAATCCTTCAATGTTGAATTTTCAAGGAACTAGTCTCGATTGGGGATGGCTCGGATAATGAAGGATTATGGCGTTCTTGTTGAAATTTGGAAACCAGTTACTTTGGAATGGATTTAGGAGATTGGCGCAGTGGGAAATTGTAATGGAACGATGTAGGAATTTTAAGAAAATACTTTTGGAATTTGATTCAAGATTAATGGTTCTTGAATTGGAAATTTTAGAAGTGAAAGATGGAAAATCAAATGAGCAAGTAAATTCAAGAAAACCCTCGCATTAACTAGAATGAGCAACCTTTCTATATTGAATATAGTCAAAAAATAATCGATCTCAAACTTGCAATGGAAATGCTAGTTTGAAGCCGAAAATTTACAAGAAATTTAGGGAAAGAAAGCAATAAATTACAAGAATTAATTAAGCTAAAATTAGCTTCAAGATTGAGTGTTTATCAATGATCAAAAAGTGAGTATTAAATGAGAACGAAGGCATCTATTTATAGCTTAGGAAAATCCAAGGTGAGGAGACTATTCTGCCCTTGGTTGGTTGAGTGAAATTGGTGGCCGGACATGACGCTGGTAGCGTGGGGGAGTGCCAGCTGGGTATGACCAGGTCTTGCGGAGGTTGGTGCGCAGAGTGGAGGCGCTGCGTGGCCCGAATTACACGGGTGCACACTGGGCGCTGGCGGGAGACGCGGTCATGTGCATTGGGCTGGGCGGTTGGTGACCAGATCTTGTGGATGGAGGTACTGGTGCGTGGCTGGCATGGGCCGGGTCTTGTGGGCGAGCTGGCGTGGGCGTGGACCAGTTCTTGCGGCCGAGGGCAAGGCGGCGTGGCGGGTTAGAGGCGGCGTGGCAGATTGGGGAAGATGGCCTTGGACGACGCCGTTTGAGGGAACGCGTGTGACACGCCTCTTAAGCCTCATGGCGTGTGACACGTCGTTTGGGAGGCTGGTGTGTGACACGTCTCTCAAGCATTGGGCGTGTGACACGTCGTTTGAGAGGCAGGTGTGTGACGCGTCTCTCATGGTTTGGGCATATGACAGGTCTCTCGAATTGATTTTGGTCAATGTATTTACTTGCATACATAGACTTCAGTAGTCCTTGGGCATTGGGCGAGCCTCCTCGTGGCGCAATTGTTGGAGCATAAGCGCCACGAGTTTTTGGCGTCGGTTTTAAGTGCGCGATGCGATTAGTGGAATTGTATCATCTCCTCCCCCTTCGAGTGGATTCAACCTCGAATCTAAAGCTTGCACGTCCTCAGGGTCCTCGTCATCTGAATCCTCTACAAAATATGGAGATAAATCAGTAATGTTGAAAGTAGTAGAGGAAACAACAAAAGATGTAGGAATGTCTAAAACATAAGCATTATCGTTAATCTTATTAACAATAAGGAAAGGACCAGCCCCTTTTTGGCTCAATTTAGACTTCTGAAGGTGAGGGAAACGCTCCTTGCATAGATGCACCCAAACCCAATCTCCAACTTCAAAGGATTTGACTCGTTTACCGTATTGCGCTTTTCCTCGAGTTTGGCGTTCACGTTCTCCATCCTTTGCTTGGCCTTAGCATGTAGCTCCTTGACTGTGGCTGCTCATTCTTCTCCATCTAAGCTGGTTATATGAGAAACAGGTAAAGGGAGCAAGTCTATGGGGGCGAGTGGATTGAACCCATAGACGAGCTCAAATGGAGAAAATAAGGTGGCAGAATGCATGGCACGATTATATGCAAACTCAATAAAAGGAAGACATTGATCCCAATTCTTAGAGTATTTCGGTACCATGATTCGAAGCAAGTTACCAAGAGTGTGATTGACTACCTCCATCTGGCCATCCGTTTGGGGGTGGTAGGATGTGGAAAATAGTAGCTTGGTTCCCAACCTGGCCCAAAGGACACGCAAAAATGACTCAGAAATTTTGAGTCTCTATCACTTACAATTGTACGTGGCATGCCGTGGAGTTGGACAACCTCTTGGAAAAATAGGCTAGCTACATGAGAAGCATCATCAATGGATTTGCAAGGAATAAAATGTGCCATCTTAGAAAATCGATCAACAATAACAAAGATAGCATCTTTTCCATTACTAGTTCTAGGCAATCGAAGTACAAAATCCATGGAAATATCGCACCAAGGGTGCGAAACAACAGGTAATGGCATGTAACGACCATGATCGTGAGATGTAGACTTAGCACGATGGCATTCAACGCATGCATTAACAATTCGAGTTATCATGGGGCACATATGCAGCCAATAAAAATGTTCCTTTAAAGTACTCAAAGTTTTGTTAATACCGAAGTGACTGCTAAGTCCACCACCGTGAGCCTCTTTAATGAGAAGCTCGCGCATGCTACATTTAGGCACAAACAAACGACCTTTACAAAACAGAAATCCATCATGCAAAGAGTAGTTTTCAAAAGGTCCACTCAAGCATGCATCATACGCCACATGGAAATCATCATCATTTTCATACATTTCAATGATATGCGAAAATCCCAATAATTTAGATTGCAAAGAAGTAATAAGTGCATACCTTCGGGAAAGGGAGTCAGTGACCATGTTCTCCTTTCCTTTCAGATACTTGATCACATATGGGAATCGCTCAATGAACTCCAGCCAAACAACACGGCGACGATTCAACTTACCTTGTCCTTTGAGGTACCGAAGGGATAGATGGTTGGTGTGAACAACGAACTCCTTCGGGATGAGGTAGTGCTCCTAAACAGTGAGGGTTCGAACTAGGGCGTACAGTTCCTGATCATACGTAGAGTAATTGAGTTGGGCGTCCTTCAGCTTCTCACTGAAATAAGCGATCAGTCGACCTCCTTGTAACAACACCGCTCCAATCCTGACTCCACTTGCATCGCATTGGACCTCGAACGTCTTGTCAAAGTTGGGTAGGGCGAGAACCGGGCTGGACACAAGGCACTTCTTAAGGGTCTTGAAGGCTTCATCTTGCTTGGGTCCCCATATGAACGGAACGTCCTTCTGGGTGAGTGCGTTGAGGGGCGCAGCAATCTTAGAGAAATCCTTCACGAACCGTCGATAGAAACTGGCCAAACCATGAAATGAGCGCACCTCACTCACGTTTTGTGGAATGGGCCAATCCGTAATTGCCTTGATCTTGGCTTGATCAACTTTGAGTCCTTCAGCACCTATAAGAAAGCCAAGGAAATGGACTTCGTCCAAATAGAACTCACACTTCGCGAGTTTAGCATAAAGCTTATACTCGCGAAGGGTTAGGAATACAAGTCACAAATGCTCAAAATGGGAGTCATGCGAGGAACTATATATCAATATGTCATCGAAATAAACAACAACAAACTTACCAATAAAGTCACGCAACACATGATTCATTAAACGCATAAATGTGCTAGGAGCATTTGTTAACCCGAAAGGCATAACTAACCATTCATAAAGACCAAATTTAGTTTTGAAAGCCGTTTTCCATTGGTCTCCTTCATGCATATAGATTTGATGATATCCACTAGCCAAATCAATTTTAGAAAAGATTGTAGTATTTCTGAGTTCGTCTAGCATATCATCAAGTCTAGGTATGGGGTGCAAGTATTTAACAGTTACCTTATTGACGGCTCGATAATCCATGCACATGCGACAGATCTGTCTTTCTTTGGACCGAGGATCACCAGAACGGCACACAGGGAAAGGCTCTCTCGAACATAACCTTTGGTGAGAAGTGCCTCAACTTGAGTTTCCAACTCCTTGGTTTCCATCGGGTTGCACCGATAAGCGGGGCGGTTAAGCATAGGTGCTCCGTGGATCAAATCGATCTTGTGCTCGATCCCTCGGATGGGTGGTAGTCCTTCGGGTAACTCATCAGGAAACACGTCTTGAAAATCTGCCATCAAAGATAAAAACGTAGGAGAAGAGGAAACGGGGTTAGTGTTAGATATTTCCGCACTGAAGGCACGAAAATGGAGAAAAACAATAGGTTTTTGCACAATCAGCGCATACCTCACATCCCGAGATCTTCCCATGAGACTCACTTTTCTCTCTTCTCTCGTTCCCCTCGGAACCTCGCTAGCTAGCTCATTTTTTTCTAGCCGTGTGTTTCCACTCTTTCCTTCTTTTTTCTCTCCTCTTTTCGCAAGCTCACTTTTTTCTTGCGGGCTATTTTGAATGCTCTCACCGCTTACATTTTTCACTCCACTCTTTCCCTCTTTTTTAAGCAAAGAAATTGAAATATCGAAGACCGCACTCACTTTTTTCAAGCTTGATTTGGTCTTCGTATACCTGACTAGGTGCGAGTGGTGGAATCATGAATTTGCAGTCGCTCTGAGTGAGTCGATAGGTGTTGCGAAAACCATCATGAATGGCGTGGCGATCAAACTGCCACTGTCGGCTAAGCAGAAGGTGGCTGGCTTGCATAGGAGCGACGTCACATACTTGCTCGTCTATGTACTCTCCAATCTGAAACTTGACTCTTACTTGCTTGACTACCTAGATCGAACTTCCATCATTGAACCAGTTCAACACATAAGGGTGTGGGTGCCTGGTTGTCGATAAACCAAGCGAATGAACTAGCAAGGTGCTAGCCACATCAGCACAACTCTCACTATCAATGATGATCGACATAACCATCCCATCAGCTACACCCCTTGTATGGAACAAGGTCTCTCTTTGTTCCAAGACCTCATCATCTGCCCGGGCTTGCATACTCAAGGTCTGTTGGATAACCAGACTTCGGGGAATCTCTAAAGGGGCATACTCGTCTTCTTCCTCAAATTCAGCTTCTTCTTCCCTCTCAGATTCCTCGTCTTCACTTACTATCTCCCCTCCTTCTCGAACCAAGATGATGCTACGGTTTGGACACTCGCCCCTCATGTGTCCTTTACCACCGCATTTGAAGCACTCAATGGATCGGCTTGGAGTCTTTTGGGTTGTGTTTAGGTGATAACAATCCACCTAACGACAAGGGTATTTCCGTCTCTTATCCCGCATGGAAAGATCGGAACCACTGTTCCTACCTCCACGGTAGGGTCGAGGCTATCATCTCCCCCGTTAAGAGGCTAACGCTAGGAGAGCTGACATCACGAAGGGGGGGTCCCCACATCCACCTTCTGGACAACCAGAGGTGCCATCCCACCCCAAGGGAAACGCACCAACCGTTACCTCACCTGGGTAACAACCATGTCTCCACGCACCGCCCTGACGGTATATCACAACATGGGCAAACCCCTGCCCCTGACGGGACCGGTTGCTCCTTAGCAAACTTACTCACGCGGAAATGCTTCTTTCATCTATAAATACCTCCCCCACAAAGGAGGAAGGTAAGCACGAATTACTGGCCCAAGCTCTGCCAAATTCACTACACATACTGACTTAAGCATCTGAGTGTTTCCGCCGGAGACCCCCTCCGGCGTATTGCAGGTACTGCAGACCGCCGCGGGCACTGATCTGAGAGGACCAATTTCTCCATATATCCTTCGGCAGAAGACAAATTCTTATCAAATTGGTGCTTTCATTGAGAGTGTTGGTTCTATTAAGTGAGCATCCTTAGTAACCAAGCTCCTTCCTCCCCGAAGCTAGAAGGGTTGTGGCCTCGGAGTCAGATCTCGCGTTGTCCCAATCCTCCAGCATCCCCTACAACACCCGCCGATGACTTTTTGCTTTCGCTACCTCTGATATCTCTACCCAGTGCAAGATGTCACTGCGGGAGAATCAGATCCTCCTCCTGGGCAAAGTACGGAAGAAATTACATTCCAGATTTGTTCCCCCTTTTTCCACATAGCGGGAACCAGTCATTCTACCCCCCAAGCAAGTAGATCCGCGATAGGTGAAGCAAACAACCCTTTCGCAAGCTCAATAGTAGCTCTCCAAGCTCAATTGGATCAGTTGACAGAGATGGCTGCTGGATTTACTCCTCATGCCTCGAGACCTGGTATGTCCTCCCGAATAGTTTTCACTCCGTCCATCGTCAACGAACGACCATTATCGCCCCGACGATCTAGGGGACTCCCGTCCTCCTTACCTTTTTCCTCGGCCCCCATAAATGTCCTGCCGCTCACACGAGGACCTGTTGAACATTCTGGACAATACAGGGGGGAAATCCCTATCCCTGAGATAGCCCGCCGACATGATGAGCACAGAGAACACTGGGATGATCGGCGGGGGGAGATATTCCGAGAGCAATCTCCTAGATACAGTGAGACATCTAGCAACTGAGGTCGATGAGCTCGAACTCCAAGAAGCCGTAGCCGATCTCCCAGGCGGCTTCAAGAATATGACCCTCAGAATCCCAGATATGATGTTGAAATTCCACACCCGCATCAGCCTCGTGGGGTCCCTGATATTAACGTTGGCCATCCGTTCAGTTACCGTGTCAGGAACCACAGGGTCCATCGGCATGTGAAACTCCCTACAGAATCATATGATGGCACGAAAGATCCCATTTCTCACCTCAATAAGGTGAAAGACTTTGTGCAATTCCAAACCCGCAGTGATGCTGCATTATGTCAGATCTTCGTAATGACGCTGTCAGGAGTGGCACGTCTTTGGTTTGAGAGACTCCCGGCCGGGTCTATTGATAATTTTTCTCAACTGGAAGAAAAATTCAAAAGTCGGTTTAGCACGGCTATTCCTATCAGGAAATCAGCAGCTGCACTATTCGATATTCATCGAAGACCGCAGGAATCATTGAACAACTTTTTAGGTCAATTTGATCTTGAAATGTCCCTAACGCCAGGGGTCACTATTGATTTTGCGGTTGAGGCCCTGAAACGCAATTGTCGATATGAGAAATTGAGGGACACGTTAACGGTGGACCCGCCGCTAACCCTGGATGCGTTAAGGCTAAAAGCGCATAATTATGCGAGGATGGAAGAGGGGGAAAATAGGGAATGGATCCGAAACATACCAACGGACCCGTACTTGGCCCTTAATGCCCCGCATAGTAGCACCTCTGACACGCGACCCACTGAGGATCAAGGACAACGAAAAGAGCATACTGCCAAGGCCTCTAACCGGTAGAGAGGCAATTTCTGGAAAGGAAGACCCAGAGGGTCCCCCACTCGGAAACAAGCAGATCCGCCAAAGGGCCGGATATATGATCCTGACCTTCCATCTCTTATACTCCCAAGGGCTGAAATCCTAGCGATAGTCCAACAGCGAAATCTGCCCATTAGATATCCAGCTCCTGTGAAGCCAGGAGTGATCATGGGAGGAAGGGAAAACGCGTATTGCAAGTTCCACAAGGGACATTTGACAGATGTATGCAGAGAACTGAAATTGGCCATAGAGCGATTGGTCGAAGAGGGCTACCTTAGAGAATTTGCCACCAGGGCAAGAGAAGAGCCCAGGAACAACCCAATTGGAATGACAACTGATCAGAGGCAAACGCCTTCACACGCCACGGGGCCTAACGCAATTCCCCTTGGACAAAATAGAGAAGCTCTCGTTGTTCATAGCGATCAGATGCCTATGATTAATATCATCGCCGGGGGAACACCCTACTTCGAGGAGGCCATACCACAAACGCCCAATCCTGGGGAAAAGCACAAGCGAGAGAACGCGCAGGTAAAAATTGAGGTGATCAGTGCCTTAGACAGAATGATATTGTCCTTCTCAGAAGAAGACAAAAAAGGCATTATTTTCCCGCATAACGACGCGTTGGTAGTAACACCCTTCATTGGAAGTCACGGGGTGAGAAGAACCCTTGTTGACAACGGGAGCGCAGTAAATCTATTTTCGTTGGAAGCATACAATTTGATGAAACGCCCTGGCGGTGAGCTAGCGCCATGCATGAGGCCAATTGTTGGGATTGATGGGGTACCGATTCCGGTAGCCGGAATAACATTCTTGCCAGTGTACTTTCGAGAAGACACCTCCCAGCGATCTGAAGAGCTATTATTCCTGGTTGTGGACTTAACGTTACCATATAACGCCATATTGGGGCGACCGTTCCTCAATCGTTTCGGGGCAGCGATATCCCAAACACACCTGCGGATGAAATACCCCTCGTGGAACGGCGTGGTCTCAATCAAAGGAGACCAGAAACTGGCAGCTGAGTGTTATTCGCTTATGACTCAAAGGAGTTGTGACCGCTACGTTTGCGTGGCAGATGATCCCTTCGATGATAAAATGAAAAGCGTACTCAACCGCTCGATCAAATGATGTCAATACCTGTCGGAGAGGACAGTGAAGCGAACCTCTTGATTATGAAGAAATTAAGCCCAAAAGAGAATGTGCAATTAGCTCGACTGTTAAGAAAATGCAAAGGGGAATTCGCGTGGAAACCGGCAGACATGCCAGGAATCTCACGAGAGGTCGCAGAACACCGGTTAACCATTAGCCTCGACGCTAAGCCCGTCCAACAAAAACGACGCGCCTTCTCACCAGAAAAGATAGCGCCCATCGAGAAAGAGTTACTAAAGCTCACCGATGCGGGCTTCATCCGAAAAGTCCAATACCCAACCTGGCTGGCTAACCCTGTGTTAGTCCCTAAGCCTAACGGCGATTGGCGCATGTGCATCGATTTCACTGACTTGAACAGCGCCTGCCCCAAAGATTGCTATCCCCTTCCCCGAATCGACCAATTGGTCGACCAAACTGCTGGGTACGCCTACCTGAGCTCCTTAGATGCTAACTCCGGGTATCACCAAATCCCTATGGCCATAGAAGACGAAGAAAAAACTGCCTTCATCACCCCTAGGGCTACATATTGCTACACCGCAATGCCGTTTGGGCTGAAGAACGCCGGGGCAACATTCCAGCGCATGGCGAATAAGGTTTTCGAAAAGCCAATCAGGAAAAATGTAGAGGCTTACGTGGACGATATCCTGATTAAAAGTCGGAGCTTCAAATACCACCTTGCTGACTTGGAAGAAGTTTTCAATGTGATGAAAAAGTACAAAATGAAACTGAATCCATGAAAGTGTATGTTTGCATTCCAAACGGGTAAATTCTTGGGCTACGTGGTCAGCCGGAAGGGTATCCAACCCAACCCTTCAAAGATAAAGGCCATTCAAGACATGATATCCCCTCGGACCGTCAAAGACATACAGAAACTCACCGGCCGCATCATCGCGTTAGGACGGTTCATATCTAAGCAAGGCGAGAGATGCTTGCCTTTTTTCAAGGTCATTCGAAACAAGGCCCCATTTGGGTGGACAGAGGAATGCAAAAATGCGTTTGCAGGGCTGAAAGTTTACTTGTCATCCGATTTAGTGCTAACGAGGCCTGAGTCCGGCGATGAGCTATATCTATACTTGGGAATAGCCGACGAGGTAGTCAGCACCGTCCTTGTGCGAAGCGAAGGGCATGTACACCGTCCTGTATTTTTTGTGAGTCACATATTGAAAGATGCTGAGCTGCGATACGCTCGCATCGAGAAGATAGCGCTTGCCCTAGTACAGGCAACGCGAAAGATGGACCAATACTTCCAAGCCCACCCTGTCACTGTGCTCACTGATCAGCCGCTGAGAAAAATCTTTAGAAAGCCTGAGTCTTTAGGGAGGATGTTGATTTGGGCAATCGAGCTTGAACAATATGGGCTGCAGTACAGAGCCAGACCGACGATTAAAGCCCAAGCGTTAGCAGACTTCATAGCGGAATGCACATTCACCAAAGATGCGTCGGCAGTCCCGTCAGAGGAAGAACCAGAAAATTCATGCCTACCGTACCCGGAAATGTTAGCGGACTCATGGGTTATTCAAGTGGACGGAGCAAAAAATCAAGAGCTAGCAGGTGCAGGTATATTCCTGGTGGGACCAGACGGCATGGAATTGCGATACGCCATCAGAATCCTGCAGCCGTTATCCAACAATGCCGCTGAATACGAAGCGCTGCTGGCAGGGCTCAGAATTGGAAACAGCTTCTCCGTCGAAGCCTCTACCGTTGCGGAGGAGGAATGCGGCTTGCGCCTAAAAATACGAGGAGACTCTAAATTGATAATGGATCAAGTCCTAGGAAACTCCCAAGCCCGAGAACCCATCATGATTCAATACTTGGCCAAAGTAAAGCGTGAGCTGTCGGAGATGCAGAAAAAAGGCACTCGGGTCACCTTTGAACATATCCCCAGAGAAAATAATGAAGAGGCTGATAGCCTCGCCAAGATGGCAGCCAACATGGAAGCCTTCATACCCAACAAAGTGCACTACGGGGAGTTATCCATACCCTCTTTCATGGAAGAACAAGCATCGCTCTGTGTGGAAGAAATAGAAAGCGACTGGAGAACCCCAGTGATAGAATATCTGAAACATGACAAGCTGCCAGAGGAGAGCACGGAAAGGAGGAAAATCCTGAAACGAGCGGCGCGATGCACATATTACAACGGAGAGTTAGTACGGAGGTGTTTTTCCCATCCTGCCGCTAAGTGCATAACAGAGCAAGAAGGCTTGCATATGCTACGAGAAATTCACGAAGGGATATGCGGCATGCACATCGCCAGCGATACACTGGCAGCCCAAGTGTTTCGGTCGGGATTCTACTGGCCCACCATACGAGGAGATTGCCATAACTTCGTGAAAACCTGTCAGAAATGTCAGGAATATGCTAGGATTCCTCGAAAACCGGCCGCGCAAATTTCAAAAATAATCGCTCCATGCCCGTTTGCCAAATGGGGCATTGACATTTTAGGCCCGTTTCCAAAGGCTAGATCTCAGTTGAAATTCATGATCGTGGCGGTAGACTACTTCACAAAATGGGCCGAAGCCGAAGCGTTAGCCACCATCACCACTGAAAACATTTGGCATTTTTTCAAACACCAAGTCATTATGCGATTCGGGGTGCCGCGCATACTGATTAGCGACAATGGAACGCAGTTCACAAGCCAATTCTTCAGGGATCAGTGTGCGGAATTTCAGATCGAACAAAGGTTCTCTTCCGTGGCGCACCCTCAAACCAATGGCCAGGCAGAAGTAACCAACTGCAGCATCCTTAGTGGCATCAAAAGAAACCTGGAAGGATCCAAAAAGAAATGGCCAGACGAACTGCCATACGTACTATGGGCCTATCGCATGACTGTCAAGGCCGGCACTAGAGAGACCCCGTTTGCGTTAGCATTCGGAACTGAAGCTGTCACACCGGTTGAGATCGGAATGATGAGCCTTCGGGTGGCTCATTTTAAAGAAGAAAATAATGAGGAAAGGTTACGTGCTAACCTTGATGCCCTACCGGAAACACATGAGGAAACTCTCCTGAAAACTATGCACTACAAAAGAAAAATGGCACAATACCACAACCGACAAGTGAGAGAGCGATTGCTCAAAGCTGGAGATTTAGTGCTTAGAGATAGACGAGCGGCAGGGCAACGCATGGGAAAACTCAGCCCAAACTGGGATGGACCGTATCGCGTCACCTGTGTTGTGGGAAGAGGAGCTTACCACTTGGAAACGCTCGAGGGAATACCCCTGCAGAACTCTTGGAATATAGCTCGGCTGAAGCTATACCACGCCAGGAACTAGCCCATCCTATCTGGTAATATCAATGCTATTCTAACAAGATATATTTTCCTATGCGTTTGCTGTTGATAAAATACAGATAGTGAAGAATGCCAGGAGTGAAAATCCTATCCTTGTGATGGCTGGTCCTGATCAGACAGCTCACTAAGACGAGGCACGCCCTGGCATGGCTAAGCGTTGGGAGTGAAAATCCTATCCTTGTGGAAACCGTGCTCCCATAGACGACCCATTAAGACGAGGCACGTTCCAGAGACGCGAGGTTTCAACGCTTGGGAGTGAAAATCCTATCCTTGTGATGACCGGTCTTGATCAGACGGCTCACTAAGACGAGGCACGCCCCGGTATCCTTAGGAGTGAAAATCCTATCCTTGTGGTAACCGTGCTCACACAGACGGCCCATTAAGGCGAGGCACGACCCCAAGGAGAGACCAACTCCATCCTGGAAGTGAAAATCCTATCCTTGTGGTAACCGTGCTCACATAGACGACCCATTAAGACGAGGCACATTCCAGAGACGCGAGGTTTCAACGCTTGGGAGTGAAAATCCTATCCTTGTGATGACCGGTCTTGATCAGACGGCTCACTAAGACGAGGCACGCCCCAAGCCGATCTTCGACATACGGAAAGGAAGGATACCCCAGCTAGTAACTGAGCGGTTGACACTCGGTGAAGCAAAGTTGGAAAGAGATCCATACCGCAACAACACCGCCACGACAGGCCTAGTAAGGCTAGAGTTGCTCCTTAATAACAAAGGGTGGCGTAAAGCTGAGCGCAACATGTGCAGAGGTAGCACAGCAAACGTTATGGGCTGACAATTTCACAAGTAGTAAGGAGAAACAAGCTAAATGAAAAAAGTCCAAAGCCGGGGATTAATCAAGAAAAAGTAACTTTGTCAATATTACAAAACAAAAGGGGGCGCATCAGCCACAAAAGTCAAAAAAAGACGTATCAAGAATGATGTCTAAGGAGCAGGTGATGCACCGCCTCCTTCCTGCTGAGTAGATCTCCAGCGATGAAATCCCTCATCAGTGATGGTGGCGATCCTCTCTTCAAAATACCGACCAAGAAAATCAGCGTCGAGGTTATCTATCCCGTGCTTAAGCATAAAACCGTCAGACATGATGCCCCCGCCTTCTTTCAAATACCAACGGCTCTTCTCAGCAGAAAGAGCGAGATCGGATGACAGCTCAGCGTTCCGCTGTCTCTCTTGACGAAGCTCATCCTCCAGCTCTTGCTTAGCAATTGTTGCCTCCTTAGCAGCAACCGCGGCTTCCCGTTTGGCAGCCTCCATCTCTTGCTTAGCAGTTGTTGCCTCCTGAGCAGCAACCGCGGCTTCCCGTTTGGCAGCCTCCATCTCTTGCTTAGCAGTTGTTGCCTCCTGAGCAGCGACCGCGGCCTCCTGTTTGGTAGCCTCCGACTCTTGTTTGGCGGCAGCAACGACATTCACGTAACCCTGACGCTCTGATAGTAATCTGTTCAGCTCCCCCTGCCCGTTTGCCTCCACTCTAGCGTTTTCTTCATCCATATAATGAAGATGGCAGAGCGAGGAAAATAGCTGGGAGCGAAGAAAGTTTATACGCTCCTGCTGGCTCCTAGCCGCAAAGGCCTCTCTCTCTCTTGGAATAGACATTATCTCAGCTGCCAATAAGGAGGTACATGAGAGGACATAGTCAGGAGGAGCATCCACTGGAAACTGCAAGTAGTTATCTCGGAAGGAGCGCAGGCTGAACCGGTGAGTAGGCATCACAGGAGGAGCATAAGTTGAGGTATGAACCATCAAGCTGGGAGTAGGGCCACCTCTCGCAGCAATCGGAGGAGACACTGGAACAAAAAGCAAGGTGGGAGGAGAAGAGGGTCGACTAATGGTACCGTCAGCGTTAGGGACAGAAAGCCCGTCACCCCCGAGCAATTCGCCATGATGAGCCATCAGATTGGAATAAATCGGAGAATCACTCAAAACATGAGGACCACCGCCAAAATTGGCACCCTGCGGCTGCTCAACTGACACACCCCCGAGGACAGCCCCAGAAGGATTGGCAGCAGATGAAGTCGGGCTTTGTTGAAACTCATAACGAGCCTTCTTTTGGCGCTCTCAAAGGACGTCTGTCATAGACATGTCGTCTTGAGAGGAAGAATGAGCGGAAACAGTGGCAGTTTCCTGGATAGCACAAAGTATAATGAGAAAGTGGCACGAAGAGAAAAGGAAACCATAAGAAGACACAAGTACGTACTTGTGCACCAGAAGGAGCTAGAGGAATCCCAGAGAGAATCGGGCTAGCAGTTGCCTCTGAAGAGGCGACAGTATGAGAGGAAACGGAAGGCGTAGTACGTGTCTGCCTAGCCCTTTTCTTCCTTACGGCGCGAGTACGAAGAGGCGGTTGGGCAACGTCTAGAGCGGTAGCAGTAACTTCCCCTTCAGCGGTGGTAGCAGTAGCAGCCGCGGCAGCTCGAGCTTCGGTTTCGGCTTTCTTCCTTTGCTCTCGTTTCCTCTTCCTTCAGAAATATTCTGGCTCCCAACCGGGTGGAGGAACTGCACAAATACAAAACGTTAGCGTTAGCACTTCTTGGAAGAGCAGAAGGAAAGGTCAAACGCTCACCCTTTTTGCACTGCTCTATGTCCAACCCGTTAGCCACTTTACGGGCATCGACGCTGAAGTCTAATTGAAGCAGTGTCTTCAACCAGCCGTCCTCCGGGTCGGAAAGGGGTTTCCGATCACCCCAGGCCCCATCTCTGATTTCCTCGTTAAAGTCAGCCCTCCACATAGGCTCAGGCAGATCAATAATAAAAAATTCTTCTTTCCAGTGGGGAACAGAAGACTCGATGCCCATGAGTTTCCAAGTGAAGGGCTTTAAGGAGTCATCTTCATAACGAGGGGATATCGATATAACCCCCTTGCGGGAATATAACTGGAAGATATCGCGAAGCAATGCCAAGGTGGGAGAAGCAATCCCTTTAAAATGACACGAAGCGGCAAATGCACTAACAACGCAAATCGCGTTGGGGCTCAACTGAGCCGGAGCCCGATCAGAATCGGCCAACAACAATTTCACAAGCGGGTCAAGGGGAAGACAAAACCCATGGTCAAACAACTTGGCATACAGCATTCTACTATTAGCGGTAAAACGCTGTTCAGGCGAAGAGATTCAGAGGTAGCACGAACGGGATAATCTCGGGGAAATCGACCCTTAGACCCGGCAAGCTTGCGATTAATCAAGGCTAGCGTGTAAAGGGAGGTGGGTGTATTATCAATCTTTTCTTCCCCGGCAGACCTCGGAGGATCCCCTTCCTCGGAAGAGTTTTTAGCACGGGTCTTAGCCATAATTAACAAAGGAAAAAGAAAGAGGGAAGAAAAAAGGTGTGTACCTTCGCAAAAAGAATACCAGCAGTCTCGAACCAGAAAAGAAGAAGCGGCGCGGGTGAAATACCTAACAGCGTGCAAAAGAAAAGATTAAAAAAGAAAGAGGAGGTAGGGAAAACATTATATATAACCCTGAAAGGGCACTACCAATTAGCAGCTGACACATGGCGAAGCAGCGCGTCAAAAGGGGAAGCGCGCGCGTGAAGGCATAAATTTTAAAACAAAAGCGCGAGAGGAAATAAGTTTAAAACAATGATGAAATGCTTCAGTACTCGCGTCTCCCTAGAAGACGCCTGCTTCGAGCGCCTCTCTGAAGGGACACGTGTCCTCCTCCATCATTACTTTTCAAAACCGCATTAAATGAAGGACTACAACATTTAATGACCTAAAAAGCAGCACTAGCTCCACCAAACGGCACGACGCGGCAATAATAAGAAAGAGAACGAAGAGGCAACGGTAACATTACAATGAATCAAACGGTGCAATAAGAGTTACATAACATCAGCATTATTACAGAAGAAATAATGTCAGACAATCCCCAGCAAAGAATAAAATAAAGCAACGGGAACAGCAACAAAGGAGGAACCAGGAACCCGTCGTGAAACTTAAGGCACCCGTCAAAGGAAAATCACGCGCTACCATTGCTGTCAGCCCCTTTCCCCATCCGGAGTGGAAGAATCGTTCCCACCTTTGCCAACCTCATCCATGACAACAGAAACGTAATCAGCAATCTGGGCCGGATCAGAAGGATTACCTTTGAAACGGGTTGCAAATCCAGAAACAAAGGCCTCCAAAACCTTCTTCTTTCGCAGCTCTTCCCTTAATAGTGCCCTGGCAGACTCTTCATCTCAGGCCAGCATCTCCTCGCGAAGAAGAAGATTCTTTTTTCTCTTTAACGATAACTCGGCCTCCAGAACCTCCATTCTCGCTCTCCCGGCAGACTTTTCTCTATTTAGCTCCTTTTGAGACTCGTCATAAAGACGCGTTAGCAGTCTCGCATGGTCCGCCGACTTATCAAGTTGCACCTTTTGAACGCGCATTGCGTTAGAGAAATTTCGTGACTCGCGATCGTGAATATCGAACAGATAGTTCAGATAGCGGAAGTTATCCAGGGAATCATTCACAACATGTCGAAGACGAGCTGCTGGAGGAAGCTGAAGGAATTTCTCTTTCCCTGACCGAGAGCTCATCATTTCCCCTATTAGGGGCGCGGTAAACTCATCTCTAGAAAAGGGTTGAGGAACCCCGGCAGCGCGAAGACCGTCGAAACAGAACCCTGCCAAGTTCATGCGATAGGCTGGGGCATCGTTAGGACCACCATAGGAAAGATTGATTGGCGGAACTGAACCCTCAGTAAGCACATTCGTGATAGGAGTAAAGAATAGCTCGGGAAGGGCTCTAGGCGACAGCCCAGCCGCTGAGTCCGCAGCAGAAGATGTGGTCGTCACGTCGGGAATGCAATGAGAAATTGGGGAATCAGGAACGACAGCTGTAGGAGGAGGACATGCTGTCGGAGGAATCTCCACCTCGGTAAAACAAGTGGCGGCTGGCACCCCAATAATTTTCTCTGGCTGGGAAGTCCTTCCCCTAGGAGAAGCGACAGGTGTAGAACCAGTTGCCGCGTCAGCAGAAGACGTCCCGATAGCCTGTTCGCTCGCATCCACTCGGAGCCTTTTCCGACGCAGGGAAGAAGCAATGGAAGAGGCATGACAAAGGTCAGGCTTAGCATCTGTATCCTGATCGTCACTATCGACCAACCTTGTCGCAGTTTGGCTAGATTCCGCCCCCTTGCGACGATCCGGTAGCCAATTCTCCACGAAGCGAGAAGCTCGAGCGGAACCGCCGAACCTTCGCCCTCCTTGGGCAACCGTTTCGGTTCTCCTCCTGGGAGGCTGAGCGCGTCCCTGATTGGACCCTCCAGCAGGAGGGGAAGTTGGTAAAGTTTGGAGCGGTACAACATTCAATGGAACGCCGGTATCACCTGGGAACCGAGTGTTAGCATACTAAAAAAAAATAAAATTTTTATTATGAAAAGAGCCAGACTCACCCATAACGCACTCCTCTAGAGGCTTGAATAAAGCGAAGTCGTGGATGCGATAGCAGGTGTCCTCGTCTAACAAAGCGTTAGCCTGCTCCAGCTCAGCTCTGGTTAATATCGCGGGATTCTTCCAAATGGGGCCTATGAGCTCCTGATTGAAATTAATACGCCACAAACGAGACGGTAGCTCAAGAGCGAAGAAACTAGTCTTCCAGTCAGCCACACCCTTCTCAAAGCCGCGAAACTGCTGCCAGAACGACTGCACGAACGCGTCATCCCATCGAGGAGTGATTTCGATTAAACAATTATGACAACTCATACTAAAGAATTTGAGAAATAAATTGAGAGATGGGGTGAGAATGTTCTTCAACTCGCAAGCGCGAAGAAAAGCATAAACCGCACACCAGGAAGAAGGAGTTATCTGGGCAGGATTAAGATTATACTCCCGCAGTAGCGTTAGTACTGATTCATGAACGGGAAAACGGAAACCATAAAGGAACATCTTAAAATAAAGTAGCCTACAAGAACCCCATGCCGAATTATGAAGCCGCATGTAGCTTTCAGGAGCAGAGGGTTCGTGCCAGGGAGGAAAGGTGATACCGTGTTCCTCCAGTTCGGCCTTCAGAACCACATCGCAGGTAAAAACACTTGGCGATTGAGCGACCTCTGGATCCATGGGTTTCCAGAGGACCTGGCGAGGCCTATTTCTAACCATAATAAGCCAGCAAAAAGGGAAAATCTGAGAAGGATTAAAGTGGTACCTTAGATGGAAAGATCTACGGGAGAATCAGCAGAGGACGGCGGACGGACGGAAAGTTATTCGGAGAAGAAAGCGAAGGAAGACGAAGGGAAAAATTCAAAGCGGGGGCAAAAAGTTTTGGAAAGAGAAAATGGTCCTTTTTAAATGATTAAAATGCCACCGCATTAATTAAGCCGCCAGTCATGCAAGGACGCGTGGAAAAAGAAATTGGCCACATGGAAAGCATTAAAGAACTCGAACAGAGAAGTTATTTCCCTAAAAGAACGACAGAGTTGACCCAGTCAAAGTAACCGCGAAACGATTGCCTCGGTAAGGCTAACCGCTTGCGTTAGCTGTCAACAAGACCAGCAGGCTAATGGGAAATAACGACAAAAGAAAAAGGCAGAAAACATCATCTCATTCATAAAATGCCAACAGGCATATACAACACAAAGTCGTTAATCCTCATCAGCCCAGTCCGCGCCATAGCAGTAATCATAGTCCTCCGGGGACGATGGTAATCCACTGTTGTAGGAAAGGGAATATTCGGCAGGTTTAGGCACAAGCTTTGTCGCGTGGGCTACCATCTTGTCATAACAGGCACGAGAACTCTCCCCGATAGTAGAAGCTACCGTCCTCAAGTCAGTGCCACGAGTAAGGGCCTCTTTCTCGGAAGGAGGAGGAGGGGCAGACGGTGACGTTTCAACACCTTTCGATAGCATCAGGTAGTGGGGCACAAAGCCTGCAAAGAAGGACTCAAAGGTCTGCTTCTTCGCTTTCACTAGCTTCTTGCGACCCTGGCGTCTAGCGAGGTATTTGGTAGGTCTCCACGGTGGTGTCAGAAGGGGATCATCCGAATTCGGCGAAGTCGGAGGAGTTGGCAAGGAATCGCGCTCATAAAAATCTGTCATTCTGACCTGCAAAAAAGAAAGAGAAGGAAAAGAGGAAGATGAACAGGGAAAGGGGAAAGCATTTCCCTTAAATAGCTGAGGAAGCACTCCGATCCTCACGCAGATCCTGAGAAACAATTAAGATGCCTGGGAGAAATAACCGCAATAGCAGAATCCGATCCGGCACAAGCATAGCTACTCGATAAATGCGCCAATCAAAAGGCACCAAACAACCACCCAGTCACTTGTTCCTGGAAAACGGCCCTGGAAACAGTTGAGACAGAACATTCATTGAACATAACCACGACAATGGCTATGTCCTGAGGCGGGCTCATTTTCAGTTGGGCTCATAATGAATATCCCAACTAAAGCATCAAGGGATCGAGCGGGAAAAAGAAGATTCGATAACAAGTGGAAGCAACCATTTATTTATGGCCTAAGCGGCCGAAGAAGTCTAGGAATATACAAAAAACATAAAAGAAAATAACAAGATGAGGCAAAGGCAGCGGTCAAGCATTAGATCCAGCGTCATCTTCCCCGGGCACAACAGGAACCTCCCTCAAAGCATCAGCAACGGAGGTCAACTCGGCCGAACAGGCCCTCATGCCCTTCAAGCAGCAGGCCAATAGGTCCTTCCTCTGCTGCAGCATCGAAGCTACCACATCGAGATGAGCAGTAGTGATGGCCAGCTTCGCCAAGCTCTCCAGAGGGCTAAAGTCCTCCAAAGATATCCCCAGCTGTTTAGACAAAACAGGAGTCAGAATTCCCTGCAATTCCAGAACGTCCTCGGAGGTCTTAAGGATCATCCTCTCCAGGAAACCGATATCGCCCTCAGTAAGGTTCTTCAGGGTCAAAGTCTTAGAGATCAGGAAATTTCTGGTCAGCTCATCCATAGTGAAAGGTGGAAAGAAAGGACGAAAAGGTGTGGAGAAATTCACACAAAAAGAAGCTTCAATTTATAGCTCCTGGACAAGTATAGTCAGGGTCAGCTTGTTTCCTGACAAAGAGCCGCTCCGGTACGAAGAGAAATAACACATGAAGAAGAGGCGATAGCCCTTGGTAAACACTCGGGCTCATTTTCAGTTGGGCTTATGATAACAATCCACCTAACGACAAGGGTATTTCCGTCTCTTATCCCGCATGGAAAGATCGGAACCACTGTTCCTACCTTCACGGTAGGGTCGAGGCTATCATCTCCCCCGTTAAGAGGCTAACGCTAGGAGAGCTGACATCACGAAGGGGGGGTCCCCACATCCACCTTCTGGACAACTAGAGGTGCCATCCCACCCCAAGGGAAACACACCAACCGTTACCTCGCCTGGGTAACAACCATGTCTCCACGCACCGCCCTGACGGTATATCACAACATGGGCAAACCCCTGCCCCTGACGGGACCGGTTGCTCCCTAGCAAACTTACTCGCGCGGAAACGCTTCTTTCATCTATAAATACCTCCCCCACAAAGGAGGAAGGTAAGCACGAATTACTGGCCCAAGCTCTGCCAAATTCACTACACATACTAACTTAAGCATCGGAGTGTTTCCGCCGGAGACCCCCTCCGGCGTATTGCAGGTACTGCGGACCGCCGCGGGCACTGATCTGAGAGGACCAATTTCTCCATATATCCTTCGGCATAAGACAAATTCTTATCATTAGGGTTGGTATTTTGGAGGTCTCTTGGGGAGTGTATGGTTTGGGGTCGAGTGGGTCGGTGTAGTTTGGTCGGGAGTCAGTTGGTTTGGTATAGCTTGGTTTAGAGGTGCTTGTTTGCCAAGGCTTTTTGGTATTGGTCACATAGTGTGGAGTAGAAGAAGAAGTAGTATTGATAAAGTTTCAGGATTTAGAGCTTACTTGGCGTTCTAGTTTAAGGGCTAGGTGATATATCTCCTCGAGTGTATTGTAGGTAAGGAAGTCGAACTGTAGGGAGATTTCCTTGCGAAGACCACCAAGAAATCGGGCCATAGTTGCCTCACTACTCTCTCGTACATCCAATCGCGTCAACATGGACAACATCTCATGGTAAAACTCCATGACACTTTTACTTCCTTGATACAATCGTTGGAGTTTCTGATGTAAATCTCGGAGGTAGTAGACCGGCACAAACCGTCGCCGCATCTCCTCCACCAGTTCAGTCCAAGTCATTTTTGGTGGTTCATCGTCCAATCTTCTATTGATTAGGACTCTCTCCCACCACTGTATGGCCAAACCTGTGAACTCAACAACAGCCAAACGACACTTCCTTTCTTTCGAGTCAGTGTAACATGTAAATATCCTTTCCATCTTACTTTCCCATTCATAATAAACATCAGGGTCGTCGTTACCCTCAAAGGATGGAAGAAAAAATTTAATACTGGAGGGATTGTCATACCGTTCCTCATGTCGAGCTGCCCTTCGAGCCTCTCTTAGAGGTTCATGCCGTGATGCGTCAAAGAAAGGCGTTTGACGTGATGGAATATGTGACCGAGGGAGGATCAGATTGGACACGAATGGGTGGTATGGTGGTGGCATATAGGAATTTGCGTGGTGGAGTGAAATGTTAGGCCCTCGGTTAGACGTGTTGTTTCGAGTTCGATTTAGTGGTTGGGATGTTTGGGGCATTTTAGGGGGTGGGCGGTTATGTGATTGGCGATCCTCCTCGTTGTCGCTACTATCAGTATGGGCATAGACACCTTCAGTGTTGCTATTAAAGGGAGGACTATATAGGAGTTGATTCCTTGGATCGGTGGATCGGGTTCTTTGTTGGAAGTGGGGAAATGTAGGGGTTCTTTGTAGTAGTGGTGTTTGTAGTGGTGGGGGTGTTTGGGCTTGTCGAGTTTCGTTGGCCTCGAGCCTAGCCATCATTTTCTCCAATATGGAGCTAATGTGGCTCATGTTTGGATCGGGCGGTGGGGGTGGTACTTCCGAATGTTCTTCGGTAATGGTAGGGTCGTTGGACATGATGTGTACCTGAACAAAGAAAATAAACACAAAGGAGAACTAAAAGGTGTTTGTTAGTACCCTTCCTCACGTGTTTACACTCTTCCCTCTATTGTTCTCACCAAAATCACACAAAAACAAAGTTAATGCCAATTTTAGTTTAAAGACTCAAAGAATGATGAGCACTTTAGTGACACACAATGAAAACTCGACACACAAAGAAAGGTATGGAAAATTAAGGTAATAACATGAACAAAGTGAAGTTATGCACTTACCTTAATTTGTAGTAGAAAAGATGTGGAATCAATAATGGAAAACTTACAAAGACTCGAATGAAGAATGGCGCAAAAGGGTTGTTGTTTAGGAAGCCGAAAGAAAAGCTTGACTCGTCCAATTTAAGACCACGTCAAGTGTTGAAAAGCTTACCTAGCGATCTTGCCCCTTGCTTTTGACTTGTGTCGATCTTTGATTTTATTTTATTTTTTAATTTTTTGTGATCACAAGTGAAGGGTCGCTCAGATCGTAGATAAATAGTAAAGAAAATAAAATTTGCGTTAGTGGCAAAATTTATACAATGGATAATGAATTTTGGAAAATTGAAAAGGAATTGATTAGAGCAATTTTGAATGTTTACCAACCTTCGAGACAGTCGAGCTCCGCTACCACGTGTTAGGATCCTTCAATGTTGAATTTGCAAGGAACTAGTCTCGATTGGGGATGGCTCGGATAATGAAGGATTATGGCGTTCTTGTTGAAATTTGGCGCAGCGGGAAATTGTAATGGAACGATGTAGGAATTTTAAGAAAATACTTTTGGAATTTTGATTCAAGATTAATGGTTCTTGAATCGGGAATTTTAGAAGTGAAAGATGGAAAATCAAATGAGCAAGTAAATTCAAGAAAACCCTCTCGTTAACTAGAACGAGCAACCTTTCTATATTGAATATATTCAAAAAATAATCGATCTCAAACTTGCAATGGAAATGCTAGTTTGAAGCCGAAAATTTACAAGAAATTTAGGGAAAGAAAGCAAGAAATTACAAGAATTAATTAAGCTAAAATTGGCTTCTAGATTGAGTGTTTATCAATGATAAAAAACGAGTATTAAATGAGAACGAAGGCATCTATTTATAGCTTAGGAAAATCCAAGGTGAGGAGACTATTCTGCCCTTGGTTGGTGGAGTGAAATTGGTGGCCGGACACGACGCTGGCAGCGTGGGGGAGTGCCAGCTGGGCCTGACCAGGTCTTGCAGAGGCTTGTGCGCGGAGTGGAGGCGCTGCATGGCTCGGATTGCGCAGAGGCATGTGTGCATTGGGCTGGGCGGTTGGAGACCGGATCTTGCGGACGGAGGTACAGGTGCGTTGCTAGCGTGGGCAGGGTCTTGTGGGCTAGCTGGCATGGGCGTGGGCCAGTTCTTGCGGCCGAGGGCGAGGCCGCATGGCAGGTTGGAGGCGGCGTCGCAGATTGGGAAAGATGGCCTTGGACGACGCCGTTTGAGGGCAGGCGTTTGACACACCTCTTAAGCCTCATGGCGTGTGACACGTCGTTTGGGAGGCTGGTGTGTGACACGTCTGTCAAGCCTTGGGCGTGTGACACGTCTCTCGAATTGATTTTGGTCAATGTATTTGCTTGCATAAATAGACTCCACTGGTCCTTGGGCATTGGGCGAGCCTCCTCGTGGCGCAATTGTTGAAGCATAAACGCCACGAGTTTTTGGCGTCGATTTCGAGTGCGCGATGCGATCGGTGTGATCATATCAGCAAGGTCTTTAGATCCAAATTAGGTGCCTGCACAACAGAAGGGGGAAGTTTAGCATGCTCAATAGAAAGAGGCGAAATAACGGGGTTAGAGGGGATAAGAGAATGCTCTTCCAAAGCAGCAACAACTCCGTGTAACTCGAGTGGAGTCACGAATTTAGAATCCAAGATGTCCAGAACTGCGGATGTAATTCCTCTATCTAGGGCAAGCTGCAGAGGGTCAACAGAGTATAAGTCAGATATTTCTTCAACGTTAGGGTCAATTATATCAATGAATTTAACGCTGGCAAATTCAGAAGGGTAACGAATAGCATCAAGCATGCTAAATGTTTTGATTTCCCCATCAAATTCAAGAGTGATAGAGGCATCATGAACGTCTATCTTATCCCTAGAAGTCCGAAGAAGTGGCCTACCCAAAAGTACATCTGAGGACTTTGTGGACTCCTCATCTTCCATGCTGATCACATAAAATTTGGCCGGGTATAAGAACTCTCCAACCTGCACCAAAACATCTTCGATAACGCCCTCAGGGTATACAACAGAGCGGTCGGCCAACTAGATGACAACTCGGGTTGGATTGAGTGGACCTAGGCCTAGGCAGTTGTATATCGTCAAGGGCATGACGTTGATACTTGCACCAAGATCACACATGGCTTTGCCAATATTAGTGGTACCAATCTTACAAGGGATGATGAACATCCCTTGATCCTTACATTTTGGTGGGATCTTCCTTTGGATGACGGCAGAGATGTTAACTCCCACACTAATATTATTCACTCCTGCCAATTTACATTTGTTAGTGCATAAAGACTTTAAGAATTTGGCATAATGAGGAATATTTTTAATAGTCTGCAGAAGAGGGTTGTTAACTTGTACTTTACTGAACATGTCATAAATCTCCCGATCCTCTTTGTTCTTTTTTTTATTTTGACTAACCCTTGAGGAAACAGGGGCTCAAGCACCTTCATGATGAATTCTTCAATAAATTCTGGGATTTCTTTGACCTTTCTTGGAGAGCCATGTCGCCTGGCGTAGTGAACACGCTTCTCTTTTTATACGTTTGCTTTGGCTTCTTTTGGATCGGGCACGGGTTCAAGAAGTTCAATGTCTAGGCCTGGCTGCTCATGGGTTTGTACTTGTGTACCGCTACGAAGTGACATGGCACATGCTCCATGTTTTAGATTGGCTTCTATTTGGGGTGGTAGCCTTCCTCCGTTCTTCAACTCCTTCACTTCTGCAGTTAAAATACTCATCTGTTTTTGCATCTCAAGCATAATGTTTTTACCTCATCGGGTAGTCGTTATTGAGGTAGTTTTGACATGGCCTGAAGCTCTATAGATTAAATGGCGGCTGCTGTTGATTCTGGAAGGGGTGTTGCGGCTGCTGCTGACTAGGCCTAGATGCTTGAGGATTATTTCCATAGCTGAGGTTTGGGTGCCTCCATCCATTGTTGTAGTTCTGGGTATATGGTTCAAATTTCCTAGGTGCACTGTTGTAATTGCCAACGACATTGACTTGTACTTCATCGGGAATATGGAAGCAGGCGTCGGCTGGGTGGTTAGTGGAATTACAGAAGTCACACGCTTTGATCTGGACAGGCTGTCCCAAGGAAAGGTTTTGGATCATCCCAGTAATGGTGGACAATTGGCTTTCTATGGCAGCAGAGCATACATCCAGGGTCACTGCATTCTTAGCCACAAGTTCTAGGATGACTTTTGCCCCAGGTGGTGAGAGAGCAACTAGGGACCCATTGCTCGCTGCGTCTACCAAGGATTTGTCTCGCCCCTGAAGTCCTTCGTAGAAGCATTGGATCAAGGTATGGTCAGCAAGTTTGTGAGAAGGGTAGAGGGCTTGCATCTTCTTGAATCTCTCATAGTACTACCCGAGGTTCTCATTATCCTTCTGAACAATAAACACTAGTTTCTTACGGGTAACACTAGCCATCGAGCTAGGGTAATACTTGTCTATAATTCATTAAATATATCGGCCTATTTGGTTATCGATAGGGCCGGTAGATCGTAGAGCCAATTTTTGGCCTCATCCTCGAGTGACCACATGAAGGCTCTCAACTTGGCATGGTTGATGCTCACCTGAGGTGGTTTCATGGCCTCACAAATAGAATGTAACGATGACAAGTGTCAAATGGAGGGATTTGGGTATCCCATGAAACTTGGGCAGGTGGTGGAGGATGGAGGATTTGATAACCCAGTCATGTTCTACTATGGGCAATGCTATGCAGGTAGTGGTCATTTCAGTGGTGGAATTTAGGTCCTCTATGGATTGGTTGTTTACAACTCCGGGTTGTTCAGCCATGTTGGGGTGTTGATATGATCCAGCCTAGTGTAAGTAAGTCGAATGATATATGGAGCTTGAGGAGGATCTAGCCGATGGAGTTAACAACAAGGTTCGAATAAAAGAGCGGAAGATTTACACACAAGACACGGATTTGCAGCGGAAAAATAGAGTAGAAAGGAAGAAACAAAGTACCCGGAATGTTGATTGTTGTTAGATGGACAAAATGGACGTAAAGAACAAATGCACCACTTGATAAGCTCAAACCAATCCAGCAGACAAAGCTTCAAATATATTTAAGTCACCAAACTTGTTACAAATTCGATTACAAAGATTTCCCGGAGGAAGATCGGGAGGAGTGTTCTCTACTCAAGCGATCTTTCTCCAAGAAGGATTGAAGAGTTTAGGGACCTAGGTGATAGATTAAGGAGTGCTCTCAACTTACAAATATCACTCAAAGTCTAAAACTACTTAAGAAAATGAAACAAAGTGCTATTTATACAAGTAGGCAAAATAGGCTTGGAAGCCCCAAATTCGGCACCAGAAAAGACTCTGACGTGATTCACGTTAAGGGCTAAACGTGAATCACGTTAGCCAAAAATGCCTAACCGTGATCACGGTTAGTCCTTACCGTGATCCACAAAACTCAAATAACATCCGAAGGTAGCGTGATTCACGGTTAAGGACGAACCGTGATCACGTTACCCAAAACTCTCCTGGCGTGATTCACGGTTAGGAAGAACCGTGAATCACGGTAAGATACCCAAATATCAGCTCCCCACATCAGAAGGTAGCGTGATTCACGGTTAGGACGAACCGTGATCACGTTACCCAAAACTGTCCTGGCGTGATTCACGGTTAGGACAAACCGTGATCACGGTAAGGACTCTTCTTTGGTTCGATGGAAAATCACATAGGCCGGCTTTTCCTTGACTTGGGTGGGTCCTTTCTCTCTCATTTTGCCTTCCAACCATAAGGACAAACCTCTTGCCTTGCTTCGTGTGATCGGACATTGAGGGTACACATCTTGAGTGTCGATAAGGGTGTTGGGAGGGTCCGGGATCATATCAACTCCTTCCCCTTCGAAAGGATTCGTCCTCGAATCCATTTCTTGAGGGTCTTCTTCATCTTCGGGGTAGAAAGACAGATCATTAACATTGAAGGTATGGCTGATTCCCCCATATTCCCTTGGAAGATCTAGGACATAGGCGTTGGCGTCAATGCGACGGATAATTTGAAAAGGCCCGTCTCCTCTTGGACTTAGCTTGTTTTGGTGTTCACGTGGAAATCGGTTCTTGCTCCAGTGAAGCCACACCCATTGATCCTGTTCAAAGGAAGTAGGGACCTTGCCCTTATTGCGCTTGGCCACTGCTTTTTCGTTCATACTCTCAATATTTTTGCGGACTTGCTCATGGAGTTTCTTAACAGCTGTAGCCTTGGAACTACCATCTACACACTTAAGAGAACTCAAAGGCAAAGGTGAGAGATCAAGAGGGGTCAGGGGTTTGAACCCGTAAACCACCTCAAAAGGAGAAAACCCGATGGATGTATGATAAGCATTATTGTAGGCAAATTCAGCAAATGCAATGCAATCCTCCCATTTCACTCCATGTTTAGCAATCATTATACGAAGTAATGAGCCTAAAGTTCTATTCACCACCTCCGTTTGGCCATCCGTTTGAGGGTGACACGTGGTGGAGAAGAGAAGTTTAGTCCCCAACTTCGCCCAAAGAGTCCGCCAAAAATGACTCAAAAACTTGGTGTCCTTATCACTCACAATACTCTTAGGCATTCCATGTATTCTTACCACATGTTGGAAAAATAAAGAGGCAATATGTGTAGCATCATGAGTTTTCGAACATGGTATAAAATGTGCCATTTTGGAAAATCGATCCACCACAACAAAGATAGAATCATGGCCATTCGTAGACTTAGGCAAACCCAAAACAAAATCCATAGATAAATCTACCCATGGGTGTTGTGCAACAGGTAGAGGCATATAGATAGCATGATGTTTAGATTTGGATTTGGCAAGTTTACAAGCAATGCACCGATTCACAATGTTAGCCACATCTACTTTCATTCGCGGCCAATAGAAATGAGATTTTAAAGCATGCAACGTTTTGGTGATGCCAAAGTGACCACTTAAAGCTCCTCCATGAGCTTCCAACACAAGTAGTTCTCTAACATTAGAACGGGGCACACACAATTTATCATACTTGAACAAATAATTATCATGCCTAAAGAAATGCGTATGTGATCCATGTGCACATGCTGCATATATGTCACAAAAATCCTCATCATTCTCATACAATTCAATTAAATGTGAAAACCTAAATAGTTGTGCATCAAGAGAGTTCAAGAGAGCGTACCTTCGCGAGAGTGCGTCGGCCACCACGTTCTCCTTGCCTTGCTTGTACTTGATGGTGTAGGGAAATGCCTCAATGAATTCCATCCATTTGGCGTGGCGTTTGTTCAACTTGGCTTGGCCTTGAAGGAACTTCAAACTTAAGTGGTCGGTGTGGATGACAAACTGATTTGGCAGCAAGTAATGTTCCCACACCATGAGTGTTCTTACTAAGGCATATAGCTCCCTATCATACGTGGAGTAGTTGAGCTGGGCACCGCTGAGTTTCTCACTAAAGTATGCAATGGGTCGTCCCTCTTGAGTTAGGACAGCTCCTATGCCTATGCCACTTGCATCACACTCTAACTCGAAAGCCTTGTTAAAGTTGGGTAAGGCTAACACCGGAGATTGCATAAGTCTCTCCTTGAGTTCCTTGAAAGCTGCCTCTTGTCGACTTCCCCACTCAAAAGTTACATGTTTCTTGGTGAGCTCATTGAGGGGAGCAGCTATGGTTGAGAAGTTTGGTACAAATCGACGATAAAAACTCGCGAGACCATGGAAGGATCTCACTTCGCTAGCACTCTTAGGATTAGGCCACTCTCTAATGGCCTTCACCTTTTCCTCATCAACCTGTACGCCATCTATACTCACAACAAAGCCAAGAAAATGTACTCTATCCAAGCACAATTCACACTTAGAAAGTTTAGCATATAATTGATGTGCACGCAAAGTGTCAAGTATGGTGCGCAGGTGATTCACATGTTGTTCAAGAGAAGGACTATACACAAGGATATCATCAAAATACACAACAACATATTTTCCTATGAATTCTCGCAGCACATAATTCATCAATCTCATAAAAGTGCTAGGGGCATTGGATAAACCAAAAGGCATTACCATCCATTCATACAAACCATGTTTGGTTTTGAAGGCTGTTTTCCACTCGTCGCCCTCGTGCATTCGGATTTGGTGGTAACCACTCATGAGGTCAATCTTGGAATAGACCGTACTCCCACTTAGCTCATCAAGCATGTCATCAAGGCGGGGTATGGGGTGTCGATATCTCACTGTGATCTTATTGACGGCGCGACAGTCCACACACATCCTCCATGTCCCATCTTTCTTTGGTACAAGTAGTACGGGTACAGCACAAGGGGACATACTCTCCCTAATGAAACCTTTACTCAACAACTCCTCGACTTGCTTTTGGAGCTCTTTTGTCTCCTCGGGGTTGCATCGATAGGCTGGTCTATTCGGTATAGCAGCACCGGGTACAAGATCTATCTTGTGTTCTATACCGCGGATGGGAGGAAGACCACTAGGCATCTCGGATGGAAACACATCATCAAATTCCTGCAAAAGGGAAACAATTGGACTTGGTAGAGAAGAAATGGGGTTAGTGGCAGCATTCAAACAATATGGCTTGTACTGAAGCACAAGGCACACTTTGTTAGTGACAAGGGCTTGCCTCACATCCTTACCCCTCGCTACCACACTCAACTGTTTTGGCTCACTCTCTCTACCATGCTTACTTTTGTCATGGCGTGTATTCAGCTCTCCTCTTACTTTCTTCTCTCCTCTCTTCTCTTGGGAGCTACACTCACTTTCCCTCAAGATACCATGCTTACTTTTTTCATGGCTGGTTCTTTCCTCTTTCGCACAACTTACTTTCTTCTCTCCTCTCTTGTCTCTCATCTTCCTCATTAACTGAAATTCTGCACTTGCTTTTGCCATGTGCATTTGATCTTCCCGGACTTGTATAGGAGTGAGTGGAAAAAAGCTGAACTTCTTCCCACGGTAAGTGAGATGAAGCTTGTTAGTCCGACCACCATGGACTACCCACCTATCAAATTGCCATGGCCGACCAAGAATGAGGTGACTCGCGTCCATGGGAACCACATCACACAATCGTTCATCCTCATAACCACCCATCTTAAGAGCTACAAGAACTTGCTCTTTTACCTTCACTTCCCCATCATCATTAAACCAATGCAAAGAGTAAGGATTGGGATGTGGGGTTGTAGGCAAGCCAAGTTTCAAGACTAAGAGATGGCTTGCTACATCCACCACACTCCCATTATCAACAATAAGCGAAACAATTTTACCTTTGACTTCACACCGTGAGTGAAAAAGGTTCTCCCGTTGCTCTTCATGGATATCCTCCTCCTTTGTTTGAGCACTCATGCTCCTCCTCACAACCAAGGTCATAGGGGCTGTCGGAACCACTTCTTCTTCACTACTTCCAGTTTCTTCTTCTTTCATTCCATCCTCTTCTTCCATCTCATCATCACTTTCAGTTTCATAGTTACCCTCACGGATGATCACTATTCGTCGGTTGGGACACTCGGATGCAATGTGACCTCTTCCTTGGCATCGATAACATTGGATGTTCGATGAGAATCTCTTAGGCTGATTTGGATTGGTAGTGGGTGTGTTAGGGGTCTGTTTTGGCGGAGGATTAGGGGTGTTACTCTTGGAGTAAGGTGTGTATGGTTTTGGGTTGGGGTTCACTATTTTGGAATCTTTTTGGTTGGGTTGGTCTTTAGGGTAGGATTTCCATGGTGTTTTTGGGGTGGAAGAGTAGGTTTGGGCAGTGTTTCGGCTAGTGTAAGGTTTCTTCTTGGTGGACTCGTATGCTTCCACCTTTAAGGCATAATGGAGCACAGGTTCCAAGTGATCAAGCTCCTTCAACTCAAGCTTATACCGAATCCGTTCATTGAGGCCATTGAGGAATCGAGACATAGTGACTTCTTCACTTTCGTCGGTTTCGGTTTTGATAAGAAGTTCCTCTAGCTCATTGAAATACTCACCCACGGACTTGGAACCTTGCTTGAGACCTTGTAACTTGTTTTGCAAGTCACGTTTGTGGTTGGCGGGCACAAACCTTGCCCTCATTACCCTCTTCATTTCTTCCCAATCCTGAATGGCATCCTCTTCCCCTCTATTTTTGCAAACCTTATCCCACCAACTAACCACATAATCATCAAATTCCATAGCAGCTAGCTTGACTCTCTTCTCATCCGAATACCGGTGACAATTAAAAATACGCTGAATTTTTCCTTCCCATTTGAGGTACTCCGAAGGATCAGTAGTGCCTCTAAAGGCAGGAATTTGCACTTTAATGCCACTCAACTTGTCATCAACCTTCTGTTCTTGTGTAGCCTCAAAATGCCTTCCAAACTGAAATGTGGGATTTCGTTGTCGCCTACCCCTATTGGACTGTGGAGGCTCTTCAAACTCTTCACCATCACTCTCACAAGGTTCCTCATAGTATCCATGTGTGTTATGAGGTGTGGTTTTAGCATGATAGTGAGGAATTAGGGGTCGACTATTCGATGCTTGGAGGTCCCTTCGGTTAAGGTTGGCATCGTCATACTTCCTTCGGATGGACTTCATTTGCTCCTCAGATATGGGTACCTTAAGAGGGGGTGGGACTGGTTTTCGGGTCTCCGTGGTGAGGCAGCTAGGGAAGCCACGGCTGGCCACCCCTTTGAACTTGGCCTTTAAAGGATCATGCACCTCATCACTGTCAAGGTAACCCTCCTCTTCGGTCTCACAAACAACATGCTCCTCTTGGGAACCTTTAGGGGGCTTAGGAGGAAGCTCCCTTGGGGTTACCGGGGATTTGATACTCCCCTCTAACAAGGTGAGACGTGCCTCGGTTCGGTCAGCAGTAGCCTTCAAAGAGGCCAAGGCAGCAAGGACTTGCTCTAGTGCCTCGGCACTTCTACTACTACTAGAATGAGGCCTACTTTGGTCGGACATTGTAACAAGAACAATACCTGCACACTCAACAAACGTTAGTAGAAAAAGCTCTCCCTCACGTGTTTGAACACTCGTGTTTGATCACTCGAAAAAAAAAAAGATGTTCTCCCAAACGCTCAACAACTCCCTTTCACAATCTTGTTCACCACACAACTTCTTGTAGCAAATAACTTATGATTCTAGTCAAGCATTTGTTCATTTCCATCCTTGCAATCAACAAGAGAAAACACAAGAAAGAAGGACACACTGTGGAGGGAAAAGAAGTTGGACAGAAAACTCAAAAGAATAAAAGACTCAAAAGGATTTTAGTTTAGGACTTAAAGAAAAGACTTGATGAAAAAGACTTGTCCTTTTTCTCTTTGTTTTTTTTTTTTTTAAAAGGAGTTTAGGACTCAAGTCTTAAACTAGGTTTAGGACTTAGACAAACTCAAAAGGACTGCTGGACACAAGGAGAGATGGACGTGGATCAAGGGACAAGGACTCTACCTAAGTGAATATTCTTTCTTGAGAATTAGAATGTTTGCCACTTGTGAGAATATTTGTTCTTTGGTTGGCCACTATGGTGTAGTAAATTAATATTTTAAAGGGAAACAACTTGACTTCAATTAATTGGAAGATTTTTGAATCAAAGTTTTCCTATTTCATTCAAATTTTTGCATGAACACCAAGAACTCAAAGATGAACACCAAGAACTCACTTATCAGATTTTGATATTTAAAGCTAGCAAAAGTTGGCATAACATTCACACATATTATCACTTGATTTTGGCAGCAATACTCGACACTTTTGACACAAGACAATCAAGAAAACGAAATTGGACAACAAGAGCATATATGGTTCAGACAAAGGTGACAACGAAGAAGAACACAAGTAAACTCCAAGGCGCCAAAAGCTCCGCTACCACTTGATATGATCCAGCCTAGTGTAAGTAAGCCGAATGATATATGGAGCTTGAGGAGGATCTAGCCGATGGAGTTAACAACAAGGTTCGAATAAAAGAGCGGAAGATTTACACACAAGACACGGATTTGCAGCGGAAAAATAGAGTAGAAAGGAAGAAACAAAGTACCCGGAATGTTGATTGTTGTTAGATGGACAAAATGGACGTAAAGAACAAATGCACCACTTGATAAGCTCAAACCAATCCAGCAGACAAAGCTTCAAATATATTTAAGTCACCAAACTTGTTACAAATTCGATTACAAAGATTTCCCGGAGGAAGATCGGGAGGAGTGTTCTCTACTCAAGCGATCTTTCTCCAAGAAGGATTGAAGAGTTTAGGGACCTAGGTGATAGATTAAGGAGTGCTCTCAACTTACAAATATCACTCAAAGTCTAAAACTACTTAAGAAAATGAAACAAAGTGCTATGTATACAAGTAGGCAAAATAGGCTTGGAAGCCCCAAATTCGGCACCAGAAAAGACGCTGACGTGATTCACGTTAAGGGCTAAACGTGAATCACGTTAGCCAAAAATGCCTAACCGTGATCACGGTTAGTCCTTACCGTGATCCACAAAACTCAAATAACATCCGAAGGTAGCGTGATTCACGGTTAAGGACGAACCGTGATCACGTTACCCAAAACTCTCCTGGCGTGATTCACGGTTAGGAAGAACCGTGAATCACGGTAAGATACCCAAATATCAGCTCCCCACATCAGAAGGTAGCGTGATTCACGGTTAGGACGAACCGTGATCACGTTACCCAAAACTGTCCTGGCGTGATTCACGGTTAGGACAAACCGTGATCACGGTAAGGACTCTTCTTTGGTTCGATGGAAAATCACATAGGCCGGCTTTTCCTTGACTTGGGTGGGTCCTTTCTCTCTCATTTTGCCTTCCAACCATAAGGACAAACCTCTTGCCTTGCTTCGTGTGATCGGACATTGAGGGTACACATCTTGAGTGTCGATAAGGGTGTTGGGAGGGTCCGGTATCATATTAGGTGTACTGGGGGAACAAGGCCTTCAGCGTCTGCGTCTGGATGCTTAGCGCCGTCTAGATTATCTGGGTTGGGGGGGTTTTTATAAGGATTAAGAATGTCTTCTTAGCTGGTAGAAGACTGTTTGGCTAACTTCCTGGCTAATCTCTGTGTCCTTCAAATTTCAAGGTTGAAAGGCAAGGGATTCGGATTGGAACATCTGGTCATAAAAAACAAAGAAAGAATTAGTATCGTAAGTCCCCGACAGCGGCGCCAAAATTTGACCAGTTGTCGAAGCCGTCAAAAATAATATATAAAACCTACAGTCAAATGCACAATAAAATTGCGTATAGTGGTACAAGGTCGGACACAGGGACTAGGGGTAGACGCTTAATACAGTGTATGACTAAGAGCAACAAACTAAAATAGTAAGAATGGGGGGTTTTGGGAGAGTTGTTTGATTAATGGCTTAAGATAGCAGTAATAAAACAGAATAAAAGTGAATATGAAATCAATAGAGAAAAGGTCCTAGGTAGAAGTCTCTCTCCGGTTGCATTCACAGTCGGTTAGTCATCGATGCAAGGATCTTTTACCTTGTTGGAGAAATAAAGACCCACCCGAGTCTCTCTTAATGGAATGATACTATCCGCTTTGGGCCTAAGGCCGCACGGTTTTCACGAAAGGCCTCACTCCATTAAGAAGATTCACTTCTCTTATATTTAGTCTTTATTTCTCTTTTCTTTCCGATGTGGGACTTTGGTTCGCATACCCCAACAATATCCCCCAAGAACTATGTACCACCAAGCCCACCATCTAAGTCCGACGATCTCCCTCTCGAACGAAGCCCTACATAGTCCTCAACAGGAGCTACTGACTTCAACTTCTTCTCGAAGATTCACCTTACTTTTCAAGCTCGGCCAGGAGATTCACAGCGTGCTACCCATATCAAAGGCCCATTATTCAGGCCTAGCCGAACCTTCGGCTCTGCTACCATTTGTTGGAGAAATAAAGACCCACCCGAGTCTCTCTTAATGGAATGATACTCTCCACTTTGGGCCTAAGCCCGCACGGTTTTCACAAAAGGCCTCACACCATTAAGAAGATTCACTTCTCTTATATTTAGTCTTTATTTCTCTTTTCTTTCCAATGTGGGACTTTGGTTCGCACACCCTAATAATCTCCCCCTCGAACTAAGTACCACCAAGCCCACCATCTAAGCCCGACAATCTCCCTCTCGAACGAAGCCCTACATAATCCTCAACAGGACCCACTGACTTCAAGTTCTTCTCGGAGATTCACCATACTTTTCAAGCTCGGCCAGGAGATTCACAGCATGCTACCCATATCCAAGGCCCATTACTCAGGCCTAGTCGAACCTTCGGCTCTGCTACCATTTGTTGGAGAAATAAAGACCCACCCGAGTCTATCTTAATAGAATGATACTGTCCGCTTTGGGCCTAAGTCCTCACGATTTTCACAAAAGGCCTCACTCCATTAAGAAAATTCACTTCTCTTATATTTAGTCTTTATTTCTCTTTTCTTTCCGATGTGGGACTTTGGTTCGCACACCCCAACATACCCCTGGCTGGTAGATGTGCTATTCGGACCAGGTACGTTTAGGTCCCGTACTTTCCTTCATACGAGAAACTACTCCAAGGTATGTTTATGGATTAGTCTTGACACTTTGCCGTCCTCCAAGGTACATTTATGGAGGCAATAATCAAAGACCCATTAAGAAGAGGAAAGACACACCTAAGGCGAGACACTTAGTACGTTCGAGGCACTACCATAATTACTCGTTTAACCTAGTCATATTGGACTAGCGACCTGATGACTCTGATCTAGTTGTCTACTTTATGCTGTAGCCTCGAGTTAATTATTACTACGGAGATGACTTTAATCGCCTAGGCCTAATTACTAGTTGATCAGGCTTGTAAACAACCCTAGGTGAATTGGCAAGCAATCAGTAACCAAATAAATACAAACCAGAGATGTTTTAAACTCAATTAGACCTCATGACTTTCCTTAGCAACTTTCGATGATTCCTACCAAGAACAAGAGATTTAGCTACTCATACCAAAAGTAAAACAAATAAAATAAATAAATTGCATAAAGGAAGAAGAAGAATGAGAAAATTCCTTATTATTACCGGCCGGAGCAAGGCTCCGGTTTATTGAAATAGAGATAGAAAATGTTGGTGGCGGAAATATGGTGGCGAAGTTCGCAAGTGGAAAAACATCCAAGAAAAAGGATTCTCTCAACCCTAAATCTAAAAAGATCTTATAAGGGAAATTACAAAGAAGGAAACTCTAAAAATGAAAAGGGAAATCCTAGGTTTAATTGGAGTAGATTCCCAAATCATTTTCTTGCCAAAATTAGAGGATATCTAGAGTAACTAAGCAGATCTTCTAATTTCCTTCATTCGTGGGCTTTCCTTTTCTATGCTGGATTGCACTGCTACAGTGAACACGCAGCTGCAAGGCATAGCTGATCAAATCCGTCCGCAATCTAGTGAATAATGCATCTTTTTTTATATTTCCTCTCCAAAAGCCAAGATCTGTAAATAGTAAGGAAACAAGGGCAAATTAGTAGCATCAAGATCTAAAAGGGGCTAGAACAGGAAGGGAAAATACGCACAAAATGCATCATGTCAGGCACACACACAAGTCAAAATTCTGATTAGGGTTTTTGACGACTCACGAACAACTAACACACGGGACACAATGAGATTGATTTTAAATCGGAAGAAAAAGAATCAATCTCAACAATGAAAATGAAATAAAGATAGATTGATATAGACCAAACTTGAACGCCTTAAGCTCCGCTACCACATGATACGATCCTAGTTGCCTAGGCTCGCATTGATTGATGATCTAGTTCGAAGGTTTGGAATTCTCGCGGAATAATGGATAGATAGGCTCACAAAAGCAAAGCTAGACCTGATGGCAACCTGTGTCTACCAACTTAGTCTATTTCAAGTGAGGTTAAGGATAAGGTTTGGCAAGAGTCCACCTGTAGAGCCTCCAGCTTGGTTGAATCGAGTCCACGATTCAAGCAACTTCAATTTTACTTGCCTGAACCTGGCTTGCTAAACCTAGGAGAAGCACAAGGTTCGAATCCACAAAAAAAAAGGAGAATCCACTCCACAAGACAAAGTCTTAATTTAATCTCTCAAAATAATCTTGGTTTTATTATCAAGCCAATCGGCTCCTTAAATAGGCGCATAACGCGTTACAAAGTTAAATAGAAATAGAACTCCTACTTAGACTAGAACTAGAACTTCTACTTGAACAATAACTGTAATATCTGAAAAAGCTAAATAATAAATAAAATAAATACATTCTAGAAGCTTAGGAGAGGTTTCGCACGGCTGGAACTCTTGGTCGGTCGAGAAACACTAATCGCATGAGCTAGGCGCGCCTATGCATGAGAGAAAGTCACCTCGGCCTATCTTGCAAACGGCTCGTGCGTTTGGGCTGGCATTTGGGTAGCAACGAGCTAACATCCTAAAGGGTCCAGTAAGTTGATAAAAGCTTGGCAAAAACCTCCTTGTTAAAAGTGGCTCGGACTCTACTTGTCAAGTGCGCATGGTGTGGCGACGAGGAGCGTCACTAATTTTGGGGCCATTTTATGTAAGAGGGCCTCCTCGATGGCTATCTCTCGCTCAAGCTCTCTATATAGAAGCATTGATAGCCTCTCCTCCTTGCCCTTGGCACGCGTCATAGGCCCAACGGGCGACAGTGGCATGGCGGGTGCGTAAGATGAGGTTGGATCTGCATCATAGGGCCCCTCCACCTGCGGTATCCACTCTCTCTTTGTCCTTCTAACTCATTCAATCATAAAAATACTGGACCAGAGCTTGAGGTGTCACGCCATGTGTAGGGAAAATATCTTGCAAATCCCTGAACCATTGATGATACTCACCAAGGCTCTTATTGATTCATTGTAGGATAAAAATTCTTCCTGGCCACCCCTACCTTGCTTGCATTCCAATATTTATTGAGGAAAACTGAAGACATCTCAGCTCATATTGTGATTGATAACAATTGAGACAGCCCTAACGGTGCTAGCACACTTGCCGCTCCCGCTAGGACGATTTCCTATACGACCTGTGAAGACATCTTCATATCGCCAGAGAATCAGAGAAGAATTCCTAGGATGGTCGACATCAGCGGGGGGGGGGGGGGGACTCACGCGACTCTACACGCACGGCATCATCCCATCCTAGGGACCCATGAGCTTATCGCTCCCGGCAACCCGTACGATATCGCTCATGACGTCATCTGTCGGTATCACTTGTGACGTCACCCTTTGACATCGCCTGGATTGTTATCGCCAGGTATCGCCGACCAGGTCTATAAATACCCCTTCTTTTCCAATCTGAAGGTAAGATCGAGATCACTAGGACGAACCTCTGTTATTTTTGAAACTCGGACTGACTTAAGCATCGGAGTGTCTACGCAGGAGCCCCCCCTCCGGCGCTTTGCAGGTATATTCGACGCTGACCACCACTGTTCCGATCAACCACGACTCTGAATCTTACAAGATCGACAATCGAATCTTATCAAATGGTGCTTTCATTGAGAGCTTTGGTATATTAAGTGAGTGTTCTTAATAGCCAAGCTCCATCTAGTCGGAAGATTGGAACGGTCATGATCACGGGATCGGAGCCCATCCGATCATCATCCTCTAATATCCCTTTCTCAATCCGCAGACAATTATTCCCCTTTGCTACTGCCGATCTCTCTATGACTACACAACCAACTATTTCGGGATCTCTGGACCTCTCGGTTGGAATTGCTGGGGGACCGGCCTCCTCGCAGACGGACATCTTGTCATCTCAGATAGTGGGGTCTGATTTCTCCACTCCTCTCTCTGGGGGATCTGTGCTTAATCATGAACATCCTTTGGCAATGGAAATAGCGGCCCTTCGTGCTCGGCTGGAATATCTGACGGAAATGGCTGCAAGAGCCACGCCTGGTGCTTCTGGATCTAGCCTCCCTCCTCGCGTCATGTTTACACCATCTATTGTCGCTGATCGACCTATATCACCGTTGTTTCCAAAAAACCTCCAGATGCCTTTATCCGCGGGAAATCCCCCGATTAGTGTTGAGCAGTTTACTCAAGGAAGAGTAGAGGCTTACGTACCGCAAATGCCGCAAGGTCTCCTCCTACAAGGAGACAGGCATCTTGTGGGGGTTAGGAACCGGTGGGACGGACGGAGGGAAGGAGCCAACAGAAGTCTGTCTCCCGAGTACAGTGAAAGATCCAGTAGTCGAAGGTATCAAAGTCGCTCGAACAGGAGCCGCAGTCGATCTCCTAGACGACATCCTACGCCAGAACCACGAAATAGGGGGCGTCAGGGCGAAATGTCTCCTTCGCGTCAGGCACGTGAAATTCTTGATGATACATCGGGCCACCCATTTAGCCGTCGTATAAGGCGTCACAGGGTCAGCCGGCGCGTGAAGCTTCCCACTGATGTTTATGATGGCACCAAGGATCCCATCTCGCACATTAATAAAGTGAAGGATTTTGTTCAGTTTCAGATCCACAGTGATGCGGCGTTATGCCAAATATTTGTTATGACATTATCGGGAGTGGCACGTCTTTGGTTTGAGGGTCTCTCTGGTGGATCCATTAATAATTTCTCGCAATTAGAATCTAAATTCCGGAGCAGATTTAGCACCGCAATTCCAATCAGGAAGTCTGCCGCCACGTTATTTGACATACAACAAAGGCCTCAAGAAACCTTAAAGGAGTTTCTTAGTCACTTCGATTTGGAAATGTCCTTAACACCGGGCGTTACCATTGATTTTGCTATAGAAGCTCTGAAAAGGAACTGCCGCTATGGAAAGCAGAAAGACGCGCTCATGGTGGATCCTCCAGTGACTTTAGATGCGTTGAGGCTTAAAGCCCACAATTACGCAAAAATGGAAGAGGAAGAAAATAGAGATAAGAATTATAACGCGTCGCATGGGACATTTCAAATTACTACTGCTTCCGCGAAGCTGCAACTTGACGACCATTTTCTCGACGATTATGCCAGGAGAAAGGATCATATCCCCAAGGCCTCCAACAAACAGAAGGGTCATTTTTCGAAGGGAAAGACCGGTGGTTCCTCCTCTCGACGTCACGGGGATTCTTATAAAAATCGCACGTATGACCCAGATTTCCCCTCTCTTAACGTGCCAAGGGCAGAGATTTTGGCGATAGCGGAGCAGCGAAATCTTCCCATCCGCTACCCCGCGCCTACAAAACCAGGAGTGCTTCTAGGGAGAAGGGAAAATGCTTACTGTAAATTCCATAAACCCAGGGGCCATTCCACAGAAGCATGCAAGGAGTTAAGATCGGCAATAGAACACCTGGTAGAAGAAGGATATTTGGGAGAAGACGCTAGAAATAATCTTATGAAAAGGACAGTAGACGAACCACCAATTCCTCTACATGTTCCGCAAAAAGATGATGCTCCCAGAGGCAAAGATAGGGAAACTCTAGCGGTTGATGATGACTATATTCCTATGATTAACATTATCGCGGGAGGAACCCCTTATATGGACGAACGAGAGCAATTGGCAGCCGCGAAAAGAGATAAACGCACACGTGATGGCATTACGAAAAAAGGAGATGCGATAGGCATATTGGATCGAATGGTATTATCTTTTTCCGAAGAGGACGAGAAAGGCATCGTCTATCCGCACAATGATGCATTGGTGGTTATGCCCATCATCGCCAGTCATGGAATTAGAAGAACTCTTATAGATAACGGGAGTGTAGTGAACCTCTTTTCGCTGGAAGCTTACAATCTCATGAAACGGCTTGACAATGAATTAACACCGAGCAAATGGCCTATAGTCGGCGTTGATGGGGTTCCGATCCCTGTCACGGGGATAATTACTTTGCCCATATATTTCCGAGAAGACACCTACAAGCGATCAGAGAACCTGTTGTTCCTTGTCGTGGATCTGAATTTGCCTTACAATTTCGTGCTCGGGCGACCTTTCCTCAACCGCTTTGGAGCAGTGATATCTCAGAAGCATTTAAAGATGAAATACCCCTCCTGGAATGGGGTAGTATCGGTAAAAGGTGATCAAAAGCTGGCGGCAGAATGCTACTGGCTCATGACTCAAAGAAGCTGCGATAGATACGTATGTATAGCAGCGGATCCTTATGAGCAAAGTGATGAGAAGCGTGCTCAACCTCTAGACAAAATGGTACCCATTCCGACAATTGGCATAGAGGAAGCAAGTTTCCTGATCAGTGAAAAACTCAGCCCAGCGGAAAACCTCCAACTGGCCCTGCTGTTGAACAAATGCCAAGGAGATTTCGCGTGGAAGCCCTCCGATATGCCAGGTATATCGCGGACAATAGCCGAACATCGTCTCAATGTGGACCTAGATGCTAGGCCGGTGCAGCAAAAGCGACGCGCGTTCTCTAATGAAAAAGCGTTAGCTATAGATAAGGAAGTAGCAAAGCTCCTTGACGCAAGGTTTATCCGCGAAGTTCAATACCCCACCTGGTTAGCGAACCCTGTCCTTGTTCCTAAGCCCAATGGGGATTGGCGCATGTGCATCTACTTCACAGATTTAAATGATGCCTGCCCTAAGGATTGCTACCCGCTTCCTCGCATAGATCAGTTAGTTGATCAGACCGCAGGATACGCTTATCTAAGCTCATTGGACGCCAACTCTGGATCTCATCAGATTCCCATGGCCCGGGAAGATGAAGAAAAGACTGCGTTTCTCACTCCAAAGGCCACCTATTGTTATATGGCGATGCCGTTCGGGCTGAAGAACGCCGGGGCTACGTTCCAACGTATGGCCAATAAGATATTCGAAGAACAAATAGGGAGGAATGTGGAAGCATACGTTGATGATATTTTGGTGAAGAGCGCAGGCTTTCAGGATCACCTACGAGACTTAAAAGAAGTCTTTGATGTGATGAAAAAGTATCGCATGAAATTAAATCCTCGAAAATGCATGTTTGCATTTCATACAGGAAGATTCTTGGGCTACGTGGTCAGCCAAAAAGGCATCCTGCCTAATCCCTCAAAGGTTAAGGCCATACAGGACATGATATCGCCAAAAACCATCAAGGAGGTACAAAGGCTAACAGGGCGGGTCATTGCCCTTGGGCGATTCATTTCCAAGCAAGGAGAAAAGTGTCTCCCTTTTTTCAAAATCATACGCAAGAAAGCCTCGTTCGGGTGGACCCCAGAATGTGAGGAAGCGTTTGGCGGCCTAAAAGATTACCTATCGTCTGACTTACTATTGACGAGACCTGAAGTAGGCGATACTTTGTATTTGTATATGGGCGCCGCGGATGAAGTGGTCAGTGCCGTCCTCATTCGTGACGATAACTACTCTCATCGCCCGGTCTATTTCGTGAGCCACGTCCTGAAGGATGCGGAGCTGCGATACGCCCGAATTGAAAAGATAGCGTTCGCTCTTATACAAGCCACCCGCAAAATGGATCGATATTTTCAGTCTTATTCCGTCATCGTACTCACAGACCAGCGTCTAAAAAGAATATTTCGAAAGCCTGAATCTTCCGGAAGAATGTTGATTTGGGCACTTGAATTAGAGCAATATGGATTGAGATATCAGTCTCGACCGTCCATAAAAGCTCAGATCCTGGCCGATTTCATAGCGGAATGCACTTTTACAGAGGATCCTTTGGACGGCGTACCTGAAGCGGAATAGGGTGACATGGATCTCCCGTTTCCGAAAACCTACACGGACCTCTGGATCGTCCATGTGGATGGGGCTAAAAACCAAGAGCTGGCTGGAGCCGAAATTTTTATAAATGGGCCGCACGATATGCAAATACGATATGTCATTCGAATCCTACAACCGTTATCTAATAACGCGGCAGAGTATGAGGCGTTGCTAGCCGGGCTCAGAATAGGGAAAGGACTTTCCTCTAAAGGGACGCATGATACTGGAAGAACAGGAGACCTGCGTCTAAAAATCTGTGGAGACTCCAAGTTAATAATTGACCAGGTCTTGGGGCATTCTCAGGCCTGGGAACCCATTATGATTCAATATCTCGCCAGAGTAAAGCGAGAATTGTTGGAAATAAAGAAGGAAGGCATGCAAGTCAGCTTCGAGCATATCCCAGGGAGGAAAACGCTGAAGCCGACAATCTAGCCAAGATGGTCGCGAATCCGGAAGCGTCCATACCCAAAGGTGTATACTATCGAGAGTTATCGGTACCATCCTTCATGGAAGAGCAAGCATCTTTATGCGTGGAGGAACGCGAAAGCGACTGGCGAATTCCCGTAATCAAATACTTGAAACACGAAGAACTGCCTCAGGATACCGCTGAAAAGAAGAAGGTACTGAGACAAGCAGCTCGTTGTACATACTATGACGGGGATCTAATCCGAAGGTGTTTTTCTCACCCTGCCGCCAAATGCATAACTGAGCAAGAAGGTCTTCACACCTTGCGCGAAATCCATGAAGGGGTATGCTGTATGCACGTGTCAGGCGGTACCCTGGCAGCACAGGTCTTTCGATCCGGATTCTACTGGCCCACCATCCGAAGAGATTGCCACAACTATGTGCAAACCTGCCCTAAGTGCCAGGAGTTTGCCAAGATTCCTCGGCGGATTGCCACTGAAATATCTAAAATTATCGCCCCTTGCCCTTTTGCTAAATGGGGGATCGATATCCTAGGCCCATTCCCAAAAGCAAGGTCTCAACTGAAATTTGTGATAGTAGCGGTAGACTATTTCACTAAGTGGGCGGAAGCTGAAGCGGTCGCCACAATCACGGCAGAAAAAACTTGGCATTTTTTCAAACATCAAGTTATCATGAGGTTCGGCGTACCTCGCATCCTTGTTAGCGATAACGGAACGCAGTTCACCAGCCAGTTCTTTAAAGACCAGTGCTTAGAATTTGGAATCGAGCAACGATTTTCCTCCGTGGCTCATCCGCAAACTAACGGACAGGCGGAAGTAACCAATTGGAGCATCCTTAACGGCATCAAGAAAAACCTGGAAGGGTCTAAAAAGAAATGGGTTGATGAGCTACCGTACGTGATGTGGGCATATCGCATGACTGTTAAGACTACCACCGGAGAAACGCCTTTCGCGTTGGCCTTCGGGACCGAAGCCGTTACACTGGTAGAAATTGGGTCCATGAGCCTACGGATAGCTCATTTTCGGGAGGAACTGAATGAGGAAAGGTTAAGAGCTAACCTGGACGCGTTACCAGAAGTCCGAGAGGAAATCCTTCTGAAAACGCAGTATTACAAAAGAAAGATGGCTCGTTATCATAACAGGCACGTTAAAGAACGGCTGCTGAAACCCAGTGACCTGGTGCTCAGAGAAAAGCGAGCGGAAGGGCAACGCATGGGAAAACTCAGTCCAAACTGGGATGGACCATATCGCGTCACCCACGTTGTCGGGAAAGGAGCCTATCATCTGGAGACTCTCGATGGTACACCCTTATCCAACTCTTGGAATATCGCTCGCTTGAAGTTATATTACTTTAGAATTTGATTTTATCTGCACCTTTGATTTATGTCAACCCTAACCATGACTAACGCTCGATGAGAGAGCTTTCGTGGAAGTTTGTGCTTGCCTTTGTGCAGATAAAAAAGGGGGTATTTTGGGGAAGTGAAAAGTCCTATCCTTGTGATGGTCGGTCTTGATCAGATGACCCATTAAGTGAGGGCACTACCCACCATACCTTGAATTAGCGTCGGATTGAAAGATCCTAGACGCCCCCGGGGGTGAAAAGTCATATCCTTGTGATGATCGATCTTGATCAGATGGCTCATTAAGTGAGGGCACCACCCGGTATCTCTGGGAGTGAAAAGTCATTTTCTTGTATTGACCGTTCTCGTGGAGACGGCCCAACAAGATGAGGCACGTCCCAAAGAAATAGAAACTCCGTTCTAGAAACAAGAATCCTATCTTAACAGCTGGGCTATTATGGCTAAGCCTTTAAGTAAGGACACAGTTCTAGACGTGAGGACAACGCCCAAAAGTGAAAATTCCCGAGCCTTGTGATAGCCATCCCGATCCGACAGCTCACTAAGACGAGGCACTTTAAGGGCCGATCGTGAAATTAGGGAAACGCGGAGGATCGTGAAATCCCGGCTAGTAGCCAGATGAGTAAGCCCTGGTGAAGTGCAGAGCTGATAGCGAAAATGATTCCCGCGGGTTCCAGGGTAACACCCTATGATGGCAGCGGAAAGGCTCCTACGGGTAATTACTATCCCTTGTAATGTGTTTTTTGTTACTAATAATTTACAATTGAGACTGCGCAGAATACTTTTCGGGCAGTGGGAGGAGCGAGGATCTCGTCAGCTGATCCATCGCTAGTCTTACCAGGAAAGCTAACCCAATACCAAATTCTGTAATTTGGTGGGAGCGCTAAGGACCTGTTCGGATAAGTAAGCGCATTGGGAAAACGTGGCGAAGATAACGCCAAAAGGGTTCGCGAGGAAGCAACTAAATAAAGGAAAGTCAGCAATAAAGTGACTTGATCAGATCGATATGTTTAAAGAGGGCTCGTTTTCAGTTGGGCTTATGATAACAATTGAGACAGCCCTAACGGTGCTAGCACACTTGCCGCTCCCGCCAGGACGATTTCCTATACGACCTGTGAAGACATCTTCATATCGCCAGAGAATCAGAGAAGAATTCCTAGGATGGTCGACATCAGCGGGGGGGGGGGGGGGGGGGGGGGGGGGACTCACGCGACTCTACACGCACGGCATCATCCCATCCTAGGGACCCATGAGCTTATCGCTCCCGGCAGCCCGTACGATATCGCTCATGACGTCATCTGTCGGTATCACTTGTGACGTCACCCTTTGACATCGCCTGGATTGTTATCGCCAGGTATCGCCGACCAGGTCTATAAATACCCCTTCTTTTCCAATCTGAAGGTAAGATCGAGATCACTAGGACGAACCTCTGTTATTTTCGAAACTCGGACTGACTTAAGCATCAGAGTGTCTACGCCGGAGCCCCCCCTCCGGCGCTTTGCAGGTATATTCGACGCTGACCACCACTGTTCCGATCAACCACGACTCTGAATCTTACAAGATCGACAATCGAATCTTATCAGTGATTGTGTTATGAGGTAAACTGTAAACCAATTTTTGGCCAAGTCCTTGAGGGACCATGGAAACATTGGCTGGATTCAATGTATCACATCGTAAATGTAGGTTCCTTAGGTGAATGTATGGGTTTTCATTAGAATGTCCTTGAAACTTTGTAAGCTTGGCAATTATATTGGTCTTTATAGACTAGTCATTTTAGACAAGAGCAAGCTGAATACATGAATAGGTCTCTTTTTCAACTCCTCTGTTCAGTTCCCTCATAGTACGCTCTTGTTGATTATCCGCCACGTTCTGAACTTGTTCTTCTTGGCCAATGGCTTGGCCAAGCTCTTTTCAAAGTTAGAATTTGCATGTGAACCAGAAACTTCTGATTCGCTAGCTTCTTGTAACTTCATTTTGGCTTTCTTCCTAAGTTGAGTCTCGGTCCTTGTAAGTTCAGGGTTTTACACAATTAATGTTTCCCCAGAGGACCTGGTCATCAACTGCTCATCAATTGCAAAAACAAAAGCAAAAATAAAAACTACAAAACACCGTTAGAAATAAAATGAGATTACAACTTACAGACAATGGCAAGAGGATCATCCACAGAGACTTCTCGGGTGTGTAGATTTTGTTTGAATTCCTCATCACTAAAAGGTATTTGGTTGGCTCTACAACTAGAAAATAAAAGAGTTTAAAATAAAGTAATTAATTACGGCTTGGTCAAGCTCTTGGCCAAGAAAAAATGATAGCGTTGAAAATTTAGAGGGTGGAGATGCTTGGTAAGGGCACCTGATACACCCCGGCTCGGATTAGATGAATTGTAGTATGGAACATTTAGGAGGATCTAGCTTAAGAGTTTATTCACACAACAACGAAGGAAAACACGACTCAAGAAAGATGAGAAGACACGAAAGATGCAACGGAAATAGAAAATAGGAAAGACGTGGTGGAAAGGGAAGAGTTTACCAGAAGGGATGATCGGATGGAGCTGGGAAATGGAAGATGAACACGGTGGAGATTAGCACTAAACACACTTGAATCTTGAAGAACACTTAGATGGAAAACTGTCGGCAATATTTATATATTTCATTCACAATAGATTACAAAGGTTACAAGATTGTTGTAGGAAACACAAATAACAAGCTCACAAAGGAGATTGATTTCCCAGTGAGAGTTAGAGAGGAGTACTCTCACAAGGAAAGGGTGAGTTTAGGGTGAAAGGGGAGGAGTATTCTCACTCTACAATTTCACTCCAAGTCTAAACTAACTATAAAATGAGAGGGGTGGCCTATTTATACAAGGTTGGCCTTACAAAATAAAGTACAAAATATTTTAATCAATTTGGGGAGGTTAACAGTATGCCGATAGAGTACCTATTGGTAAGCCATTAACATGAGCTTCCGATTGTCCAAAATGTTGCACGCGTGATGCCGTTAGGAGTCTAGTTGGTTATCGGTATCCAGTAGTTTTCCAGCTGGCTTCCGATAGGTGTATGTTCATCTGCAAACACATAGTCCATTACAGATTCCTAGTTTGTCCTTTCCCGACAATGTATTTGTGCTCGATAACTTCCTTAGAGGTTAGTGGTAGCTGGTTACTTTTGGAAGGTTGTACATTCCCGATACTGTCCTGGTAGTGTTCCTCATTAGGTTCTTAGACCCGGTATGGTGTTCGATTACCGTTAGAGTTCGCCCTTCGGGTTTTAAGGTAAGCCTTTTCATTTCCGTCTCTACCCATAACTCAAGTTTCTTGGCTTTGCTCCAGGTTATCGGTCCTTGTGGTGTCAGGGCCTCGATGCTTGGTGCGGGCGCATTATCGGTATGGGCGTCGATCATCGAGACATCCACATCCCCTCTTCCTTTGGAAGGATTCGTCCTCGAATCTATATCATGAGGGTCACCGGCTCCTTCATGACAAAGAGTTATGTCATTAATATAAAATGTGTTGCTAACGGATCCATACTTACCGGGTAAGTCTAAGACATAGGCGTTAGCGTTGATGCGGTGGAGAATTTGGAAAGGACCATCTCCCCGTGGACTCATCTTGTCGTGCCATTGTTGAGGGAATCAGTCTTTACGCCAATGAAACCACGCCTATTGTCCGGGTTCGAAGACGGTAGGGGTTTTACCATTGTTGATAAGATTTGATCTACTGTGGGAGCGGGGTAGAGATTACAGTTGTCTGGGATCACTGTTGCGGCAGTCCGTCGTACCTGCAAATTGACGGAGGGGGGGCTCCAGCGTGGACACTCCGATGCTTAAGTTAGTATGGCTGTGCAATTTCGCAGAGATTTTGGTAGAGAATTTGATCGTACCTTTGATCTAGAAATTAGTGGTATTTATAGCCAAAGGAAGGTCGTTACCCCCAAGGGTGGACGTTATCGCGGGGAGATAACACCCGGGATGACGTCAGCACGCGTCAGCATGATAGGGTATCGCTGGTGAGATATCGCCCGTTAGAGGTTGTCGGGGCGGCCTGGGATAGGATAACGCGCTATGGGTCCCCCCCCGCTGATGTCGACCATCCCAGGATTCCTCGACCTAACGTGGGCGGCAGCCAGGACGTTGACGCCAGTCAAGGTCCACGGGAACCTGGCTTTGACTTGGGGTGAGAAGGCAGATATACCCTTGGTGTTTCATCAATTGTTATCATAAGCCCAACTGAAAACGAGCCCGAGTGTTCACCAACGACTTCCTTCCCTGGCATCTGGAGGAACGTTACTCCTCTTGCGCCGCATTAGATTCGTGAGAATCTCTGAGTTTTTTTGATTCCTTTGTCAGTTCCTTTGCGCTGGATATGCGATAGCGAAGCGGATAACGGGAACCGATCTTCAGCGGTAATGATCAGTCACAGAGAGGGCGCTCATATGATTAACATCGTCATGGTAGAGCCTTCCGGCGTTATCCCTTCAGAGCTTCGAATATCATTCTGAAAGCGATATTGTCTTGTTTTTCCAGCACATTCTCAAATGTGGTTTTGTTACTGAAAATATCATGCAACGATAGACGTAAGTTACCCTTACTCCCTCAGAGGCATTCACTCACCAATATCGGGGGCTCGTTACTGTCGCCTTTTCCATCCAAGGTCGTTGGATCTGGCCTGGTCGTACGCCGCCTGTAACTCCGACATAGTTTTTTGCCATAACTACCTACAATTTGTGTGGTTTTACGCCACTCGGAGCTACCTATAATATTGACGCGGTTTACGCAGCTCGTAGCTACCTGCAATATTGACGCGATTTTACGCTGTAGGCCACCTACAAATTGTGAGGTCTTATGTTCTATTGAGTTTCAATTCGTACTCCACTTGAGTATCACGGGCGTTCATCAGGAGTTCCGCGTTAATCCTTCCCCCTAGCAGCTCCGGGATAAAGGGACGACCCAATTTTCGAAGCGCGCACCTTGGTGTGCATCTATAAAGGCGGTCTTTTTTCCAGTGCCGACTCTTCACACTCTCTGCTTCTCATTTTCCATTCTTCATGGACGATCTCACTAGGAACTTTCTGATTTCCAAAGCCTTAACCCTCAAGAATCTCACTGAGGGTGACGTCAGCTTTCTGGAGAACATGCTGACGAAGACCGGTGAGGACATGCTGGAACTTTGGGGAATAATGACCCCCATTCAGGCCAGGATCAGGGCCGCTACCATGGAGGACTTCAATCCTATCGGGAATGTCTCTAAGTTGGCCGTTGCCGCCTGTCGCATCGAGATAGCCATCGCCATGCTGCAGCAGAGGAAGGATCTTTTGAACTGCTTGAAGAGCATGAGAAGCACCTCTTCGGAGCTGACTTCTGTGGTGGATGCCTTGAGGGACATCCCCACTCTACTGGTGGATAACGACAACGACGCCGGGTCTCGGGCTTGAAGGCTTACCTCTGTGCCTTCTTTTTTATTTTTCCTTTATATGTATTATGTATGCGGACGTATATCTAGGCCGTTAGGTCGTAATGAAACTTCTTTTCGGTATTGGGCTCGCAATCTCTTTCCTTCTTTTTAGGGCGTTATCCCTTGCTTCAGTTGAGGGTTGTGTCAGCCCAACTGAAAATGAGTCTGCTATCGGTCAAATTTCTGCTGCATTTATTCTTCTTTATCTGCCAGGTGGTGACGGTTGTTCTGGCGAACCGTTCTGTACTAATCATGCGCCGCTTCTTTGGCAATAACTGATTGGGCGGTTTTTCCGTGCTTCTTGATTATAGAGAAATCCCCACAGGCGTGATCAAAGAATTTTGATTTTGCCATTATGGTTGATCTTCTCGAGATGCATTAAATTATCCTTCTGTTACTTGAAAATTTTGAAGAGTCTCACCACTTTATCTATTTATGGGGAGTTCTTCTTCTTTTTCCTGTTCATCTTCTTCTTCATATTTTTCTGCTGCTACTAATTTTCACCTCTCATGGCCGATTCACATGATCAGGTTTCCGATGAGCGAGAATCTCGTCCGACCCCTCCGACGACACTGGATTCTGACAATCCTCCTTCGCCGTCGTGCCAGAAGAGGCGATTGCCCCGCCGTGGAGGTCGAAAGGGATCGAAGAAGAGCACATTCTGAAACCACTGGTTGGTTTTCTTCATTTTCAGCCCCTCCATCCTGTAAGGGCAAAAAATTGTTTCCTCCTACTGACTGGTTTGAAGAGGAGATTCCTTTAGGCGATACCGTCGCCAAGACAGCATCTTCGGCTATAAAGGAGGAATCCAAGTCATTAACGTTGAGCCCGGAGTGAAAGGCTGACAAATCCCCTCCTTTTGCTGATGAGGAGCTTCCTCCCTCCGATGAGGAATACTACTACTGGTCCTCTTACTGGATTGACGAGGATTGATTCCGCCCTTGGCAATCCCTTGTAGATGCCGTATGGCTTATTATTGAATGAAATGATGCTTTGCTTTTTTAGTCTTGCATGTTCGGGCGTTAGCTCCTCTTTGGATGGCTATCTCTGAGAAACTAACTGTTGCTTCGATGTAATCGCTTGCAACTGATTGTCAATAACTACCCCCTCTAGAAGATATAAATGCATGGACATAAATATCCTTCTGAGGTTTTTACACGTGTCAATTTTACTTTGGGGCGCGTCCCATTTTTACAAGTTGTTCGATTCTCGAACTCAACCTTTAAAAGGGAGCAATTGCTCTCTTTTAATACTCTTTGCTTGCACTTTGAAATTTTCTCCCTTTCTCTCTCTAGATTCTTACTTCGAAGGAAGTCACGACCACCGCTCACCGGCGCCGACGGTTTTATCCACCGCCTTCTGTTCAAGGTACTTCACTTCTTTTTCCTCAGATTTTCTTCTTGTCGATTCATTATGAGTACATCTAGGATACCCAAGGATTCTCAGTGGCCTCTTGCCACAAATAGGTCTTTGAGGAGTCTCCAGCGGCCCATAAATTTAGAAATTGAAAAAACACCCAGTATTTTTGTTGATCAAGCGGTATTGGAGGCATAGCTGGAGGAAAACAGTATCTTTTTCCCCCCTGGTTACTCCGTTAGGATTCCTGATGCTGGTCATCGGCTTCATGACCCTCTATTGGGGGGCGATAGGATGATATATTTTAACATGTTCCTTTACGGCTTTCGCTTTCCCATCTACGAAGCGGTGAAAGGATTATTAGTGCGATACGACATTAATCCGGCTCAGATTACGCCTCCTTCTTGGTACGGGATTCATACCTTCATTCGTATTTGCGAGTTGCGGGGTATCCTTGTCCCGTCTATCAATTTATTCCACACATTTTTTAGTTTTAGGTGCCGCAACTATGTGGTAGATATCGCCCCAAGGTGGAATGACGCATTAGTGCAGTCATTCTGGTAGAAATTCTAGGGCTTTGAAGAGACTGTGGCTGATTGGAAGAGCGGTTTCTTCATCGTGAAGTTGCCTTTCCGCCCTTGGCCTAGGAGCTTCAATCAGTGTCTTGATGATTCCATTTGGACAAACCCGTCAACCGTGTCCATGGAAGAACTTCGGCAAATGAACATGCTGCTGGAGCTGAAATCGTCTTTTCGCATTCGAGAGTTTGCCTTGTACAGGCTTATAGAGAAGTGTACTATAAGTAAGTTTCTTTTCCTTCGTTATCTCTTCGGCTTATTCATTGTTCTGATATGTCTCGTTGGCAGGTGACGCTGAAAATCAACCGTCGAGTGATAAGGACATTCCTCTGAACGTGAGGCCGCTTCAATCACTGCCACCATATCCTCCGCCTGAGAGTTCCAGTCACCCTGTCGTTCCACCAAAAAGAAAAAGATTCAAAACTATTGCCAGGCGCGGTACCTCCGACCGTACCTCCCATTTTCTCGAGAACTGGTTACCCATTCGGAAAGGAGTGGCTCCGAATCGTCCTAAAACTGAAGTAACCGACAGCGGCAGCGAGGACATGGATACCGACTCTGGGCTTCGTCATGCTTCTGCCGCTCAGCGGAAGAAGCTAAGAATGGGAAATAGCAACCCAGTTGCCGAGGTTGCTTTGAAGAAGGTGAACGAAACTCCTGCTACTGGGGCTAACGCTCTTGATGGTACGAGTACCTCCAAAGCAGGTGCAGCAGCTGAGGCGTCAACCGACATTCCTCCTGATACTTTCGAGGCTCCGCCAGAGGTCAACCTTCCTCCTCCAACTGCCGCTCCTGACTCTCCTATCTCTTCTTACATCCCTGATGTCTCTGCACCAAATCGTGAGCCTGCCGCTACTCCTGACCCTCTAATAAATGGCTTTCCGCCATTATTCTGAGCTTCTATCTCAAGAGTCGGTGGTTCCGCCAAAAATCGCTCTCCTCCCTTTACTGTCAATCTGTCCCCTCAAGGTCCTCAAGGAGTTGCTTCTTATCGCTTGGATCTGTCTAACTTTGGCACCAACGGACTCCGCGCACTGGGAATATCGGACCCGCTATTGCGAAGCGAGCCGGTAGGTTCGATAGTAGGTGCAATATTTGGCTCTCCTGAAGATAGGAAGGAGATGTCAGAGCTTCCATTGGAGGTTCATCACGAACGCGCTTTGAATGGCGTGTTGGCTAGCTTTCGCATGCTGAATTACTTTCTCGATATCTATGGTAACAAGGTTCGAGGTTCCCCCTCCAAGGTGGCGGAATTGACGTAACTTCTGGGCGATACCCAAGCAGAGCTTAACGAGTGCCGTGCTGAATTGTCCAGAGAGAAGTCTATAGGGAAGGCCAAGATAGAGCTTCTGGAAGCAGAACTGGTGGCTGCCAACAGAAGAAACTCTCTCCTCCGTGAAGAGATATCGGCCCGCGACGCGAAGCTAGCGAAGGTGCCCAATGAGATATCGCGCTGGAAAGATAAGGCGATACAGGCCTTTGCCGTTGGATTCCCAGATTATTACTATAGCGAGGCTTTAGATCCTGCCAAGATAGCTGACTACGCCTTCGAGAGGTTGAAGGATATAAATGTCGGGGGCAACAAAGGAGTTCTTCCGTGATTGGCGTAAGGCAGCGCGTGAGAGTGTTTTATTTTTCTTCAAACATTGGTTTCATTTGGCTTGTAATAACTGATAACGCTTGCATAATAACGACTGTCATTCCGCTTCCGGATAACAATTAATTTACCCCTCGGCGTTATCTTATTGATTACGTCATTACTCTTGACCTCTTTTTGATAAAGTAATTATGCTTTTTCGGAGCATTTAATGCTCCGGATCCCCTCATTAATGTGAGCGAGGGATCAGGATGGTTCAGAGACACGTGTCTGCTCATCAAGACGCTAGGGCAAGCGTGATTTGATAGGATCAAGGCGTCTTCTCTCCTTTCTAGGGTTGTACTCATTGCTTATGCTTGTCACACCCGCCTTTTGCCCTGCGGGACCAATATCCGAGCCTGCGTTAGACGTGAGTACTACGTCATTTTTTTATTTTTGGCCTTGGTACTAACGCTAACACTGTCTTGTGTTTTTGCAGCAACCGATCCCAAGTACATTCCTGAGAGCGTTAGGAGGTGCTTAAGGAGGCTTTGAAATAGAGAAGCGGCCGCGGGTGTCAATATCGCCACCACTTCAGTTGTTCCTCTTGTTTCCGCTTCGATTCCTCCTCAAACATCTTCAGCCTCAGTTGGCGAGAAAACCGACACCATTCCGGTCAGTATCAATCGCTGCTCTTCCTGTTCACTCAGTCGTTCGCAAGGCTTCCGCAAAAGGAAAGAAGAAAAGGAAGACAAGGAGCGTTGCCACCCTCCTGCCACCAATTCCGCCTTCTTCGGACACAACCGGCTCTTCGGAAGCACCTTCCGCTGTGACGGTAAGTGCAACTGTTGCCCGATACCTCTTGCACTATTTTTCAATGCCTTTCTGCCTTTTCTTTTATTTTTGATTGTTTTTCTTCATAGGATACTTCTGGTGCCTCTACTCCTTCACTGTCACGAGGCAATATGGACTTGAGGCGTATCTTAACTCAACCAAGGAAGAGGTAGAGGTCCAATGGAGCAGGCACGAGCCGGTCCTCGAGTCAAGCTGATGTCGGGGAGAGACCTCAAATCATCCTTGACTCTTCCGCGCCTCCTCCACGCCAGTCCGCTAGCATTTTTGAGAACGTGACCATGCCTAGGCCTTTTGAGACTTCTCTGTCTTCGTTTGGCTCGGAAATGCCTCATTTTTCCTCTAACGTGGTCTATAACGACGAGCTGTCGGGTTTCTCCTCTTATCAATCTCAAGAAACATTCGTGCCCCAGGGAGGTTCCACTTCTAACCAGCCTCCCTCTCCTCCCGCCGTAGTCTTTGTTCCTTCCAATGCTTCCGCGCTTAAGCGCTTTGGTGAGGGGACGATAGTGTCCAATCTTCTGGCAGACGTAAGCTCATATAACGCCACTGGGCCTATCACTCATCAAGTGGATATGACTACGCTGCGTAGTGCAGGAATCGCGGCCATGGGGGGTGATAACTCGACTGTCACCACTTCGTTCGTGGCTGCCCATATGCTAATGTCTCCTGAAGAACGGCGCACTTTTACTGCTGAGGGAGACAGAGAGCAAGTTGACCTATTGCGCTCTAACCTTTTCACTGGTTTCCTTCAGTTTCATCCCTATACCGAGCGCATGTCACGAAAGGCGGTTGACCTTGCCGCTTCGGCAGCCAAGCTTTCACAGGATCAAGAGGAGAAACAGAGGATGCTGGAAGAGCAAGATAGGTGCATAAAGGCCCTGGAGGCCGTCAAAGAGGAAGCAAGAGAGGTGAAGGAACAGTTGGCTGCATCTAACGCTGCTCTTACAGCTGAACAGTCAAAGAGCACTGCTCTCGAGGGAGAGAAAGCAGCCTTAGTGAAAGAGAGAGCAGCTTTGATAGAAGAGAAAATGACACTTGTGGCGGAGACGGTAATCAAGTGTCGGTGGTATGTTGAAAAGACCGCTTCTATCATGGCTAACTGTTTTGTGGAGATTCACGGGGAAGAATTTTACGACGGTGACGCTGTTTCTGACACCTTTTTGAAGAATTCTTTCGATCTTAACGATGAGGGCTTTCGCTTGGCCAGATCGAATGCCTACCCAGAGCAAGGGATTTCAGAAGACCAGCAGTAGGTAGGGTATTATCGCCCCCTTCTTTTTGTGAGGATTGAGCGTTACCCTTTTTGTTCATCTTTTGTGTATTTTGTGACCCTTCATGGGTATTTGGACAATGACACTTCCATGATATTCGCTTTCGTTGGTGCCATTTTCCTTTCCTGTATTTCTTTTTCTTTGAATTTTTCGCAGCGCGGCCGTCGCGCCCTTATCATCCTGATCATGTTAACAGGCTTTGTCAGGTTCGACTTAACCACTGCTCGACCCTGTCAGGGAGGGCACTCCTGCAAAAGAAGCATTCTTCCTACTTCTCTTGATTAAAAGAGATAACGAACAGGGTCTTTAGGCCCTATTCTTCAAGCCATGTTAAAATCAGCGCGATTGGCTTCACATCTATTTTGTTGACGAGTTGCGCAATCCTTTTATCGCCTTGAGTGTCACGATCTCCGTCAATCAGAGATATCTTGCACACTCTCAATTAATATCTGTTAGTAAGAGATATGCGATAACAGACACAAGTTTCCCGTAGGAGCCCTTCCGCCGCCATTCTAGGGTACAACTGTCACTCATTATCGCTTTCTCAACCAACTCACTTCACCAGGGATTCTGCATCTGGTTACTCCCTGGGATTTCGCAATTTTTTGCATTTCCATGATCGACTGGAAAGTGCCTCTTCCTAGTAAGCCGTCTGATCAGGACAGGCCATCACAAGGTTAGGATTTTTCACTTTCGGCATTATCCTCGCATCCCAGAATCATTCCCTCCCTTAGTGAGCCGCCTGTATTAGCCCGGTCACAAGGATAGAATTTTCACTTCCAAGATGGAGTTACTATCTCCCTGAGGTGTGCCTTACCTTAACGAGCTGTCTCCACGAGAACAGTTGGTATAAGGGTCGGGATTTTACCTCCAGGGATACCGGGGCGTGCCTCATCTTAGTGAGTCGTCTGATCAGGACCGACCATCACAAGGATAGGACTTTTCACTCCCGGGGGTGTCGGGGCGTGCCTCATCTTATGGCCCACATGTGGCTACCACAAGGATAGGACTTTTCACTCCCAACGCTAAATATTAGGTGTGCCAGGGCGTGCCCTCACTTAGTGAGTCATCTGATCAGGACTGACCATCACAAGGATAGGACTTTTCACTCCTGACAACCTCTTTTTCACTTTCCTTTTATCATCTGCACACACACACGTAGCCACAAAACACAAAAAAAACTCATTACTCCAGCGTTAGCATGGGTTAGGGCTATCGTTATTAAAAGGTGTAGAGATAAATCAAAGTCTAGCATGATATAATTTCAAACGAGCGATATTCTAGGAGTTAGGTAAGGGGGTACCGTCGAGTGTCTCCAGATGGTACGCTCCTCTCCCGACAACACGGGTAACGTGGTACGGCCCTTCCCAGTTCAGACTGAGCTTCCCCCGGCGTTGACCAGTCGCTCGTTGATCCCTGAGTACCAGGTCACCTTCTTTCAAATGGCGTTCTCTGACGCACCTATTGTGATAACACGCCATCTTTTGCTTATAGTGCATCATTTTCAGAAGAGCTTCCTCTTGCAATTCGGGCAGCGCGTCAAGATTTGCACGCAACCTTTCCTCATTCAGCTCTTCTCTGAAATAGGCCACTCGTAGGCTCATGGTACCAATCTCCACGGGCGTGACGACCTCAGTACCGAAAGCCAGTGCGAAGGGCGTCTCTCCTGTGCTGGTTTTCGTGGTCATGCGATATGCCTACATCACATATGGCAGCTCATCTGCCCACTTCTTCTTGGATCCTTCTAGGTTCTTCTTAGCACCGTTAAGGACGGCTCGGTTTGTTACCTCAGCCTGACCATTGGTCTGCGGATGAGCCACGGAAGAGAACCTTTGCTCGATTCCGAACTCTACACATTGGTCTCTAAAGAATTGGCTGGTGAATTGCGTTCCGCTATCGCTGACTAGCACGCAGGGAACTCTGAAGCGCATGATAACTTGGTGTTTGAAAAAATGCCAGATTTTTTCTGTCGTGATGTTGGCAACCGCCTCAGCTTCCGCCCATTTGGTAAAGTAGTCTACCGCCATGACCACAAACTTTAACTAAGACCTCGCCTTTGGAAATGGTCCAAGGATGTCAATTCTCCATTTCACGAAAGGACAAGGAGCAATGAGGTCATAAATTTTTGTTGAGGAATCTTGGAGAATTCCTGACACTTCCGACAGGTTCGCACGTAATCATGGCAGTCTTTCCGGATAGTGGGCTTGTAGAACCCTGATCTAAAGATCTGCGCAGCCAGGGTTCCGCCGGATGCATGCATGCCACAAATTCCTTCGTGGATTTCGCGGAGGGTATGAAGGCCTTCTTGTTCCGTTATGCATCTGGTAGCCGGATGAGAGAAACACCTCCACATTAGTTCCCCGTTAAAGTATGTGCACCGTGCCGCTTGCTTTAGCACTTTCTTCTTCTCATCGTTATCCACTGGCAGCTCGTCATGTTTCAAATATTTTATGACGGGAATTCTCCAGTCATTTTCACTTTCTTCCACGCAGAGCGTCGCCTGTTCTTCCATAAAGGAAGGTACGGGTATCTCTCGGTAGTACACCCCTTTCAGTATGGACGCTTCCGGATTTGCTGCGAGTTTGGCAAGGTTGTCCGCCTCAGCGTTATCCTCTCGAGGAATGTGCTCAAAGCTGACTTGTATGCCGTTTTTCTTTATTTCTATCAACTCGCATTTTACCTTAGCAAGGTATTGCACCATGATGGGCTCCCGAGCCTGAGAGTGTCCCAGAACTTGGTCTATTATCAACTTAGAGTCTCCACAGACTTTCAGCCGTAAGTCTCCCAACCTCCCTGAGTCATGTATTCCCTTCATGGAGATGTTCTTTCCTATCCTGAGTTCGGCTAATAGCGCTTCGTATTCTGCAGCGTTATTGGCCAACAGCTGTAGGATTCGGATGGCATATCGCACATGGATGCCATGAGGCCCACTCATGAAGATTCCAGCCCCGGCAAGCTCTTGATTCTTGGCTCCATCCACGTGGATGACCCACAGGTCGGTGTAGGTTTCAGGGAAGGGGAGATCCAACTCTTCTTTTTCCTTTTCAGTCAGTTCTGTTAGAGGATCCGGCATGAAGGTGCATTCCGCGATAAAGTCCGCTAGAATTTGAGCCTTCACAGATGGTTGGGATCGATAATGCAACCTATATTGTTCAAGCTCAATGGTCCAAATCAGCATTCTCCCCGAGGATTCGGGTTTCCGAAATATCCTTTTTAAAGGTTGGTCCGTCAGCATGATGGCGGTATAAGCTTGAAAATATCGACTCATTTTCCGCATGGCTTGTATCAATGCGAATGCTATTTTCTCAATACGGGCATATCTCAGCTCGACATCCTTCAAGATGTGACTCATAAAGTATACAGGGCGGTGCGTGTGATTGTCATCTCGCACAAGGACCTCACTGACCACTTTGTTAGCAACCCCAAGGTACAAGATATCGCCAGGCTCGGGTCTTGTCAACACCAAGTCAGAAGATAAATAGGCCTTTAGGCCCGCGAACGCTTCTTCGCATTCTGTCGTCCATCCAAAGACGGCTTTTTTGCGTATAACCTTAAAAAAGGAGAGGCACCTCTCACCTTGCTTAGAGATAAACCTTCCCAGAGTGATAACACGCCCAGTTAGCTTCTGTATCTCCTTTACAGTTTGAGGGGATATCATGTCTTGGATGACTTTGATCTTTGACGGGTTGGGTTGAATGCCCCTTTGACTTCAGCTTCATCTGATATCGCTTCATCACTACGAAGACTTCCGCCAGATCGGACAAATGATCTTTGAAGCTTCGGCTTTTGATCAGTATGTCGTCGACATACGCCTCTACGTTTTGCCCGATCTATTTTTCAAAGACTTGATTCGCCATTCGCTGGAAGGTGGCTCTAGCATTTTTCAACCCAAAAGGCATTGTCGTGTAGCAATAAGTGGCCTTCGGAGTGATGAAAGCAGTTTTCCCTTCATCCTCCTTGGCCATGGGGATTTGATGGTACCCAGAGTTGGCATCTAGCGAGCTCAAATAGGCGTACCCACCAACCTGACCAACTAGCTGATCAATCCGATAAAGTGGGTAACAATCATTGGGGCAAGCGTCATTCAAATCTGTGAAGTCAATGCACATGCGCCATTCCCCGTTGGGCTTGGGAACCAGAACAGGGTTAGCCAACCAGGTGGGATATTGCACTTATGGAATAAAGCCAGCATAGAGAAGTTTTGCAACTTCCCTTTCGACCGTCATTGCTTTTTGGGCAGAGAAAACACGTCGTTTCTGCTGGACCGGTCTTGCTTCAGGGTTGACATTGAGTCGATGTTCCGCCACCTCTCACGAGATACCAGGCATGTCAGATGGTTTCCATACAAACTCTCCTTTGCATTTGTTCAATAGTTGGGCTAACTGAAAGTTTTCCTCTGGGCCGAGGTTATCGCTAACTAGAAATACGGCCCCGTCCACCCCGTTGACAGGGATGTGAGTCATCTTGTCTATGGGCTGAGTGCGTTTCTCATCATTTTGTTCATATGGATCAACTGTCACGCATACATACCTATCGCAACTCTTCTGAGTCATGAGCAGGTAGCATTCATCCGCTAACTTCTGATTACCCCGGATTAAGACCATACCATCCCAGGATGGATACTTCAACTTCAGGTGCTTTTGTGATATCGCTACTCCAAAACGGTTGAGGAATGGCCGCCCCAATATGGAGTTATAAGGCAGATTTAGATCCACCACCAAGAATAAAAGCTCCTCTGACCATTTGGAGGTATCTTCTTTGAAATATACAGGCAAAGTGGTTACTCCAGTCACTGGAATGGGGACTCCGTCTACTCTGATAATGGGTTTTTTACAGGGTGTAAGCTCGTCGTCAGGACGCTTCATGAGATTGTAAGCTTCTAGTGAAAACAAGTTTACGACGCTTCCGTTGTCAACTAGAGTCCTTCTAACTCCATGGCTAGCGATAATGGGCGTAACTACTAACGCATCATTATGCGGATATACCACGCCTTTCTCACTCTTGATCGACATGCTCACTCGCTTCCGCTTATCCCCTGACGTGGGTGATAGCTGTGCAGACTCATCCAAATAAGGTGTGCCTCCCGCAATGATGTTGATGATGGGTACATCTTCGTCGTTAATCGTGAGAGTTTCTCTATCTCTTCTGGCCAGACCTGCATCGTTGTCTAGAGCACGGGAAGGTGTTGGTCTGTCGTCGGCTACTCTATTTGCTGAGTTATTCTTAGCCTCTTCTCGTGTTTTGATAGTGGATTCTCCCAGATAACCTTCTTCGACTAGGCGCTCTATCGCTAATTTGAGCTCTCTACATACTTCCATAGAATGTCCTTTGGCCTTGTGAAATTTGCAGTAAGTGTTTTCTCTTCTTCCCAAGGTTACCCCCGGCCTTACAAGGGCTGGATAACGGTTGGGTAGATTCCACTGTTCCACTATCGCTAGTATCTCTGCCCTGGGTAAGATGAAAGAAGGAAGGTCTGAGTCATGTACTCGCCCCTTAGGGGGATCTCCCTATCGCTATGCTGAGGAATCACCAGACTTTCCCTTTGAGGAGTTACCTCTTCTCCGGTTAGAGGTCCTAGGAATGTGATCCTTTCGCTGAGCGTAATTGTTGATGAACCGATCTTTAGAAGTAGCAGGAACGGGAGCATTATGGACTGGAGGCATAGCTGGCGGCATGTTCCGAATCATGTTCCTATTCCATCCTCGCATAGTTGTGGGCTTTCAACCTTAACGCATCTAAGGTTGCTGGGGGGTCAACCATTAAAGCATCTCTAAGCTTTCCATAACAATAGTTTCGCTTTAAGGCTTCTATGGCGAAATCAACCGTTACACCTAGCGTCAGTGATAACAATTGATGAAACACCAAGGGTATATTCGTCTTCCCACCTCAAGTCAAAGCCGGATCCCTGTAGACCTTAACTAGCAACGGCACCCGGCTGCCGTCCCCGAAAGACAGAGGATCCTGGGATGGTCGACATCAGCGGGGGGGGACCCACACGGTGTCATCCCATCCCAGGAAACCCCGACAATGTCTCATTGGCGATATCCCACTAGCGATATTCGGTCTCGCTGACGCACGCTGACGTCATCCCGCTGACGCATGCTGACGTCATCCTTTGATAACGCCCCCTTCCCCCCCCCCCCTTTTTGGGGTAACAACCTTTCTTTCTTTGGCTATAAATACCACTCATTTCTAGATTGAAGGTAAGAGCTGATTCTCTACCAAAATCTCTGCCAAATTTCACAGCCATACTAACTTAAGCATCGGAGTGTCTACATCGGAGTCCCCCCTCCGGCGCTTTACAGGTATGACGGACTGCTGCTACAGTGATTCCAGATAGCCATAATCCAGATCCCGCTTCCCCAATAGTCCGAATCTTATCAAATTAGTGCTTTCATTGAGAGCTTTGGTTTTAATTAAGTGAGCATCCTTAATAGCCAAGCTTTGTTCTTCTAGGATTGGAAGATTATGGCTTCTGATTCAGATCTGCCGTTGACTTAGTCCTTTAGCCTTCCATTTGATACCCGCAGGTGACTTTTCGCTTTCGCCACTTCTGATGCTCCCACCTCGGTACAAGAAGTTCCTCTAGGAACGTCAGATCTGTCTCTTGAGCAAGCAGTGGGAACATTTGTGTCCCAGCCATATACTCCTTTGTTTCAAATAGCGGGGACCATTCATTTCACTCCTCAGTCAAGGGGATCCGTGATAGACGGCGCAAATAACCCTTTCGCGAGCTCAATTTCAGCCCTCCGCGCCCAATTTGACCATTTAACGGAACTGGCTGCTAGATTCATGCCAAGCGTTTCCGGATCAGGCGTCCCATCTCAGTTCATTTTCACTCCACCCATTATTACAGAATGACCACTATCATCCCCGTTGCACGCGAGCGCCCCTCTGACGTTGCCTGCATTGAATGCGCCAGTTAGTCTCGTACAATTTTCTCATAGGACAGTAGAGCCGTATGTACCACAAGTGCCCTTGATTCCTATTCCCCAAGAGGAGCAGCAATGGCATGATGAGGACAGAGGTCGTTGGGACGGAAGGAGGGATGAAATCGGCAGAGCCATATCTCCATGAGGGAGTGAAAGATCCAGCAGTAGGAGGCATCGAACTCGCTCACCAAGGAGCCGTAGTCCGACTTCCAGGCAGCACATGATCAAAATCCGTGAGATCGTAGGCGTCATTTGGAGGTATCCCTGCCTCGATATGCGCATGAGATTCTCGATGATACTTCTGGCCATCCCTTTAGCCTGCGTATAAGGTGTCACAGAGTTAGTAGACATGTGAAGCTCCCCTCAGAATCCTCTGATGGCACTAGAGATCTCATTTCTCACCTTAACAAGGTGAAGGACTTTGTGCAATTCTAGACCCACAATGACGCTGCTTTGTGTCAGATATTTGTAATGACCCTGTCGGGGGTTGCGCGCTTATGGTTCGAAGGTCTTCCGGGTGGGTCTATTGACAGTTTCTCACAGCTGGAATCTAAATTCAGGAGTCCATTCAGTACTGCCGTCCCTATCAGGAAGTCTGCCGCTGCTTTGTTCGACCTACACAGGAAACCTCAGAAATCCTTGAGGAGTTTTCTCCATTATTTCGACACCGAGATGTCGCTAACGCCAGGTGTAACGGTTGATTTTGCCATCGAAGCCTTAAATTGAAACTGTTGTTATGGAAAGCTTAGAGATGCTTTAATGGTTGACCCGCCAGTGACTTTAGATGCGTTAAGGCTAAAAGCCCATAACTATGCAAGGATGGAAGAGGAAGAGAATAGGGACATGATTCAGAACATGCCGCCAGCCGTGCCTCCAGTCCATAACGCTCCCATTCCAACTACTCCTGAAGATTGGTTCATAGATGATTATACTCAGCGAAAGGATCACATTCCTAAGACATCTAATCGGAGAAGAGGCAACTCCTCAATGGGAAAGTCTGGTGACTCCTCCACCCAGCGGCAGGGTGATCCTCTTAAGGGACGAGTTTATGACTCAGATCTTTCTTCCTTCGTTCTACCCAGAGCAGAAATACTAGCAATAGTGGAGCAGCGAAACCTGCCCATCCGTTATCCTGCCCCTGTAAGACTGGGGGTAACCCTGGGAAGAAGAGAAAACGGCTATTGCAAATTTCACAAAGCTAAAGGACATTCTACCGAGGCGTGTAGAGAACTCAAATCGGCAATAGAGCGTCTGGTGGAGGAAGGCTATGTGGGAGAATTCGCTATGAAAACACGAGAAGAAGCCAAGAATAACCCAACAAGCAGAGTAGCTGATGGCAGAGCGACACCTTCCCGCCCCCCAGGCCGCGACACTGGTCCTGCGGGAAGAGGTCGGGAAATGCTCATGATTGATGATGAGGACGTCCCTATCATTAACATCATCGCTGGAGGCACACCTTACCTGGATGAGTCCGCATAACTAACACCCGCGCCAGGGGATAAGCCGAAGCGGGCGGGCATGTCAATAGAGAGTGAAGCGATAAGCGCCTTGGATCGTATGATATTATCCTTTTCTGAAGAAGACAAGAAGGGCGTGGTATATCCACACAATGATGCGTTAGTCGTTACACCCATTATCGCTAGCCATGGAGTTAGAAGAACTCTGGTTGACAACGGAAGCGCCGTAAACTTGTTTTCACTAGAAGCTTACAATCTCCTGAAGCGTCCAGATAACGAGCTTACGCCCTGTAAAAAACCCATTATTGGGGTAGACGGAGTCCCTATCCCAGTGACTGGGGTAACTACCTTGCTGGTATATTTCAAGGAAGATACCTCCAAACGGTCAGAGGAGCTTTTATTCTTGGTGGTGGATCTAAATCTGCCTTATAACGCCATATTGGGGCGGCCATTCCTCAACCGTTTCGGAGCAGTGATATCGCAAAAGCACCTGAAGCTGAAATATCCATCCTGGGACGGTGTGGTCTCAATCCGAGGTAATCATAAGTTAGCGGCTGAATGCTACCTGCTCATGACTCAGAAGAGCTGCGATAGGTACGTGTGCATGACGGTGGACCCGTATGAACAAAATGATGAGAAGCGCACTCAGCCTATAGATAAAATGACTCACGTCCCGGTTAACAGAATAGATGGGGCTGTATTTCTGGTTAGCAATAACCTCAGCCCAGAGGAAAACTTCCAGTTAGCCCAACTGTTAAATAAATACAAAGGAGAGTTAGCATGGAAACCCTCCGACATGCCCGGTATCTCGCGGGAGGTGGCGGAACATCGACTCAATGTCAACCATGATGGAAAACTGGTCCAGCAGAAATGACGTGTTTTCTCGACCAAAAAAGCAATGGCTATCGAATAGGAAGTCGCAAAACTTCTTGACGCTGGCTTTATTCGAGAAGTGCAGTATCCCACCTGGTTGGCTAAACATGTTCAGGTTCCCAAGCCCAGTAGGGAGTGGCACATGTGCATTGACTTCATAGATTTGAATGACGCTTGCCCTAAAGATTGTTACCCACTTCCCCAAATTGATCAGCTGGTTGATCAAGCTGCCGGGTATGCATACTTCAGCTTGTTAGATGCCAACTCGGGGTACAACCAAATCTCCATGGCCAAGGAGGATGAAGAGAAAACTTCTTTCATCACTCCGAAGGCCACTTATTGCTACACAGCGATGCCTTTTGGGCTAAAAAATACTGGAGCCACCTTCCAGCGAATGGCGAATCAAGTCTTTGAGAAGTAGATCGGGTGAAACATAGAAGCATATATCGATGACATACTGATTAAAACCCAAAGCTTCAAAGATCACTTGTCTGACCTGGTGGAAGTCTTTGAAGTGATGAAGCGGTATCAGATGAAGCTGAACCCTCGAAAGTGCATGTTCGCCTTTCAAACGGGCAAATTTTTGGGTTACGTGGTCAGCCAAAAGGGCATTCAACCCAACCCGTCAAAGGTCAAAGCTATCCAAGACATGATATCTCCTCGAACTGTAAAAGAGATCCAGAAGCTAACGGGGAGTGTTATCGTGTTGGGACGGTTTATCTCTAAGCAAGGCGAGAGGTGCCTTCCTTTTTTCAAGGTTATATGCAAAAAAGCCGTTTTTGGATGGACAACAGAATATGAAGAAGCATTCGCAAGCCTGAAGGCCTACCTATCATCTAACTTAGTATTGACAAGACCAGAGCCTGGCAATATCCTGTACTTATACCTTGGGGTTGCCGACGAAGTGGTTAGCGCGGTCCTTGTACGGGATGACGATCACACACACCGCCCTGTATACTTTGTGAGTCACATCTTGAAGGATGCCGAGCTGAGATACGCCCGTATTGAGAAAATAGCGTTCGCATTGGTGCAAGCCACACGGAAAATGGATCGGTATTTTCAAGCTCACACCGTCATTGTGCTCACGGATCAACCTTTAAAAAGGATATTCCGGAAGCCCGAATCCTCGGGGAGAATGCTGATTTGGGCTATCGAGCTTGAACAATATGGCTTGCACTATCGATCCCGACCGTCTATGAGGGCTCAAATTTTAGCAGACTTTATCGCGGAATGCACCTTCACGCCGGATCCAATGACAGAGTTGACTGAAAAAGAAAAAGAAGAGTTGGATCTCCCTTTCCCTAAAACTTACACCGACCTATGGGTCATACACGTGGATGGTGCCAAAAATCAAGAGCTTGCCGGGGCCGGAATCTTCATGAGTGGGCCTCACGGCATCCATGTGCGATATGCCATTCGAATCCTGCAGCCGTTGTCTAATAATGACGCAGAATACGAGGCGCTATTAGCCAGGCTCAGGATAGGAAAGAGCATTTCCATCAAGGGAATACATGACTCTGGGAGGTTGGGAGACTTGCGGCTGAAAGTCTGCGGAGACTCCAAGCTGATAATAGACCAAGTGCTGGGACACTCTCAAGCTAGAGAGCCCATCGTGGTGCAATACCTTGCTAAGGTGAAACGCGAGTTGATAGAAATAAAGAAATGTGGCATACAGGTTAGTTTCAAGCATATTCCTCGAGAGGATAACGCTGAGGTGGATAACCTCGCCAAACTCGCAGCAAACCCAGAAGCATCCATATCGAAAGGGGTGTACTATCGGGAGCTACCCGTACCTTCCTTTATGGAAGAACAGGCGACGCTCTGTGTGGAAGAAAGTGAAAATGACTGGAGAATTCCCGTCATAAAATATCTGAAACACGATGAGCTGCCAGCGGATAACGCTGAGAAGAAGAAAGGGCTCAAGCAAGTGGCACGGTGCACGTACTTTAACGGGGAACTGATGCGGAGATATTTCTCTCATCCGGCTGCCAGATGCATAACAGAACAAGAGGGCCTTCATACCCTCCGCGAAATCCACGAAGGAATTTGTGGCATGCATGCATCCGGCGGAACCCTGGCTACACAAGTCTTTAGATCGGGATTCTACTGGCCCACTATCTGGAAAGACTACCATGATTACGTGCGAACCTGCCAGAAGTGTCAGGAATTCTCTAAGATTCCTCGACGGCCTGCCACCAAAATTTATGATCTCATTGCTCCTTGTCCTTTTGCAAAATGGGGAATTGACATCCTTGGACCGTTTCCAAAGGCGAGGTCTCAGTTAAAGTTTGTGGTTGTGGCGGTAGACTACTTTACCAAATGGGCCGAAGCTGAGGCGGTAGCCACCATCACGACAGAGAAAATCTAGCGTTTCTTCAAACACCAAGTTATCATGCGTTTCGGAGTTCCCCGCGTGCTAGTCAGCGATAATGGAACACAATTCACTAGCCAATTCTTTAGAGACCAATGCGAAGAGTTTGGAATCAAGCAAAGATTCTCTTCCGTGGCTCATCCGCAGACCAATGGTCAGGCTGAGGTGACAAACCAAGCCATCCTTAACGGTGTTAAGAAGAACCTAGGGATCTAAAAAGAAGTGGGCAGATAAACTGCCGTATGTGATGTGGGCATACCGCATGACCACAAAAACCAACACAAGAGAGACACCATTCACACTGGCTTTCGGCACTGAGGCCATTACGCCCGTGGAGATTGGTACCATGAGCCTACGAGTGGCTTACTTCAGAGAAGAGCTGAATGAGGAAAGGTTGCGTGTGAATCTTGACGCACTACCTGAATTACAAGAGGAAGCTCTTCTGAAAATGACGTACTATAAGCAAAAGATGACGCGTTATCACAATAGGCGTGTCAAAGAACGACTTCTAAAAGAAGGTGATCTGGTACTCAGGAATCAACGAGCAATTGGTCAACACCGGGGAAAGCTTAGTCCGAACTGGGAAGGGCCATACCGCGTTACCCGTATTGTCGGGAGAGGAGCGTACCATCTGGAGACACTCGACGGTACCCCCTTACCTAACTCCAGGAATATCGCTCGTTTGAAATTATATCATGCTAGATCTTGATTTATCTCTGCACTTTTTACTAACGCTAGCCCTAACCCCTGCTAACGCTCGAGTAATGAGCTCTTTTGTGTTTTGTGGCTACATGTGTGGGTGCAGATGATGAAAGAAAAACGAGAAAGAGGTTGCCAGGAGTGAAAAGTCCTATCCTTGTGATGGTCGGTCCTGATCCACCGACTCACTAAGTGAGGGCACGCCCTGGCATACCTAATATTTAGCGTCAGGAGTGAAAAGTCTTATCCTTGTGATGGTCGGTCCTGATGCACCGACTCACTAAGTGAGGGCACGCCCTGGCGCACCTAATATTTAGCGTTGAGAGTGAAAAGTCATATCCTTGTGGTAACCACGTGTGGGCTATAAGATGAGGCACGCCCCGACATCCCCGGGAGTGAAAAGTCCTTGCCTTGTGACGGTCGGTCCTGATCAGACGACTCACTAAGATGAGGCATGCCCTGGTATCCCTAGAGGTAAAAGCCCGATCCTTATCCCAACCGTTATCGTGGAGACGGCTCGTTAACGAAAGGCATACCTCAAGGAGATAATAACTCCATCCCCGGAAGTGAAAATCCTATCCTTGCGGCCGGGTTGATGTAGACGGCTCGCCAAGGGAAGGCACGATTTCAGGATGAGAGGGTAACGCCGAAAGTGAAAAATCCTAACCTTGTGATGGCCTGTCCTGATCAGACGGCTCACTAGGAAGAGGCACTTTTTGGTCGACCATGGAAATGCGAAAAATCATGAAATCCCTGGCGAAGTGAGCTGGTTGAGAAAGCGATAACAAGCGACACCTATACCCTAGAATGGCGGCGGATCGGCTCCTACGGGAATCTTGTGTCTATTATCGCTTATTTCTTATTAATAGATATTAATTGAGAGTGTGCAGGATATCTCTGACTCCGAGAGATCGCGACACTAGAGGTGATAAAAGAGTTGTATGACTCGTCGGTAAAGTAGACGTGAAGCCAACCACGCTGATGTTGACGCGGTTTAAGGAATAGGGCCTAAAGACCCTATTCGTTGTCTCTTTTGATCAAGGAAAGAAGAATGCTTCTTTCAGGAATGCCCTCCCTGACGAGGCCAAACATCGATTAAGTTGAACATGACAAAACCCGATCAGGGCGATAAGGGCGCGAAGGCCACGCTACAAAAATTTGAAGAAAAAGAAATACAGGAAAGGAAAATGGCACCAACAAAAGATGATATCATATAAGTGTCATTGTTCAAATACCCACGAAGGGACACAAAAATATACAAAGACGAACAAAAAAGGGTAACGCTAAATCCTAACAAAAGAAGGGCCTACTACTGGTCCTCAGAAATCCCCTACTCTGGGTAGCCATCCAATCTGGCCAGGCGGAAGCCCTCGTCATTTAGATCGGAAGAATTCTTCAAAAAGGCGTTAGAAATAGCGTCACCGTCATAAAATTCTTCCCCGTGAATCTCCAGAAAGCTGTCAGCCATGATAGAAGCAGTTTTTTCAATGTACCAGCGACACTTGATTACTGTTTCCGCCTCAAGCGTTGTTTTCTCTTCTACCAAGGCTGCTTTCTCTCCCACCCAAGCTGTTTTCTCCCCCTCAAAAGCGATAATCTTTGACTGTTCAACCGCCAGAGTAGTGTTAGAAGTGGCCAACTGTTCCTTTGCTTCCCTTGCCTCCTCTCTGGCTGCCTCCAGGGCCGTCATATATCTGTCTCGCTCTTCCAGCAGCCGTTGTTTTTCCTCTTGCTCCTGCGAAAGCTTGGCTGCGGAAGCGGCAAGGTCAGCCGTTTTTTGCGACATGCGCTCAGTGTAGTGATGAAATTGGAGGAACCCAGTGAAAAGTTTGGAGTGCAGCAAGTTGGCTTGCTCTTCGTCTCCCACAGTAGCAAAGGAGCTTCATTCTTCAGGAGATGTTAGCATGTGTGCAGCCAAGAACGAAGCAGTAACGGCCGAGTTGTCGCCCCCCATGGCCGCAATCCCCGAACTACGAAGCGTAGTCATATCCACCTGATGAGTGATGGGCCCAGTGGCATTATATGAGCTTACGTTGCCCATAAGATTGGACACTACCGTCCCCTCCCCGAAGCACTTAAGCATGGAAGCATCGGAAGGAACAAAGACCACGACGGCAGGAGAAGGAGGCTGGTTGGAAGTAGAACCTCCCTGGGGCCCGACTGTTTCATGAGGCTGGTTAGAAGCGGAACCTCCCCAGGGCACGAATGATCCCTGGGGCTGATAAGAGGAGAAACCCAACAGCTCATCAGTATGGACCACGTTGGAGGAATAGTGAGGAACTTCCGAGCCGAACGAAGGTGGAGAAGTCTCAAAAGGCCTAGGCATGACCACTCCCTAAAAAATGCTACTGGTCTGGCCCTAGGGGAGGTGCTAAAGAGTCAAGGGCGATTTGAGGCCCCTCCCTAACATCAGCTTGACTTGAGGACCGACTCCTACCTGCTCTAGTAGACCTCTATCTCTTCCTTGGTTGAGTCAAAATATGCCTCAAGTCCATCTTGCCTCGCGACAGTGAAGGATTAGAGGCACGAGAAGTAACCTATGAAGATAAACAATGAAAAATAAAAGAAAAGGCAGAAAGGCATTGAAAAAACAGCGCAACAAGTATAGGGGAGCGATAGCCGTTACCGTCTCAGCGGCAGGTGCTTTCGAAAAACCAGCCGCGTCCGAAGAAGGCGGAATTAGTGGCAGGAGGGTGGCAACGCTCCTTGTCTTCCTTTTCTTCTTTCCTTTCGCGGGAGCCCTGCGAGCAACTGACTGGGAGGAGGAGCAGCGATTGATATGACAGGAATACCAACCGGAATGGTGTCGGTTTCCTTATCAATAGAGACTGAAGATGTTTGGGGAGGAATCAAAGCGATAACAGAAGGAGTAGCTGAAGTGGTGGCGATATTAACAGTCGCGACCGATTCTCTATCTCCAAGTCTCTAATTACATCTCCTTCCCTTGCATTACTGCTCTCGGGAACGTACTTTAGATCAGTTGCTGTAAAAGCACAAAACAGCGTCAGCGTTAGTACTAATACTGAAAATCAAAGATTGACGTGATACTCACGTCTAACACAGGCTCTGATATCTGTCCTGCAAGCTAGAAGACGGGTGTGAACGCTGATTTCCAGACTGAGCAACTAATCAAACCAACCCTGTTCCGTCTCGTCAAGAGCCACGCGACGCCAAGCCTTGTCCTTGACGCCGTGGTTGAAACCAGACCGCCACCATGGCTCCGAAAGCTCGGGAGTCTCAACCACAAAAAACTGCTCTTTCCATTTATCAATGGAAGACTCCAAGTGAAGGAGTTTCCAGGTGAAGTTCTGGACCGAATCATCATCCTAACGAGGTGATATCCCTATCACACCCCGACGGTTATACATCTTGAACAAAGACTTCAGTAATGCAAGGGAAGGAGATGTAATTCCTTTGCACTTGCAGAGTTCTAGAAATGCATAAATGCCACAGTAGGCATTCGGGGCCAGTTGAACAGGGTTCAGATCCAGAGAAGTAAGCAACTCTTGGATAAACGGGTCAATCGGAAATCGGAAACCATAATGGAACATCTGGGCATACATGATTCTGCGCTTGCTGGTCAGAACACTATTTAGGCGTAAAGACTCGGGGGCGACAGAAGCTTTAAAACCCTCAGGGAGGGTGGCACTGTGATCGGACAGATGTTTATCAGGAATGGTAGAAGAAGTAATAGTACTGACTATGGTCTCTATTTTTTCTTCATCAATTGATTTAGACCTAGAAGCACGAGTTTTTCTTTTTGTCATGGTGAAAAAAGAAAAGAAAAAGATGAAGGAGATAGCGAGGGAAATGAAGAAGTACCCTTTTTAGAAGAAAATCGAAGAACCCAGGAGGTGAAAACCTGAAATGCAAGAAGATTTGAGAAGATGCAGAGAAATAGATTATCGAAAGTGAAAAAAGAAATAAAGAGAGGGGTTTTATAACCCTAAGAGGCTAAAAGAAATGATTGTTGGAACAGTCGCGACGCGCGTGACAGGCATAAGCAATGAGTATAACCCTAGAAAGGAGAGAAGGTGCTTTGATCCTATCAAATCACGCTAGCCCTGGCATCCTGATGACCAGACACATGTCTCTGAACCATCATGATCCTTCGCTCATATTAATGAGGGGATTCTAAGCATTAAATGCTCCGAAATAGCAAAATGACTTTATCGGAAAGAGGCCAAGCATGATGACGTAATCAACAAAGATAACGCCAAGAAGCAAATTAATAGTTATCCAGAGTGAAATAACAGTCGTTATTATCCAAGCGTTATCAGTTATTACAAGCCAAATGAAACCAATGTTGGAAGAGAAAAATAAAAATAAAACACTCTCAAGCGCTGCCTTGTTCCCATCACGGAAGAACTCCTTTGATGCCCCCGGCATTTATATCCTTCAACCTCTCGAAGGCATAGTCAGCTACCTTGGCAGGATCGAAAGCCTCACTGCGGTAATAATCTGGGAATCCAACGGCAAAAGCCTGTATCGCCTTATCTTTCCAGCGCGATATCTCATTGGGCACCTTCGCTAGCTTCGCATCGCGGGCTGATATCTCTTCACGAAGGAGAGAGTTTCTTCTATTGGTGGCCACCAGTTCTGCCTCCAGAAGTTCTATCTTGGCTTTCCCTATCGACTTCTCTCTAGCTAATTCAGCACGGCAATCGTTAAGCTCTGCTTGGGTATCGCTTTGGAGTTGCGTCAGCTCCGCTACCTTAGAGGGGAACCTCGAGCCTTGTCACCCTGGATATCGAGAAAGTAATTTAGCATGCGAAAGCCAAATATTACACCTACTATCGAACCCACTGGCTCGCTTCGCGATAACGGGTCTGATATTCCCAGTGCACGAAGGTAGACAGATCCAAGCGATAGGAAGTGGCTCCTTGAGGACCTTGAGAAGACAGATTGGCGGTAAAGGGAGGAGAATGATTTTCAGCGGAACCACCGACTCGTGAGATAGAAGTGCAGAATAATGGCGGAAGGCCATTTATTAGGGGCTCTGGAGTAACGTCAGGCTCACGATTCGGTGCAGCGACATCAGGGATGCAGGAAGAGATAGGAGAGTCAGGAGCGGTTGTTGGAGGAGGAAGGTTGACCTCTGGCGGAACCTCGAAAGTATCAGGAGGAATTTCGGTTGATGCCTCAGCTGCTGCCGCCGTCTTGGAGGTACTTGCGCCATCAAGGGCATCAGCCCCAGTAGCCGAAGCTTCATTCGCCTTCTTCAAAGCATGACGAAGCCCAAAATCGGTATCCATGTCCTTGCTACCGCTGTCGGTTACTTCAGTTTTAGGATGATTCGGAGTCACTCCTTTCCGAATGGGTAACCAATTCTCGAGGAAATGGGAAGTACGGTTGGAGGTACCACGTCTGGCAACAGTCTTGAATCTCTTTCTTTTTGGAGCGGCAGGGTGATTGGAACTCTTAGGCGGAGGAGATGGTGGCAGTGATTGAAGCGGCCTCACGTTCATAGGAACGTCCTTATCGCTTGACGGTTGATTTCCAGTGTCACCTGCCACCAAGGCACATCAGAGCAATGATTAAGCCGAAGTGATAACGAAGGGGAAGAAACTTACTTATAGTACACTTCTCTATAAGCCTGTACAAGGCAAACTCTCGAATGCGAAAAGATGAGTTTAGCTCCAGCAGCACGTGCGTTTGTCGAAGCTCTTCCTTGGATACTATTGACGGGTTTGTCCAAAGGGAGTCATTAAGACACTGATTGAAGCCCCTGAGCCAGGGGTGGAAAGGCAAATTCACAATGAAAAAACCGCTCTTCCAATCGGCCACAGTCCCTTCAAAGCCCTGGAATTTCTGCCAGAATGACTGCACCAATGCATCATTCCATCTTGGAGCAATATCTACCACACAGTTGCGGCACCTAAAACTAAAAAACTTGCGGAATAAATTGACAGACGGGACAAGGATACCCCGCAACTCGCAAATGTGAATGAAGGCAAGAAGAAGGAGGCGTAATCTGAGCCAGGTTAGTGTCATATCGAACTAATAAACTTTTCACTGCCTCATGGATGGGAAAGAGAAAGCCATAGAGGAACATGCTAAAATATACCATCCTATTGCCCTCCGATAGAGGGTCATGAAGCCGATGACCGGCATCAGGAATTCTAACGGAGTAACCGGGAGGGAAAAAGATACTATTTTCCTCCACTTCTGCCTCTAAAACTGCTTGATCAACAAAAACACTGGGTGTTCTCTCAATTTCTAAATTTATGGGCCACTGAAAATTCTGGAGACTTCTCAAAGACCTATTTGTAGCCAGAGGCCACTGAGAATCCTTGGGTATCCTAGAGGTGTTCATAATGAATCAGCAAGAAGAAAATCTGAGGAAAAAGAAGCGAAGTACCTTGAGTAGAAGGCGGTGGATAAAACTGCCGGCGCCGGCGAACGGTGGTCGTGACTTCCTTCGAAGCAAGAATCTAGAGAGAGAAAGGGAGAAAATTTCAAAGTGCAGGCAAAGAGTATTAAAAGAGAGCAGTTGCTCCCTTTTAAAGGCTGAGATCGAGAAGTGAACAGCCTGTAAAAGCGGGACACGCCCCAAAGTAAAAGTGACACGTGTAAAAACCTCAGAAGGATATTTATGTCCACACATTTATATCTTTGGAGGGGGTAGTTACTGACAATCAGTTGTAAGCGGTTACGTCGAAGCAACAGTCATTTTCTCAGTGATAGCCATCCAAAGAGGAGCTAACGCCCGAGCATGCAAAACTAAAAAGGCAAAGCATCATTTCATTTAAAAAACAATAAGCCATACGACATCTACAAGGGATTGCCAAGGGCGGAATCAATCCTCGTCAGGCTAATAAGAGGACCAGTAGCAATATTCCTCATCGGAGGGCGGAAGCTCCTCATCAGCGAAAGGAGGGGATTTATCAGCTTTTCGCTCCGGGCTCAACGTCAATGGTTTGGATTTCTCCTTTGTAGCTAAAGATGCCGCCTTAACAATGGTATCACCTAAAGGAATCTCCTCTTCAAACCAGTCAGCAGGAGGGAACAATTTTTTTCCCTTACACATCGGAGGGGCTGAAAATGAAGAAAACCAACCAGTGGTTTCAGAATGTGCTCTCTTCTTCGATCTCTTCCGACCTCTACGGTGGGGCAATCTCCTCTTCCGATACGGCGGCGAAGGAGGATTGTCAGAATCTGGTGTCGTCGGAGGGGTTGGGCGAGATTCTCGCTCATTGAAAACCTGATCATGAGAATCGGCCATGAGAGGAGAAAATTAGTAGCAGCAGAAAAATATGAAGAGGAAGATGAACAGGAAAAAGAAGAAGAACTCCCCATAAATAAATAAAGTGGTGAGACTCTTCAAATTTTTCAAGTAAGAGAAGAATCATTTAATGCATCTCGAGAAGATCAATCATAATGGCAAAATCAAAATTCTTGGATCACGCCTGTTGAGATTTCTCCACGATCAAGAAGCACAGAAAAACCGCCCAATCAGTTATTGTTGGAGAGGCGGCGTGTGATTAAGTGCAAAGCAGTTCGCCAAAGCAACCGTCGCCACCTAGCAGATAAAGAAGAATAAATACTGCAAAAGTCTGACCAGTGTCAGACTCATTTTTAGTTGGGCTTAGCCATAGCTCTCAATCAAAGCTAGGGCTAACGACCTAAAAATGGGAGAAAGATCACAAGTCCAATAACGTAAAGGAGTTTCATTACGGCATAACGGCATGAATATATGTCCGCATACATAAAATATACAAAGGGAAAACAAAAGAGAAAGCGGAGCGGTAAACATTCAAGCCCGGGACCCGGCGTCGTTGTCGTCATCCACCAGTAGAATGGGGATGTCCCTCAAGGCGTCCACCACGGAAGTCAGCTCCGAAGAGGTGTTTCTCATGCTCTTCAGACAGCAGTTCAACAGATCCTTCCTCTGCTGCAGCATGGCGATGACTACCTCGATGTGACAGGCGGCGACAGCCAGCTTGGAGACATTCCCGATGGGATTGAAGTCCCCCATGGTAGCGGCCCCGATCCTGGCCTGAACGGGGGTCATCATTCCCCGAAGTTCTAGCATATCCTCACCAGTGTTCGTCAGCATGTTCTCCAGGAAGCTGACGTCACCCTCAGTGAGATTCTTGAGGGTTAAGGCTTTGGAAATCAGAACATTTCTAGTGAGATCGTCCATGAGGAAATAGTAGATGAGAAGTAGAGGATGTGTGAGGAATCTGCACCGAAAAAGGGTCGTATTTATAGATCCAAAGTAATAGCTGCTCACAAAGGTGTACACCTCAAAAATTGAGTCGTCCCGTTATCCCAGAGCAGTTGGAGGGAGAGGTTAATGCGGAACTCCTGGTAGATACCCGAGATGCTTGAATAGAGTACATATCGGAGAACGTAAGACCTCATCGATATTGCATTTTCACGTAAACTCGCGTCGATATTGCCGGTAGCTATGGTGTAAGACCGCACAAACTGTAAGCGGCTTACCGCAAGGCCAGACCCCACGAGTTTGGAGGTAAATGGCGACACAAAAAACACCCCGACATGAGTGGGCGAAAACCCCTAAGTGTAACTAGTACTTGTCATTATATGTCATTTTCGCTAACGTGACAAAACCACATTTGAGAATGTGCAGGAAAAGCAAGACAATATCGCTTTCCGTATGATATTCGGAGCTCTAAAGGGATAACGCTGGAAAACTCTACCATAACGATGATAATCATATGAGCGCCCCCTCTGTGACCGATCATTACCGTCAGAGATCGGTTCCCGCTATCCACTTCGCTATTACATATCCGACACCAAGGAGCTAACAAAGTGATTAGAAAAACTCAGAGATTCTCACGAATCCGGCGCAGCATAAGAGGAGTAACGTTACCCCAGAGGCCAGGAGAGGCAGCTCTTGGTGAATACTCAGGCTCGTTTTCAGTTGGGCTTATGATAACAATTGATGAAACACCAAGCGTATATTCATCTTCCTACCTCAAGTCAAAGCCGGATCCCTGTAGACCTTAACTGGCGACGACACCCGGCTGCCGCCCCCGAAAGACAGAGGATCTTGGGATGGTTGACATCAGCGGGGGGGGGGGGGGGGGGAGGACCCACACGGCGTCATCCCATCCCAAGAAACCCTGACAATGTCTCATTGGTGATATCCCACTAGCGATATCTGGTCTCGCTGACGCACGCTGATGTCATCCAGCTGACGCATGCTGACGTCATCCAGCTGACGCATGCTGACGTCATCCTGGGCGATATCTCCCTTTGATAACGCCCCCCCCCCCTTTTGGGGTAACGACCTTTCTTTTTTTAGCTATAAATACCACTCATTTCTAGATCGAAGGTAAGAGCTGATTCTCTACCAAAATCTCTGCCAAATTTCACAGCCATACTAATTAAGCATCGGAGTATCTACGCTAGAGTCCCCCCTCCAGCACATTGCAGGTACGATGGACTGCTGCTACAGTGATTCCAGACAGCCATAATCCAGATCCCGCTTCCCAACAGTACGAATCTTATCAGTCAGCAACATCTCGGTGTCGAAATAATGGAGGAAGCTCCTCAAGGATTCCTGAGGTAAATAATCCTTTCTGTGTCGAGACCGAGTGATACGATCCTAGTTGCGTAGGATACGTAGCACGTACCTTTTGATCTTTGTTCAAGACTGGATTTTAATCTACGGAAATAATATGACTCTCTTGATGTTTAAATCTCCTAACAGCTAGGCGTTAAGCAATCTAAACCAAGCAATCGAGGATCTTGAGTAGAATCCTTAAACCTAGACTCCGGTATGAGAATCAACCTAAGGCAAACGACACAATGATGCAATATTCAGGTTTTACTTGAAACAGACTCGAGAATTGCAAGACTCAAGAAGGAACAAGTGCTCACGGATGAACAATGGGCATAAGTTGCAAGAAACAATTGTTCTGATTATCAAAATTAAGCCAAGTCGGCTGGAAGGAGAAAATACTCCTTATATAGTCTTTATAACAAAACCCTAAGTATTTTAAAGTCCCTTCCTTAAATTACTTCTAATTAGCTATTTAAACTAATTAAAAATAATAATTAATTAAATACCCAAATAAATCCATAAATAGAAAAGTCAGCCAAATAAAAGAAAGTCAAAGGTTTCTTTTACTTTGGCGCAAAACTGGGCAGCACGGACTTAATTACGTCAGGAAGGCGACGTAATTACGTCGGGAGCAAAGCGGACCTTGTTTGCCCCTTCTGTTTGGGACGTAATTACGTCATGGGGCTGACGTAATTACGCCGGCATCGAGGCTGGCGGCTCGCGTCCCTCTGTTTGTGGCGTAATTATGCCGGGATGATATCCCCCTAATCACGTCGATCCAAAAGGCCGGTGAAGATCCGGTTACCGGCAGGATCACAGTCACTTGGCGTGATGGTAAGGAGATTAACCATGCGCGGGACTCTCTCTCGCAATGCCGCTCTCTCCATTGCATCCTCGTGCTTCAGCTTTGTGTGAAGGAGTATAGACAACTGATCTTGAAGCTTTTTGGCTCGTGCTCGAGTCACTGGTCCTGAAGGTGGGAAAGGAACAGTGGAGATGCGTGGGATCGCATCATCCCCTCCCCCTTCAGAAGGATTCATCCTCGAATCCAAAGCAGCATCATCCACGCCATAATCATCCCCTACATCATAGAAAGAGAGATCAGCAGCATTAAATGTAGAATTGATTGCACCATACTCACTAGGCAACGCAAGTTTGTATGCGTTATTGTTGATCTTCTCCACGATTTGGAACGGCCCATCACCGCGATGAGAGATCTTGCCACGCCGTTGAGATGGGAAACGCTCCTTGCGCATATACAACCAAACCCTGTCGCCAACATTGAAAGCTACTAGCTTCCGTCCCTCATTGCGCTTCTGAGCAACCTTCTCATTCATACGCTCAATGTTCTGCTTGGCCTTGGCATGGAGTTTCTTCATGAACTCAGCTTTCCGTTCTCCATCTAAACTCACGGCATCACTTAAAGGTAAAAGGGTTAAATCCATAACAGTTCTAGGATTAAAACCATACACAAGTTCAAATGGGGAATAGTGAGTAGTAGAATGGACAGCACGATTATAAGAAAATTTAATAAAGGGCAGGTGATCTACCCAAGTACCAACATGCTTATGAACTAAGGTGCGCAGTAATGATCCAAGAGTACGATTGAGTACCTCAGTTTGTCCATCAGTCTGAGGGTGATAGGAGGTAGAATATAACAATTTAGTACCTATCTTTTTCCATAGGACACGCCAAAAATGACTCCGAAATTTCGCGTCTCTATCACTAACAATAGTCAAAGGAATACCATGTAAGCGAACTACTTCCTTAAAGAACAAACCAGCAATTCGAGTAGCATCATAAGTAGTTGAACATGGGATAAAATGGGACATCTTCGAAAAGCGATCAACCACAACAAAAATACTATCCTTCCCATTCTTAGACTTGGGTAAACCGACTACAAAGTCCATGGATAGATCGGTCCAAGGGTGGGAAGGCGCAAGCAAAGGTAGAAATTTGCCATGGTTAGCGACCTTAGACTTGGCCCTACGGCACACCAGACATCTAGCAACAAGATGCACAACATCACGTTTCATGTGAGGCCAATAAAAATGATCATGCAAGATATCTAAAGTTTTGGTCACGCCAAAGTGACCCATGAGTCCACCACTATGGGACTCAAGCACCAGTAATTCACGCAAAGAACAATGCGGAATACACAAACGTTTCTCCCTAAACAAGTATCCATCATGCAAATAATACTTAGAGCCAGCAATAGACAAGTCATGCGCAAATATAGTACCAAAATCAGCATCAAGTGGATACAAGTCAATAATGTGCGAAAATCCAAGGAGTTTAGCGCTAAGGGAAGTGATCAGTACGCACCTTCGCGACAAAGCATCGGCCACCACATTCTCCTTACCCTGCTTGTACTGAATATGATAAGGAAAAGACTCAATAAACTCCATCCATGTAGCATGGCGGCGATTGAGCTTACCTTGCCCTTTGAGATAGTTCAAGCTAAGGTGATCGGTATGAATGATGAATTCCCTTGGTATCAAGTAATGCTGCCAAGTCTCTAATGCACGCACCAATGCATAGAACTCCTTGTCGTAGGTGGGGTATCTTAGTTGCGCATCCTTGAGCTTCTCGCTGAAGTAAGCAATGGGGCACTTCTCTTGCATGAGTACAGCACCGATCCCCACTCCACTCGCATCACATTCAACCTCGAAGGCCTTGCTAAAATCCGGAAGAGCCAAAATCGGCGCCGAACTCAACCTCTCCTTAAGTGAGTTGAATGCATCTTCTTGTGGCTGCTCCCACCTGAAAACAATATTTTTCTTTGTTAGTTCATTAAGAGGGGCAGCTAAGGAACTAAAATCTTTCACAAAATGATGATAGAAGTTGGCCAGTCCGTGGAAGGAACGGACGTCGCTTGCTATTTTTGGAGTCGGCCACTCCTTGACCGCACGGACCTTCTCCTCATCCACCTGCACACCATCTATACCCACAATAAAACCATGGAATCCAACATGTTCCATGGAAAAAGAGCACTTACTAGGCTTAGCATATAAATGCTGCTCTCGAAGGATTAGAAATACCTCTCTAAGATGCAACACATGTTCCTCTAGTGATTTGCTATAAATGAGAATATCATCAAAATATACTACAACAAATCGACCAATTAAATGCCTAAGAACATGATTCATGAGCCTCATAAATGTACTAGGTGCATTAGTCAACCCAAAGGGCATAACCATCCCTTCATACAGTCCATACTTGGTTTTAAAAGCAGTTTTCCATTCATCCCCTTCATGCATACGAATTTGGTGTTAACCACTCATCAAGTCAATCTTAGAGAAATTTATACTACCACTAAGCTCATCTAACATGTCATCTAAACGAGGTATGGGATGGTGATACTTTATAGTGATCTTATTGATAGCTCGGCAGTCAACACACATGCGCCAGGAACCGTCTTTCTTAGGAACAAGAATAACAGGAACTGCGCATGGAGATAGGCTTCCGCGCACATAACCCTTGCTGAGCAAGTCATCAAGTTGTCTCTGAAGCTCCTTAGTCTCCTCTGGGTTACTCCTATATGCTGGTCGATGAGGGATGGCAGAGCCTGAAATGAAGTCAATACGATGCTCAATACCGCGAACTGGTGGTAATCCGGGTGGTATCTCTTCGGGTACTACGTCCTTGAATTCCTGCAAAAGAGAGGCGATACTAGATGGAGTAGAATGAAAAGGGTCAGAGTTAGAAGAGTTCAAACAATAAGAGCAAAAACGCATTAGAAGTAGGGGTCGGCTTGCGCCAAAATAATCTTTCTTGGAAATCAATATTTTCCTCACTTCGCTATCCTTGGCACACACTCTCAAATTCTTTTTACTTGTCTCTCCTTTTATCCTCTCAATTCCACTCTCAGCATGCTTACTTTTGTCATGCGAATGTTTTCTGACACTCTCAATTTCACTATTTCCATGCTCTATGTTTTCATGGAAGCTGTTTTTCTCACACTCTCTCTGCCCATACTCACTCTTTTCATGGGGGATGTTCGGCTCTCACTATTTCCCTCTTTCCTTTTGACTCTCAAGCCTTCTCTTTTCCTCTCAATTTCTTTTGTTATCTGATACTCAGCATGGGACTTAGCAAGCCAATGCTGGTCCTTCAGTACCTCGGCCGGTGTGAGAGGCACCAATGTAAACTTCTGTCCGTTCTTTACTAACTTGTAGTGATTGCGCTTGCCATCATGAATGGCCTCTCTATCATACTGATATGGCCTCCCAAAGATGATATGACTCACTTGCATTGGGACTACATCACACAGCACCTCATCCTTGTACTTGTCAATTGAGAAATTAACTAGCACTTGTCTAGTCACCTTGATCCCTAGCCCATCCGTCATCCATTGTAAGCTGTACGGATGTGGATCTTTGATTATTTGTAACCCGAGCTTGTGCACCATCATCCAGCTCACACAGTTAGTGCAACTCCCATTATCAATGATGATTGCACACCCTTTCTTATCAACCAATCCGCGAGTATGAAATAGGTTTTCTCGCTGTTCTTCATCAAGAACCTCTTCTTTCACTTGTGCGCTTAGGCTACGGCGCACCACCATCAAGTGACGCTCGGGCTTTAGACAATCCTCCTCTGACTCATTGTCCTCTTCATCATCCCCTCCATCTGAACCCCGATTGTCTTCATCTGATTCTTCATCTCCATTGGGTCTTATGATGAACACTCGTTTGTTAGGACATTCGGCTCTTCGATGGCCTCTCCCGTTACATTGAAAGCAAACAATGTCTTTGGTAGGTGGTCGGTCAGTAGGTGGTGTATAAGGCTTGCTACCGGCCGGTCTAGGAATAGAGTTAGTACTGGTTCCCCCTTTGGTATGAGGTAATGCCCTAGGTGTAGCATTCGGACCCTTAACATCCTTTTTCCAAGGTTTCTTCCAAGTACTAACCTTGGTACTTGTCGGCGCTGTTAGGGCTCTACTATACGGAACCCTCTCCTTCTGTTGCTTCTCTATTTTAGTTGCTAAGTGCAACATTCCTCTCAACGAATCATAAGGGTGGAGTTCCAATGTGTTAGCAATATCCCTATTCAAGCCGTTGAAGAACCTTGCCATCTTAGCGTCTTCACTTTCAACCGCTTCTACTCTAGCTAAGGCAATTTCCATCTCGTTGTAGTACTCACTAACACTCTTACTTCCTTGTGTTAGTGACTAGAATCTCTTGTGAAGCTCTTGGTGAAAATAAGGAGGCACAAACCTCTCCCTCATGAATGCCTTCATTACTTCCCATGTAAGCGGCCCATCTCGCCTTAAGGTGCGATTCCTAATGGTTTGCTCCATCCAATAAGTAGCATACCCACTAAATTTGACGGCTGCCAGTTTCACCTTCTTATCCTCTGAGTAGTTATGATAGAAAAAGATTGAATCAACCTTTTTCTCCCATACCAAATACGCGTCTGGGTCATCTGCACCATCAAACGGTGGAATTTTCATCTTGATGCTACTGAGATTCGCATCAAATCTATTCTCCACTTTCTCATTCAGCCTACCACCCTGCCTAACCCTTGGTACACGACCCTCGTTACCATCTGTATCAGGTAACGGACCTTGTTGACCTCAAGGTGGAGGTTTGGGAGCACCACGCTCTTGTTCTGCAAGGCGCTCGTTGGGAGTCCCCCGACTATGCCTAGCAACGGGTGAAACGTACTCCTGCCTTGGATGTCCATCACTCTCGTCATCAGTATCGTCGAGATGACCATCTGAAACATCACCCCCAAAAGGGTCCTCCTTTCTCGGTACTGAACCGTGAGAGCTATGCCCCTGGTTAAGAGTAGGTACCCTATGCAACTCAACACCTTTAGCCTGCGACTCTTCAACCCGCAGTAACCGACTTGCAGTCGTTCTAACCTCAGCTGCTACTCCCCTTAGTTCAACCGTGAGTGACTCGAGAGCTACCAACACCGGATTGATGTTTGGTCCAGTGACTTCGTCGGACATCCTGTAGTTCCTGAAAGCACAACACTAGCAAAACACGTAAAATTTCACTAATCCTAGCACTCCCTCACGTGTTTACACTCGTGTTTATTCACTCTAATAATCTCACAAATAAGCACTCAAATTTCCTGCAATGTCGATTGTTAGTAAGACTCAAGAATAAGAATAAAGCTTCCAAAGATACTCCCAAGCACAACTAGTTGCAAAACAAATGTGGATATTAGGTAACCGAGTAGTTGCAATAAGCAATCAACTATGCAATTATCTAATGGAGTAGAAAGCAATGTATTAGGGATCAAAGATGAGACCAAAGACCCAAGAACAACTCAAATATGTCGCAAGATGCGATTCTTTTGATAGACAATATGCGTTCACTTTGCTCTTGCCGCTTTTGCTTTCCTTTTGATATTGGAGTTCAACACTTTTATCTTTTGTAATTGTAAATTGACGTAGTCTTTAAATATTTATTTTATTTTTTTTTGTTTTTTTCTTTTTACTACGTACACAATTTAGTGTTTCGATCACAGATTTTGAGTCCAAACTCCAAATCACTTGATTCTTTTTGATTTGGATTCCTAACAAACACAGCTTTCCAACGATACCTTTCTTATTGAAAACGCACTTCAATAGCTATACATAATTACAATTTCGAAACTCACACACACGTATCGAACCAAGCACACAAGGAAATCGGTTTTAGAATTCAGAAGAAGAAGAAACGATTTTAGCGATGAAAACTTGAAAATAAAAGGGATACCTTACCAATCATGAACACTTTAAGCTCCGCTACCAACTGATACGATCCTAGTTGCGTAGGATGCGTAGCACGTACCTTTTGATCTTTGTTCAAGACTGGATTTCAATCTGTGGAAATAATATGACTCTCTTGATGTTTAAATCTCCTAACAGCCAGGTGTTAAGCAATCTAAACCAAGCAATCGAGGATCTTGAGTAGAATCCGTAAACCTAGACTCCGGTATGAGAATCAATCTAAGGCAAACGACACAGTGATGCAATATTCGGGTTTTACTTGAAACAGACTCGAGAATTGCAAGACTCAAGAAGGAACAAGTGCTCACGGATGAACAATGGACATAAGTTGCAAGAAACAATTGTTCTGATTATCAAAATTAAGCCAAGTCGGCTAGAAGGAGAAAATACTCCTTATATAGTCTTTATAACAAAACCCTAAGTATTTTAAAGTCCCTTCCTTAAATTACTTCTAATTAGCTATTTAAACTAATTAAAAATAATTATTAATTAAATACCCAAATAAATCCATAAATAGAAAAGTCAGCCAAATAAAAGAAAGTCAAAGGTTTCTTTTACTTTGGCGCAAAACTGGGCAGCACGAACGTAATTACATCAGGAAGACGACGTAATTACGTCGGGAGCGAACCGGACCTTGTTTGCCCCTTCTGTTTGGGATGTAATTACGTCATGGGGCTGACGTAATTACGCCGGCTTCGAGGCTGGTGGCTCGCGTCCTTCTGTTTGTGGCGTAATTACGCCGGGATGATATCCCCCTAATCACGTCGATCCAAAAGGCTGGTGAAGATCCGGCTACCGGCAGGATCACCGTCACTTGGCGTGCTGCTCCCTCCATTGCATCCTCACACTTCAGCTCTGTGTGAAGGTGTATAGACAACTGATCTTGAAGATTTTTGGCTCGTGCTCGAGTCACTGGTCCTGAAGGTGGGAAAGGAACAGTGGAGATGCGTGGGATCGCATCACCGAGGTAAACTCAAAATAAAATCCATTGACAATTCAACCCATGGGTGGTTAGCAACGGGAAGGGGCATATAAGTGGCGTGGCGCATAGATTTAGACTTGGCCTTCATTTTTGGTGACATTGACCTTCGTTTTTGGCCAAAAGAAGTGTGTTTTAAGAACATGCAAAGTCTTGGTAATGCCAAAATGGCTACTTAAAGCACAGAAATGTGCTTCCAGCACTAGTAACTCCCTAACGCTAGAAAGTTGTATGCATAGCCGATGACGTTTGAACAAAAATTATCATGCCGAATGAAATACAAGTGGGGACCTTTAGCAAAAGAAGCTTATAATTCATCACGGAAGTCCTCATCATGCTCATATAATTCAGTCAAATAGGAAAAACTAAAATCTGAGCATCAAGGGTGTTTAAGAGGACATACCGATGAGGGAGAGCATCAGCGACCACATTTCCTTTCCCTTATTTATACTAGATGGTGTACAGAAAAGCCTCAATAAATTCCATTCACTTAGCATGTCGTTTGTTTAGCTTTGCTTGGCCTTGGAAGAATTTCAAACTCAAATGATCAGTATGTATCACAAACTGGTTAGGTAACATGTAGTGTTCCCACACCATAAGTTCCCTCACTAAGGCATATAGCTCCCGATCATAGGTCGAATAATTGAGTTGCGCTCCGTTGAGTTTTTCACTCAAATAGGCTATCAGGCGTCCTTCTTAGGTGAGCACTGCCCAGATACCGATACCACTCGCGTCACACTCTAGCTCGAACGCTGATACGATCCTAGTTGCGTAGGATGCGTAGCACGTAATTATGATCGTTGTTGAAGGATGGATTTCTATGAGGAAATAATGAACTCGACGAGTACGAGCTTAGACCACTCAGCTAACCTATGCTAAGAGCCCTAATCGATTTCAAGTCAACGATCTTGTATCGAGTTCCTAGGACTAGACTCAACAATTGTGAGAATCACACTAAGAGAAACAAAATAATAGGGTTGCAATTTCTGTTTTACTTGTTGACGACTCGAGTATTGCAGACTTGAGAAGGAACAAGGTTCAAGCACATGAGTAATTGGGCTGAGATTTGAAAGAACAAAGTCTTAATTTTATCAAAATAACAGCCAACCTTATAATGAAGTTAAGCGACTGCTTATATAGTGTTTTACAACTAACCCTAATAGAAATAGAAGTAGGAGTTCTAATTAAGGAAAAAGATATAATTAACTAATTAATTAAATAAAGTAATTAACTAATTAATTAAAACAAATAAATAGAAAGTCCGTTGTCCCAAATCAGCGTTGGACAAGGAGTCCTCGCACAGCAAGAACTCGCGCACCGCGCACCCGGATTAGGTTTGCGCTCGCCTCCGCACCCCGAATTAGGGTTTAGGCTATCTTCTAAACGCCTCGGGCTTTTCTGATGAAACTTAGGCTCATATTCCTTGACATGTTGCAGTACATGTCGAACTTGATTGTTGGATGAAACCGCTCCATCTACACATCGATCTGCTACCCAGCAGAATCACCATCATACGATGTGATAGTGAGTAGGTTGACCACGCGTGGGACCTTCTCTCGAAGTGTAGCCTCCTCAAGTGTCATCTCGCACTCCAGCTCCTTGTGAATGAGGGATGGCAACTTATCTTGAAGCTTTCTAGCTCTCGCACGCGTCATTGGACCAGCAGGTGGCAAAGGCACGTCGATGCGTGGATTCGCATCATTCCCTCCCCTTTCGAAAGGATTCGCCCTCGAATCCTAATCAGCATCAACATCAAGTCTATAATCGTCCCCTACATCAAACAAAGACAAGTCAGAAATGTTGAAAGTAGAGCTAATGGAACCATACCCACTAGGTAACGCAAGCGTGTAAGCATTATTGTTGATCTTCTCAACAATCTGAAATGGTCCATCTCCTCTTGGGGATATCTTGCCACGACGTTGGGCTGGAAAATATTTCTTGTGCATCTGCAGCCACACCCAATCGCCGATATTGAAGGCAACTAGTTTCCTTCCTTCATTCTACATAAGCACCACCTTCTCATTCATTCGCTCAATATTTTGTTTTGCCTTGGCATGTAATTACTTTACGAATTCAACCTTCTGTGCACCATCTACACTTACAACATCACTCAAAGGTAAAGGAGTTAAATCCATAACAATCCTAGGATTAAACCCATAAATAAGTTCAAAAGGTGAGTAATGAGTAGTGGAATGGACAGCACGGTTGTAAGCAAACTCAATAAATGGTAAATGATCAACCCAGGTAGAAACATGCTTATGAACTAATGTGCGCAATTGTGAACGAAGTGTTCGATTCACCACCTCGGTTTGACCATCTGTTTGTAGGTGATAAGACGTTGAATACAACAATTCGGTACCACGTTTCTTCCATAAGACACGCCAAAAATGGTTGAGGAACTTGGTATCTCTATCACTCACAATAGACAAAGGAATTCCATGCAAACGAACTACTTCACGAAAGAATAAATCAATAATTTGGGTAGCATCATAAGTAGTTGAACATGGAATAAAGTGGGAAATCTTGGAGAATTTATCCACGACAACAAAGACACTATCCTTCCCATTTTTTGACTTAGGTAGCCCTACAATAAAATCCATGGACAGATTGGTCCAAGGATGGGAAGGCGCAGGTAATGGAATGAACTCGCCATGATTAGTTGACTTTGATTTGGCCCTACGACAAATTAGACATCTAACAATAATGCGCACTACATCGGACTTCATATTAGGCCAATAAAAATGATCATGCAACACATCTAAAGTGTTAGTTACACTAAAGTAGCCCATCAAACCGCCGCTATGGGATTCATGCACAAGCAATTCATGTAATGCATATGCTTGAATAAATAACCCTCATGCTTATAAAATTTAGAACCAGCAATAGACACACCATGTTTACCCAGCAATAGTTACTTGAATAAATGTCACCAAAATCAGCATCGAGAGGGTAGAGCTCAATTATATGCGAAAATCCAAGTAACTTGGCATTCAAAGAAGTAATTAGCGCATACCTTCGTGATAGGGCATCAACGACTACATTTTCTTTACCTTGTTTGTAATGAATGTGATAAGGAAAGGCCTCGATAAACTCCATCCAGGTGGCATACCGTCGGTTGAGTTTGCCTTGTCCCTTGAGGTACTTCAAGCTCAAATGGTCTGTGTGTATGATGAATTCACACGGCATGAGGTAATGCTGCCAAGTCTCAAGTGCGCGCACAAGAGCATAGAACTCCTTGTCGTAGGTAGGGTATCTCAGCTGCGCGTCCTTGAGCTTCTCGCTGAAGTAGGTGATGGGACGCTTCTCTTGCATAAGAACAATGCCAATCCCCATTCCACTCGCGTCGCATTCGATCTTAAATGCCTTGTTGAAATCCGGGAGAGCTAACACCGACGCCGAGCACAAGCGCTCTTTGAGTGTGGCAAACGCCTCCTCTTGCTGCTGCTTCCACCTGAAAAGAATGTTCTTTTTTGTTAGTTCATTCAAAGGCACGATGATAGTACTAAAATCCTTGACGAATCGTTGGTAAAAGCTCACCAAGCCATGGAATGAACGCACGTCACTCACGTTCTTTGGAGTTGGTCACTCCTTGATCGCTCGGATCTTCTCCTCGTCAACTTTCATTCCATCTACACTCATAATAAAACCAAGAAAACCAACCTGTTCCATTGCGAATGAACACTTACTAGGTTTAGCATATAATTGTTGTGCACGAAGTGTTACAAATACTTCTCTAAGATGGAAAACATATTCATCAAGTGACTTGCTATAGATTAAAATATCGTCAAAGTAAACTACAACAAATCTGCTAATAAAGTTCCTAAGAACATGGTTCATTAATCTCATGAAAGTGCTATGAGCATTAGTTAATCCAAAGGGCATAACCATCCATTCATACAAGCCATATTTGATTTTAAAGGCTGTTTTCCATTCATCACTTTCTTTCATACTAATTTGGTGGTAACCACTCATCAAATCAATCTTAAAAAATATCAGGCTACCACTTAATTCATCTAACATGTCATCTAAACGAGGTATAGGGTGACGATACTTTACAGTAATTTTATCGACTGCTCGACAGTCAACGCACATGCGCCACGTTCCATCTTTCTTTGGCACTAGGATCACGGGAATGACTCATGGGGACAGACTTTCCCTCACGTATTCATGGCTAAGCAATACGTCCACTTACCGCTGCAGCTCTTTCGCCTCCTCCAGATTACACCTATAGGATGGTCGGTGAGGGATGGTGAATCTGGGCAGAAAATCAATTTGGTGTTCAATGCCTCCGATTGGGGGCAATTCGGGAGGTATCTCCTCGAGTAGAACATCCTTGAATTCCTGCAAAAGAGAAGAGGGTGGTTTGCACTAAAATAATTTTTTTGAAAAATCAGTGTTCTCCGCTTGGCATATACACTCAATTTGTTTTTATTTGCCTCTCCTTTTGATCTCTTAATGCCACTCTCAGCACGCTTACTATTTTTGTGCGAATGTTTACACTCACCCTCTGTATGCTTACTCTTTTCATGCGAATGTTTTCCTGTCGCACACTCGCCCTCTGCATGCTTACTCCTTTCATGTGAATGTTTTTCACTAGCACACTCAGTTTCGCTCTCTTTCTTTTCGTCACTCAATCCTTCTTTTTATCTCTCAATTCTTTTGGCGATCTCATATTCAGCATGTGACTTAGCAAGCCATTGCTAGTCCTCAAAAACTTCAGCTGGTGTCAAAGGTGTCAAGTTGAATTTTCTGCCATCCTTCACTAGCTTGTAGCGATTGCTCTTTCCTTCATGATTCGCCTCTCTATCAAACTGCCAAGGCCCTCTAAGGAGGATATGACTCGCTTGCATAGGTACGACATCACAAAGTACCTCGTCTTTATACTTGCCAATACTGAATTTAACAAGTACCTACTTGCTCACCTTGATCCCATTACCATCCGTCATCCAATGCAAGAGATACAGTTTCGGATGTTTCACGGTCTACAAACCCAGCTTCTGAACCATCAATGAACTCATACAATTTGTGCAGCTCCCATTGTCGATTATGATTGAGCAACCCTTGTTATCAATTACACCGCGAGTGTGAAATAAGTTATCTCCCTGCTCTTCGTCGCACACTTCTTCCTTTGCTTGTGTACTTAGATTTCTGCGTACTACAAGCATCTTAGCTCGTTCACCCTTTTGACACTCATCATCCGAATTACTATCATCCTCTTCACTGATTTCAGATAGCTCCTCATCATTATCCGACTCTTGATCACCGTTCTGCTGAATGATAAACAGTCGCTTGTTTGGGCAGTCCGCCTTCCTATGTCCTCTCCCATTACACTTAAAATAAATAATATCCTTCGTGGCTGGTCGATCAGTAGGTCGATTGTATAGCTTGTTACTAACCGATTTAGGAGGGACAACAGTGCTAGAACCGCTCTTCGAAGTGTAAGGCAACACCTTCGATGCACTCTTGTCATCCTTAGCCCATGATTTCTTCTAAGATGAAGAGTTGTTGCTGGTCTGACTCGAGGATTTATAGGAACTCTTAGCTTTCCTATGCTTCTCAATTTTAAGAGCCATGTGGAGCATCTCCTCAAGAGTATCATATTGTGTTAACTCTAATGCGTGAGCGATCTCTCAGTTCAGTCCGCTAGTGAATCGAGCCATAGTTGCTTCAAAACTCTCTTCGACTCCTGCTTGAACCAAGGCAATTTCCATCTCATTAAAATAGGCGCCAACACTCTTACTCCCTTGTGTTAAGGTCTGTAACCTTTGGTAAAGTTCACGGCTGAAGTGGGAAGGGATAAAGCGACGCCTCACGACCACCTTTATTAATTCCCAAGTCTGAATGGGGAGATCCCCTATGGCAGTCCGCTTGAGATTAATCTGTTCCCACCAATGAACCGCATATACACTAAATTCCAACCTTTTTATCCTTGGAGTAGTTATGGCAAAGAAAGATGGACTCTACCTTCCTTTCCCACATCAGGTATTCATCTGAGTCATCGGCACCATCAAATGGAGGGATTTTCATCTTGATACTACCAATATTTGCGTCAACCCTAGCCTCATCCCTTGGTCTTTCCCCAGCCCTTCCTCTAGGACCATCTCGGCATCATATATACCCGTCACCCACATCAGGCTCTTCATTCCGATCTGCGTGTGGTACTTGAGGTCCACGCCTAGAAAGTCACCTCGGAGGATTCAGTACCAGAGTGCGTTGTGGATTGCGGTTGGCAACCGGCGGATCATATGCTTGCCTTATAGAATTAGCATCCTCATCAGAAGTGTCGGAGATATGGTTGTCACTTAGGATTCGGGTTTATTGGCACAAGGGCCGCAAGCCTTGCTCCTAGTTCAACATTTGTAGCCGCTTGCCTTTTGTCCCTCATCCTCATTTGTTCGGTGAGAGCCGTGAGCATGGCCAACACATCCTACTGCCCTCCTTCTTAAGACATCTAAAATTTTCTGAAAGTCACAACACGAAATAAAAGCATAAAATTGAACTAATCCTAGCACTCTCTCACGTGTTTACTCTCATGTTTAAACCCTCTAATGCTCTCACAAAATTCACTCAAAATTCCCTCCAATTGTTCAAGTGTTAGTGAACTCAAGAGGTCAAGAAAAAGGCTTCCAAGAAGACTCTCAAAGAAAACCAACGTCAAAATAATTGTGACACTTAGTACTTGATTAATTGCAAGAGCAACCAATTAAACAAATAACAAGTAGAGTAGAAGGCAATTTCAAGGAATCAAAGAAAGCTCAAATTGACTCGAAATGACAAAAACAATTTCAACTTTCAATTCTAATTTTAATACGTAATTCCACCTTCAACTTCAATTTGCTTGTCTTTCTTTTGCTATGCTTCAAACACTTCAATTCCTTTTGTGTTTGATAGAATACAACTTTCTTTTGATGTTGTTGTTTCTCTTCTTCTTTTTTTACTAAATAACAAATTAAGAACGAGACTTTTTTTTTTTTACTCTTTTGTTGATAGAAAACACAACTTAGTAAATTGGGTGCAGGTTTTGACTCCGGCGTCCGAATCACTTGATTCTTTTTTATTCGGATTCCTAATAGACACACCTTTCCAACGAGACCACTGAAATCGTACTTCAATAGGTATGTATTGAAATATGATTTTGACACTAACACACATGTAACGAACCAAGCACATAAGGAAATTGGTTTTTGTACGGAGAAGAAGAAGAAACCAATTCTAGCAAAGAAAACTTGAAAATAATTAAGGATACTTACCAATCTTTGAATGCCATAAGCTCCGCTACCAACTGATACGATCCTACTTGTGTAGGATGCGTAGCACGTAATTCTGATCGTTGTTCAAGTTATAAGATTCGGACTTCTTGAGAATCGGGGGTGAGGAGTATGGCCGCTCAGAGTTACTATAGTCGCCATTGGAACACCTGCAAAGCGCCGGAGGGGGGGCTCCGACATAGACACTCTGATGCTTAAGTTAGTAAGGTTGTTCCAAAAATGGCAGAGGTTCCAGTAGCGATCATAGGCTTACCTCTCAACTTGAATGAGGTGGTATTTATAGGCGCCGAGGAGGGTGTTACCTCTAGGGGGTAGGCATTATCTAGGAAAGATAACGCCTAGAGTGACGTCATGGCTGACCTGGGATGGGATAATGCCGTGCGTGTAGGTGAATGACGTGTGAGACCCCTCCCCCGCTGATGTCGACCATCCCAAGATTCCTCGCTGGATAAGGGGAGACAACCTTGGTGGCAGACGTCTGATAGGGGCTACAGTATTCCGGCCTTAACGCTGAGGTAGGGACGAAAATACCCCTAGAATTGCCTCTATTGTTATCACAAGCCCAACTGAAAATGAGCTCGAGTGTTTACCAAGGGCTATCGCTTCAGCTTGCCTCCATATCGTGCTTGTCGTTCCTCGAGATAATGAGTGGCTTAGCCATCGAGGAGCATGTCTTTTCACTGCCTTTTCTCGAGGCTTATAAATTTGAACTTTCACCGCGTAAATTTTACATCTTTTTAGCACTTCTTCTTAGCATTTTCATCATGGACAGTCTCACCAAGAACTTCTTGATTTCCAAAACCCACACTCTGAAAAACCTCGAGGATGGTGACATCAAATTTCTGGAAAATGTGCTGATCAAGACTTCTGAGGATGTCCTAGAGCTTCAAGGGATGCTGACTCCTCTTCGGTCCAAGCTTGGTGTGACTTCTCTAGAGGATTTCACTCCTCTGGAGAATGTGTCAAAATTGGTTGCCACTGTCTCCCGCATCGAGGTGGTGATTACCATGCTATAGCAGTATAATCTTAATCCCGCCCAGATAAGTCCTTCTTCCTGGTGTAGGATTTATGCTTTCCTTCGCGCTTGTGAGATGGAGGGTATCTTCACTCCATCCGTCAATTTAATTTGCAAGTTCTTTAGCCTGAGTTATCGTAACTGTCTAATCGATGTCACCCTGAGGTGGAATTACACGTTAGTGCAGTCGTTCTGGCAGAAGTTTCAGGGCTTTGAGGAGACTGTGACTGACTGGAAGAGCGGTTTCTTCACTCTCGAACTGCTTTCTTGTTTGTGGCGTGGTGGCTTCAATCGAGAAATTACTAGTGCCGTCTAGGCAAATCCAGTAGTGTTGTCTAGGGGTGAGTTGACTCATGCTAACGCCTTGCTAGAGATAAACACCTCTTTCCAAATTCAAGAATTCGCTTTGTACAGGCGTTTGGAAGAGTGCGTTATAGGTGAGTTTCTTCTTCCCGCATTATTGCTTCGATTCGCTTATTGTTCTGACACCTTTCCTTGGCAGAGAACACTGAGGGTCAATCGTCTGGGGGGAATGACGCTCCTTTGAATGTGGTACCGCTCCCAACGCTGCTAGGTTCTCCACCACCCGAGGGTCCCAGCAATCAGAGCGCCCAAAGTGCTCCGCCGAAGAAGAGGAGAACTGAGACAGTCGTAGGGGGAGGGCGCGGTGTCTCTGCTCGAGCCTCTCGTTTCCTTGACAATTGTCTACCGGTTCGGGGCAGAGGAGTAAATTTGAGTCGACCCGTCACTAGAATAACTAACAGCGATAGCGAGGATATGGATATCGAGAGAGAGCTTCGTCATGCATCCTCGACTCAATGAAAGAAATTTAGAGTGGAGAAAGACAATCCGGCCGTTGAGATTCCTTCGAAAAAGGTTGACGAAGTCCCTATCATGGGGGTTGATGTGTCTACGGTGGCGAGCACATCTCGAACGACAAGAGTGACTGAGGCGTCAACAAGAGTTATCGAGGCGTCAACTGTCTTTCCTCCCAAGGTTACTGAAGCTCCAGTAGCGGCAGATTTGCTTCCGCCGACTGACATCCCTGACTCTCCTATTCCTTCTTATATTCCTGACGTGGTAACGCCAGCTCCTGGCCCAAGCGCACTTCCTGACCCACACGCTGGGGGTCCCCAACCGTTATTCTTTACTTCTATTTCGGGCATCGACAATTCTGTCAAGGGTTCCGCTCCCTCTCTTATCGCCAACCTTTCTCCTCAAGGTCCTCAAGGGGTTCCTTCTTATCGATTGAATTTATCAACCTTTGGCACTAGCGGGCTTCGTGCCTTGGGGGTGTCGGACCCATTATCGCGAGACTAGCCATCAGCCCTCTTGGTAGGTGAAATATTTGGCTCACTTATGGATAGAGAAGAGTTTCTGTGGCTTCCCCCCGATATTCAGCACGCACGTGTTCTGAATGACGTACTGGCCAACTTCTGCCAAGTGCATTAATTTCTTGAGGCTCATGGTGACAAGCTTCGAGGTTCGCCTGACTCGATGGGGCAATTTGGATGCCGTTTTAACCAAAGTGAACGGGTTAACGTGACTTTAGAATCGCACCATGGTAGAGATGAATAATTATCGCGCTGAACTTGCAAGGGAGAAGTCTAAGGGGAAAGCCAAAGTTGAGCTGCTAGAGACAGAGCTGGTTTCAGCTGACAAGAGAAATTCTCTTCTTCGTGAAGAGATGTCGGCTTGTAACGCGGATCTGGCAAAGGTGCCCTCAAGTATAAACTAGTGGAAGAAGAGAGCCGTGCGGGCCTTTACCTCCGGATTCATGGATTACTATCGCAGTGGGTCTTTTGATCCCGCTAAGATAGCCGATTATGCCTCTGAAAAAATGAACGAAATAGACGCGAGTGAAGAAGATTTTCTTTTTTCGGGAGAGGAGGAGGGAGGTGACGGGGGTGATGCCGGGGCGCTTCCGTAATCGGATAGTGCTGATGCCGCGGTGGGCATCAAGAGCTCCTCTCATCTCCGTTACTATTTTTTTCTTATTCCGAACATTGAATCCATTCGGTTTGTATCTGTTGTCATTGCTTCTGTTCGAGCGTCTTCTTCCCTGGCTCCCCTAAAGAAGAGAAAGAAGACAGTACGCGTTGCCGCCCATACTCTTTCTTCAAACGCGGCAGCTTCTTTTGAGGTACCGATTAACGACACTGTTACTGTATTTGTTTCTTTTATAACCACGTTATCTCAATCATTGTTTCTTAACGCTCTTTGGCGTTTCCTTTTGTTTTCTTATTCTTCTTAATGTTTCTCTCAGTAGGATACCATTGCTGCCTCTACCCAGTTACCGCCGTCTAACAACTTGGATCTGGGCCATATACTTCGACGCAAGAAACAACGGCTTGACGGGGAAAACACGAGTTTACCAGCGGGTCCCGTCGTCAATAAAGGGGACAACGCTACCATTTTTACTTCGATGTCACCTTTTGACGGTCACTCTTCTGACCCTTTGGGGACTATGGGCATTTCTGGGTCTTTTGACGCTTCGCCCAATTCTCTCAGCTCCTCACTTCCTCCTTCTTATTCCACTGTCCTGGGCTTTACTGAGCATTTTACGGGGGTCGATTTTCTACCCTTTCTATCTCACAGTTCTTTTGGGCTCCATGGAGGCATTTATTCCAATCAACCTCCATCTCCGCCTATCCCGCACTTTGTTCCTTCCAGTGCCTCAATGTATCGCCCTGGTGGCGATACCATGCCCCATCTCATGGTCGATCTAAGTTTGTTGGGCACGTCTGGTCCCGTTACCCATCAGGTTGACTTGAGCAACTTGCGCAGAGTTCGGTTTGCGGCTGTTGGGGGAGACAGTTCTGGAGGGATTTCCTCTTTCCTGGCCGCTCATGCATTAACGTCCCCCGAGGAGAAGGAGGCGCTTCTTTCTCAGCCTGTTGACGAGCAGATGGCCTTTCTGCGTTCCACCTTGTTCTCTAGTTTCTCCCATTTTCATTACTGGTCTCAGTACATGTCACAGAAGGTCCCCTCTCTTACCTCCACCTCAGATGGGCTTACTGCCGCTCGCCGTGAGCTTTCCGACGAGCTCGATAAGGAGCGAGAAGAAAGGAAGAAACTATCAGAGGAATGTCAAAGGTTGGTGATAGCTTTGGCGGCGGCCAAGAAAGACTTAAAGGTGGCCGTGGAGTAAGAGGCCGCTAAGGTGTGTGATCTTGAGGCTGCTTTAATGACGGAGAGAGCTGCAAAGGCGGCATTACAAGAGGAAAAAGTTGTGTTAGAGAAAGAGTCATCCGAGAAGGGCAAGTGGTACATTAAGAATACGGCCCGCATCATGTCCGACTACTTCGTGAATATTCATGGGGAGGATGTGTATGACGTGGAAGCCCTTATTAATGCTTTCCAGAAGGGATCAGGGGACCTTACAGATGTCCGCTTTTGCAAAGAGAGGATGAGGGGTAACGAAGGCCAAGGGGACAGCGAGGCTGCCGCGCGATAGGCGCTTTTATCGCCTTTTTTGGATATCGGGTACCACCTGTTTTTATTGTTTACTCTTTAGGGCTTTTGTCTTTCGTAGCCCCTTGTGGGTTTCTTGAACAGTTATCGCATATATATATGTGTATATATTATTTCTTTTCATAACTGATCCCTTTCCACTCATCTCCTTTTTTTGAGCTCCAACGATAAGATAGTTGCCGCGGTAGGATAACACAATTCCCCCAGAAAATGAGATAACCATGGTATCGCCATATAATCTATAGGATCATAGACGCCGATAATGAATACCACGTCGGACAACGCGACATGACTTAAACATGTGCATTTCAATGTTGGTGTAGAATAATGCTGCTTAGCAGATAGCTTCAGAAGTAGAACTCATAGGAATAACTTATAATCAATATTATCCACGATGCGTGGTGTATACCCACGCGCGCCTTCGATGTGGCAGTATCCTCCCGGGGGCGTTACACCGCTGAAGAGATAATTCAATCGATAAGACTTCGTCTAGGATGAGCAATTTTATAACGATATCGTGCTGACGCAGATATTGTCGATCAGCGACGAGCAATTCCATATAGATAAAGAATTCTATACAGATAAGCGCAGACTTATCCCTTTCCACAAGAATAGATATCCAAGGGGGGACCAAACGCGTGCGTCCCTCTGACTGTATTTCCCGAACCGAGGTGACAAGAACGCTGGCCATTGATCACGTACCCGCCGCAATGACAGGTCACATGATGCTATTGATTACGCGGGTGTCAATTTCCCTCTCGTTCCCACAATGTCCTGCATATTCTCAGTCGATGCATTAGGGCATTAGTCAAAATATTGTGCAATAATTAAATGTTAATTACCATTTAGGAGCCGTCGTGCCATCGTATTCAAGTGTCGGTAGCATTATCCGTGTCACTTTCTCAACCAGCCATCTTCACCAGGCATTTCCTATTTGGTTACTCACTGGGATTTCGCGACATATCGCTTTCTCAACCAGCCATCTTCGCCAGGGATTTCCCATCTGGTTACTCGCTGGGATTTCGTGATTTCTTTCCGCATTTCTAAGTTTCCACGGTCGGCCCAGACAATGCCTAGTCTTAGTGAGTTGTCTGATCAAGACCAGCCATCACAAGGATAGGACTTTTCACATCCAGGCGTTGACCTCGCATCCCGGAGTCGTGCCTCGTCTCAGTGAGCCATCTATATTAGCCGGACATCACGAGGATATGACTTTTCACTTCCAGGATGGAGTTACTATCTCTCTGGGGCATGCCACGTCTTTGTGAACCATCTGTGTTAGCCCGGTTATAATAATAGGACTTTTCACTCCCAGAGAAGTCTGGATGTGCCTCATCTTGGTGGGTTGTCTGTGTTAGCACGGTTGCCACAAGGATAGGACTTTGCACTCCCGGGGGTGTCGGAACGTGCCTCGTCTTCGAGGCCCACCTGTGTTAGCACGGCTGCCCCCAAGGATAGGACTTTTCACTTCCGACACTTATTTTTAGGTATGCCAGGGCGTGCACTCAACTTACTGAGCCGTCTAATCAGGACCGGTCGTCACAAGGATAAGACTTTTCACTCCTAGCACCCTTCTTCATTTATCATCTGCACATAATCAACAACCACAAAAAAGACAAAAATATTCTCTATTCAAGTGTTAGCGCACGTTAGGGCTGGCATTAGCAAAGAGGTGCAGAGATATATCAAAATCTAGCATGGTATAATTTCAAACGAGCAATATTCCAAGAGTTAGGTAAGGGAGTACCGTCAAGTGTTTCCAGGTGATACGCTCCCTTTTCGATAATGTGGGTAACGCGGTATGGGCCATCCCAGTTCAGACTGAGTTTCCCCATGCGTTGTCCGGTTGCTCGTTTGTCTCTAAGTACCAAATCGCCTGCTTTTAGCAGTCATTCTTTGACGCGCCTATTGTGATAACGCGACATTTTTTATTTATAATGGAGTATTTTCAGAAGAGCTTCCTCATGCCATTCTGGTAATGCGTCGAGGTTTTCTCGTAACCTCTCCTCGTTCAGTTCCTCCCTAAAGTGTGCCACTCGAAGGCTCATAGCACCGATTTCTACTGGTGTGACGGCCTCAGTGTCGAAGGCCAATGCGAAGGACATTTCTCCAGTGCTGGTCTTAACGGTCATGCGGTACGCCCACATCACATACGGTAGCTCGTTTGCCCACTTCTTTTTGGATCCTTCCAATTTTTTCTTAATGCCGCTGAGAATGCTTCAATTTGTCACCTCCGCTTGACCATTGGTCTGTGGATGAGCCACGGAAGAGAACCTTTGTTCGATCTGGAATTTCACGCATTGGTCTCTAAAGAAATGGTTGGTGAATTACGTCTCGGGGTACACCAAACTGCATGATAACCTGGTGTTTGAAGAAATGCCAAATTTTTTCTGTTGTGATGTTGGCAACCGTTTCCACTTCTGCCCATTTTGTGAAGTAATCCACTGCCACGACCTCAAATTTTAGTTGAGACCTTGCCTTGGGAAACGGTCCTAGGATATCGATCACCCATTTCGCGAAAGGACAAAGAGTCATAATTTTAGAGATTTTCGTGGCGGGCTATCGAGGAATCTTAGAGAACTCCTGACACTTTTGACAAGTCCGTACATAATTGTGGCAATCTCTTCGAATAGTGGGCCAATAGAATCTTGACCTGAAAACTTGCGCGGCCAAGGTACCGCCTGATGCGTGCATGCCGTATATCCCTTTATGGATTTCTCGCAAGGTATGAAGACCTTCTTGTTCTGTTATACACTTGGCGGCTGGGTGGGAGAAGCATCTCCGAACCAGTTCCCCGTCATAGTAGGTACACCGTGCCACTTATTTCAGCACTTTCTTTTTCTCGACTTATCCGCGGGTAGCTCCTCATGTTTCAAGTATTTTATTACGGAGATTCGCCAGTCGCTTTCAATTTCTTCAACACAAAGTGACGCTTGCTGCTCCATGAAGGAAGGTACCGATATTTCTTGGTAGTATACGTCCTTAGGTATGGATGCTTCTGGGTTTGCAACAAGTTTGGCCAGGTTGTCTGCTTCAGCATTATCCTCTTGAGGAATGTGCTCAAAGCTGACCTGTATGCCACTTTTCTTTATTTCTAGCAACTCGCGTTTCACTTTAGCGAGGTACGGAACCATGATGGGCTCTCTGGCCTGGGAGTGTCCCAAGACTTGGCCCATTATCAATTTGGAATTGCCACAGATCTTTAGTCGTAAGTCTCCCATCATTCTCGTATCGTGTATGGCCTTGGTGGAAAGGCTTGTTCCTATCCTGAGTCCAGCCAGTAACGCCTCATACTCTGCTGCATTATTGGATAACGGCTGCACTATTCTGATGACGTATCGTATCTGTATATTATGCGGCCCAATGATGAAGATTCTGGCTCCGGCTAGTTCCTGATTCTTTGCTCCATCCATGTGAATGACCCACAAGTCAGTGTATGTTTCAGGGAACGAGAGGTCCAAGTCATCTTTTTCCTCTTCCGGTAGGTCCATTAACGGGTCCTCTGTGAAGGTGCACTCGGCTATGAAGTCTGCTAGGACTTGGGCTTTCACAGAGGGTGGGTTTTTATACCGCAACCCGTATTGCTCAAGTTCGATGGCCCAAATCAATATTCTTCCTGAGGACTCAGGTTTATGAAATATCCTTTTCAAAAGCAGGTCAGTAAGTACGATGACGGGATAGGCTTGGAAGTATCTATCCATTTTTCGCGTGGCCAGTATTAGCGCAAATGTTATTTTCTCAATGCGAGCATACCACAGCTCGGCATCTTTCAAAACATGACTTACGAAGTAGAGGGGGCGGTGTAGATGGTTGTCGTCACGAATGAGGATGGCACTAACCACTTCGTCAGCAACGCCAAGATATAAGCATAGGGTGTCGCCCGGTTCGGGCCTTGTCAACACCAGGTCGGATGATAAATAGACTTTCAGGCTTGTAAAAGTCTCTTCAAATTCTGCTGTCCACCGAAAGGGGGCTTTCTTGCGCATGACCTTGAAAAAAGGAAGGCATCTCTCGCCCTACTTGGAGATAAATCGTCCTAGGGTGATAACAGGCCCTGTTAATTTTTGTACCTCCTTGACAGTTCGATGAGATATCATGTCCTCGATAGCTTTGACCTTCGAGGGGTTGGGCTGGATACCTTTCTGACTGACCACGTAACCCAAAAACTTGCCCGTTTGGAATGCGAACATGCATTTACACGGGTTTAGCTTCATCTGGTATTCTCTCATCACGTCAAAAACTTCTTTCAAGTCGAGCAAGTGGTCCTTGAAGCTTCGGCTTTTGACCAATATGTCGTCAACGTAGGTTTCCACATTCTTTCCAATTTGTTTTTCAAATATTTTATTCGCCATACGTTGGAAGGTTGCTCCAACGTTCTTCAGCCCAAACAGCATCGCCGTGTAGCAGTAAGTGGCTTTTGGAGTGATGAAGGTGGTCTTTTCTTCATCCTCTATAGCCATAGGGATTTGATGATATCCGGAGTTGGCGTCTAAGGAACTCAGATATGCGTACCCGGCGGTCTGCTCGACTAGCTGATCGATTCGAGGGAGTGGGTACTGTTGCTACCCGATTTTGGATTTAAAATTTTTCATTTGTCCCATTTCTGTCATCAATTTTCTAAAAATTGTACTTCCATTTAGTTACGTCAGTCTGATGTTTATTTTTACGCTTAATGTCATTTAAATTTTATTCCATACTTTTTTCGCATTTTTATCACTTTTTCCGTTCGAACCCGTATCGGTTCCGAGTAAAAGTCTCGAAACCGATGGTCGAACAATTCCATTCATTAGCTACTCATTTGTTATTATTTTTCTAACTCGCGTTATCTCTTCGCATTTCGTTAAATTTTCATTTTAACAATTTTTATGTTCGAACTTTTGTCACAGTATAAGCGAATTTTTATCGAACTATGCAGTGAGTATTTTGCTGCTTACCCCAAAAAAAAAATTTTTATTATTTTATTCTATGTTTTTAGCATTTTCGGTTTCAATTTTTGTTCGATTTCGGGTAAGATTTCTCGTAACGATAGCTCCAACCAATAAATAAATACTGTGCATTTGTTCCTCTCAATCTCATCCCAGCCGTGGATCAAGTCAAATGAGTCATATTCAACTCATCCAACGGCCATCTCCTTCACCCTTGGCCTCCAAGTTTTGCAATTAATGCAACCATCCTCGAGCCTCACGTTCTTCCTCGAGCCACGCCTTACTGTTCCCTCGATCCTCATCATCCCTTGACATCATCAACGCCGACGTCATCATCTCTTCCACCGCCTCACAACACCCTAAATAGCAAGCAGCACCATCTTAAACAAAGAGAGGGGGGGGGGGGAGAAAGAAAAAACGGAGAGAAGAACGAATACACAAACCCTTCTATCCCTCATCTTTTACACTCCCACAAGCTTCCTAACCCCCTCATGAACGCTTAAGTAGCTTTAAAAGTCAAAAAAATCCGTTCCAAGCAATCCAGAAGCTCCGGCTGTAGCAAGCTCGTTTGTCCACTTGTGTTGATCCCTTTCAACTAGCTCGGTGATCACTCTAACCTATCTTAATAACTATGTTTTGGATTTAATTTCACTACCACCGTATCAATTTAATGATTTGGAGTTGTATTTAATTAATACCTCAATTTTTAGTTTATTTGCTTGGTATTTTCTACTTTGAATTTTGCTTGTGTTTATGCCCGGTTCGGTACTGTTTGGTGACGGGAGAGGGGATGTTGGAAAAAAGGGATGTTTTGGGCATGGTCTGGCCGGCGACAGCTATGGGCGGTGGAGCTGCAATGTTGGCAGCAGTGGTGGCAACGTGGAGAAGATGACACTGTTTAATGTCCATGGAGGGAAAGGAAACGCGGGCTAGGCCACGCGTGTGTGGCCCTGGGCCGGCGCTGTGCGCCTGGCCCAGGCGAGGTGAAAGTTGGGCCTGCTCAGGCCCAGCGTGGAAGGGAAGAAGAAAGGGGCCCAACTTTATTGTTATTCATTTTTTATTTCATTATATTTTTTTATTTATTTTTTATTTTCTATTTTCTATTTTTTTAATTTTTTTCTATTTTTTTTAGTAAGTTTATTCGTATGTTTGTACTATTTATTTATTTCCGCACCTGCACCGTTTATTTATTTTTCGCATCCATGTTTATTTTCGTATATTATGATAATTATTTTGCACGAAAAAATAATAATCAATGGCGCTCGCATACAAAAAAAAGTGTCAAACGTTTATCTTCCGTGCCAAATAACTCCGATAAAAAGGGTATATCCGCCCGATACCCTTCCCAAGTAAACGTTTCTTCCCTTTTATTTATTCATGCTTTTTGCGCATTCGTATGCATTAATGTCAGAATTTAAACACCTCTTTGTTCGGTAACCTTTTAGGATGTGACTCGGGTGCCTAACACCTTCCCGAGTCCATAAAGCGACCCCGAACCGCTGTTCTCGGGTTCAGACCCACTTTGCCTTAGCTTTTTATTTTTATGCATGACAAATAGGTTCCCTAAACCTAGAAATAAATTAGGGTGGCGACTTCATATGCATTATGTGAGATGAGTCCGATTTCGTCTCACATCGCGTCCCAAACACGCGTCGCATTAGGAAAACTCCAAAAAAGGGGGTGCGACAGGTAGCAATCTTTAGGACAGGCATCGTCGAAGTCAGTGAAGTCGATGCACATATGCCAGTCTCCGTTGGGTTTCGGAACAAGAACTGGGTTAGCTAACCAGGTTGGATATTGGACTTTGCGAATAAAGCCTGTGTCTAGGAGTTTCGTCACCTCCTTGTCAACAGCTAACGCGTTCTTCGTAGAGAACGCTCTTCGCTTCTGTTGGACCGGCTTGACATATGGGTCGACATTAAGTCAGTGTTCTTCCATATCTCGCGAAATACCAGGCATATCTGCAAGCTTCCATGCGAACTCTCCTTTATATTTGTTCAACAGTTGAGCTAATTGGAGGTTTTCCTCTGGATTGAGCTTTTTGCTAACCAGGAAATTCACTTCGCTGATCCCGTTAACTGGTACGGGCACCATCTTGTCCACAGGTTGAGTGCGTTTCTCATCATTCTGCTCATATGGATCCACCGTGACACACACATATCTATCACAACTCTTCTGAGACATGAGTAGGTAACATTTAGCCGCCAATTTCTGGTCACCTTTGATTGAGACCACTCCATCCCAGGAGGGATACTTCATCCTCAAATGTTTTTGAGATATCGCTGCCCCAAAATGGTTGAGGAACGGTCGCCCGAGTATGGCGTTATAGAGCAAGGTGAGGTCAACGACTAGGAATAATAGCTCCTCTGACCGTTTGGATGTGTCTTCTCTAAAGTACACCGGCAGCGTTGTGACTCCAGTCACAGGGATTGGGATTCCATCAACCCCAATTATCGACTTCTTGCACGGTGTCAGCTCGTTATCAGGGTGTTTCATGAGGTTATAAGCCTCTAACGAAAATAGATTAACTGCGCTTCCATTATCAACAAGAGTTCTTCCGACCCCCGTGGCTACCAATGACAGGCGTAACCACTAGTGCATCATTATGCGGAAACACGACATCTTTCTCGTCTTCCTCGGAGAAGGATAACACCATTCGATCCAACGCACTTATCACTTCACTTCTTATTAACGCGCCCCTCGCTTTTGCTTGTCTTCGGCTGTGGGCGTTAACTGTATAGGCTCGTCAAGGTACGGTGTGCCCCCAGGAATAATGTTGATGATGGGAAAATCGTCTTCGTCAATCACAAGCGTTTCTCTACCTCTTCCAATAGGTGTGTTATCATTTCCCGGAGCGCGAGTAGGTGGCTGTCTGTTGTCAGACGTCCTATTTGTCGAGTTGTTCCTGACTTCTTCTCTTGCCTTAGTGGCAAATTCCCTGAGGTATCCTTCTTCTACCAAGCGCTATATTGCCAGCTTTAATTCTGTACACGCATCTATAGAGTGCCCTTTGACTTTATGAAATTTGCAGAAGGCATTTTCCCTTCCTCCCATGACTACTCCTGGCTTTACGGGAGCTAGATAACGGATGGGGAGATTCCGCTGTTCCACAATTGCTAAGATTTCTGCCCTTGGCAATATAAGGGAAGGAAGGCCTGGGTCGTAAATCCGGCCCTTGGGAGGATCTGCCTGTCGCCGAGTAGGGGAGTTATCGGATCTTCCCCTTGAAGAGTTGCCTCTTCGTATGTTGGAGGTTTTTGGGATATGATCTTTTCGTTGGGCGTAATCGTCTACAAAATGACCATCGGGGATTGCGTTACTAGGGTCGTTCGGAGCCTGAGCTACTTTTTGCGGCATATTTTGAGTTTTGTCTCAACGCATCCAAAGTTGCCGGGGGCTCCACCATCAATGTCTCTCGCAATTTCTCATAACGACAGTTCCGCTTCAAGGTTTCCACATCAAAATTGATGGTAACGCCGGGTGTTGATGATATCTCCAGGTCGAAACGACTGAGAAAATCTTTCAAAGACTCTTGGGGTTTCCTATGTATGTCGAATAACTGATGCGTGCTTGTCGAGGGCACGATCAAACAAATATTAAAGACCTGCTATCAAGTGCATAATAAATTATGCATAGTGGTAACAGGGTCGATCCACGGTGACTAGAGCAAGACTCTAACTTTCATGCATGACAAAGACAAACAGACCAAGACAACAACAAAAAAGGGGGGAAGTTGGTTGGCTAACAAGTTAACCAAGAGGGATAAGAGCTAGCAAGTTAACTAATAAAAATAGTAATCTACGGCTAGACATGCAAACATAAATCAAGGGCACGACATGCAAACAGAATGATAAATAAAGACATGAAAGTAGATAAGAAAGATTCCTAGCAAAGGTTTTTCTCGGGCTGCGTCGAGGGCATGAAAATATCTATGACCTCGAGGGCTAGATAATCATCGGCACAGAGATATTCTAGACTCATGTACAAACCTACTAAAGGGACCGCATTTCCACACCGCATCCCCTGCTTACCTTCTTAGATGAAAGTCACCCCCCGTTTCCACATATGAGGTGACCTTGACGTTCAGCCGCCCTCCCAGCTACCTCTCTTGTCATCAAAAGGTAGCCTTGAGACTTCGACCTGTCATGGGCACGAAGTAGGGAAGCTAAATTCAGAACGCCCATGAAGAAGAGGTAAGACAGATCTAAGGCGCGACAGCTCGGCTTGTCAGACCCGTATCACATACCCTAGATAACCGTTTACCCCTAGGTGAGACCTCTCGCGCTGCCTCCCCTAGGTGTCTGCTAAAATTCCAGGGCTTCGCGTCAGGTATAACCCTGGAATATGACGTTACTCATGCAGAAATACTAACAAGTGATCAAGCTCTTAACATTTCTAGACAAGCATGGAATTAAATCGGTAAATAATTATGTGTAACCAGAGAATATATTAAGCATGCATTAGACCTCTTAACTAAACCTTGCAACCTCCAAATCACCTTTGCTAAGAACAAGACAAATCAACTACTCATGCTGGAAAATACACAAATCTAGATCTAGAAAGCGAAATAAGTAAAGAAGAGATAAAGGAGAAAACTAGTAAATATTACCGGCCGGAGCAAAGCTCCAGTTTATGTACAAGGCTGCTGGAAATGTTCTGGTCCACCTCCTCTAAAAGGAGGAGGGGAGAAAACTGAAGAGAAGCACACAAAAAGATTTACTATGAATATGTGGTAGGTGTTCCTCTCTAAACCCTAAAAACTAGTCTTATATAGGCCCTCATCCCATAAGAAGACAAATTCCAGCTAAGGGATTACAAAAAGACAAATTCCAGCTAAGGGGAGAGAGTGACAGCATATGGAGTGTGCTGGAATATTCTGGGATCTTCTAGAAATGCAAGGAATCCGGTGAGAATCTTTGGAGTTTCGTCTCTTTGACTTTGCAGAGATATCGCGGGCTACAGACTGCTCACTGGTCTGTTTAGCTTTCGAGGGCTCGACGCCACTCTGGTCTTCTAGGGTATGACGACCAAAGAGAATATTCTTGGGGATCTGCATGGAATCTTCTGGAAGACATTAGAGGTGACACGTGGGAGCACGGCAACGAGGACACGTGGAAATAACGCTTTTGGTTTGTCTAGGGCTCGATGATGGAAACCACGGTAAGGCCTCTATGTCATTCTGCTCTTCTAGGCCTTGAAACTAGAAATCCTCAGAATTACTCCAAAAATGCTTCTTTTCGATCTTTTCCTTCTTTTCGTATTGATCTGCAATAAACATAGTAATAAGGGTCAAATGGCATAATCAAGCCCCCAAAAGGGCTAGAAAAGAAGGTAAAATCATGACCATGAAATGTGCTACCAAACATCCCCACACTGCCCCAATGCTCGCCCTCGAGCATTAACAAAACTGAAAATCACCCCAAGAAATAGACAAACATAATTAATCGACACATGAGCATAAACCGGCACCGAGCTAGACTTCGCACATACTTATCTTCACCTAGAAGACACCTGCATCAAATCAGAAGGGTAACGACCCCAAAGATCAAACTTTCCCATATCAAGCCCTTAATTAGCAGTCCTCACCAGATACGTGTTTACACTCACTCTCGCAAGCAAGGCTAAGTGTTTACGCTCAAAACTAAATGCACATAACACAGCACAAAATCAAACTTGCATGTCAATCCGAGTACTGTAGAACACAGGCATGGGCAATCAACAATTGGAAAAACAACGCATCAGCAAAAAGAAAGAAAAGGCATGGAATGAGCTAGAAATGTGGAAGAGAGAAGCAGGAGATGAACAGAAGAGAAATGAGGGGAGAAAAGAAGGAAAGAAAAGAAAGGACCAGGTAGAACCTGGTTGGATTCCTTGGCTTAGAAAAAGGCGAAGTGGCGAGGCAGCTTTCATCGAGGGCACGATGATGATTCGGGGGCTAGACAGAGGTCTTCTTTCGGGGGCAGGAAAATCTTCTTGTTGAGGTTTTGGATGTGGATACTCTTTTTGTTCGCTTAATGCCCCCCTCCTTTTATTTTGAGTTTTAAATGTTTTTTTTTTTTAAAGGAGATAGGAGAGGGGGCATGAACCAGCTACAAAATCTTGATTCTTCCAGGGCATGAAACTCTTGATTTTGCCCTTGATCTACTTCCAAAATCGATGGTGACTTCTTTTTCGCTTCCCCACACTTGAAACTTTCTGGGCGCTCGATTTCTCTGAATGATCTAAGGCTCACAACGTTTTGAGAAATTTTTTTGATTTTCTAGTTTTTCTTGCCCTAGATCTCTCTGCTCTGAAGTCTTTTGCTTTTGTCTGCTTCCCCACACTTGAACTTGTCTGCGCACTTTAGGTGTCTAGCCCTCGACGTTACCCTCAATAATCGCTACCTCACCTGCCAAGGAAAAAGATCAAGAAAAGACGAATGGTCAGGAAAAAATATGAAAAGAGGGGGAATGTTGGGGGCTAGAAAAGAAAAGAGAGAGAGACGGGAGAAGAGAAAGAAAGAGACGTTGATGCGAAGTTTTCTGTCATATCTAAGCTTTCCCATGTCCTAACAATGACTATACCCAGGGATATCATGCAAGATCAACCAGTGCCTAGCTAAAGTATCCTAATAACACAAGAAAAGAAATAGGCATGGAAGCTCAAGTGCTCACAGGGTGCTTTTGTGACTACTGATGTCGAGGCCTAGATATGGATATAAGGTTCAGTAGGTAAAAATGGGAATAGCTAGGTCTAGACAAGGTGCTGGTGGTTCATACTTGTGCAAAATGTGATCAAACGTGTGTCTATTCACAAAGGTTTTTGAAAACTAGGCAGTGGCAAAATTTAGCAAAGGATATAATCCAAAAAAAAATTACCCAAATTAAACACAAACACAAAAGTGTCCCTTCCCCACACTTTAAGCAACGCATTGCCCTCAATGCGAAGAAGGGACTCAAACAAGGGCATACGAAAATAAAACAGAAAAAGAAAAGCCGGAAGGAAAAGGAAAGAGGAAAGAAATATGGGTTGCCTCCCACGAAGCGCCTTAGTTATCGTCGAGGACACGACGTTGGCTGTCCGATCTAGATATCCTGGTCATACAAACAAAAGAAAGAAATCAGTACCACTAATCCCCGGCAACGGCGCCATTTTGATGCGTGCTTGTCGAGGGCACGATCAAACAAATATTAAAGACCTGATATCCAGTGCATAATAAATTATGCATAGTGGTAACAGGTTCGATCCACGGAGACTAGGGCAAGACTCTAACTTTCATGCATGACAAAGACAAACAGACCAAGACAACAACAAAAAAGGGGGGGAAGTTGGTTGGCTAACAAGTTAACCAAGAGACATAAGAGCTAACAAGTTAACTAATAAAAATAGTAATCTAGGGCTAGACATGCAAACATAAATCATGGGCACGACATGCAAACAGAATGATAAATAAAGACATGAAAGCAGATAAGAAAGATTCCTAGCAAAGGTTTTTCTCGGGCTGCGTCGAGGGCATGAAAATATCTATGACCTCGAGGGCTAGATAATCATCGGCACAGAGATATTCTAGACTCATGTACAGACCTGCTATAGGGACCGCGTTTCCACACCGCATCCCCTGCTTACCTTCTTAGATAAAAGTCACCCCCCGTTTCCACATATGAGGTGACCTTGACGTTCAGCCGTCCTCCCAGCTACCTCTCTTGTCATCAAAAGGCAGCCTTGACACTTTGACCTGTCATGGGCATGAAGTAGGGAAGCTAAATTCAGAACGCCCATGAAGGGGAGATAAGACAGATCTAGGGCGCGACAGCTCGGCTTGTCAGACCCGTATCACATACCCTAGATAATTGTTTACCCCTAGGTGAGACCTCTCGCGCTGCCTCCCCTAGGTGTCTGCTAAAATTCCAGGGCTTCGCGTCAGGTATAACCCTGGAATATGACGTTACTCATGTAGAAATACTAAAAGGTGATCAAGCTCTTAACATTTCTAGACAAGCATGGAATTAAATCGGTAAATAATTATGTGCAACCAGAGAATATATTAAGCATGCATTAGACCTCTTAACTAAACCTTGCAACCTCCAAATCACCTTTGCTAAGAACAAGACAAATCAACTACTCATGCTGGAAAATACACAAATCTAGATCTAGAAAGCGAAATAAGTAAAGAAGAGATAAAGGAGAAAACTAGTAAATATTACCGGCCGGAGCAAAGCTCCAGTTTATGTACAAGGCTGCTAGAAATGTTCTGGTCCACCTCCTCTAAAAGGAGGAGGGGAGAAAACTGAAGAGAAGCACACAAAAAGATTTACTATGAATATGTGGTAGGTGTTCCTCTCTAAACCCTAAAAACTAGTCTTATATAGGCCCTCATCCCATAAGAAAACAAATTCCTGCTAAGGGATTACAAAAAGACAAATTCCAGCTAAGGGGAGAGAGTGACAGCATATGGAGCGTGCTGGAATATTCTAGGATCTTCTAGAAATGTAAGGAATCCCGTGAGAATCTTTGGAGATTCGTCTCTTTGGCTTTGCAGAGATATCGCTGGTTACAGACTGCTCACTGGTCTGTTTAGCTTTCGATGGCTCGACGCCACTCTGGTCTTCTAGGGCATGACGACCAAAGAGAATATTCTTGGGGATCTGCACGGAATCTTCTAGAAGACATTAGAGGTGACACGTGGGAGCACAACAACGAGGACACGTGGGAGCTCGGTGATGGGGACCGCGGTACTGAACCGGCTCCAAAACTTAGACTCCAGCTGCGAGAAGCTGTTAATGGATTTTGTTGGAAGACCCTCAAACCAGAGGCGTGCAACTCCTGCCAATGTCATGACAAATATTTGGCACAAAGCTGCATCACTATGTGTTTGGAATTGCACGAAGTCTTTCACCTTGTTAAGGTGGGAAATGGGATCTTTGGTGCCATTGTAAGACTCCATAGGGAGCTTCACATGTCGACTGACCCTGTGATGCCTTATGCGGTGACTGAAGGGGTGGCCTAAGGTGTCATCCAGGATTTTGCGAGTGTTGCGAGACCGTGACATTTCTAAGTGACGCCTGCGATTCTGCAGCTCGGGAGTATGATGACGCCTAGGAGATCGGCTACGACTCCTTGGCGAACGAGTTCGGTATCTTCAGCTACTCGATCTCTCACTGCGCTCGGGAGATACGTCTCTATCCATTTGCTCCCGCTGACCGTCCCAACGATCTTTGTACTTGTCGAGTCGTCGCTCCCCTTGAGAGACGAGGAATTTGTATCGCGTGCGTAACGTAAGGCTTTATTTGTCCATGAGCGAGTTGCACAAAGCTGGCTGGTGTGGTTATCGCGGGCAAGGTCAACGAAATGTTTCTGTGTTGCGGAGGCGATAAGGGTCGTTCGGTGACAATAGATGATGTAAAAATAGCCTGGGAAGGAACACTCGACCCAGAAACATCAGGCGTAATTCTTGCAGCAAGCTCGGTCAAGTAATCCAACCGAGAACGAAGGGCAGACATTTCACTCGCGAGGGGGTTGTTTACACTATCCAGCATGAATCCCCTCGGAGGAGGAGTGGAGAAGCTGGGTCCCGCCATCTAGGATAAAGGGATGTTTATCTGGGAAGAAGGCGTTCCTCCTATTGGTCTAAAAGAGAGATCTGAAGATTCTGGAGTAATCTCCTGCATCACGGTAGAGACTTCAGCAGTGGCAAAAGGAAAAAGTTGTCAGGTAATCGCAAAAGGAATGCTAGAGGACGGAGGTTGTGTGGACTCCGAATCAGAAGCCATGATCCTTCCGATCTTCCAAGAAAGACAGAGCTTGGCTATTAAGGACGCTCACTTAATAAACCAAAGCTCTCAGCGAAAGCACCACTTTGATAAGATTCGGACTTCTGGAGAATCGGGGGTGAGGATTATAGCCGCTCAGAGTTACTGTAGTCGCCGTTGGGAATACCTGCAAAGCGCCGGAGGGAGGGCTCCGGCGTAAACACTCCGATGCTTAAGTTAGTAAGGTTGTTCCAAAAATGGTTGAGGTTCCAGTAGCGATCATAGACTTACCTCTCAACTTGAATGACGGGCTATTTATAGGCGCCGAGGAGGGCATTACCTCTAGGGGGTAGGCGTTATCTAGGAAAGATAATGCCTAGAGTGACGTCATGGCTGACCTGGGATGGGATAACGCTGTGCGTGTGGGTGGATGACGCGTGAGACCCCTCCCCCACTGATGTCGACCATCCCAGGGTTCCTCGCTGGATAAAGGGCGGCAACCTTGGCGGTAGACACCTGATAGGGGCTATAGTGTTTCGACCTTAATGCTGAGGTAGGGACGAAAATGCCCCTAGAATTGCCTCTATTGTTATCATCAAGGATGGATTTCGATGCGGAAATAATGAAATCGACGAGTACGAGCTTAGACCACTCAGCTAACCTGTGCTAAGAACCCTAATCAAGGATCTTGTATCGAGTTCCTAGGACTAGACTCAATAATTGTGAGAATCACACTAAGAGAAACGAAACAATGGGGTTACAATTTCTATTTTACTTATCGACGACTTGAGTATTGCAGACTTGAGAAGGAACAAGGTTCAAGCACATGAACAATTGGGTAGACATTTGAAAGAACAAAGTCTTAATTTTATCAAAATAACAACCAACCTTATAATGAAGTTAAGCGGCTGCTTATATAGTGTTTTACAACCAACCCTAATAGAAATAGAAGTAGGAGTTCTAATTAAGGAAAAAGATATAATTAAATAATTAATTAAATAAAGTAATTAACTAATTAATTAAAACAAATAAATTAAATCAGCATTGGACAAGGAGTCCTCGCGCCGCAAGGACTCGAGAGCCGCGCACCCAGATTAGGGTTTGCTCCCCCCTCCGTACCCCGGATTAGGGTTTGGGCTATCTTTCAAACGCCTTAGGCTTTTCTGAAGAAACTTGGGCTCATACTCCTTGACATGTTGCAGTACATGTCGAACTCGATTCATTGATGAAAATGCTCCATCTACGCATCGATCTGCTACCTAGTAGAATCACCATCGTACGATGTGATAGTTAGTACGTTGACCGCGCATGGGACCTTCTCTCGAAGTGTAGCCTCCTCAAGTGTCATCTCGCACTCCAGCTCCTTGTGAATGAGGGATGAAAACTTATCTTGAAGCTTTCTAGCTCTCGCACACATCATTGGACCAGTAGGTGGTAAAGGCACATTGATGCGTGGATTCGCATCAAACGCTTTGTTGAAATCCAGTAGTACCAGTACTGGTGTTCGCTTGAGACATTCCTTAAGCTCCCAGAAAGCCATTTCCTGCCTCTCCCCCCATTAAAATGGGGCATTATTCTTGGTGAGTTAGTTGAGAGGGGCGGCTATTGTGGAGAAATTTGGTACGAAGCGCCGATAGAAGCTAGCCAGACTATGGAATGACTTGACTTCACTGGCGTTCTTCAGACATGGACATTCCCGGATGGCGTTCACCTTTTCCTCGTCCACCTAAACACCATCTATGCTCACAACAAAACCAATAAAATGGACTCGATCTAGAAAAAATTCACATTTAATAAGTTTAGCAAATAATTGGTTAGTCCGTAATGTGTAAAGTATGGTGCGCAAATGTGTAATATGTGCATCAACAAATGGACTATAAATGAGTATGTCATCAAAGTATACTATGACATACTTCCCGATAAAGTCCCGCAAGAGATGATTCATCAACCTCATAAAAGTTATAGGGGCGTTAGATAATCCGAACGATATTACAATCCACTCGTACAAATTGTTCTTCATTTTGAAGTTAGTCTTCCACTCGTCCCCTTCATGCATCCGGATTTGATGGTAACTTATGAGATCAATCTTGGAATAAATCTTGCCCCCACTTAACTCATCAAGCATGACGTCAAGTCTGAGTATCAGGTGGTCGTATCTCACAGTAATCTTATTGATGGCTCGAAAGTTAACGCACATCCATCAAGAACCATTCTTATTCGGTACAAGCAATACCGGTACCGCACAGGGGATATACTTTCCCAGATGAATCCTTTACTCATCAATTCATCCACCTGTCATTGAAGTTTTTTGGTCTCTTCTGGGTTACACCGGTAGGTTGGCTTATTCGGTAAGGTCGATCACGTTATCAAGTCAATCTTGTGTTCTATTCCACGGATGGGTGGGAGACCAATAGGCATCTCGTCGGGGAACACATCCTCGTATTCCTTCAAAATGGAGATTAACGGGTGGGGTAGAGAAGAGGGGAGGTTAGTAGCCACATTTAAACAATGTGCCTTGTACCGAAGTACTAGACACACTTTGTTACCAAAAAGAGCATGCCTCACATCCTTTCCTCTCGACAAAATGCTCACCAATTTTGGCTATCTACCATGCTCGTTATTTTCATGGTGTGTATTATCGTCACTATTGACTTTCTTCTCTCTTTTCTTTTCTTTTTCACTCTTACTCTCACTCATCGTACTATGCCTACTTTTTTTATGGTGTGTGTTCTCTCAATTCATATTTTTTACTCCGCTCTGTTCTCTTAATTATCTTAATAACTGGAACTCACCACTTACTTTTTTCATGTGGCGTTGGTCCTCTCAGATTTATGCCGAAGATAGAGGCGGAATGTTGTATTTCTTACCGGCATGAGTGAGATGAATCTTGTTGGTCCATCCATCATGGGTAACATACTGGTCAAACTGCCACAGTCAGCCGAGGTAGAGATGGCTCGCATCCTTCAGTATGACATCACATAACTTGTTGTCCTTGTACCCGCTCCTTTACCTTCACTTCATCGTCATCATTGAACCAATGTAAGGAGTATGGTTTAGGATGCGGTAAGGTTGGTAAATTCAATTTTTGGACCAAAAGATGGCTTGCCGCATCCACAACGCTTCCGTTATCTACAATCAATGAAGCGACCTTACCGTTGATCTCACATCGAGAATGGAACAAGTTTTCCCTATGTTCATCGCAATCGGCCCCAGCTTTGGCTTGGGCATTCATACTCCTTCTTACTACCAAAGTCATCATCGTGGCTGGGATCACCTCTTCCTCACTGCTCCCGGTATCATCTTCCTCATCTCTGTTGTCATCATCAGGTTGTTCTTCCTCACTCTAAGTTTCATAGGCTCTATCTCTAAGGATGATCACATGTCGATTAGGGCATTTCGATGATATGTGCCCTCTCCCATGATATTTAAACACATTCAATTTTTGAGGAGAACCTTCTAGGTGGGCTAGGGGTATTGGTAGTGGGGTTACCGGTATGACTCGGTTGTCTTGGTGGAGGATTGGTAGGGTTGCTTTTGTGGTATGGTGTATATGATTTTGGGTTAGGAGCTCCGGGTTTGGAAGGTGGGGCATATTTTGGGTCCTTTTGGTGGGGTTGATTATGTAGATAGGGCTTCCATGGTGGTATGACTGATGAGGGAAAGGTTTGGGAAGTGTTTCGGTTGGGCATAGATTTCCTCTTGGTAGCCTCATGAGCTTCTACCTTCAACGCGTAATGGAGCATCTGTTGTATACTGTCGAATTACTTCAACTCAAGCTTATATCGGATCTTTTTGTTCAGTCCCTTCAGGAACCTTGCCATGGTGATATCCTCTTCCTTTTGGGTATTGATCTTGGTAAGAAGGGACACAGGCTCATTATTGTAATCTCCTAACGATAAGGTTCCTTATTTCAGACCTTTTAGTTTATTTCGCAAATCCCATTTGTAAGATGAAGGAACAAATCTTTCCCGCATCACGTGCTTCATCTCTTCCCATGTCCCGACGGCTCCGATATCTCCCTGATCCCTGCACATCTTATCCCACCAACTAACGGCAGAGCCTTCAAACCCCATTGTCACTAGCTTGATTTTCTTGCTATCAGAATATTGATGATAATTAAGTATCTTATAGATCTTTCCTTCGCAATAAAGGTAATTGGTTGGATCAATAGTACCCTCAAAGGTCGCGATCTGAACTTTAATACTACTTAGATTATCATCAACTCGATGTTCTTATTGTTGTACAAACAACTCAACAAATCAGGGCGCTGAACCTCGCTGTCTTCTTCCCCGGTTGTGTCTGGTTGGTCCCTCGAAATCATTGTTAGCCTCCTCATGCACACCATCGTAAAACTCGTGCTATTGGTATGGGGTAGTACGGGCATGGTAGTGGGGATGACTTCATTGTTTTGCTTGCTTGAACTTCCAGTAGTTACCTGTAGGATGCTAGGGGCTAATGACACTCCAATAAGTGCTTGATAACCAATAGGATACTAACCACGACCTGGGGTGGCATAATGGTGGGAACTTCTGGGTCTCGGTAGTGGGTTTTCTGATTGTTTTGAGTGAACTTTCCCGGATGGCTTGAGCTTGGCTATCAAAAATGACAAGGCCTGTGGGATCACCCTATTGTCCTGGTCCTGTGGTGAGAGGTTTGACACATTTATGAAGTTTCAGACAGAAACTAGACTCTTTTTACTAGACAAAAAACTCAAGGATGGACACATAACACAAACAAACTCAAGAGCGTCAATCGCTCTGCTACCACATGATACGCTCTGGCTTAGATTAGATGAACCGTAGTGTATGGAACATTTAGGAGGATCTAGCTCAAGAGTTTATTCACACAACAATGAAGGCAAACACGACTCAAGTAAGATGAGAAGAAACGAAAGATGTAGCAGAAATAGGAAATAGGAAAAATATGGTGGAAAGGGAAGAGTTTACCGGAAGGGATGATCGGACAGAGCTGGGAAGTGGAAGATGAATACGGTGGATATTAGCACTAAACACACTTAAATCTTGAAAAACACTTGGATGGAAAATAGTCGGCAATATTTATATATTTCATTCACAATAGATTACAAAGGTTACAAGATTGTTGTGGGAAAGACAAGTAATAAGCTCACAAAGGAGATTGATTTCCCAATGAGAGTTAGGGAGGAGTATTCTCAACTCAAGCTAACTTTCACAAGGAAAAGGTGAGTTTAGGGTGAAAGGGGAGGAGTATTCTCACTCTACAATTTTACTCAAAGTCTAAACTAACTATAAAATAAGAGGGGTGACCTATTTATACATGGTTGGCCTTACAAAATAAAGTACATAATCTTTTAATCAATTTGGGGAGGTTAACGGTATGCAGATAGAGTACCTATCGGTAAGCCATTAACTCGAGCTTCCGATTGTCCAAAATCTTGCACGCGTGAAGGTGTTAGGAGTCCAATTATTTATCGGTATCCGGTAGTTTTCCAGTTGGCTTCTGATAGGTATATGTTGGTCTGCAAACACCCTGTCCATTGGAGATTCCCGGTAATTATCCTATCTCAACAATGTACTTATGCTCGATAACTTCCTCAGAGGTTATCGGTAGCTGGTTACTTATGGAAGGTTGCACATTCCCGATACTGTCCCAGTTGTGTTTCCCATTAGGTTCTTGGACCCCGGTATGGTGTTTGATTACTGTTAGACTTTACCATTCGGGTTTGTAGGTAAGCCCTTTTCATTTTCGTCTCTACCCATTGCGCAAGTTTCTTAGCTTTGCTCTAGGTTATTGGTCCCTATGGCGTTAGGGCCTTGATGCTTGGTATCGATGCATTATCGGTATGGACATCGATCATCGGGACATTCGCATCATCAGTCATGACCGTATCAGCACCCGGTGAGCTACGTTCCTTACAATTTGATCATTGATTCAATGATGATTACCTTCATTTATATAGTAAGGCTATAGAATGCAAGGACTTCTATACACTCCTACTTCTCTCCTCTTTAAATTCCCTAGCGGGTACTCCCTACTAGACAATCCTAACCAAACAACACCTTATTGGTTAAAGGGTTTACTAATTTGGTGGTATGAATTGACCAGACACAGCACAATCGTCATCAAATGCACAGGGGAAGACGGTACCTAACTCAAGCTACCTCATAGTCGAGGCCCTAGGTTGTCAATCTGGTTTGAGTTATATAATTCATTTTCTCTAGCCTACACGAGACTAGTTGTCTAATTTAACCTATCCGATTACGCTCATCCTCTTTAAGGTTGACTGCAACTTTTAGGTTATAATGCAGGAGTGGTCAGTTCTAGATTTTAACAAGAAAGCGATTTATTAAATCAAACAATAAACAGTTAAGAAAATGAAGATTATTAAGAGTAATTAGATCTCACAAACCATAGGAACATAACTCTATTGGCCCTTACTAAGAATGGGTGTCTAGCCGAATCTTGTCATGAAGGAAGATGATTTTATTATTTGCATAAAAGAGAATAAATCTATAAATTCTGGACTTGAAAAGTTTACAAAGAAAAATGTGAAAATGTGTCTAAAGTAGAGAGAAAAGAGAGTCCCCTTCAAAAAGGGCTTCTAACAACTTTTAACATAAGTTGTCTTCTAATCCTACTCTAACTCTATCTCTTTCAAAATAAAAATATAAGGATAAAAGAGAAATAAAGATAAAGATAATTGTTTAAGAGAAATCAAATATTGTTCAAGAGGGAGTCTTCCAGCCGTGATCGCAAATCCCTTAAATTTCGCAGCCACTGCAACTGCCATCTCGCGTCCTCAAGTCTCCTATTGTAGTATGTCTATGTCGTGACTGTCTTGGCCATGCCTACGGACAAGATAGATTCCAATGCCATATTTCCTCTCCTGCTGCTGCTGTCCTTCAATTGTTGCGCTTCCAAGTAATTCTGCAAATGTGGGGAGAATCCATAGAAATCAATAGCTTTATTGCCTAATTTACAAGTAATTAGACAGTATTAGTATGAGAATAATGTTCAATCACCGGCCATCCCATGAGTGAGTGTGGTAGGTGGCCCATAGACTTCACTTGCGCTTATCTTCATGCCTTGCTCAGTCATCCTGTATATGAGTGTGGTAGCCTCATGTCATGCTCGGCCAACTCATGTGTACCGTTATGAGGTTGGTCATCTGGTTTTCTTCTTCTTCTTCCTGCGTCATGTCTTTAGCAAATTCTTTATGCAAGAACATGGCTAATTGGTCTTGGATGGCTTTAGCACGTGTTCTCATGATTGGCCCTTTGGGTACGGGTAGTTCCTCTACCATCCTCGTACTACCTTCCCGCATCAAAGCCTAACAAGTCATGAAGCCACCCGCGTGAACCCTAGCAAACTATGAGGTCGTGCGGGCATTACCCGGGTACGCGACCGAGTCAACACCAACCAAGGCTATCTTTTTCCACTACACATGGGCTTAAAATCCCATGGAATAGCCATGGCATGCAACAAGAAGGAAGTGTTCACCAAGGGCAAAACAGTCACATGTACCCATTTTTGCTACATAGTATAAAAGTCAGACTTCACCGCTTAAGGCCAGACATTGCTCATGCAGTGGGAGTTGTTAGCAGATTCAAGTCTAACCCTGGAAGAGAGCATTGGGAGGCAATTAAGTGGCTGTTACGCTACTTGAAAGGTACCTCTAAGCTTGCATTATATTTCTGCAAGAAAGATGTAATCTTGGAAGGATTCACTGATCCAGATTTGGGTGGTTACGAGGATACAAGAAAGAGTACTACGGGATATACTTTGACTTTGGGTGGCACAACAGTTAGTTGGATGTCTAGACTTCGAAAGATTGTTGCTCTTTCAACCACGGAAGCAGAGTACATGGCTATTTCAGAAGCCAGCAAGGAAATGATTTGGTTGAAGAATTTTCTTGAGGAGTTGGGCAAGAAACAGGAAGACAATGCTCTGTACAGCGACAGTCAGAGTGCCATTCATCTTGCGAAGAATCCTATGTTTCATGCTAGGACAAAACATATCCAGTTGAGATATCACTTTGTCAGAGAGTTGATTAGTGATGGTACTTTGTCGTTGAAGAAAATCCTTGGTTCAAGGAATCCAGAAGATATGCTGACCAAGGTGGTTACTAAAGAGAAGTTGAAGTTTTGCATAGCTTCAACTGGCCTTCAGAACTTATTGTTGAGAAGGCACTATACATATAGAGTTGCTTAATGTTGTTTTGGGTTTTACTAGAGTTACAAGAGTGAGAGTGGACCTGTGATCAGTCTCCAAGTGGGAGGTAGACCCTTTCCCTATAAATAGACTCTCTTGTAATTGTAAAACTAACGAATATTAAGATTAATAATATTTGTGCGGTTTGTGGAGTGCGGCTAGACTGATACCACGTTAATCCCTTGTCTTGTTTACTTGTCATTTATATTCTCAATCTAGGTTATCTTTTGGTCTCCTACTCAGGTAATACCTAGCAACTGGTAGCAAAGCAAGGTTAGCGAGTACAGACTTTGGATTTTGGAAGATGCAGATCGAGGATTTGCTGTATCAGAAGAAGTTGCACGAGCCGTTAGAGGAGGAAAAGCTAGATTTGATGAGTCAGAAAGATTGGGGCTTATTGGATAGGTAGGCTCTGGGTGTGATATGATTGACACTAGCGAAGAATGTTGCTTACAACATCGTTGGTTAGAAGAATACACACGAACTGATTAAGGCATTATCAAATCTGTACGAGAAGCCCTCTGCTGCTAATAAGGTATATTTGATTCGTCTATTAGTCAATACAAGGATGAAAGAAGGTGGTTTTGTTGCTGATCATGTGAACGAATTTAATTCTATACTATCGAGATTAGTTTCCGTTGAGATTAAATTCGATGATGAAGTACAGGCCTTGTGTCCTCATTACCCGACAACTAGTCAGGGTTTGTCATAGCAGTTAGCAGTTCATCTGAGAGTACTAAGCTAACGTTCATAGGAATTCGTGACTCGATTCTTGGAGAGGATATTCGTAGGAGAAATTCTGGAGAATCATCGGGTTCATTATTAAGTATGGATGGTAGAGGCAGAATCAAGGGCGTAACAGATCGAAGTCCAGGAAGAGAGGGTAGTCCAAGAATCGCAAGGATATTGTGTGCTGGAACTGTCAAAAGATTGGTCACTTTAGGAATCAGTGTACGGCTCCTGCAGTTCCTAAACCAAAGAAGAATGATGATAACTCAGCTAACACAGTAGAAGAAGTTAGTGATGATGCGCTGATTTGTTGTGCTGAGTGTTCTATTGAATCTTGGGTCATGGATTCTAGTGCATCATTCCATGCCACTCCAAGCAAGGATTCAATGTTAAATTTCAGATCTGGAAATTTTGGCAAAGTTCGTCTTGCTAATGACGAGACTTTGGACATTACAGGTATGGGAGACATCAAAGTCAAAACTTATTTTGGAACAATCTGGTTGTTAAAAGATGTTAGATACGTTCCTGGACTCAAGAGGATGTTTCTCTCTGTGGGTCAGTTGGATGAGGAAGGGTATCGTGTTATCTTTGGAAACAAACAATGGAAGGTTGTGAAGGGGAATTTGGTTGTTACTCGTGGTCATAAGGTTGGAACTCGTTATACCATGGAACAATCATGTGACGAGGTTAATGCAGTTACTGATGTTGTTGGTCAATCGACTCTTTGGCACCAAAGACTTAGGCATATGAGTTAGAAGGGTATGAAGCTGCTAGTTTCTAAAGGTAAGATTCTAGAATTTAAGAATGTGGAAGTTGGATTCTGTGAACCATGTGTGTTTGGGAAGCAGAAACGAGTTACTATTGCAAAATCAGGGAAGGCACCCAAGTCTGGAAAGTTAGAGCTAGTTCATACAGATTTATATGGGCCGACTACAGTTGCCTTCTTGGGAGGATCACGCTACTATGTCACTTTCATTGATGATTTCACTAGAAAGGTATGGGTTTATTTTCTGAAAATTTAATGTGAAGTGTTTGAAACCTTTAAAAAGTGGAAGGTAGAAGTTGAAAACCAGACAGGGTTGAAGATTAAGAACATGAAATCAGATAATGGGGGTGAATACAGCAATGATGAGTTCAAAGCCTATTGTATAGAACACTGAATTAGAATGATAAAGACTATTCCTGAGACACCGCAGCAGAATGGAGTTGTAGAGCAAATGAATAGGACTTTGAATGAGAGAGCCAAGAGTATGAGGATACATGCAGGATTGCTAAAGATGTTTTGAGCAGATGCAGTTAGTACAATGGCATCTCTCATTAACAGAGGACCCTCAGCTAGGAGTGGCAAGAAAAAGAGGTAAATCTCTCACACCTAGGAGTTTTTGGTTGTTTCTTATGTGCGGGTTAAAGATTCTGATAAGGATAAGCTTGATCCTAAAGCAAAGAAGGTTACTTTTATTGGCTACCGTTCAGATGAGATGGGGTACCATTTCTGGGATGCGTTGAACAGGAAAGTCATTAGAAGCAGAGATGTCACCTTCAATGAGAATGCAGTGTATAAGGATAAGCTTGCAGCAGCTTCTGAAACTACAAAGAAACATGCAGTTAAATAGCAGATTGTGTTGGAAGACATTATAGAGGATGTTCTTGCAGGGGACAGTGGGAGTTTGGCAAATAGAGATACTGAGGAGGCCGTCCTAGTTGCCCTAGATGTTGCAGTAAGAAGATCAAATAGAGTTTCGCGATACTCACCTTCAGCTTATTACTTGCTTTTGACTAAGGATGGTGAGCCTGAGAGTTATTCAGAGGCAATGTAGATGGATGAGTCAGTTCAGTGGGAGCTAGCCATGAATGAGGAGATGAGTTCGCTTGAGAAGAATGAGACTTGGTCGTTGACTAAGTTACCAGTAGGAAAGAAGGCTTTGCATAATAAGTGGGTGTTCAAGATTAAAGAAGAACTTGATGGCAGCAAGAGATACAAGGCAAGGTTAGTGGTGAAAGGTTTTCAGCAGGAAAAGGGCATTGACTACAATGAGATTTTTTCTCCGGTTGTCAAGATGACTACTATTAGACTTATTTTGGGTATTGTGGCTGCAGAGGAATTACATCTAGAGCAGCTAGATGTGAAGACCACGTTCTTACATGGTGATCTTGAGGAGGACATCTACATGACACAGCCAGAGGGATTCCTGATATTTGGGAAAGAGGACATGGTTTACAAGCTGAAAAAGAGCTTCTATGGTTTGAAGCAAGCACCAAGACTGTGGTACTTGAAGTTTGACAGCTTTATGATAAGGAGTGGGTACACGAGGTGTACTATGGATCATTGTTGCTACCTTAAGCAATTTGATTCATCTTATATTATATTGTTGTTGTATGTTGATGACATGTTAATCGCAGGATCTGACATGAGAGAAATCAACAAGTTGAAGAAACAAATGTCTCTAGATTTTGAGATGAAGGATTTGGGTCCCTCAAAGTAGATACTTGGTATGAGCATCATCAGAGATAGAAGTGAAGGTACTTTGAAACTGTCTCAAGATAAGTATATTGGGAAGGTGCTAAATAAGTTTAACCTCCAGGATGCTAAGATCAGAAGTACGCCTTTAGGAGCCCACTTCAATCTCACAAAGAAGCAGTCACCTCAAATGGATGAAGACAAGAAAGAAATGGCTAATGCTCCGTATGCATCTGCTGTTGGTAGTTTGATATACGCTATGGTGTGCACGAGGCCAGACATTGCTCATGCATTGGGAGTTGTTAGCAGATTCATGTCTAACCCTAGAAGAAAGCATTGGGAGGCAGTTAAGTGGTTGTTACACTACTTGAAAGGTGCCTCTAAGGTTGTATTATGTTTCCGCAGGAAAGATGTAATCATGGAAGGATTCACTAATGCAGATTTGGGTCGTTGCGAGGCTACAAGGAAGAGTACTACATAATATACTTTCACTTTGGGTGGCATTGTAGTTAGTTGGATATCTCGACTTCAAAAGAGTGTTGTTCTTTCAACCACGGAAGCAAAGTACATGGCTATTTCAGAAGACAACAAGGAAATGATTTGGCTAAAGAATTTTCTTGAGGAGTTGGGCAAGAAATAGGAAGACAACGCTCTGTACAGCAACAGTCAGAGTGTCATTCATCTTGCGAAGAATCTTATGTTTCATGCTAGGACAAAACATATCCAGTTGAGATATCACTTTATCAAGGAGTTGATTAGTGATGGTACTTTGTCCTTGAAGAAAATCCTTAGTTCAAGGAATATAGCAGATATGCTGACCAATGTGGTTACTAAAGAGAAGTTGAAGTTTTGCATAGGTTCAACTGGCCTTCAGAACCGATTGTTGAGAAGGCACTACACATATAGAGTTGCTTAATGTTGTTTTGGGTTTTACTAGAGTTACATGAGTGAGAATGGACCTGTGATAAGTCTCCAAGTGGGAGATTGTTCGGTATGTGGAGTCTGATATACCACATCGCTAACATAGGGAATGGAGGTCGGCCCTTTCCCTATAAATAGACTCTCTTGTAATTGTAAAACTAAGGAATATTATGATTAATAATATTTGTGCGGTTTGTGGAGTGCGGCTAGACCGATACCACGTTAATCCCTTGTCTTGTTTACTTGTCATTTATATTCTCAATCGAGGTTATCTTTCGGTCTCCTACTCAGGTAATACCTAACACTTTCTTCCTTAGTTTAGACTTGAGGGAATTTGTATTTGAGTTTAGATTACTGCTCTTTATTCACCTAAACTCCTCTTGTGAGCTTCTAAGCTTGATGGTGCTTTGATCACTCGCATGTAAAACGTATACCATCACTTTATTCATTGTAACCATGACTTTTGTTGGTACTCGTTTGCTTGTTGTTCTTGTAAATGAATTTGTGTGAAATATATGTGAGTTATTTCTGTCCATTTCCAACCTCAACGCATGTGTTCAATATTTATTCATGTGTGTTTCAAGTAACGTTCACCGTGCTCAATTTCCTTCCGAATCTTCATTCGCATTTCATCTGGTAACATCCTTCCATTCTCTTGTGTTTTTCTTTGCTTTCCTTTCCGTTGTGTGTTCGTGTCATTTCCTCCTTTGTTTGTGATACGACACGGATCGACTTATTGTTTGCAAGTCGAAATGTGAAGCACTCAGGGAGGATCTAGCCTTTAGTTTATTACACAAAACACAACAACAAATGCACAAGATATGGAGGAAAGGATGGAGACATGCAGAGGAAATAATAAATGAATTTTACTTGGATGAAGGTGGAGGAGATTAGAGATTGAACCTTGAACAATTAGAGATTGAATACTTGAGCTTGGCTTGATGAACACTTGAATACAACACACGGGTACAAATATATTGCTCTCAAATGAATGAAAATATTGCTTCAAATATTACACACGATTGTTCATGCAAATGAAGTAATAACGATTACACAAAGGTGAATACTTGTTGTCTTACTTGCAAAGAATCAAGGTGTATTCAAACCTGATTCGTACAAGGTGAGTTTACATGTGTTTAAGGGGAGGAGTATTCTCTAACTCAAGCAATAAACACTCAACATAAATTGTCTAAAATAAGAAGAGAAGTAGTTATTTATACTATGATTGATCGCGTATAACTGATATATTTGGTATCTCTTTTAGCCATAACTGAGTTAATAATACTGCTAATGTGTTCTTTATTCTTCCTTTTGGTAGAACCAGACTTTAAGTGCCAATCAGAAAGAAAGGAAGCAAATATCACGCAAAAACGGAGGGGGGGGAGCGGTCAAGTCTTATGCTAGAGGCTGGATGGGAGCATTCCTAACTCTTCCCTAGACATAGGGAAGAGATGACGAGTGTAGAAGCAAAGCTGAGAATGCACAGACTAGGCTTGGTGCGAAAAAGAGAGAGGTTTCATAGGACTTGGAAACTTGGGAAATTCTATTCCCACTCCAATTAGATCTTTTATTCCTTCTTCTACTCAAACAATTATTCTTGTTTTAGTTAATTTCTACTTTTAATTAGGTTAAGGATTTTTAGGAGACTATAAAAGTCAGATTTGGCCACAGAGAGAGGGGATTCCGGTTCCAGATTTTGTTCACCCTCCCGGCTGCCCCACCTTGCTAGTTTCTAGACTTCATCTTCATCATTGAACTTAGTTTGATTAATCAATTTCAATTCATTATTTCCATCACGTGTCGTATCTAAACTCTTTATTCTTGGTATGGATCGAGAGCCATAATTCATGCCTATTGTAAGGATTATTTGATGTTTGATAGCACATTTTTATTGTAGGTTTTTCTCCCTTATTTTGGCCCTTCGACGGCATGATACTTCTGATTTGCCCCTTTTTCCATCTTTTTGCAGATCAGTGGCTAAAGGAAGAAAAGAGCGAAAGAGAGCAATTTTGGAAGGATTTCTGGAACTTTTGAGCATTGAGGTCTAGAAGAGCGGAAGGTCATCGTGCCCTCGACGCTAACCAAACCAGTGAGCATTCTTGTACCCTTGACATATCCATATCGGATCAAAGATCAAAAGCCAAAGAAAGGAATCTCTGAAGATTCGCACGGGATTCCAAGGGTTTCCAGAAGATGTCAGGTGCTGCCAAAAGATCCCAGAATATTCCCTATCATAGGCGCGTCCTTCCAATGTGTTGTCACCCTCTCATGCACTGACGCTCTCTCCTTAGCTGTATTTTATCCCTTAGCTAGTTTTTAGGCTATTTAAGCTAAACTTTAGGGTTTTTGTAAGGAGGCTGGTCCTAGGACACTCTCTCTCTTTACCTAAATTTTAGGGATTCTCTCTTTCTTTTTTTGAGCACCGCCGTCAGCTTGTAAAAGGAAAAGCATTGATTACCTCAATCGGTTTATTCTAATGTACTTCTCTTTTATTTTCTTTTAATATTGTTTATGCTATTCTCTTCTTCTACTTGTTGTTTATATATATTTATGAGTAGCTAAATTTCCTTATCTTAGCAAAGGGTGTTTCAAGGGTTGTAAGGTTCGGTTAAGAGGCCTAGAGCATGCTTAATACATTCTCTTGTCATATTCGGTTGTTTATCATTTTATTTCCATGCTCATTTAGAAATGTTGAGGGCTTGATCAACTGTTAATATTTCTGTGTGAGTACTGTCATTCTCTTGGTTATAACTAACGCGAAGCCTTGGGTTAGAGTAGACACCTAGTGGGGACATCGCGAGAGGTCTTTCGTCTAGGGGTAAATGGTCATTTCGGGTATGTGATGCGAGCTTGACACACTGAGATGTCACGCCCTAGATCTGTCTTGCCTCCACTTCATGGGCGTTTTGAGTAGTGCCTCCCCGCATTCGTGCTTGGGGGGACAGCGAAACATCAAGGCTACCTCATATGTAGAAAGAGGGGTAGCTTCTACCTACGAAGGTAAGTAGGGGTATTGAGTGGAAACTAGGGCCCTATAGTAGGTCTGTGCATGAGTTTGGAATATTTTTGTGCCAATGATTAACTGACGTGAAATGTAACCCGAGAACACCTTTTGCTAAGATCTCTTCCCATCAGATTAATATCTCTTTTACTGCTTTTCTTATTTTCTTGCCCTCGAACTGCTTTTGATTATCTTGCCCTTGATTGTTCTTCACTTTCGTGCCCTCGAATGATTGTTACTTTTGTGTTGTGATTTACAGTTTTAATTATTTGTCTTGTTAGCTCCCACTTCTGCGTTGATTGATTCGTTAATCAACATAACCCCCAGTGTTAAGTTTGTATTTGGTTATATTTCTTCCCTGTCATGCATTGAAACTGAAATATTATTCCTTCAATCTCTATGGTTCGACCATGTCTTGCCCTTTACGCATTTATTTGTGCATCTAGGCATCAGGAAAATATTACTATATTTGAGTGACGATCAAATTTTGGCGCCGTTGTCGGGGATTGAACGGTACTAATTTTCTTTGTATTTGTATGACCAGGAGATCTGGACCAGATTTACTCCCTCTAGATCTCGAGTTGACCAGAACTGAAAGAGGACTTCAGCAGCAAGCTAGGGGACCTCCTGGCCAGCGTAGAGGAATCCCTCATCCTTCCCTCGAAAGACAACCTTCCAATCTGGACGACCCAGACCGTTAGTTCTATCAAGACCTAGCCTACCTTCATCGAGGTCTCGAAAGCCCACCTACCGCCTTCTTTGATATTCCAGCTATGGAAAACTAGGATAATCATGTGCGTCTTGAAGACCCACCGCCACCTCCTCCAAACCAGCAGTCCATTGACCACTTCAATGCAGCCCCCGATATGTCGAACAGTTGCATCGTCTGGTCTGCTGTCCCTCATGATTGGACCCTCAAATTTGCCGTTATGCACCATCTACCTACCTTTCGAGGTGTTCCTAAAGAAAGCGCTCTTCGTCACCTTCAATAGCTCCACTCAATTTGCGAGGCCCTGAAACCTCCCAATGTCAGCATTGAGCAAGCAAAGCTGCGCGCTTTTATGTGGTCTCTCAAAGATGATGCTCTCGACTGGTATTATGACCTTCCGCCAAGATCCATCCCCTCTTCGGCGGAGATTTCCAAGACCTTCACTGAGATGTATTATCCAGCATCAGGCTTAATAAACTCCATGTTTGTATTTGCTTGCTTGTCATTATCTTGTCAATTTATCTAAGATTTATTAGAAGCCTAATCAACTATTAATTAAACCTAGGTAATTACAGTCGTCTTTGTAGTAATAACTAATGTGAGGCTACAGAGTAAAGTAGACAACTAGTTCAGAGTCATCACGTCGAACTGGTCTAATCTTACTAGGGCAAGTAACCAACTAGGGTAGTGACTCGCCCTATGTGTGTCTTTCCTCTCCTTAATGGGCCTTTGAGTATTGTCTCCATAAACGTACCTTGGAGGACGACAGAGTGTCAAGGTTATCCCATAAGGGTACCTTAGGGTAACTTCTCGTACGAAGGAAAGCAGGGGCCTAAACGTACTTGGCCTATATAGCACGCCTATGAACCAGGAGTGGAATACCATTGCACCAATGACTGACTAGGCCTAGATGCAATCGGAGATGAACCTTTGCTAGGAATCTTTCTCATCTGATTCTATATCTTCATTTACTCTACTTTATTTAGTTTTAGTTAATCAACAACTCTCTCAACACCACCCCCCCCCCCCCCTTTGTGTTACTGTTTTGGTTTGTTTCTCTCTATCATACATTAAAGTGAGTGTCTACCCTTAGTCCATGTGTTCGTATTACCACTATACGCAATTTTATTGTGCATTAGACAACAAGTTTTATTATTATTTTTGACGTCGTTGCCGGGGACTAATGGTACTGATTTCTTTCTTTTATTTGTATGACCAGAGCCTCTAATATGAACCTTGTGCCATTCGACCCCGAAATTAGAAGAACAGAAAGACGAGTTAGACAATTAGACAATTAGACAAGCAATCTTCCACCCACACCGGAGATGTTTCTATTTCACATAAACTTGAATATCAGAGGGCTTATAAACATCCATGAAGCACAAGCTATGTACTTCGCTTGGGTGTTTCTTCATATCATTCATGTTAAATTCAATCATTTGACCACAATATTTAAGAGTTAAACAACTATGGTAGACATCAATTAAAGCTCTGGCAGTCGTTAGGAAAGGTCTGCCCAAGAGAACATCGGGGGTGTTGGAAGGAGAATTCTTGTTCATGTCGACAACATAGATGTCGATGTGGTAGATGAAATCGTTGACATGGACAAGAACGTCTTCAACAACTCCCATGGGGTGGATCATTGACCGATCGACTAGCTGGATGACTACTTTTGTCTCCTTCATGATTCCAATACCCAATCTCTCATATTCTGCTAATGACAAAATGTTTATTCCTGCTCCAAAGTCACACAAGGCCTTCTCAATTTTCTTGTTGCCTATCCTGCAAGGAATATCGAAGGTTCCTTGGTCTGTACACTTTTTTGGCATCTCAAAACAGGTTACTAATGAAGCGTTCTAAATCAAATTAACATGTTCATCACTTGCTAGCTTCCTTTTATTAGAACACAAACTTTTAAGGAATCTAGCATAACTAGGAATTTTAGCAATTAAATCAAGCATAGGAAAATTAATTGCCAATTTTTCAAATATTTCCGTGAATTCTTTTTTCTCTTCCTCCTTTTTGATATTATCAGGTGGAGGTAGAAAGGGTGGAGGTGATTCAACATTTTTTTTCTTCTGTTCTGCAACCTCCTTTGTGGTCAAGGTATAGTCTTTTGTTACCGGGATTCTTTCTATTTCTTCCAATTCTTCCTTTTTGATCTTCTCTAGTGGCTTGGACTTATACCTTCTCAAGGATTCAAGTGCATTTTCCCAATTTCTATTTCATGGCTTCTCTTATTCCTTCTCGTATGCCACTGTCTTTTCCTTTTAGGGTTGGTCTACACCATCCCTCAAATTGATTGAACTGACATTATATATAGGCCTGCTCGCAATATTGAGAGGTAATTTCTTCTTTTGATTTTGGTGGCTTTCCGCTAATTGACTGAGTTGTTTCTAGATCTCAACTAAAGTGGTTGTCAGTGTTTCTTGTATGTCTGCTTGAGTAGCTTGGTTGTCCTAGAGGGTGTTCAAGGTGTTTTCAATGGAAGGTCCAACTGCTTGTAATTGTTGTTGAGGTGCTGGTAATTGCAAATACGTCTTATTTTGGTTCTAGAGTTCATTCTGAGATCGGCTGAAGTTAAGATGATTTCCTCAAATTTGACTACTCCCTTGGCTAGTAACACATGTAGAATTTTTTTGCATAAAGTTAACACTTTTCGCAAGCTGATGTTCTGAAGTAACTGAATTTAAAGAAGAAGTAGGGTTAGATTGCTCTACGGAGATGTTGTTATTGCAGCTTTCTGCTATGGTGCAGAGCAATAGTTTGGCTCGACTTAGCATGAGATCTTGCAAAGCTCCTTCAACTGCTGCATCAACTCTTCCTTTGTCCTTATAGCTCATTCCATTGTAAAAATACTGAATCTGAACGTGATCAGCCACTCCATAGTTTTGACAGATGTCATGAAGATCTTTGAATCTACGGTAGTATTCTCCAAACTTCTCATTTTCTTTCTGTTGATTAGAGAAAAGATTCTTCCTGGCTGCTCTGCCTTTACTTACATTCCAGTATTTATTCAAAAAGGTTGTTGACATCTGAGCCCAAGTACTAATGATGGGGTTGTGAGGTAGGTTGTAGAACCAGTCCCTCGCCAACTCTTCCAATGACCATTGGAAGGCCCTTAGCTTTGCTCTCTCTATGGGAACATCCCGAGCTTTAAGTGCATCACACTCCAAATAAAAACTTCTTAGGTGGATGTAAGGATTCTCATCGAAATGACCATGAAACTTTTTTAGATTGAGGATGACATCAGTCTTGATCGTCTAGTCTTGATCTATTGGTGGTAAATTAAGGCGTGAATAGGTTTCTTGCTCAACCCCTTAGCTCAATTCCCCGAGTATGAGTTCCATTAGTTGTTCCATATTTGAGATTGAATTTGCTTGTTTCTTTAGATGATCTGATGACAAGAAGACACAAAGATTAGTATCCGAAATATTTCTCCCCGGCAACGGCGCCAAAATTTGACTGGGTGCTGAACCCCTAAAAAATAAATAAGAATTATAACTTGCTACTAGGGACAAGTAAACTTGTAGATAGCAGTAAGAGGATCGATCCACAGGAAACAATATGGTACTAATTTTAGTAAGATCTTGCAATCATCAAAATAACACTTAAGTGGGGATTTGAGTGGTCATGATAAAGTTGAACTGTAAAGTAAATAAAGCAAGTAACTATCTTAGTCAAGAATGATGTTCTTGGTCAAGACGATGATATTGAGTAGTAGATATCAAATATGAGAATGATTCCTAGTAGAGGTTGGCAAGCTCTTAGACAAGAGATACAATCATCGACTCAAGGTTATTCATCTTCGATCGACAGAGTTGTTATAGGATCAAGGTACGCTTATGGCCCCTACTTCCCTTCTGTATCAACAACACCTAAGGTACGCTTAGAGATGACGCCTTACCAATCAACACCTTGATGGTTAAAGGGTTTACCGAGTTGGCAGATGATCATCAAGGGAAGATAACTCTAGATGAGTATCCTAGGGCTTCAATCAGGACTGGATCTGATTAACCTTTCTCCCTAGCATTTCATGGATACACCCAGTAGCACGTAGGAGTCCACCTCGATCCTCTTGGGCTTACAGCCGAGACACCAAGAAGAATGACAATTTCATTATCTATTCAACACTAAATTGGTCAGATCTAATATCAAACAGAAACACATTAAGAATAATCACGAGATCAATTAAATATAGATGTGAAGACTAAGAGGATCAGTTAGGCCTTATGTATGCTTATGTCCATGCTTAAAACGCCTCTACTAAAAAGGATTTGTTTAGTTACTTATACACATAATTGAAAAGTAAAATAAGCAATGTAAATAATTGAAAATAATCCTTCGTTTCTATTGATACCCGAATTTTGATGCCATTTTTAATTAATTTTAGCATTTATGTTATTTAGTTAATTTACTGGCATTTTCAGTGGATTTACAGTCATTAGCATTTTTAAGTGTCTCCTCGCATTTTAGCATCATCGTTAGCATCGTCAGCTTTCGAAATAGCATTTTTAATTTTTCATCACGTATTTTCATTATTATTTTTAGCCTAACAAATCACATTTTTTATTATCCGACAATCGTTTGCTAGTTTTTTCTTCGTTTTAGGTCATCGCATGAATTTTAGGATTTTTAGTATTTTAGCGCATTTTTAGTATTTTTATTATTTTATTATTAATCACTAAAACCTGCTGCAACCACCTTCTTTTCAGTCTAATTTCCCCATGCTAACATTAGTTTAAATTACCGTTGCTTAGTTTAATTATTTCGTCGATTAACGTCAAAATGCATCTCTTCGTTTCCCTCAAAATCATGCTGTTTTCGTTGCCATTTTCTTGCTGTTATTACATGGCTGTGTTGTAGGAAGAGAGAGGCCCCTTTCGGGCCAAGAACCAGGCGAATTGGTCGCCTGGTTCGTCACCTCCGTCGCCGGCAGTGGCGCCGACGATGTGAGGTTGAAGATGATGATCACGGGCCACTCGGCCCTTCATGCAAAAATGAAAGAAAGGTGATGGGCTTGGCCCATCACCATTTAAATTAATTTCCAATTCCTGGCCCATTTCTCCAAATTTTAAGCTGGGCCCAGCCCATTTATATTTTTCCGAGTCTTCGATTCGTTATTTTTTTTACGTAAAATGCTCACATGCTTCGTATAATTATTATTCATGATATGTGCTATTTTTCCTATATGTTATACATGAATTGTTTAGTTCACTTTTTTTGTAAAATATTTCGTATGCTTATTCTTGCATCAAGTTATTTATCGAATTGTTTTTATACGTGAGTTGCTCATTTCTTATCGTGATATTTATTTTCATGTTGTTTAACTTCAGTCATTTATGTTTAGCAATTTAATTTCAGTCATTTAAATTACCGCCTACATGGTCGGTCGCATTTTAATTCTCGTAAATATTCAACTGCTTTAAGTTTTCGCAAAACTGCTGGAAATCCTTCCGCAAATTATCAATTGTTTACTTTTTCGCACTTTAAATTTCTGCAATTTACTTTCGGCAATTTAAATTCAATATACCGCCTATATGGTCGGTTGCATTTTAATTCTCGTAAATATTCAACTGCTTTAATTTTTCGCAAACTGCTTGAAATCCTTCCGCAAATTATCAACTGTTTAATTTTCCGCACTTTAATTTTCCGTACTTTACTTTTCCGCACTTTAATTTTCCGCACTTTACTTTTCCGCACTTTAATTTTCCGCACTTTAATTTTCTGCACTTTACTTTTTCGCAATTTACTTTCGGCAATTTAAATTCAATATACCGCCTATATGGCCGGTCGCATTTTAATTCTCGTAAATATCAACTACTTTATTTTTTCGCAAAACTGCTGGAAATTCTTCTGCAATATCAACTGCTTTAATTTTCTGCGATATCAACTGCTTTAATTTTCTGCAATATCAATTGCTTTAATTTTCTGCAATATCGATCATTAAAATCATTTTCCGCATACAATCAACCCAGCATTTAAATTCCCGCATGCTTAAAATCAATCATTTTTCGCATGCAATCAACACAGCATTTAAATTCTCGCATGCGTAAAATCAATCATTTTTCGCAGGCAATCCACCCAGCACTTAAATTTTTGTATGCTTAAAATCCATCACTTTTCGCATGCAATCAACACAGCATTTAAATTCTCGCATGCGTAAAATCAATCATTTTTCGCAGGCAATCCACCCAGCATTTAAATTTTCGTATGCCTAAAATCCATCATTTTTTGCATGCAATCAACTCAGCATTTAATTCTCGTATGCGTAAAATCCATCATTTTACGTATGCAATCAACTATCATTTAAATTTTCGCACTCATAAAATTGCCTATTTATTTCTCAAGCTATCGCTAACACTCTCATTTTGTAGGTTTTAATTTCAAGCTTCGCTTGAAAGTACGCCTTTCGTTCCTTTTTATTTATTCAACGCTTGTCGCAAATATCAATCGTACGCATGATATATAGAACTGCTAGAATTAAAATCAACCCACATGAACAACGTGTTTAAAGAGTTGCTTAAAATGCCATGTTCATATGATTTTAAATTCTCGCTTGTATTGACTACATGTACATGGGGACTTTAGATCCCACATCAGTTTTCCACTTCAAAAATCTATCATTTAAATTTGTACTCTGTTAGCAATCCATGTTAGGATCACATAGTAATTAATTTAATCATGCATGGCCCGATGATGAAAAAAGAGGGCGCTCATTCAGTCTTACGGAAAATTCAGTCCCATTACGTTACGGTCAGGAATAATTAATCGATCTTGATAAACGGTAATCCCGTTCGAAAGATCTTTTTATTATTCCTGAACGGTCACGATCATAGAAAAGACTAAAGTGACGATTCCTCTGAGGGTCCCCTTTTTCAAAACGCATTTTATCAAACACCTTTTTAAACACCTCTCTCATCAACCGGTAACCGTTTTCGGATGTGAGTCGGGTGCCTAACACCTTCCCGAGACCATAATACGACCCCGAACTTTTGTCTGGGGTCCAGACCCCTTTTTTCTGCCTTTAGTTTTTTTTACTTATTATATTTCCTATGCCATGACGATTAGGGTTCCCTAAGCCTAGCAACCAAATTAGGGTGGCGACTTCATTACATGCTGCTCGGCGTCCTTTTACGCCGAGCATCTAAAGGTTATAAATTTCGTTGCACACTCGTGAATTACTCTTTTCCGTAATTTTCGTGGGGCGTGACAGTTTCGCGACTTCACTAGGGACTTTTGGGTCAGAGCTGGTTTTATCTTCTTAGAGAGGTGTTTTATTTGTTTATTTATTTGCTTTGATCAATTGCTGGTCTGTTTATTTATTTGCTTTATCAATTGTCATATGCATTTCATAGCACCCTACACCCAGGGGACAATTACCAAAATAGGAGGGTAGTAGTGACCCCCTAGGACACATGTCCTGGGTAGTGTTCACCAATCCCAACTCGGATGAACCCCTAAAGCCGGTCGAAAGGTTATACGATTTCGCAAGAAATCGGGAGACTGGACGACACTTCAGGGACCTTTTCATGGTATCATCCGGGAACCATTCAAGCCAGTTAGAAATGTCGGAATCAGAGCCCCAACACGTGCATCATGATTGTACCTGTTTGTCGTGGCATATTGACGTGATTTTTCTGTTATACGAACTGTAAATTTTCTGACACGTTCAGGTTACTTTGCATTTAAAATTTTATTTTTGTCCCATAGGACCCATTTTGCTCATTCGACATGTCGGCACCTACACTACTTTCATTTAATATTTTCGGGGGACGAAGTTTAGACGATCAGGTCGCAGAAGGAGATCTGTTGGAACGTGGGTTCGCCCCTGACATCACCACCAAGATCAAAGTAGAAGTCGTGGACTTTGAATTAACTAGGATTCGGATGTTGAGAAATGAGCTGACTGAAGACGAAGAGACACAGTTTGAGGGTATTTATGGAAAGCTACTGACCCTAGTTGACGTAAAGACTGATTGGGGTTGCATCCGGGCAGCCCTAAAATTCTAGGATCCCTATTATCGGTGCTTCTCTTTCGACAAAGAGGTAGACTTGACTCCTACGCTAGAGGAGTACTCGGCTCTGATGTGCTTCACCTCTCCTATATCGGCCATATACCAGAATGTTCGACTCGACTCCTTGAGTGTCAAAATAAGGCTCGATAAGTTGTTAGGAATCACTACTCGTGTCAGAGAGGGTGACTACTTCTGGTGCTGGTCAGATATTGAGGCACGCTTTCGATTGTCCAACGAAAAAAAAACGCTTAAGGATTCTGGCTTTCGCCATTGTAGGATTTGTCCTCCTACCGAAAATGAGGAATGCCATCGACTTTGCAGCAGCTGTTGATACCCGAATTTTGACGCCATTTTTAATTGATTTTAGCATTTCTGTTATTTACTTAATTTACAGTCATTTTCAGTTGGTTTACTGTCACTAGCATTTTTAGGTATTTCGTTGCATTTTAGCATCATCATTAGCATCGTCAGCTTTCGAAATCACATTTTTAATTTTTCGGCACATATTTTCATTATTATTATTATTATTATTTTTAGCCTTAAAAGTCACATTTTTTACTATCCGGCAGTCGTTTGCTAGTTTTTTCTTCGTTTTAGGTCATCACATGAATTTTAGGATTTTTAATATTTTAGCGCATTTTTTTAGTATTTTTATTATTTTATTATTATTTTTATTCGAGCTTTTATTGGACCCGAGTAAGTCCGCTCGGACAATAGCTTGACTTTAAAATGTTTTCCATCAACTAGTTGCTAGATTTTTTTCTGGCCGCAACGGTCTACAGCGATTCGTGTAATTTTCGGCGTAAGGTTATTATTTTTCCGTTCAAACGTTTCACGTTTTTGAACGCGAAAATAAACCCGTTAAACGAGAAATTCTCGTCATTCGCTGTAGACGGTTAAACCCGTCATATTTTTCTCTACGCACCGGTACCTTCGGCTCGAAAAGTCAGAACGTTTGGTCGCGGGAACCGGCTCGAGGCCATTTTAATCAGATAAAAGGCCATTTGATCATAGCTATTGATCTGGTCAACCAAGGAAAGTCAACCAGATCAATGGCCCCTGAATTAACATGCATAATGCACGTGAACAGTGCCAAAGGAGTGTAGCGAAGCAGCCCTCGCCCGAGCCACCTACTCCCATCGCGTCCGTAGCTTCCTGTCCCTCCGCCATCATCACGGCTAGCACCCTAACCTTGCCACCGCGACCAGCCGGCCACCACGCGCAGCCCCGCGTCTCCCTCCTCACGCGATCTTCGGCTATAAATAGCCACCCTCCTCCAACGTATTCGGGGCAGCAATTTGGCAAGCTTTCTTGCCCTCTCTCCCTCCTCTGATCAGTTGCTTATTTCAAGCGAAGATCGTCCAGTTCAAGGCCTTGAGGTGAGCTTTCTCTCTGTAGCCTTTTTTTAGTTTTTAAGCCAAATTTTTGTTTAAATTCGTTTGCCTCTTGTTTGAGCAATTTAATTGCTTTCTTTTATGTCATTAATTCACACACATAACGTAGATTAAATACACAGTCTCAATTTTAAAAATCGTTAGCTAGATTGTGCGAATTAACTAGTTTTCGATAATTAATGGCTTTGTCATTTTTTTGAAATTAAATTTTGTACGAGTCAAACTAAAAATCGGGGTTTATACGGTTGGGAAGTCGTTGAAGAGACGAACATTTCGGTACGAACGATTTTCAAATCGGCCATTTGCCGCCGGCAGTGCGCCGGCGACCAAGAAAGGTGACGATGAACAGTGCCAGGCCAAACGACACTGTTCACGCGGGAATGGGCCAAGCCCATTCCCTTTTAAATTTTTATGGGCCAGGCACTATTCCTGGCCCATTTTCATCTCTTTTTATTTTTCAATTGGGCCCAACCCATTTTCAATTCTTTCCGAGAGTTGGGGTCATGTTTTTCCGTAAAAATAATTCGTATTCTTCATATGATTATTTTTCGTACATTCAACTGTTTTATTTTCTGCAAATATCAACTGTTTAATTTTCTGTACTTATCAACTGTTTAAATTCTTCGCACTTTAATTTCAGCAATTTAAATTCAATACCGCCTACATGGTCGGTCGCATTTTAATTTTCGTAAATATCTGATAACAATTCACCTAAAAGAAGAGGTATTTTCGTCTATCACCCGGGGGGAAGAGACACCGCTACTGTTTCGCACCACCACGGTAGGAACACGATTGCTACCTTCCCCAAAGGCTAACGCTACGAGGGCTAACGATGCCCTACCGGCTCCTCTCACGGACCTCGTGGATAGCTCAAGGAGTTATCTCACCCCAGAGGAAACCACGCGTCAGGGTTAACGCTCCGGCCAGTATCCTACCGTGGCAATACCTACCTACACACCTACCGCCAAGGTAGCGTATCACGATAAGGGCGAACCACAGACCCTAACGCGAGCGATAGCTCCATACTCATTTACTTGGGCGGGAACGCCCCATTCTTCTATAAATACCTCCCCCACAAAGGAGGCAGGTAAGCGGACTTGACTAGCCAAAACTCTGCCAATTTCGGTACACATACTGACTTAAGCATCGGAGTGTTTCCGCCGGAGACCCCCTCCGGCGCATTGCAGGTACTGTGGACCGTCGCGCACACTGACCTGAGAGGAGCTGCTCCACCATACATCCTTCGACAAAAGACAAATTATTATCAATATCAACTGCTTTCATTGAGAGTCTTGGTTCTATTAAGTGAGCATCCTTAATAACCAAGCTCCTCCTCCCCGAAGCTAGAAGGATTATGGCCTCCGAGTCAGATCCAGCGCTGTCCCGAACTTCCAACATCCCATACAACACCCGCAGACGCCTGTTTCCCTTCGCTACCTCTGATGCCCCCACCCCAGGGTAGGACGTCACTGTAGGAGAATTAGATCTTCCTCCCGGGTCAAGTTCGGAAGAAGTTACATTCCAGATTTGCTTTCCCTTCTCCCATATAGCAGGAACCAGTCATCCTACCCCCCAAGCGGGGAGATCTATGATAGGAGAAGCAGACAACCCTTTCGTGAACTCAATAGCAGCTCTCCAAGCTCAACTGGATCAGCTGACAGAGATGGCTGCTGGATTTACTCCTCATGCCTCAAGACCTGGTGTGTCCTCCCAAGTAGTTTTCACTCCGTCCATTGTCAACGAATGACCCTTATCGCCCCAACAATCTAGGGCACTCCCGTCTTCCTTATCTTTCCCTTTGGCCCCCATGAACGTCCCACCATTCACGCGCGGACCTGCCGACCATTCTGGACAATACAGGGGAGGAATCTCTATCCCCGAAGCAGTCCGCCAGCGTGACGAGTATAGAGAACACTGGGATGATCGACGGGGGGATATAGTGAGAGATCCATCTCCTAGATACAGCGAGAGATCTAGCAGCAGAAGTCGACGAGCTCGAACTCCAAGGAGCCGCAGCCGTTCTCCTTGGAGACATCAGGAATATGACCCTCAGAATCCCAGATACGACGCTGAAATTCCACATCAGCGTCAGCCTCGCAGGATCCCCGATGCTAACGTGGGTCATTTGTTCAGTTACCGTGTCAGGCACCACAGAGTACATCGACATGTGAAACTCCCAGCAGAGTCATATGATGGCACGAAAGATCCCATTTCTCACCTCAATAAGGTGAAGGATTTCGTGCAATTCCAAACGCGCAGTGATGCGACATTGTGCCAAATCTTCGTAATGACGCTGTCAGGAGTGGCACGTCAATGGTTCGAGGGGCTTCCCGCCGGGTCTATCGATAATTTTTCTCAGTTGGAAGAAAAATTCAAAAGTCGGTTTAGCACGGCTATTCCTATCAGAAAGTCAGTAGCTGCGCTGTTCGATATCCATCGGAAACCACAGGAATCGTTGAATGACTTTTTAGGTCGATTTGATCTTGAAATGTCCCTAACGCCAGGGGTCACTATCGATTTCGCGAATGAGGCCCTGAAACGCAATTGTCGATACAGTACATTGAAAGATACGCTAACGGTGGACCCCCCAATGACCCTGGATGCGTTGAGGCTGAAAGCGCATAACTATGCGAGAATGGAAGAGGAAGAAAATAGAGATTGGATCCAAGGCATGCCAACGGACCCATATGTGGACCCTAACGTCCTGAACAGCAATTCCCCTGATGCTCAACCCACCGACGATCACGGGCAGCGGAAAGAACATAACACCAAAACCCCTGGCCGGCAGAGAGGCAACTTCTCAAAAGGAAGACCCGGAGGGTCCCCCACTCGGAAGCAAACAGACCCGCCAAAGGGCCAGATATACGATCCTGACCTCCCATCTCTCATACTCCCAAGGGCGGAGATCTTAGTAATAGTCCAACAGAGAAATTTGCCCATCCGTTACCCAGCTCCCGTGAAACCAGGAGTAATCATGGGAGGAAGAGAAAATGCATACTGCAAATTCCATAAGGTCAAGGGACATTCAACAGATGTATGCAGAGAGTTAAAATTGGCTATAGAGCGATTGGTCGAGGAGGGCTACCTTGGGGAATTTGCCACAAAGGCAAGGGAAGGGGCCAGAAACAACCCAACTGGAAATACAACTGATCACGGGCAAGCACCCTCGCGTGCCACAGGAGCTAACGCAGTTCCCCTTGGACCAAATAGAGAAGCGCACGCTATCGATAGCGACCAAATGCCCATGATAAATATCATTGCGGGGGAGCACCTTATTGTGAGGAAATTATGCCACAAACGCCCAACCTTGGAGGAAAGCGCAAACGGGAGAGCGCGCAAATGAAAATCGAGGCAATAAGTGCCTTAGACAGAATGATATTGTCTTTCTCAGAGGAAGACGAAAAAGGCATCGTCTTCCCGCATAATGACGCGATGGTTGTAACGCCCGTCATTGGAAGTCATGGGATAAGAAGGACCCTTGTCGATAATGGGAGTGCAGTGAATCTATTTTCATTGGAAGCGTACAACTTGATGAAACGACCTGACGGTGAACTATCGTCTTGCACGAGGCCAATTATTGGGATTGATGGAGTACCGATTCCGGTAGCCGGAATAACATCCCTGCCGGTGTACTTCCGGGAAGACACATCCAAATGCTCCGAAGAGTTATTATTTCTGGTCGTAGACCTAACGTTACCGTATAATGCCATTTTGGGGCGACCATTCCTTAATCGTTTTGGAGTAGCCATATCTCAAAAACACCTGCGGATGAAATATCCCTCATGGGACGGCGTGGTCTCAATCAAAGGGGACCAAAAGCTGGCAGTCGAATGCTACTTACTTATGACTCAAAGGAGCTGTGACCGCTACGTTTGCGTGGCAGACGACCCTTTCGATGATAAAGAAGAAAAGCGCACTCAGCCGCTAGATCAGATGGTATCAATCCCTATCGGTAAGGATAGTGAAACGAATCTCTTAGCCAGTGAAAAACTAAGCTTTGAAGAGAATGCGCAATTAATCCGGCTGTTGAGGAAATGCAAGGGAGAATTTGCGTGGAAGCTAGCAGACATGCCCGGAATCTCTCGGCAGGTTGCGGAACACCGGCTGAACGTTAGTCCTGACGCCAAGCCTGTTCAACAAAGGCGACGTGCTTTTTCATCGGAAAAGATAGCAGCCATCGAAAAGGAGTTGCTAAAGCTCACAGAGGCGGGGTTCATTCGAGAAGTCCAATACCCGACCTGGCTAGCTAATCCTGTGTTAGTCCCAAAGCCTAACGGGGACTGGCGCATGTGCATCGACTTTACTGACCTAAATAATGCCTGTCCCAAGGACTGCTATCCCCTTCCGCGAATAGATCAGTTAGTCGATCAAACCACTGGGTATGCTTATCTAAGCTCCCTAGATGCGAATTCCGGATATCACCAAATCCCTATGGCCGTAGAGGACGAAGAAAAAACTGCCTTCATCACTCTTAGGGCTACATACTGCTATACCGCAATGCCGTTTGGGCTAAAGAATGCCGGTGCAACATTTCAGCGTATGGCAAACAAAGTTTTTGAAAATCAAATTGGGAGAAATGTAGAGGCCTACGTAGACGACATCTTGATCAAAAGTCGAAGTTTCAGAGAACACCTCGCTGACTTGGAAGAAGTTTTCAATGTGATGAGAAAGCACAAGATGAAGCTAAACCCGCGGAAGTGCATGTTTGCATTCCAAACGGGAAAATTCTTGGGCTATGTGGTCAGCCGGAAGGGCATCCAACCGAACCCGTCAAAGATAAAAGCCATCCAGGATATGATATCCCCGCGGACTGTTAAAGAGATACAGAAGTTAACCGGGCGCATCATCGCGTTGGGGCGATTCATATCTAAGCAAGGCGAGAGATGTTTGCCTTTCTTCAAAGTCATCCGAAACAAGGCTCCTTTCGGATGGACAGAGGAATGTGAGAAAGCGTTTGCAGGACTAAAAGCTTACCTATCATCAGATTTAGTGCTGACGAGGCCTGAGCCCGGCGATGAACTATATTTATATTTGGGAATAGCTGACGAGGTAGTCAGCGCCGTCCTTGTGCGAAGTGAAGGGCACGTGCATCGTCCTGTATTCTTCGTGAGTCACATATTGAAAGATGCCGAACTGCGATACGCTCCTATCGAGAAGATAGCACTTGCTCTAGTACAGGCCACGCGAAAGATGGATCGATACTTCCAAGCCCACCCCGTCACTGTACTTACGGATCAGCCGTTGAGAAGAATCTTCAGAAAACCTGAATCTTCAGGAAGAATGCTAATTTGGGCTATCGAGCTCGAACAATACGGGCTGCAATACAAAGCTAGACCAGCCGTTAAGGCCCAAGCGTTAGCTGACTTCATAGCTGAGTGCACGTTCACAAAGGACACAAAAATAGATCTGTTAGAGGAAGAAGCAGAAAGTCCATGCCTACCGTCTCCGGAGACATATACAGATACGTGGGTCATCCACGTAGATGGAGCAAAAAATCAAGAATTAGCTGGCGCAGGAGTTTTCTTAGTTGGACCAAACGGCCTGGAGATGCGATACGCCATCAGAATCCTACAGCCATTGTCCAACAATGCGGCTGAATACGAAGCGTTGCTGGCAGGACTCAGAATTGGAAACAGTTTCTCCATCGGAGCTACCCCCGGTATGGAGAAGGAAGACAGAACACGTTTAAAGATCCGAGGAGATTCCAAGCTAATAATGGATCAGATTCTGGGAAACTCCCAAGCTAGAGAACCCATCATGGCCCAATACTTAGCCAAAGTGAAGCATGAGCTGTCAGAGATACAGGAAAAAGGCACCCTGGTCACCTTTGAGCACATTCCTAGAGAAAACAATGAAGAGGCTGATAGCCTCACCAAGATGGCAGCCAATCCGGAAGCCTCAATACCCAGTGACGTGCGCTATGGAGAACTGCCTACACCTTCTTTCATGGAAGAGCAGGCATTGCTCTGTGTGGAAGAAATAGAAAATGATTGGAGGATCCCAATGATAGAATATCTGAAACATGATAAACTACCGGGGGACCAGACAGAGAGAAAGAAAGTCCTAAAACGGGCAGCACGATGCACATATTATAACGGAGAGTTAATACGCAGATGTTTCTCCCATCCGGCCGCTAAATGCATAACGGAGCAAGAAGGCTTACATGTGTTACGTGAAATTCACGAAGGGATATGTGGCATGCACATTGCTAGCGGTACTCTGGCAGCCCAAGTATTTCGGTCGGGATTTTACTAGCCCACCATTCGACGAGATTGTCATAACTTCGTGAAAACCTGTCAGAAATGCCAGGAATATGCCAAGATTCCTCGAAAGCCGGCTGTACCAATTTCAGAAATAGTTGCTCCCTGCCCGTTTGCAAAATGGGGGATTGACATCCTGGGCCCGTTTCCAAAGGCCAGGTCTCAGTTAAAATTTGTGGTCGTAGCGGTAGACTACTTCACAAAATGGGCCGAAGCTGAGGCGTTAGCTACCATCACCACCGAAAAAATTTGGCGTTTCTTCAAACACCAAGTCATCATGCGATTTGGAGTACCACGCGTGCTAGTTAGCGACAACGGGACACAATTTACAAGCCAGTTCTTCAGGGATCGATGTGCAGAATTCCAGATAGAGCAAAGATTCTCCTCTGTGGCACATCCCCAAACTAATGGCCAGGCGGAAGTAACTAACCGCAGCATCCTTAGTGGCATCAAAAGAAACTTGGAAGGTTCCAAGAAGAAATGGCCAGACGAATTGCCATACGTGCCGTGGGCCTACCGCATGACTGTCAAGGCCAGCACGGGAGAGACCCCGTTCGCGTTAGCATTCGGAACCGAGGCTGTCACACCAGTCGAGATTGGCATGATGAGCCTCCGGGTGGCTCACTTCAAAGAAGAAAACAACGAAGAAAGGTTATGAGCTAACCTCGATACTCTACCAGAAACCCACGAGGAAACCCTCCTGAAAACCCTGCACTACAAGAGGAAAATGGCACAATATCACAACTGGCAAGTGAGGGAGCGATTGCTCAAAACTGGAGATTTAGTGCTCAGAGACAGACGGGCAGCAGGACAACGTATGGGAAAGCTCAGCCCAAACTGGGATGGACCGTATCGTGTCACCCGCATTGTGGGAAAATGAGCATACCATCTGGAAACACTCGAGGGAACGCCCTTGCAGAACTCTTGGAACATTGCTCGGCTGAGGTTATACCACGCCAGGAGCTAATCGGGTAACATCAAAGTTATTCTAATAAATGAATATTGAGATATTCACTGTGCGTTTGCTACTGATAATATGCAGGCAGCGAAGAATGCCAGGAGTGAAAATCCTATCCTTGTGATGGCTGGTCCTGATTAGACAACTCACTTAGACGAGGCACGCCCTGGCATAACAAGGTGTTTGGGAGTGAAAATCCTATCCTTGTGGTAACCGTGCTCACATAGACGACCCATTAAGACGAGGCACGACCCCAAACGGCTTCCCGGAGTGAAAATCCTATCCTTGCGGCAACCGTGCTCACATAGACAGCCTGTTAAGATGAGGCACGCCCCGGAATCCTTGGGAGTGAAATCCTATTCTTATGGTAACCCCATAAGGAGAGGCACACCCCAAGGAGAGACCAACTCCGTCCTGGAAGTGAAAATCCTATCCTTGTGGTAACCGTGCTCACATAGACGGCCCATTGAGACGAGGCACGATTCCACGGACGTGAGGTACAACGCTTGGGGGTGAAAAGTCCTATCCTTGTGATGGTTGGTCCTGATCAGACAGCTCACTAAGACGAGGCACTCCCCAAAGCCAATTTGTGGCGAAAGGAAACAAAGGCATCCCAACTAGTAGCCGCGCGGTTGATACCCGGTGAAGCGATGTTGAAGCCAATCTATGGCGAAAGGAAACAAAGGCATCCCAACTAGTAGCCGCGCGGTTGATACCCGGTGAAGCGATGTTAGAGCCAATCTGTGGCAAAAAGAAACAAAAGAAATCCTAACTAGTAGCCGCGCGGTTGATACCCGGTGAAGCGATGTTGGAGCCAATCTGTGGCAAAAAGAAACAAAAGAAATCCTAACTAGTAGTCGCGCGGTTGATACCCAGTGAAGCGATGTTGGAGCCAATCTGTGGCGAAAAGAAACAAAAGAAATCCTAACTAGTAGCCACGCGGTTGATACCCGGTGAAACGATGATGGAGAGGTGTCCATACTGCAACAACAACGTTGAGACAGACATAAAGCCCCGTCTGGCAACAAGGGACGGCAGGAAGATGAGTGCAGCAGATGCGGAAGCAACGCCGATTTACTCTCAAAAATGCTATCGGAGGATATAATGGTAATGCTACTCGAATGCAGCTGATGAAAAGCAAACGGGATACAACGCGAAACTATGTGTCTATGGAAACCTAACGTCAAACGTCCTATGCGGACAAGAGATCAAACGGTATTATGAAGGAAAGCAGAAAAAGAACTTCTATCCAAAAAGAGTGGATTAACCCAGTCAAGGCTGACATTGTTTAAAGTACAAAATATGGACGGGCCCGTCAGCCACAAAAATGTAAAGCATCTAAACAACAAAAAGTCTAAAGATTGGGCGGCGCGTTGACCCCTCCTTGCTGAGCAGCCTTCCACTGGTAGAAGCCGCTATCAGTAATGGTTGAGGCTCTCTTGTCAAAATACGCAGAGAGATCGTCAATACGGAGCTCCTCGACTCCATAATGATGCATCACGGCTTCCGACATAATTCCCCCACCCTGCTCCAAGTACCAACGACTCTTCTCAGCATTAAGAGAAAAATCGGCAGACAGCTCAGCGTTTCTCTGTCTCTCCAAACGCAGACTGTTCTCCTCCTGAGAGAGGCGTATGGCCAGATCGGCACGTTGTCGCTTCTCCTCTTCCAAAGACAACTTAGCAGTCTCTAGCTCTTGCTTAACAACGATAGCCTCTCCCCGGGCGGCCTCCATACCTTCGTTGGCAGCATTGAGGGCTTTTTCAAGACACTGTCACTCTTCCAGCAGCCTGTTTATCTCTCCTTGCCCGTTAGCTACAACTCTGGCATTCTCCTCATCCATATAGTGAAGATGGCAAAGCATAGAAAACGCCTGAGAGTGAAGGAAATTGATGCGCCCCTGCTCGCCCCGAGCCACAAAGGCATCCCTCTCTCTTGGAAGGGACAAAATCTCTGCCACTAGATAAGCGGTAGAGGAGAGCACGATATCATGATCAGCATCGGCAGGAAACTGCAGAATACTGTCCCTAAAGGAGCGCAAGCTGACGTGGTGAGTTGGCAGGAGAGGAGGCTCGTATGGAGAAATACCAGCCATTAAGGCAGGAGCGGGGCCACCCCTCGCAATAGTTAGGTGAGTCATTGGAACAAAGAACAACGCACCAGGAGAAGTTGGCCGGCTAGTGGGGCCTTCCGCGTTAGGCATTCGAGACCTCATTACCTCCGGGCACCTCAGGATTAAGGGCATCAGAATCATAGCCCGTTGGGGTGTGCGCAGAACGGATCGGAGAACCAGGAGGCACATGGGGTTGACCGCCAAAATCAACAGGTTCAGATTGATCAGCAGACGCACCCTCGCTTCTAGGGACACTTGAACTACGATTGGCGGCCGTGGAAGAAGGGCTATTCTGAAGATCATAGCGAGCCTTCTTCTGACGCTCACGAAGGACATCTGCGATAGCCATATCTCCCTGGGAGGTAGAGGGGGCAGAAGCAGCAACAACTTCCTAAAATAACGCAGAACATGATAAGGAAATCGTGTAAAAAGAAAGACAAAGTTTTAAAAAATAAGAAAAATGCACACCTGAGTGGTGGAGGACACAAGAGGAATCCCAACAGGAATCGGATCAACCATAGCCTCTGAAGAAACAACAGTCTGGGACGAAACGGATGGGGTAGCACGTGCTTTCCTAGGCCATTTCTGTCTTACAACCCGAGTGCCCGTAACGTTAGCGGTAGCAGTGGCCTCCCCTTCCTCGGCGTTAGCAGCAGCAGCAGCCCTAGCTTCAGCGGCAGCTTTCTTTTTTGCCTCCTGTTTCCTTCTCCTCCGGAAATACTCGGGCTCCCAACCAGGCGGAGGCACTGCACAGTCACAAAACGTTAGCGTTAGTACTTCTTGACAACGCAAAAGAAAAAGGTCAAACGCTCACCCTTCTTGCACTGTTCCACGGGCAACCCGTTGGCCACTTTTCGGGCATCAACACTAAAATCAAATTGAAGCAGCGTCTTCAACCAGCCATCCTCCGGGTCGGAAAGGGGTTTCCGATGACCCCAAGCCCCATCTTTAATTGTTTCATTGAAGCCAGCCCTCCACAACGGCTCAGGTAGATCAACAATAAAAAATTCCTCTTTCCAGTGAGGAATAGAAGACTCAATGCCCATAAGTTTCCAGGTAAAGGGCTTCAAAGAACTGTCTTCGTAGCGAGGCGATATCGATATCACCCCTTTACGGGAATACAATTGGAAAATGTCATGAAGCAACGCTAAAGTGGGAGATTCTATTCCCTTGAAACGGCACAGTGCGACAAAAGCACTAACAAACCAAATTGCGTTAGGACTCAACTAAGCCAGAGCCAAATCAGAATCAGCCAACAACAATTTTACGAGCGGGTCAAGAGGGAGACGAAACCCATGATTGAAGAGCTTAGCATACAGCATTCTACTATTTCCGGGCAAAATGCTGTTCAGTCGAAGCGACTCAGAAGCAGGATGCATGGGATATTCCTTGGGAAATCGCGCAGAAAACCCAGCAAGTCTACGGTTAATTAAGGGCAGCGTGTACAGAGAAGTGGGAGTAGTATCAATTACTTCTTCCCCGGAGGACCTTTGAGGGTCTCCTTCTTCAGAGGATTTTTTAGTTCTAGCCATGGCTAACAAGGAAGAAACAAAGAGAAAAGAAAAAGGACGCGTACCTTATACCTTCGTGAAAGAGAATGCGAGGAGTCTTGAACCAGAAAGAGAGAGCGGCGCAAAGTATTTATCCAAAGACGCAATAGCGTATAAGGGAAAGATGGAAAAAGAAAAATGGGGTAGAAGAAACAATAGATATAACCCTGAAAGGGCGACCAGTCAGCAACAGACACGTGGCGAAGTAGCGCGTCATAAAGTAAGGCATGCGCCAGAAGGTGCAAATTTGAAATAAGAACGAAACGCTGCTGCATTCGCAACCCCCTAGGAGACGCCTGCTCCAAACGCCTCTCTGTGGAAGGACACGTGTCTTCTTTCATCATTACCCTTCAAGTCGCATTAAATGAGGGACAGGGAGATTGATTAAAAAATATAAAAAGTAGCGCTGGCCTCGCCAAACGGCGCGATGATACAAAGAAGATAAAGAAGGAATAACGGTAATATCATGATGAATCATACAGTACGACAAAGGATACAAAGCGTTAGCATTATTACAAGAGAAACAATGTTCGAATGGTTTTCAAGAAATAACAAAAGAGGAGATAACAACAAGAAAAACAAGGAAAGGCCCAGGCACCATCGCTAGCGTTAGGTTCTCTCCCTCGAAGGCTCAGAAGAACCGTTGCCACCTTTGCTAATCTCACCCATTACGATAGATATGTAATCAGCTATCTGGGCCGGATCCGAAGGGTTACCTTTGAAACGGGCCGCAAATCCAGAAACGAAGGCCTTCAGAACCCTCTTTCTCCATAACTCTTCCTTTAATGGCGCCCGAGCAGACTCCTCATCTCGGGCAAGTATCTCTTCGCGGAGAAAGAGATTTTTCTTCTTTTCTAGCGCCAATTCCGCCTCCAGAACCTCTACCTTAGCTTTCCCGATAGATTTTTCTCTGTCCAATTCTATTTGGGACGATTCGCAAAGACGCGTCAGCAACCTAGAGTGCTCCACCGCCTTTTCAAGCTGCACCCTCGTAACACACAATGCGCTGGAAAAATTACGTGACTCGCGATCGTGAATTTCGAATTGATAATTCAGATGACGGAAGAAGTCTAGAGAATCATTCAGAACATGGCGGAAGCGTGCCGAGGGAGGGAGTTGAAGAAATTCCTCTTTCTCCTTTTTGGAACTCAGCATCTCTCCTATCAAGGGTGCAGTAAACTCATCTCGAGAAAAAGGCTGGGGAACCCCGACAGCGCGAAGGGCATCAAAGCAAAACTCTGCAAGATTCATACGGTAGGCCGGGACCCCGTTAGGACCAAGATTGATCGAGGGAGGTGGAGGAGAGCCCTGAGAAAAAGTACTCTTGAAAGGAGTAAAAAACAGCTGTGGAGTAACCATAGGCGGTAGCTCAGCAGTCGAATCCGCCACAGGAGGTGTGACCACTACGTCAGGAATACAATGAGCAATCGGAGAATCGGGAGCGTTAGATATGGGAGGAGGACATTCCATAGGTAGGCCCTCTCCCTCAGTAGAACAAGTGTTTTCCAACGCCTCAGCGGCTTCCGTTGGCTGAGAGGCGCCTGCCTCAGACGAAATAGCAGGCGTAGAAACAGTTGCCACATCCACAGGAGATGTCCCGGTAGCTTGTCCGCTAGGGGCCACTCGAAGATTTTTCCGACGCTGGGAAGCAGCAAGGGAAGAAGCGTCGCAAAGGTCTGACTTAACATCCGCATCCTCGTCATCGCTAGTAATTACCGTCGTTGCGACAGGGCTGGAGTCCGTCCTCTTGCGGCACTCCGGTAGCCAATTTTCCACAAAACGAGAAGTTCGCACAGAGCTAACGGGTCTTCGCCCTCCCCGGGCAACCGTCTTAGTTCTCTTCCTCGGAGGAGGAATGCCACCCCGACTAGAGCCCTCGGCCGAAGGCGAGGCCGGTAAAGTTTGAAGCGGCGTTACATTCAGAGGAGTACCAGTGTCACCTGGGAATAAACCGTTAGCTTCTTATAGCAAACAAAGCGTGCGAGGATCAAAGAAAAGAAAATATGGAAAGAAATAGGCTCACCCATAATGCACTCTTCCAAAGGTTTGAATAGAGCAAAGGCACGAATGCGGTAGTGGGTATTCTCGTCTCACAAAGCGTTAGCCTGGTCCAACTCAGTTCTGGACAAAATCGCGGGATTCGTCCAAACGGGGCCTATCAGTTCCTGATTGTAATTGATACGCCACAAACGTGACGGTAGCTCCAGAATGAAGAAGCTGCTCTTCCAATCAGCTACACCCTTCTTGAAGCCGTGAAAACGTTGCCAAAACGACTGCACGAGCGCATCATCCCACCGGGGAGTAATCTCGATTAAACAATTGTGGCAAATCATGCTAAAGAATTTGCGAAACAAAGTGATAGATGGGGTAAAAATGTTCTTCAACTCGCAAGCGCGAAGAAAAGCATAAACCACACACCAAGAGGAAGGAGTTATCTGGGAAGGATTAAGGCTATACTCCCGCAGCAGAGTTAGAATCGACTCATGAACGGGAAAACGGAAACCATAAAGGAACATTTTAAAATAAAGAAGCCTACTGTGGCCCCACCCTGGATTATGAAGCCCATATCACTTCTGGGAATAGAAGGCTCATGCCCAGGAGGAAAGGTAATACCATGTTCCTCCAATTCGACTTTCAGAACCACATCGCAGGTAAAAATGCTCGGTGATTGGGCGACCTCGGGATCCATGGGCCTAGAGATAATCTAGCGAGGTCTATTCCTAGCCATAGCAAACCAACAAAAAAGGAAATCTGAGAAGGGACGAATTGATACCTTAAAGGAGAAGAATCGCAGAGAAATCGGTGGACAGTGACGAGCGACCGAAAAGGTATTCGGAGAAGAAGACGAAGGAAGACAAAAAGGAAAATTCGAAGTGAGGGCAAAAGTTTTGAGAAATTGGAGAATGGCCCTTCTTAAAGGATAAAAATGCCACCGCATTAATTGAGTCACCAATCGGGCGAAGACACGTGTAAAAGAAGTTGGCCACGTGGAAGCGCATTAAAGAAATTTGAAAAAAGAGAAGTTATTCGTCAAGACTCCCCGAAAGGGCGACAATGTTGACCCAGTCAGAGTAACCACGAAGCGATTGCCTCAGTCAGGCCAACCGCTTGCGTTAGCTATCACCAAGAACCAGCAGGCTAACGGAAATAACGATAAAAAAGGAAAGGCAGAAAGCATCATTTTATTCATAAAACGCCAATAGGCGGGTACAACGCAAAATGGCTAATCCTCATCAGGCCAGTAAATTCCATGGTGATAAACCCCGTCATCATAAAGGAATGGCATCTTCCCGTTAGCATTCGGGATAGGCTGGTCTGCCTCCCTTTCTGGGCAGGACCCTGACGGGCATGACTTTTCTTTGACACTCGAATCTGCCAACCCCGCACCAGCACGGGTGGGAAAAGCCTCATTCAGTGAACAATCAGGGGAAGGAAAGCATTTGCCACCCTCTTGGACAGCAGAACCAGAAGAAGTCAAAGTCGCAAAGGGCGTCTGGGAAGTCCGTTTCCCCTGCCTCTTACGACCCTTTCGGCGGACCGGAGGCCTCCATGGTGGTGAAGGAGGGGGATGATCTGAGTCCGGCGAAGTCGGGGGAGTCGGCAAGGAGTCGCAATCCATGGAACTCAAGAAATAAAAATCTGCCATGTGACCTGCAAAAGCAAAAAATAAGGAAAAGGATGAAGATGAACAGGAAAAGGAAACCAAACTCCCTTATATAGCCGAGTAAGCACTTCGATCCCTGAAAAATCAATTAAGACGCTTGGGAAAAATAACTGCAATTGCAAAATCCGATCCGCCACAGGCACACCTGCTCGTTGAACGCACCAATCAAAGGGCACCAAAGAACCGCCCAACCACCTGCCACTGAAACGACGGCCCTGTAACAGTCAAGACAGATCATTTATTGCTAATTCCCGGAACACGACCGCTGCAATACAATGTCCCGTGGAAGACCCATTTTCAGTTGGGCTCATGACAAATATTTCCAACCAATAAAGCAAGCAACCAAGCAAGAAAAAGAGCAGACTTGGGAAAAAGCAGAAACAACTATTTATTTATGGCCAGGTGGCCTTAGCGTTCAAATATGTACAAGAAACATAAGAAAAACAACAAAAAGAAGCGAAGCCAGTGGTCAGATATTGGACCCCGCATCATCTTCCCCTGGCACAACGGGAACCTCCCTTAAAGCGTCAACGACGGAGGTCAGTTCGACAGAGCAGGCTCTCATGCCCTTCAAGCAGCAGGCCAGCAGATCTTTCCTCTGCTGCAGCATCGAGGCCACCACATCAAGGTGGGCACTGACAGTGGCCAGTTTCGCCAAACTCTCTAGGGGACTAAAATCCTCTAGAGTTATTCCCAGCTGCCTAGACAAAATAGGGGTTAGCACCCCCTGCAACTCCAAGACATCCTAGGAGGTCTTGGTGATCATCCTCTCCAGGAAGCCGATATCACCCTCAGTAAGATTCTTCAGGGTCAGAGTTTTAGAGATCAGGAAATTGCGAGTCAGTTCATCCATGGCGAAATATGAAAAGAAAGAACATGAAAATGCGAAGAAATTGGCGCAGAGGAACCTCTGATTTATAGATCCTGACACAAAACCGTCAGGACCATCTTCTGAGGTAAAACTGCCCCGGTTTTAGAGGGACCCTTCATAAGAGAAGGAACGTTAGCCCTTGGTAAACACTCGGGCTCATTTTCAGTTGGGCTTATGATAACAATTCACCTAAAAGAAGGGGTATTTTCGTCTATCACCCGGGGGGAAGAGACACCGCTACTGTTTCGCACCACCACGGTAGGAACAAGATTGCTACCTTCCCCAAAGGCTAACGCTACGAGGGCTAACGATGCCCTACCGGCTCCTCTCACGGACCTCGTGGATGGCTCAAGGAGTTATCTCACCCCCAGAGGAAACCACGCGTCAGGGTTAACGCTCCGGCCAGTATCCTACCGTGGCAATACCTACCTACACACCTACCGCCAAGGTAGCGTATCACGATAAGGGCGAACCACAGACCCTAACGCGAGCGATAGCTCCATACTCATTTACTTGGGCGGGAACCCCCCATTCTTCTATAAATACCTCCCCCACAAAGGAGGCAGGTAAGCGGACTTGACTAGCCAAAACTCTGCCAATTTCGGTACACATACTGACTTAAGCATCGGAGTGTTTCCGCCGGAGACCCCCTCCGGCGCATTGCAGGTACTGTGGACCGTCGCGCACACTAACCTGAGAGGAGCTGCTCCACCATACATCCTTCGGCAAAAGACAAATTATTATCAATATCAACTGCTTTAATTTTTCGCAAACTGCTGGAAATCCTTCCGCAAATATCAACTGTTTAATTTTCCGCACTTTACTTTTCCGCACTTTAAAATTCTGCAATTTACTTTCAGCAATTTAAATTCAATACCGCCTACATGGTCGGTCTCATTTTAATTCTCGTAAATATTCAACTGCTTTAATTTTTCGCAAACTGCTAGAAATTCTTCCGCAAATTATCAACTGTTTAATTTTCCGCACTTTACTTTTCCGCACTTTAAAATTCTGCAATTTACTTTCTGCAATTTAAATTCAATACCGCCTACATTGTCGGTCGCAATATCAATTGTTTATCTTCTGCAAGATCAACTGCTTTAATTTTCTGTAATATCAATTGCTTTAATTTTCTGCAGTATCAATCATTAAAATTTCTGCAAATCACCAACTGTTTCCTGCACTTATCAACTCAGCATTTAATTCTTGTATGCGTCAAATCCATCATTTTTCGCATGCAAACAACCCAGCATTTAAATTCTCGTGTGCGCAAAATCAATCATTTTTCGCATGCAATCAACCCAGCATTTAAATTCTCTCATGCTTAAAATCAATCATTTTTCGCAGGCAATCAACACAGCATTTAAATTCTCGTATGCTTAAAATCAATCATTTTTCGCATGCAATCAACTCAGCATTTAAGTTCTCGTATGCTTAAAATCAATCATTTTTCGCATGCAATCAACTCAGCATTTAAATTCTCGCATGCAATCATGTCATCATCTGAATCTCGTATGCGTTAAATAAATCATTTCTCGCATGCAATCATGTCAGCATTTCATTTTCGTATGCGTAAAATTCATCATTTCTCGCATGCAATCAACTGTCGTCATTTATTTTCCTGCACTTATCAAACTCAACATTTAATTCTCGTATACGTGAAATCTATTATTTCTCGTATACAATCAACTGTCATTTAAATTTTCGCACTCATAGAATCGTTTATTTATTTTTCGAGCTATCACTAATACTCTCATTTTGTAGGTTTTAATTTCAAGCTTCGCTCGCAAGTACGCGTTTCAATTCCTTTTTATTTATTCAATGCTTTTTCGCAAATATCAATCGTATGCATGATATATATAGAACTGCTAGAATTAAAATCAATCCACATGAACAACGTGTTTAAAGACTTGCTTAAAATGCCATGTTCATCTGATTTCAAATTCTCGTTTGTATTGACTGTATGTACATGGGGACTTTCGATCCCACTTCAGTTTTTCACTTCAAAAAACTTATCATTTAAATTTGTACTTTGTTAGCAATCCATGTTAGGATCACGTAGTAATTAATTTAATCATGCATGGCCCGATGATGAAAAAAGAGGGCGCTCATTCAGTCTTATGGAAATTTTAGTCCCATCACGTTACGGTCAGGAATAATCAATCGATCTCGATAAACGGTAACCCCGTCCGAAAGATGTTTTAATTATTCCTGAACGATCACGATCATAGAAAAGACTAAAGTGACGATTCCTCTGAGGGCCCCCTTTTTCAAAACGCATTTTTCAAACACCTTTTTAAACACCTCTCTCATCAATCGGTAACCGTTTTCGGATGTGTCTCGGGTGCCTAACACCTTCCCGAGACCATAATACGACCCCGAACCTTTGTCTGGGGTCCAGACCCCTTTTTTGTGCCTTTAGTTTTTTTACTTATTATATTTCCTATGCCATGACGATTAGGGATCCCTAAGCCTAGCAACCAAATTAGGGTGGCGACTTCATTGCATGCTGCTAGGCGTCCTTTTACGCCGAGCATCTAAAGGTCTCAAATTTCATTGCACACTCGTGAATTACTTTCTTTTCGTAATTTTTCGTGGGGCGCGACAGTTTGGCGACTTCACTGGGGACCTTAGGGTTGGAGCCGGTTTTATCTTTTTAGAGAGGTGTTTTATTTGTTTATTTATTTGCTTTGATCAATTGCTGGTCTGTTTATTTATTTGCTTTATCAATTGTCATATGCATTTCATAGCGCCCTACACCCAGGGGACAATTACCAAAATAGGAGGGTAGTAGTGACTCCCTAGGACACATGTCCTGGGTAGTGTTCACCAATCCCAACTCGGATGAACCCCTAAAGCCAGTCGAAAGGTTATACGATTTCGCAAGAAATCGGGAGACTAGACGACACTTTAGGGACCTTTTTCATGGTATCATCCGGGAACCATTCAAGCCAGTTAGAAATGTCAGAATCAGAGCCCCAGCACGTGCATCATGATTATACCTGTTTGTCGTGGCATATTGACGTGATTTTTCTGTTATATGAACTGTAAATTTTCTAACACGTACAGGTTACTTTGCATTTAAAATTTTATTTTTGTCCCATAGGACCCATCTTGCTCATTCGACATGTCGGCACCTACACTACTTTCATTTAATATTTTCGGGGGATGAAGTTTCGACGATCAGGCCGCACAAGGAGATCTGTTGGAACGTGGGTTCGCCCCTGACATCACCACCAAGATCAAAGTAGAAGTCGTGGACTTTGACTTAACTAGGATTCGGATGTTGAGAAATGAGCTGACTGAAGATGAAGAGACACAGTTCGAGGGTATTTATGGAAAGCTACTGACCTTAGTCGACGTAAAGACTGATTGGGGTTGCATCCGGGCAGCCCAAAAATTCTGGGATCCCTATTATCGGTGCTTCTCTTTCGACAAAGAGGTAGACTTGACCCCTACGCTAGAGGAGTACTCAGCTCTGATGTGCTTCACCTCTCCTATATCGGCCATATACCGGAATGTTCGACTCGACTCCTCGAGTGTCAAAATAAGGCTCGATAAGTTGTTAGGAATCACTACTCGTGTCAGAGAGGGTGACTACTTCTGGTGCTGGTCAGATATTGAGGCACGCTTTCGATCGTCCAACGGAAAGAAACGCTTAAGGATTCTGGCTTTCGCCATTGTAGGATTTGTCCTCTTTCCAAAAATGAGGAATGCCATCGACTTTGCAGCAGCCAACATCTTTTACGAGATGGAAACAAATGCCATCAATCCTACAACAGCCATTCTGGCCGAGACCTTTCGCTCCTTGGACTCTTGTCGAAGAAAAGGGAAAGGGAGACTTACTTGTTGCACACAGTTATTGACAGTATGGTTGTTCAGCCACTTCAAGCAGGTTCCTGAGCAGACCATTTTCTTCGCAAGCTACATAAGGTCATGTCCTCTACTCAGGGTTATCAACGCAATAACCACGAATAGATGGGAGATGGAAAATAAGGATGTCTGGATCGACCGATTCATAAATCTCTCAGAAGAAGACTTCAGTTGGCATGCCAAGTGGCTGCAGACCTCCGATCCCATCGTCTGTTGCGGACCCTTACCTTGGGTTCCTTTGATCGGAGCATGGGGATGCACTCAGTATTGCCCTGCCCTCGTCCTCAGACAGTTCTGCATCACGCAAATAATTCCAATAACTTTCGGCATGATGAAATCAGATCTGCCACACGCTGGAGAAAATCAGAACATTCAGTTGTACGCCCAAGACTGGGCCCACCCTTTTTGCCTCAAAGGACACGGTATCCCTACAACCACAATACCAGAATATCCACAGTGGAGGTCAAGACGAGTTAACGGCAATGTCTTACCTCGCCCAGAAAATCAAAAACCGATGGAAGAAGTAGGGGAATCGCAAGTGAGCGAAGGAATGGATGTCATGGCTTACGCTCAAGTGGTAGAACAGATGCGAGCAGCACAAGAAGAACGAGATCTGATGGTAGAGGAAAGGGATATGGCCCAAGCTCGTCAATGTGGCTTAGAGGTCCAGATGAATGAACTGGACAGGCAGCACAAGGATTTCTTCCGCGTACAAGCAGTACAAAAGAAGGTGGCCCTCAGGGCCTTTAAGGAACGCTTGAGCAGTGAAACCCGCAAAAGAGAAGCATCAAGTGCCATAATCCAAGAAAGGGATTCAACGATAAGGGTTTTGATTACTCGCGCAGACTTGGGAGATAGGAAAAACCAAGCACTGCAAAGCCCAATTACCACCTTAGAGGCTGAGTTAGAGATGAAAAAAGGGGAGTTGGCTTCAATAGAGTACCTTTGGCAGAAGCAAGAAGACTCGGACGCCCAGGAATGACACCTTCAGGGAAAGGCTCGGATGTCGGCAGATCTTTTCTTTTTAGCTAGGACCCCTGATTTCATCTATCTTAGCCATTTTTGATGAATTTAGGAAGTTGGCAAGTTTACCATATTGTGTAAACGCTTTTTAATAAAGTCGTACTCTTTCGGATATTTATTAAATCGCCTCATCTTTTCCATATCAACTATCCCTCCAATACAAACCCAAGAAAGAAAAAAAACATCGCAAAACAAAAAGAGAAAATCTCTCCGGGATAAGACACAATCATTTCACCAAAATTCTGAAAAATCAGAACAAGTATTCAAAACATCCAAGTATCGCTCACTCATGGCCATGTCTTCCTAGTTTATCACCCAAAAAAAACTCCAAAGAAAATCAGGCCTTGCATCGTCAAAAGTATAACGTAAAAAAAAATCTTCCTAGCATGGCGGCATTGGTTGCCCCTGCTGATTTGGGTTTCGCCGTTAGCATCTCAGATTTGCTTCATATCGTTGGAATGTATAGAGGCTTCCTTCGTATCTTGTCAACCACTGGGATTCCTCGCCTCACCGACCTCCCTGAAAATATCAAATGAAAGTACTGCCGGAAAAGCGAATGAGCAAATGTGGAGACCTCGGGATTGCACATCACTTGTGTATCCTCACTTGTATTTAATCTTTGCTGTGTTTTTCTTTTTTCAGGTTCACGATAGCTCCTCGAAAGCAAGCTACTCCGCACAGGCTCCCCCTAACTAGACTTCAAAAATGAAAAATGACTGAACTGGCCAAGACCGATGAAGCACTAATGGCTAGAATCGCAGAGTTAGAGGAGCAAGTTAGGATCACTACAGAAAGAGCCACCAGGGCCGAAAAAGAAAGAGATGAAGCTGTCACCGAAGTGCCACCGGGTTTTGATCTCCCTCAAACAAAAGGACCTCCCTCTTCGCTCACCGTCGCAGGACCATCCGTACTCCCACCACTTTCTGGCCCCCCGGGTCATTGGAGATGGGATAATCCCTTCACTGTACCCACCACTGCAAATCCTACCGTTAAGGTGGGTGAAGAGATCTCCCCGTCGCTTCAACACCTTTCAATCAACCCTGCTGTGGACCCCAGCAAGAGTCAGGCCCACCTAGAGGCTTTGTATCTCCCTCCTATTCCTCCGAGCACAATTCCCGGACATGTGGGAACTCAGCTCCTCACTTTCAACCCAGCACAACCCCAGTTCTCATCAGAACCTATGCTGCCCTTCGGTTCTAACCCTAACGGGGCTGAGAAACTGAAAAGTGACAGACTGAATCTTCTCGAGGAAAGACTCAGAGCAATTGAAGGGGCTGATCCATTCGATCCCACAGGTCCCGCTGACATGTGCATGGTCCCCGGGATCGTCATACCTCCGAAGTACAAGATCCCTGACTTCGAAAAGTATACTGGGGTAGAATGCCCGAAAACCCACCTCAGAGCATACTGCAACAAGATGGCAGAGATGATCCACAACGAACCATTGTTGATCCATCTATTCCGAGAAAGCTTGACCAAGCACGCCCTAACCTGGTATATGGGGCTGGACAGAGCCAGGATCAGGACATGGAGAGACCTGTCCGATGCCTTCTACCGACAATATAAATTCAACATGGAGGTGGCTCCTCACCGCGCCGACCTGCAAAATCTGGAAAAGAAAATCGGCGAGTCCGTGAAGACCTATGCTCAGAGATGGAGAGAGTTGGCTTCGAGAATCTCTCCACCCTTAAGCGACAAGGAACTCTTGTCAATTTTCTTGCACACCTTCAAAGCTCCCTACTACACCTACCTGATCTCGAACGCCTCAACACAGCTTCTCTGACATGGTCCTAATTGCCGAAAGAGTCGAGCAAGGGATTAAGTCTGGACGAATCACGCATCCAACACCAGAGTCTGTACCAAAGAAAGCATCAGTCGTGAAAAGGGACGTCGGATTTGTCGCTCCCCAAGCTAATCAGGGGCAGTCGTTTCCACCACCACCGCCTTATTTATTGCCACCGCCGTATCATCCGCCATCACTATATCAACCCACCTCCTTTCCTTTTACTTCACCACCAATTGCTAATATCCTGCCTCAAAATCCTACACATTTCCCACCACCTCCAGTACAAACATCACAACCTATGCAACCCAAGCCATATAACCCGCCAAAAGAACCAAATAACCAAAACATGGCCAACAATCGGTGGAACCGAGAACCTCTACCTCCTCTCCCTCTTCCCGCGGGGGAAATCTACAAACATCTCTTGGCGGCCAGACAGATCATACCGGTCCCTGCTCAGCCTCAATTGCCTCCTTACCCAAAGTGGTATGATCTCAACGCAAGGTGCGTATATCACGCTGGAGCCCCAGGTCACACTCTGGAAAATTGCAAAAGTCCATCACTTGATCAAAAGTGGATGGGTATCTTTCGAAGGATTAGCAAAAGGACCCAACACATCCACCAACCCTCTCCCCAATCATTCCCAAGGAAAGGGAGGGGTGAATGCCGTCTCGGCGGGAGAAAGCAACGACCCTCTCTCTTCAACATCAAGTTGGCCACAAGAACAACTTTTCCAAGCCTTAGCTCGAGAGGGATATGTGTCATACGCAGAGAGCAATCCAAGTCACTGCATGTACTGCAAGGGAAGCGACGGTCATAAGATCCAAGGTTGCAAGTTGTTCACAGGAAAGGTGAGACAACTCTCAAGTCTCGGAGTAATACAAACCCAGAAAGTGACCCCCGGGGAAGGATCCATCAACACGATCGGAGACGGATTTCCTATCCCGCATAATGCCAATGGAACCCCACTCCAAATCATCCAGAAGAAAGGATCGACTTCATCGTGCAAGCGGTTCTCCGCGCGCTGCGACGAAGGCGACCGCGAGATTGACACCTTGGGCCAACCCTCTGGGAAGTTCGATTACCTCGTCAGGTATTCGGCACCACCCTCCTATTCTAGCACAGTGCCCTTACTACCCTCTTGGGAATCCTCAGACTCCGAGTCATACCCTTCACCGACATGGTCACTTCCTCCGTTTCCTTTGAAAGAGATCTACGCAAACCTCTTAGCGGACGGGCAGATTACACCATCCCCACTCTCGCCTCAATCCCTTCCTTACCCTAGCTGGTATGATCCAAAGGTTAGCTGCGAATATCACGCCGGAACCCGAGGACATTCCTTGGAAAACTGTTACGACTTTAGAGAGAAGGTCGAGCACCTAACCAAAGAAGGACGAATCTCATCCAAAGGTTTAACAAGGGGTCCATATGTGATAACCAGTCCTCTACTGCACCATAATCCTGGATTGAGCGACATTTCTTCTATTGAAATTGACCTTTCTCACCTGTCGATGGGGGAAGTACCCAATGAAGAATTGTTCTTCGCATTAGCCAACAACGCATATCTGCCATTCCCGGGGAATAGTCAGGCCCAATGCCTATTCTGCCAAGGAGAAAGCAAGCATGACATCCTCAAGGACTACTCCGATGTATTCGCATGGTCATACGCCGACATGCCAGGTCTTGATCCCGGGATAGTTGAGCATCGTATTCCATTAAAACCTGAGTTTAAGCCTGTCAAGCAAAAACTTCGGAGGATGCATCCAGACATCCTTCTGAAAATCAAAGAAGAAGTTACCAAGCAACTAGACGCGGGTTTTTTGAGAGTTGCCGAGTACCCAGAATGGATCGCCAACATAGTGCCAGTGCCTAAGAAAGATGGGAAGGTTCGCATGTGTGTGGACTTTCGGGATCTCAATCGAGCTAGCCCTAAAGACGACTTCCCTCTTCCCCATATCGACATCTTGGTAGATAGTGCCGCTAGAAATGACATGTTCTCTTTCATGGATGGATTCTCGGGGTACAATCAGATCAAGATGGCACCCGAGGACAGTGAAAAGACGACCTTCATCACGCCCTGGGGAACCTTCTGCTACAAAGTGATGCCCTTCGGATTAAAAAATGCAGGAGCCACGTACCAACGTGCTGCCGTCACCCTTTTCTATGACATGATGCATAAAGAATTGGAAATATATGTCGACGACATGATAGCCAAATCTCACGGCACGCAAGATCAAGTAGACATCCTGAGAAAGGTGTTCGAAAGGTTGAGGCAATTTCGGCTACGGCTAAACCCAGCTAAATGCACCTTCGGAGTGACTTCCGGGAAGTTGTTGGGATTCATCGTCAGCAACAAAGGCATAGAAGTGGATCCTGATAAGATAAAAGCAATTCAAGAGCTGCCCGCTCCCAGTACCGAAACAGAAGTGCGAAGCTTCTTGGGACGCATCAACTACATCGCTCGCTTTATCAGCCAGTTAACGCTTACTTGCGAGCCGATATTCAAAATGCTAAGGAAGCACGGAGATGCAGAATGGGACGAAGACTGCCAGGAAGCCTTCGAGAAAATCAAGACATATCTGCAAAACCCACCGGTACTAGTTCCTCCGACGCCAGGACGTCCCTTGCTCATGTACATGACAGTCACGGCTAGCGTCATGGGTTGCTTTTTGGGACAGCACGACGAGTCCGGAAGGCGTGAACAAGCCATCTATTACCTCAGCAAAAAATTCAGCGGATGTGAGATGCGTTACTCTATGTTGGAACGAACTTGTTGCGCCCTAGCATGGTGCGCCCGAAGGCTCCGACAGTACATGTTGTATTATACGACTTGGCTAATCTCTCGCATGGATCCTTTGAAATACATCTTCGAAAAGCCGTACCTATCCAGTCGCATTTGTAGATGGCAAGTCTTATTAGCTGAGCACGAGATCATCTATGTGACTCGGAAAGCGGTTAAAGCAAGCGCCCTCGCCGATCACTTGGCTGATCATGCCTCGGACGAGTATGAGTCGTTGAGCTTCGACCTCCCCGATGAGGACATCGTAATGATCGAAGACGAGATCACGGAAGATCTCCGAGAAGATGACTGGTGGACCATGTTTTTCGATGATGCTGTGAACCTCTCGGGCAAGGGAGTGGGAGTCGTGGTTATAGCCCCAGATGGTCGTCAATTCCCCATAGCATGCAAATTGAACTTCCCCTGAACCAATAACATCGCCGAGTATGAGGTATGCATCAGCGGTCTGACAGCAGCCATCGACTTAAAAGTAAAGAAGCTCTGAATCTTTGGCGATTCAACACTCGTCATCATACAAGCCCAGGATCTATGGCAGACACGGGATTCCAAGCTCATCCCTTATCAAAGGCTACTCACCCAACTCACACGGGAATTCGAGGAAACCGAATTCGACCGAGTCGACAAAGAGAAGAACCGCTTCGCAGACGCATTAGCCACGTTGGCCTCAATGTTTAAGTTAGAATGCGGAGTAATGCTCCAACCATTGAGAGTGGAAGTAAAGGAAACTCCGGCATGTTGTGTCGCCTTAGAAGAGGAACCCGACGGCAAGTTGTGGTTCTACGACTTAGTACAGTTCATCAGAAACCGGGAGTACCCACCGGGGGCAAGCCGGGTTAGCAAAAAGACCCTCCAGCGCTTAGCACTAGACTTCTACCTCGACGGCGAGGTTCTATATAAAAGGAGGGCGGATGGAACTTTGCTTCGCTGCATCACCATGGCCGAGGCAAAGAGAATCATAGCAGAGATCCACGAAGGGGTCTGTTCCACACACGCAAGTGGGCATATGATGGCCAGACAAATAATGAGGCAAGGGTATTTTTGGCTCACCATTGCACGAGATTGCATCAGCTACTTCCGGAAGTGCCACAAATGTCAAATCTACGCGGACCATCTCCATGTCCCTCCAGCCCCTCTCTTTAGCATGACATCGCCTTGGCCTTTCGCGATGTGGGGAATCGACATCATCGGCCAAATTCATCCAACAGCCTCTAATGGCCATCGCTTCATCCTCGTAGCAATCGACTACTTCACCAAATGGGTAGAGGTCACCTCTTACTCCAACATCCCTCAGAAAACCACCATGCGATTCATTGAGAGAAATATCATTTGCCGTCATGGGGTCCCAGAAACCATCGTCACGGACAACGGCACCAATCTCAATGGAAAGATGATTGACGATCTTTGCCAACGTTGGAAGGTGAAGCACCGGAACTCGTCACCATATCGACCAAAGATGAATGCCGCAGTCGAAGCAGCAAACAAGAACCTGAAGAGGATCATCCAAAAGATGGTAATCACGCACAAAGATTGGCATGACATGCTTCCCTTCGCACTACATGCTTACCGGATAGCAACCCGTACATCTACAGGGGCAACTCCCTACTCATTAGTTTACGGCATGGAAGCCGTAATTCCCCTTGAGGTAGAAATCCCTTCTCTCAGAATCCTGGCAAAATCTGAAGTAGAAGAATCAGATTGGACGAGAGTAAGGTACGAGCAGCTGAACCTCCTTCCCGAAAAGCACTTGGCCGCTATCTGCCATGGGCAATTATATCAGCAAAGAATGGCCAACGCTTATAACAAGAAAGTACGACATCGCAAATTCGAGGCTGGGGATTTAGTGCTGAAGAAAATTCTCCCTCATCAGGAGGCCAGTCAAGGAAAGTGGGCCCCAAGGTACGAGGGCCCGTATCTGGTCAAAAGTGTATTCTCCGGGGGTGCCCTAATGCTAACCAACATGGATGGAGACGATCTCCCGAGACCGGTAAATGCCGATGCAGTCAAGAGATACTTCGCCTGAAGCATCGTGGACAGAGCGTCCGGTCAGCCAAAGACATAGGGTTTTATCATAACAATCTAGCACAAACATTTGTCCTGAAATTAATAAAACAAGTTTTTTTCAGGAGATGCTCGTTATTCTAAAAATTTTGTTGTCCCCTTTCTCTTTCTTAATATTTGTGAGATGACAAAAGGAGGCATGGCATAGATGGCTCCCCAGGAGTAGCTCGGGACGCAAGACGCGTCACTTAGACTAACGCCACTAATCACTCTTCAGTTTTGCAGGGACGTAAGGTCTCACGCCTCAAATCATCGTCACAATAAAACCAGAGAGTTCCGCTCGTAGGAGTTGTTGAATTGTCGTAGCTGGCCACCTTCAAGAGCGAATCAGGAAAGATTTTAAGACAAACCATCACCATCTAAAGTGAAATTTCTTTTCCTCATAGTGCTACCAGCACAACCGGCATCGCAAACAACCGGTCTCAAAGGACTAAATGCTGGACCAAAGTCACAAAGCCCATCCGATGCAAATCACACCGCAATGACCCACGGATAACCCGTCCAAAAGGGAGAGCTTAAAACTTATCAATCACATTACTTTTGCTAAAAATTGTCTTGCATTTACTCCTCATTTGTTCTCGCCATATCTTTTTCAGGGACTGGGTCACCCCCATTTGTTACCTGCAGAGGAACGGTAAGCATATACCCTTGCGGCCCTGCTGCACATCTCGGAGATAGAGGATTTCCCCTTTACCCCCGAGCAATCACGAAGCCCATCAACGAAGGTCTAGCAAGAACCGGTAAGCAAAGGGACCAAAATCCGGATCTCATCATCCCTTCAACCTGGATCGGCGGTTCCCGTGAAGCAGCTGAAAAAGAAATCAATCAACACATCTAAGCAAGGCGTTCCGGGGCTGGGACCACGTCATAGGCACCCTCGAAGAGCCGAGTTAAAGGAAGGGAGAATCCCTGAACTTATTTCAGTTTTGTTTTCAAATTAATTTCCCTTTCCGTTTTCCCCTCTGCATCTCACAGGGACGGGAATCACCTCGCTGTCATCCGCACGGAGCTTGTGGAAGACGCCCGCGCAGCCCCGCTGCGCGGTTCAGGGGAGTCCCTCTTTCTTTTCCCTTTTATTTAAATTTGTTTTTATTCCTGCTCGCTTTGTTAGCTTTAAGTCGAGTATGGTCGTCTGGCCCACTGGGGGGCAACCTTAGGTTCTCGTTAGAACGTTGCAAATAAGTCGTCCCCCACATTCTAGCAATCAAACGTCTAGCAATCAAACCATCTAGCAATCAAACGTCCAACAATCAAAGTGTCTAGCAATCAAAGCGTCTAGCAATCAAAGCGTCTAGCAATCAAACATTCTAGCAATCAAACATCTAGCAATCAAACATCTAGCAATCAAACGTCTAGCAATCAAACGTCTAGCAATCAAACGTCTAGCAATCAAACCCTCTAGCAATCGAACAACCAATCAGTCAAAAATCATAAATCAATCAAAAAATTCCTCTTTAGCCAGGCTCAAACAAAAGCATACTACTCTCATAAGCATTTTCATGCATCACATAGGTTAGGAATATTTAATCCCTCTGTTAACTCCAGCATCTATCCAAATTACGTGCCATGCATGATATTACCTGTTTGCTCTTATATCCGCGGTTTGCTCCGACGTAAGCAGTCATAGACAAATCCCGGTAAGCATCTTTGAGCCATCGCGCCTTATCCTTCATGAGTGTAAGAGCCTGACTAGATACTAGTTGAGTTCGCATAATATCCAGGGTACATGCGCCATTAGACATGAGATAGCTATAAAATGACGTGGGACTTTTGCGATTTTCTCTACTTTTTTCGTTTCTTTCCTTTTTCCACCATATATGTCATCACTCCCCAAACCGTCAATATCACTCATACCCCGGGAGCCAAAGAGCAGTTTCAGCTAAAATTGCCAGCCGGAAGTAAAAGCACGTCGAGTCCAAGAGCACGATGAAGGAGACGGAAAAGGTCGCCAGGAGATCGCTAAAGACCATCACCGAAGAAGCAGCAACGACGAAGGCCGAGGCCTCAAGACAGAAGGGGAAGAGATCAAGACAAAGGCTATGCTTGCTCTGCTCTGTTGCATTTTCAAATCAAATCAAAAAGGGGAGGGATATATATAAAAAACAAAAAAAAAAACAAAAAAACAAAAAAACAAAAAACAAAAAAAACTGGAAAATGAGAGGAAAAAAGAAAAAAAAAGAAAAAGGAGAGGGGAAAAAGGGAAAAGAAAACAAAAGAAAGAAAATGCTCAGAGACCTTCGAAGAATACAAACAATCGAAGAGCCAAAGCAAGCACAGCCCGGGGACAACCCAATTCGAGAAATCTCGAAGAAAACTTTCCCCAGTGGACTCGAGCGAAAGAGGCCCAAGGCCAACTCGAGAAGTCTCAAAGCATCCTTCCCCAGTAAAGTCAAGCAAAAGAGGCCCAAGGCCAACTCAAGAAACCTCATAGCAAGCATCCCTAGTGAGAACCCGAGAAGAGAAAGGGGCCCCAGGCCAACTCAAGTAGTGAGTCGCAAAAGGAACAGCGACGACGCTCCCCAATGAAGACTCAAGAAAAGGGCCCCTGGCCACACGGAAAGCACCCCCAGCAAGGATCCCATAGCTCACGCACTCGGTCAAGCAAGCATCCCCGGCAAAAAGCGAAAGAGCTCGCACACCCCGCCCTCATCAGGGCCAATCAGCAAAGCATCACTCATCAAAAGCCTTCCAACTCCCAAGCAAATCAATCTTTTCCAAAACAGACTCCTTTCTGGACTTTTCATGTCCTTCCATTCTTTTTCGTAAAAGTCCCATCGATTATTAGAACACCCATGCATGTGCATCTTCATTCGAAGTCTATTCACTCGGATTGACATTGCGAACTGTAAATTATGTATCATGTTAGTTGCATCTTTATGAGTGTAAAACACTTAGCCTTATTTCAGAGCGTGAGTGCAAACACTAATATCAGGTGAGGACTGCTTACGGCTGCAAATCATGGGAAAGTCTTGTCCTTGGGGTCGTTACCTCCTGAGCAGGACGCAGACGAATTCTAGGTTCGTATCAAGGCCGCTAGCATTAGCATTCTAGGTTCATATCAAGGCCGCTAGCATTAGCATTCTGGGTTCGTATCAAGGGCGCTAGCCTTAGCATTTCTTCCTCTCCCAGAGTGACAGCATAGTTTACCTTCCATTAGCATTCTTCTCCTCCTAGAGTGACAGTACTTAGTTTCCAGCATTAGCATTCTTCTCCTCCTAGAGTGACAACACTTAGTTTCAGCATTAGCGTTCTTCTCCTCCTAGAGCGACAACACTTAGTTTTCAGCCTTAGCATTCTTCTCCTCCTAGAGCGACAGCACTTAGCTTTCAGCCTTAGCATTCTTCTCCTCCTAGAGTGACCTTAGTTTAATTTCCGCATCTCGCGCCTTTTCCTACGGGAATCGACGTTGTTTAAATTTTCAGCCTTAGCATTCTTCTCCTCCTAGAGCGACAGCACTTAGCTTTCAGCCTTAGCATTCTTCTCCTCCTAGAGTGACCTTAGTTTAATTTCCGCATCTCGCGCCTTTTCCTACAGGAATCGACGTTGTTTAAATTTTCAGCTCTAGCATTCACCTCCTCCTAGAGTGACAGCAGTTATTTTTTAGCCTTAGCACTTCTCCTTCTCCCAAAGTGACATCATAGTTTAGTTTTCAGCATCAAGCATTTCTTCGCCTCCCAGAGTAATAGCATAGCGTAGTCTTACCTTTTTTAGCCCTAGCATTTCTTCCCCTCCCAGAGTGACCTCCTTCACATAATTCTACATTTCTGCATAATTATTTCCTCCTCTTAGAGTAACATCATTAGGACAAATCAGTCGTACTTCTGCGAATCGCGCGTTATCCTCCCTAGGCAACGTCTGTTGCGTGTTAGACCCCCAGTGGAGCTGTCATTTACATTCTCGCAAAATCACTTTCCGTCCCCGGTAGAGTGGTTATCATTTTCATTTTCTGCAACTTATGTTTCTCTCGATACCCGAATAGAGCTAAGCTTATATCTTTGCAGGATCAACAACCTATCTCGTCCCAGAGCGACAACAATCTCCTTCTCCCAGAGCGACATCAAGCAACCACCTTTTATCCCCAGTGACAACATCAATCAACTACCTCCTCCCAGAGCAACATCAAGCAACTACCTCCTCCCAGAGCGACATCATCACTGTAAGTTTGAGGTAAGACCCGCTGTGTCGCCAAAATTCGGATATAGGGGCAACTGTCTTTACTGCTTATCAAATGCTTCGATAAGACAGTAAAGAGGGGGCAACTGTTGATACCCAAATTTTGACGCCATTTTTAATTGATTTTAGCATTTCTGTTATTTACTTAATTTACAGTCATTTTTAGTTGGTTTACTGTCACTAGCATTTTTAGGTATTTCGTTGCATTTTAGCATCATCGTTAGCATCGTCAGCTTTCGAAATCACATTTTTAATTTTTCGGCACATATTTTCATTTTCATTATTATTATTTTTTTTAGCCTTAAAAGTCACATTTTTTACTATCCGGCAGTCGTTTGCTAGTTTTTTCTTCGTTTTAGGTCATCACATGAATTTTAGGATTTTTAATATTTTAGCGCATTTTTTAGTATTTTTATTATTTTATTATTATTTTTATTCGAGCTTTTATTGGACCCGAGTAAGTCCGCTCGGACAATAGCTTGACTTTAAAATGTTTTCCATCAAATAGTTGCTAGATTTTTTTCTGGCCGCAATGGTCTACAGCGATTCGTGTAATTTTCGGCGTAACGTTATTATTTTTCCGTTCAAACGTTTCACGTTTTTGAACGCGAAAATAAACACGTTAAACGAGAAATTCTCGTCATTCGCTGTAGACGGTTAAACCCGTCATATTTTTCTCTACGCGCTGGTACCTTCGGCTCGAAAAGTCAGAACGTTTGGTCGCGGGAACCGGCTCGAGGCCATTTTAATCAAATAAAAGGCCATTTGATCATGGCCATTGATCTGGTCAACCAAGGAAAGTCAACCAGATCAATGGCCCCTGAATTAACATGCATAATGCACGTGAACAGTGCCAAAGGAGTGCAGCGAAGCAGCCCGAGCCCGAGCCACCTGCTCCCATCGCGTCTGTAGCTTCCTGTCCCTCCGCCATCATCACGGCTAGCACCCTAGCCTTGCCACCGCGACCAGCCGGCCACCACGCGCAGCCCCGCGTCTCCCTCCTCACGCGATCTTCGGCTATAAATAGCCACCCTCCTCCAACATATTCGGGGCAGCAATTTGACAAGCTTTCTTGCCCTCTCTCCCTCCTCTGATCAGTTGCTTATTTCAAGCGAAGATCGTCCAGTTCAAGGCCTTGAGGTGAGCTTTCTCTCTCTAGCCTTTTTTCGATTTTTAAGCTAAATTTTTGTTTACATTCGTTTGCCTCTTGTTTGAGAAATTTAATTGCTTTCTTTTATGTCATTAATTCACATACATAACGTATATTAAATACACACTCTCAATTTTAAAAATCGTTAGCTAGATTGTGCGAATTAACTAGTTTTCGATAATTAATGGCTTTGTCATTTTTTCGAAATTAAATTTTGTACGAGTCAAACTAAAAATCGGGGTTTATACGGTTGGGAAGTTGTCGAAGAGACGAACATTTCGGTACGAACGATTTTCAAATCGGCCACCTGTGGCCGGAGCTTTGCCGCCGGCAGTGCGTCGGAGACCAAGAAAGGTGACGATGAACAGTGCCAGGCCAAACAGCACTGTTCACGCGGGAATGGGCCAAGCCCATTCCCTTTTAAATATTTATGGGCTAGGCACTATTCCTGGCCCATTTTCATCTCTTTTTATTTTTCAATTGGGCCCAGCCCATTTTCAATTCTTTCTGAGAGTTGGGGTCACGTTTTTCCGTAAAAATAATTCGTATGCTTCGTATGATTATTTTTCGTACATTCAACTGTTTTATTTTCTGCAAATATCAACTGTTTAATTTTCTGTACTTATCAACTGTTTAAATTCTTCGCACTTTAATTTCGGCAATTTAAATTCAATACCGCCTACATGGTCGGTCGCATTTTAATTTTTGTAAATATCAACTGCTTTAATTTTTCGCAAACTGCTGGAAATCCTTCCGCAAATATCAACTGTTTAATTTTCCGCACTTTACTTTTCTGCACTTTAAAATTCTGCAATTTACTTTCAGCAATTTAAATTCAATACCGCCTACATGGTCGGTCGCATTTTAATTCTCGTAAATATTCAACTGCTTTAATTTTTCGCAAACTGCTGGAAATTCTTCCGCAAATTATCAACTGTTTAATTTTCCGCACTTTACTTTTCCGCACTTTAAAATTCTGCAATTTACTTTCGGCAATTTAAATTCAATACCGCCTACATGGTCGGTCGCAATATCAATTGTTTATCTTCTGCAATATCAACTGCTTTAATTTTCTGTAATATCAATTGCTTTAATTTTCTGCAGTATCAATCATTAAAATTTCAGCAAATCGCCAACTGTTTTAAATTTTTTTATCATCAATTCTTTTAATTTCCTGCACTTATCAACTCAGCATTTAATTCTCGTATGCATCAAATCCATCATTTTTCGCATGCAAACAACCCAGCATTTAAATTCTCGTGTGCGCAAAATCAATCATTTTTCGCATGCAATCAACCCAGCATTTAAATTCTCGCATGCTTAAAATCAATCATTTTTCGCAGGCAATCAACACAGCATTTAAATTCTCGTATGCTTAAAATCAATCATTTTTCGCATGCAATCAACTCAGCATTTAAGTTCTCGTATGCTTAAAATCAATCATTTTTCGCATGCAATCAACTCAGCATTTAAATTCTCGCATGCAATCATGTCATCATCTGAATCTCGTATGCGTTAAATAAATCATTTCTCGCATGCAATCATGTCAGCATTTCGTTTTCGTATGCGTAAAATTCATCATTTCTCGCATGCAATCAACTGTCGTCATTTATTTTCCTGCACTTATCAAACTCAACATTTAATTCTCGTATACGTGAAATCCATCATTTCTCGTATACAATCAACTGTCATTTAAATTTTCGCACTCATAGAATCGTTTATTTATTTTTCGAGCTATCACTAATACTCTCATTTTGTAGGTTTTAATTTCATGCTTCGCTCGCAAGTACGCCTTTCAATTCCTTTTTATTTATTCAATGCTTTTTCACAAATATCAATCGTATGCATGAACAACGTGTTTAAAGACTTGCTTAAAATGCCATGTTCATATGATTTCAAATTCTCGTTTGTATTGACTGTATGTACATGGGGACTTTCGATCCCACTTCAGTTTTTCACTTCAAAAAACTTATCATTTAAATTTGTACTTTGTTAGTAATTAATTTAATCATGCATGGCCCGATGATGAAAAAAGAGGGCGCTCATTCAGTCTTACGGAAATTTCAGTCCCATCACGTTACGGTCAGGAATAATCAATCGATCTCGATAAACGGTAACCCCGTCCGAAAGATGTTTTAATTATTCCTGAACGATCACGATCATAGAAAAGACTAAAGTGACGATTCCTCTGAGGGCCCCCTTTTTCAAAACGCATTTTTCAAACACCTCTCTCATCAACCGGTAACCGTTTTCGGATGTGTCTCGGGTGCCTAACACCTTCCCGAGACCATAATACGACCCCAAACCTTGATCTGGGGTCCAGACCCCTTTTTTGTGCCTTTAGTTTTTTTACTTATTATATTTCCTATGCCATGACGATTAGGGTTCCCTAAGCCTAGCAACCAAATTAGGGTGGCGACTTCATTGCATGCTGCTAGGCGTCCTTTTACGCCGAGCATCTGAAGGTCTCAAATTTCATTGCACACTCGTGAATTACTTTATTTTCGTAATTTTTCGTGGGGCGCGACAGCAGCCAACATCTTTTACGAGATGGAAACAAATGCCATCAATCCTTCAACAGCCATTCTGGCCGAGACCTTTCGCTCCTTGGACTCTTGTCGAAGAAAAGGGAAGGGAGACTTACATGTTGCACCCAGTTGTTGACAGTATGGTTGGTCAGCCACTTCAAACAGATTCCTGATCAGACCATTTTCTTCGCAAGCTACATAAGGTCATGTCCTCTTCTCAGGGTTATCAACGCAATGACCACGGATAGATGGGAGATGGAAAATAAGGATGTCTGGATCGACCGATTCATAAACCTGTCAGAAGAAGACTTCAGTTGGCACGCCAAATGGCTGCAGACTTCCAATCCCATCGTCTGCTGCGGACACTTACCTTAGGTTCCTTTGATCGGAGCATGGGGATGCACTCACTATTGCCCTGCCCTCGTCCTCAGGCAGTTCTGCATCACGCAAATAATTCCCGTGACGTTCGGCATGACAAGGTCAGACCTGCCACACGCTGGAGAAAATTAGAACATTCAGTTGTACGCCCAAGACTGGGCCCACCCTTTTTGCCTCAAAGGACACAGCATCCCTGCAACCACAATACCAGAATATCCACAGTGGAGGTCAAGATGAGTTAACGGCAATGTCTTACCTCGCCCAGAAAATCAAAAACCGATGGAAGAAGAAGGGGAATCGCAAGTGAGCGAAGGAATGGATGTCATGGCTTACGTTCAAGTGGTAGAACAGATGCGAGCAGCACAAGAAGAACGAGATCTGATGGTAGAGGAAAGCTATATGGCCCAAGCTCGTCAATGTGGCTTAGAGGTCCAGATGAATGAACTGGATAAGCAGCACAAGGATTTCATCCGCGTACAAGCAGTACAAAAGAAGGTGGCCCTCAGGGCCTTTAAGGAACGCTTGAGCAGTGAAACCCGCAAAAGAGAAGCATCAAGTGCCATAATCGAAGACAGGGATTCAACGATAAGGGTTTTGACTACTCGCGCAGACTTGGGAGAAAGGAAAAACCAAGTACTGCAAAGCCGAATTACCGCCTTAGAGGCTAAGTTAGAGATAAAAAAGGGGAGTTGGCTTCGATGGAGTACCTTTGGCAACAGGACTCTAACATCCAGGAATGACACCTTCAGGGAATGGCTCGGATATCGGTAAATCTTTTCTTTTTAGCTAGGACCCCTGATTTCATCTATCTTAGCCATTTTTGATGAATTTAGGAAGTTGGCAAGTTTACCATATTTTGTAAACACTTTTTAATAAAGTCGTACTCTTTCGGATATTTATTAAATCGCCTCATCTTTTCCATATCAACTATCCCTCCAATACAAACCCAAGAAAAAAAAAACATCGCAAAACAAACAGAGAAAATCCCTCCGGGATAAAACACAATCGTCTCACCGAAATTCTGAAAAATCAGAACAAGTATTCAAAACATCCGAGTATCGCTCACTCATAGCTATGTCTTCCTAGTTTATCACAAAAAAAACTCCAAGTTCATAAAAATTGTTGTCTCTCCCCTCGGTTGAGTTTACCAGGCATCAGGCATTACATCGTCAAAAGTATAGCGTAAAAGAGATCTTCCTAGCATGGCGGCATTGGTTGCCCCTGCTGGTTTGGGTTTCGCCGTTAGCATCTCAAATTTGCTTCATATCGTTGGAATGTATAGAGGCTTCCTTCGTATCTTGTCAACCACTGGGATTCCTCGCCTCTCCGACCACCCTGAAAATATCAAGTGAAAGTGTGGTCGGAAAATGAATGAGCAACGTAGAGGCCTCGGGATTGCATATCCTCACTTGTATTTACTTTTTTCTGTGTTTTTCCCTTTTTCAGGTTCACGATAGCTCCTCGGAAGCAAGCTACTCCGCACAGGCTCCCCCTAACTAGACTTCAAAAACGAAAAATGACTGAACTGGCCAAGACCGATGAAGCACTAATGGCTAGAATCGCAGAGTTAGAGGAGCAAGTTAGGATCACTACAGAAAGAGCCACCAGGGCCGAAAAGGAAAGAGATGAAGCTGTCACCAAAGTGCCACCAGGTTTTGATCTCCCTCAAACAAAAGGACCTCCCTCTTCGCTCACCGTCGCAGGACCTTCCGTACTCCTACCACTTTCTGGCCCCCCGGGCCATTGGAGATGGGATAATCCCTTCACTGTACCCACCACTGCACATCCTACAGTTAAGGCGGGTGAAGAGATCTCCCCGTCGCTTCAGCACCTTTCAATCAACCCTGCTGTGGACCCCAGCAAGAGCCAGGCCCGCCTAGAGGCTTTGTATCTCCCTCCTATTCCTCCGAGCACAATTCCCGGACATGTGGGAACTCAGCTCCTCACTTTCAACCCAGCACAACCTCAGTTCTCATCAGAACCTATGCTGCCCTTCGGTTCTAACCCCATCGGGGCCGAGAAACCGAAAAGTGACAGACTGAATCTTCTCGAGGAAAGACTTATATCAATCGAAATGGCCGATCCGTTCGATCCCACAGGTCCCGCCGATATGTACATGGTCCCCGGGATCGTCATACCTCCGAAGTACAAGATCCCTGACTTCGAAAAGTATACTGGGGTAGAATGCCCGAAGACCCACCTCAGAGCATACTGCAACAAGATGGCAGAGATGATCCACAACGAACCGTTGTTAATCCATCTATTCTGAGAAAGCTTGACCAAGCACGCCCTAACTTGGTATATGGGGTTGGACAGGGCCAGGATCAGGACGTGGAGAGACCTGTCCGATGCCTTCTACCGACAATATAAATTCAACATGGAGGTGGCTCCTGACCGCGCCGACCTGCAAAATCTAGAAAAGAAAATCGGCGAGTCCGTGAAGACCTATGCTCAGAGATGGAGAGAGTTGGCTTCGAGAATCTCTCCACCCTTAAGCGACAAGGAACTCTTGTCGATTTTCTTGCACACCTTCAAAGCTCCCTACTACACCTACCTGATCTCGAACCCCTCAACACAGCTTCTCCGACATGGTCCTAATTGCTGAAAGAGTCGAGCAAGAGATTAAGTCTGGACGAATCACGCATCCAACACCAGAGTCTGTACCAAAGAAAGCATCAGTCGTGAAAAGGGACGTCGGATTTGTCGCTCCCCAAGCTAATCAGGGGCAGTCGTTTCCACCACCACTGCCTTATTTATTGCCACTACTGTATCATCCGTCATCACTATATCAACCCACCTCCTTTCCTTTTACTTCGCCACCAATTGCTAATATCCCACCTCAAAATCCTACACATTTCCCACCACCTCCAGTACAAACATCACAACCTATGCAACCCAAGCCATATAACCCGCCAAAAGACCCAAATAACCAAAACGCGACCAACAATCGGTGGAACCGAGAACCTCTACCTCCTCTCCCTCTTCCCGCGGGGGAAATCTACAAACATCTCTTGGCAGCCAGACAGATCGTACCGGTTCCTGCTCAGCCTCAATTGCCTCCTTACCCAAATTGGTATGATCTCAACGCAAGGTGCGAATATCACGCTGGAGCCCCAGGTCACACTCTGGAAAATTGCTTCGCATTCAAGGCAAAAGTCCATCACTTGATCAAAAGTGGATGGGTATCTTTCGAAGGATTGGCAAAAGGACCCAACACATCCACCAACCCTCTCCCCAATCATTCCCAAGGAAAGGGAGGGGTGAATGTCATCTCGGCAGGAGAAAGCAACGACCGTCTCTCTTCAGCATCAAGTTGGCCACAAGAACAGCTTTTCCAGACCTTAGCTCGAGAGGGATATGTGCCATACGCGGAGAGCAATCCAAGTCACTGCATGTACTGCAAGGGAAGCGACAGTCATAAGATCCAAGGTTGCGAGTTGTTCGCAGGAAAGGTGAGACAACTCTCGAGTCTCGGAGTAATACAAACCCGAAAAGCGACCCCCGGGGAAGGATCCATCAACACGATCGTAGGCGGATTTCCTATCCCACATAACGCCAATGGAACCCCACTCCAAATCGTCCAGAAGAAAGGATTGACTTCTTCGTGCAAGCGGTTCTCCGCGCGCCACGACGAAGGTGACCGCGAGATTGACACCTTGGGCCAACCTTCCGGGAAGTTCGATTACCTCGTCAGGTATTCGGCACCACCCTCCTATTCTAGCACAGTGCCCTTACTACCTTCTTGGGAATCCTCAGACTCCAAGTCATACCCTTCACCGACATGGTCGCTTCCTCCGTTTCCTTTAAAAGAGATCTACGCAAGCCTCTTGGCAGACGGGCAGATTACACCATCCCTACTCTCGCCTCAATCCCTTCCTTACCCTAGCTGGTATGATCCAAAGGTTAGCTGCGAATATCACGCCGGAACCTGAGGACACTCCTTGGAAAACTGTTACGACTTTAGAGAGAAGGTCGAGCACCTAACCAAAGAAGGACGAATCTCGTCTAAAGGTTTAACAAGGGGTCCTGATGTGACAACCAGTCCTTTACCGCACCATAATCCTGGGATGAGTGACATTTCTTCCATTGGAATTGACCTTTCTCACTTGTCAATAGGGGAAGTACCCAATGAAGAATTGTTCTTCGCATTAGCTAACAACGCATATCTACCATTCCCGGGGAATAGTCAGGTCCAATGCCTATTCTGCCAAGAGGAAAGCAAGCATGACATCCAGGATTGCAGACTTTTTCAGCAAAAAGTCAAGCAACTCATAACATTAGGGATCATTCAGACCAAAGGGAAAACCCAAGGAGCAATCAACGTCATCGAGGATAATCCTCCAGCACCGTATTCCTTCAAATACGTGGCCCAAACAGGGGATGCAGCCCCAACCCCACGCAAAGTAGTGTTCACATTAGCTGTGAATACTCCCAGCCGGGACTTACACGCGGTCCTATTCAACTATGGATACACGGTGGTCACCACCCCTCCTGCCGTCACACCAACAGCACTCACCATCGGCGAAGCCTCTCATATCGGGGGCATGACCCGCACTGGAAGATGTTACATCTCGGAGGAAGTAGAAAAGCAACGACAAGCCAAAGGGAAAGACCCTGTGATCCGCGAAGAGACGGTAGAAGAGACGCAAGGCTTGAGCAAGCCTGTAACCGAGGACGAGACAGCCGAGTTCCTCAAGATCATGAAACAGAGCGAGTTCAGCATCATCGAACAGCTAAAGAAAACCCCAGCTCGCATCTCCATTATGGAGCTGATCCTTACTTTAGAGCCACATCGCCAAGCTCTCTTGAAAGTCTTGAAGCACGCCTTCGTGACCAAGGATATCACCACGGAAGGAGTGGTGATACGATCACACCTACCTTTGAAACCGAAGAGCACACGTTTCCATTCAAGCCGAGCTACGTTCATGAGCCCGATAGAACCCGAACTCGACCCATATTGAAGACACGTTCTAGGTTACTTCTTACCCTTCAAATGGGCTTGGAAGCCCATAAAAATGATAAGGAATTTTCATCCATCTTTGAAGGGAGGAAGGAAGAGCTCATTAAGGGCAATATGGTCATAAAGGGCCTAATGTGTAATAAGTATAAATACTTATTTTCTTGTATGTTTTAATTAGTTTAGACATTGAGAGAATATTGTGAGTGAGTTTTCCTCCCTTTTCTCTCCTAAACTCTTACCCATTCCTTGGAAGGATTATTGAATTGAGTTTACTCTTCTCTAATCCCTCCTGGGAGTTTATCATTGTAATCGATTGAGTGTGTATCTTTCGAATCATTTGCTTACTGTTCTTTCTACTGAATCTACAAGCTTTCAAGTGTGTTGTTACAATCATCATCATCATCTTATTCAATTCGTCCATCCATCTAACCATAAACATCCACGGTAACATCCAATCCTTTCCATGTGTTCATCATCGTTCTTCCAATCCGCTACGTATATCCGAGTCTTTTCCTTTGTTTGTGTCATTAGTCATCATCTTGTGTGTGACAACTCTCGGACTAGATCCTCCAACAGGAGCTCATACTCTACGGTTCAATTAAAAACGAGCCGGATCGTATCAAGTGGTAGCGGAGCTCTAGCTGTTCTTGAGTTGTTCGTTTGTTTCTGTTCCGTTTTGTGAGTTCTACTTCCTAGAAAGTTCTGAATTTGTTTGTCCGTAAACTTCAGCTTGTTTGTAACATTTTTTGTTGTTTAACCTTCTTTCAATTCGGAGTAAATCTTGGTCTTTAAATTCAGAACATAAAAGTGTGAAGATTTTACGCGAGAAAAATAGTTTTGTGTTGTGAGTCAGTTTTCCGTGTCTTCCAGTTGTAATAGTATTTTCTTCCCTTCTTCAAAGTTGTAGGTCTACATCTTTGGAGTGTCCCTGTAAAATTTCGTAATTGTTAGCCAACTTTTACTATATTTAAGAGTCAATAGCCGAAAGTCTGTCAAGAACACTCTTTGTGTTCTTAATGTGTTCATCTTGTTATTGAGTCCTTTTGTCTTTAATCCAAATTTGTTTGAATCTGACTCTAAAAAGTGTTTTCCTTTTATTTATTAATTTTGTAGACAAAATTAATAATTTTCGACCTTTCTACCTTTTAGTTTGTTTAATAACATTCCCCACTTTTATTAAACAAACTAGAAAACAACCCACAAATTCTGCCACCTTCCTTGTCTTCCACCTTGTATTAATTCATTCACTTTGTATTAGCTTTTCCCTTTTGTCTTCCACTCTTGGCCGGCCAACCTTCCCTTTCCACACTCTTTTCTTTACCTTTTAGTTTGTTTAATAACATTCTCTACTTTTATTAAACAAACTAGAATACACCTCACACATTCACTTCTTCTTGTCTCCACTAGTCCAAAAGTGTTCATCCTTTCCACCTAATTAAACTTTTATTCCTTTCTTCCGTCCCACCTCTCTAGTGTGTAAAGCATTTACCAATTTCAATCATGTCACTAAGAATCCTTGAGGCCATAGAGAGAAGTATTACTGCGACAGATCGACGCCATGATGAGTTCTTAAAGTCCGCCGCCCAGCGGCAAGCCAATGCAGACCGGCAACATAATGAGGTAATTGCCTTATTAATGTTCCTCGTGAAGGGTACTGATAAACCGACCGCGAGTTCCCAAATTCCTGCCAACCTTGGCACCATTGTACCACTCTCCATGAATCCTACCACCCCGGATGCCGTGGTTCCCAAGGATTCCAACTTACCTCCCGTTGATGACTACAAACTTGAGGATGTGTCGGAAGGACACGAAAGCACTGATGAGTGTGCTGATCTTGAGAGGGCAACCGGCCAAAACCAACCAAAACCAATTCCGCCACCTCCACCTTCTCAATCTCTTGAAGCAAATGTGCTTGATATTTGTGTTGAAAATGAGAATGAGGAAGAAAAGAGTGACGAAAATAGTGAAATTGAGGGTGAAAAGAGTGAGAAAACACTAAAGAGGGCAACAATTTTGAGAGAAGAGAGTGAGGAAAACATTGAAGAAAATATTTTGTTTGCTAATGATCCAATGAGCGTGCCTTTGTGCAATGAGGATCAATTAGCTTATACTAATATTGATAACTCCTTTTCTTTTATTTATGAAGCTCTTTTGCAGGAATTACCTACTGATGTTGTCAATAATTTTAGAGCATATGAGGATCCTTTCCTAAGCCATCTTCCTCGGCAAGGTCATGAGCATGTATTGAGGTGTTCCTTGCAAAGTATTTTGAATTGTGTGTTCCCAGAAGAAGAATCTGAAATTAAAGTTATGGATTCGAGGACGAATCCTTTTGAAGGGAAAGGTGATGATACGATCACACCTACCTTTGAAACCGAAGAGCACACGTTTCCATTCAAGTCGGGCTACGTTCATGAGCCCGATAGAACCCGAACTTGACCCATATTGAAGACACGTTCTAGGCTACTTCTTACCCTTCAAATGGGCTTGGAAGCCCATAAAAATGATAAGGAATTTTCGTCCATCTTTGAAGGGAGGAAGGAAGAGCTCATTAAGGGCAATATGGTCATAAAGGGCCTAATGTGTAATAAGTATAAATACTTATTTTCTTGTATGTTTTAATTAGTTTAGACATTGAGAGAATATTGTGAGTGAGTTTTCCTCCCTTTTCTCTCCTAAACTCTTACCCATTCCTTGGAAGGATTATTGAATTGAGTTTACTCTTCTCTAATCCCTCCTGGGAGTTTATCATTGTAATCGATTGAGTGTGTATCTTTCGAATCATTTGCTTACTGTTCTTTCTACTGAATCTACAAGCTTTCAAGTGTGTTGTTACAATCATCATCATCATCTTATTCAATTCGTCCATCCATCTAACCATAAACATCCACGGTAACATCCAATCCTTTCCTTGTGTTCATCATCGTTCTTCCAATCCGCTGCGTATATCCGAGTCTTTTCCTTTGTTTGTGTCATTAGTCATCATCTTGTGTGTGACAACTCTCGGACTAGATCCTCCAACAGGAGCTCATACTCTACGGTTTAATTAAAAACGAGCCGGATCGTATCAAGTGGTAGCGGAGCTCTAGCTGTTCTTGAGTTGTTCGTTTGTTTCTGTTCCGTTTTGTGAGTTCTACTTCCTAGAAAGTTCTGAATTTGTTTGTCCGTAAACTTCAGCTTGTTTTTAACATTTTTTGTTGTTTAACCTTCTTTCAATTCGGAGTAAATCTTGGTCTTTAAATTCAGAACATAAAAGTGTGAAGATTTTACGTGAGAAAAATAGTTTTGTGTTGTGAGTCAGTTTTCCGTGTCTTCCAGTTGTAATCGTATTTTCTTCCCTTCTTCAAAGTTGTAGGTCTACATCTTTGGAGTGTCCCTGTAAAATTTCGTAATTGTTAGCCAACTTTTACTATATTTAGGAGTCAATAGCCGAATGTCTGTCAAGAACACTCTTTGTGTTCTTAATGTGTTCATCTTGTTATTGAGTCCTTTTGTCTTTAATCCAAATTTGTTTGAATCTGACTCTAAAAAGTGTTTTCCTTTTATTTATTAATTTTGTAGACAAAATTAATAATTTTCGACCTTTCTACCTTTTAGTTTGTTTAATAACATTCCCCACTTTTATTAAACAAACTAGAAAACAACCCACAAATTCTGCCACCTTCCTTGTCTTCCACCTTGTATTAATTCATTCACTTTGTATTAGCTTTTCCCTTTTGTCTTCCACTCTTGGCCGGCCAACCTTCCCTTTCCACACTCTTCTCTTTACCTTTTAGTTTGTTTAATAACATTCTCTACTTTTATTAAACAAACTAGAATACACCTCACACATTCACTTCTTCTTGTCTCCACTAGTCCAAAAGTGTTCATCCTTTCCACCTAATTAAACTTTTATTCCTTTCTTCCGTCCCACCTCTCTAGTGTGTAAAGCATTTACCAATTTCAATCATGTCACTAAGAATCCTTGAGGCCATAGAGAGAAGTATTACTGCGACAGATCGACGCCATGATGAGTTCTTAAAGTCCGCCGCCCAGCGGCAAGCCAATGCAGACCGGCAACATAATGAGGTAATTGCCTTATTAATGTTCCTCGTGAAGGGTACTAATAAACCGACCGCGAGTTCCCAAATTCCTGCCAACCTTGGCACCATTGTACCACTCTCCATGAATCCTACCACCCCGGATGCCGTGGTTCCCAAGGATTCCAACTTACCTCCCGTTGATGACTACAAACTTGAGGATGTGTCGGAAGGACACGAAAGCACTGATGAGTGTGCTGATCTTGAGAGGGCAACCAGCCAAAACCAACCAAAACCAATTCCGCCACCTCCACCTTCTCAATCTCTTGAAGCAAATGTGCTTCATATTTGTGTTGAAAATGAGAATGAGGAAGAAAAGAGTGACGAAAATAGTGAAATTGAGGGTGAAAAGAGTGAGAAAACACTAAAGAGGGCAACAATTTTGAGAGAAGAGAGTGAGGAAAACATTGAAGAAAATATTTTGTTTGTTAATGATCCAATGAGCGTGCCTTTGTGCAATGAGGATCAATTAGCTTATACTAATATTGATAACTCCTTTTCTTTTATTTATGAAGCTCTTTTGCAGGAATTACCTACTGATGTTGTCAATAATTTTAGAGCATATGAGGATCCTTTCCTAAGCCATCTTCCTCGGCAAGGTCATGAGCATGTATTGAGGTGTTCCTTGCAAAGTATTTTGAATTGTGTGTTCCCAGAAGAAGAATCTGAAATTAAAGTTATGGATTCGAGGACGAATCCTTTTGAAGGGAAAGGTGATGATACGATCACACCTACCTTTGAAACCGAAGAGCACACGTTTCCATTCAAGCCGGGCTACGTTCATGAGCCCGATAGAACCCGAACTTGACCCATATTGAAGACACGTTCTAGGCTACTTCTTACACTTCAAATGGGCTTGGAAGCCCATAAAAATGATAAGGAATTTTCGTCCATCTTTGAAGGGAGGAAGGAAGAGCTCATTAAGGGCAATATGGTCATAAAGGGCCTAATGTGTAATAAGTATAAATACTTATTTTCTTGTATGTTTTAATTAGTTTAGACATTGAGAGAATATTGTGAGTGAGTTTTCCTCCCTTTTCTCTCCTAAACTCTTACCCATTCCTTGGAAGGATTATTGAATTGAGTTTACTCTTCTCTAATCCCTCCTGGGAGTTTATCATTGTAATCGATTGAGTGTGTATCTTTCGAATCATTTGCTTACTGTTCTTTCTACTGAATCTACAAGCTTTCAAGTGTGTTGTTACAATCATCATCATCATCTTATTCAATTCGTCCATCCATCTAACCATAAACATCCACGGTAACATCCAATCCTTTCCTTGTGTTCATCATCGTTCTTCCAATCCGCTGCGTATATCCGAGTCTTTTCCTTTGTTTGTGTCTTTAGTCATCATCTTGTGTGTGACAACTCTCGGACTAGATCCTCCAACAAGAGCTCATACTCTACGGTTCAATTAAAAACGAGCCGGATCGTATCAAGTGGAAAACCTCATCGGAAGAATTCAAGCCTTAAGCAGCATTTCCTTCTCGGAAGGAGAGATCGACCCCTCGGGAAGAGATCACAACAAGGCCCTATACATCAGGGTGGAATGTAAGGGACACGTCATAGCAAAGGCCCTAATCGACAATGGGTTGGCACTGAATGTCATGCCCATGCATGTCCTCGAACAACTGCCGGTCGATTCCTCCCTCATAAAACCATGTCCTCGAATGATGGCTAGGGCTTTCGATGGCACCACTAGAGAGATCATCAGGAACATTGAGTTGGATATGGTCATCGGGCCCCACACTTTCACCTTGACATTCCAGATCATGGAAATCCAACCCGCTTACAGTATGCTTCTAGGACGGCCTTGGATCCATTCAGCGGGAGCCGTCCCCTCTTCCCTGCATCAATGCCTCAAATACGTCAAGGACAATGTCCTCATCACAATAAAGGCAGAAGAGGCTTGATCTTGGCCAAGCATGCATCCGTACCTTACATCGAAACTGCGGAAACCTTGGAGAGTTCCTTCCAAGCCTTTGAAATCGTCAACGCGGATTGGATCGAGGAGGGATCCCCCCGTTTGCGAAGCCTCGAAATCTGGGATAGCTGAAACAACCACTAAGTCAACACTAGAGAGAAGCTTCCAATTAGGAAAACGGCTCGGGGCCGAGTTACAAGGATCAAAAGGCTGGGCGCCTCCGAAGAGCTTCGGAGACCGATTTGGGTTAGGATACCAACCTAGCAAGGCCAATTTCACCAGGATTACCCAAGAAAAGAAAGAAAAATAGCTGGCTAAGCTATTTGGACGTTCTGCGCCAGAGGGCAAAATGTCGATTCCCCATATCAGAACCACATTCCCCTTCGCCGCTGAAACCATCAATGAAAATCCAATCAGGGTATCAGACCTCCGTATCTGCACTCTAGGAGAAGAAGGATCGTCGCCTGGTTCAGTCATTTTCGTTAAGAAGTCAGGGGAGTCTGTGGACAACTGGACCATCACCATGCTTCCGGATGTCTCTCCGTAATTTCTCATTTTCAAAAATATATATGTTTTTGGCCCGTTTTCTTACGAAAACATTTTTGTAGGGACTCTTGTTCCCTTTTGTTAGAAATCAATATATATGTAAATTTTCATTTTACGCATCTCTTTTTTTTGCACTTTTAATTTCAGGATGAGTGTTGGTTCGGATTGTCTTGATAAAACCTATGTCTTTACTGGCGAAGAAATCATCGCTACGACCGAAGACAAGGCCGAAGTCTCCGACGAACTGGCCCGTTTACTAGAAAGTTTAGAAAAGGAAATAACCCCTCATCGGGATGAATTGGACGAAGTAAACTTGGGGGCAAGCAACGAGAATCAAAAACTGGTCAAGATCGGAACTACCCTGTATACGACTCAGAGAGAAAGGTTGATTTCTCTCCTCAAGGACTACCCCGATGTATTCGCATGGTCATACGCCGACATGCCAGGTCTTGATCCTGGGATAGTTGAGCATCGTATTCCGTTAAAACCTGAGTTTAAGCCTGTCAAGAAAAAACTTCAGAGGATGCATCCAGACATCCTTCTGAAAATCAAAGAAGAAGTTACTAAGCAACTAGACGCGGGTTTTTTGAGAGTTGCTGAGTACCCAGGATGGATCGCCAACATAGTACCAGTGCCTAAGAAAGATGGGAAGGTTCACATGTGCGTGGACTTTCGGAATCTCAATCGAGCTAGCCCTAAGGACGACTTCCCTCTTCCCCATATCGACATCTTGGTAGATAGTGCCGCCAGAAATGACATGTTCTCTTTCATGGACGGATTCTCGGGGTACAATCAGATCAAGATGGCACCCGAGGACAGTGAAAAGACGACCTTCATCACGCCCTGGGGAACCTTCTGCTACAAAGTGATGCCCTTCGGATTAAAAAATGTAGGAGCCACGTACCAACGTGCTGCCGTCACCCTTTTCCATGACATGATGCATAAAGAATTGGAAATATATGTCGACGACATGATAGCCAAATCTCACAGCACGCAAGATCATGTAGACATCCTGAGAAAGGTGTTCGAAAGGTTGAGGCAATTTCGGCTACGGCTAAACCCAGCTAAGTGTACCTTCGGAGTGACTTCCGGGAAGTTTTTGGGATTCATCGTCAGCAACAAAGGCATAGAAGTGGATCCTGATAAGATAAAAGCAATTCAAGAGTTGCCCACTCCCAGCACCGAAACAGAAGTGCGAAGCTTCTTAGGACGCATCAACTACATCGCTCGCTTTATCAGCCAGTTAATGCTTACTTGCGAGCCGATGTTCAAAATGCTAAGGAAGCACGGAGATGCAGAATGAGAGGAAGACTGCCAGGAAGCCTTCGAGAAAATCAAGACATATCTGCAAAACCCACCGGTACTAGTTCCTTCGACGCCAGGACGTCCCTTGCTCATGTACATGACAGTCATGGCTAGCGCCATGGGTTGCGTTTTGGGACAGAACGACGAGTCCGGAAGGCGTGAACAAGCCATCTATTACCTCAGCAAAAAATTCAACGAATGTGAGATGTGTTACTCTATGTTGGAACGAACTTGTTGCGCCCTAGCATGGTGCGCCCGAAGGCTCCGGCAGTACATGTTGTATTACACGACTTGGCTAATCTCTCACATGGATCCCTTGAAATACATCTTCGAAAAGCCGTACCTGTCAAGTCGCATTTGTAGATGGCAAGTCTTATTAGCTGAGCACGAGATCATCTATGTGACTCGGAAAGTGGTTAAAGCAAGTGCCCTCGCCGATCACTTGGCTGATCATGCCTCGGACGAGTATGAGTCGTTGAGCTTCGACTTCCCCGATGAGGACATCATAATGATTGAAGATGAGATCACAGAAGATCTCCGAGAAGACGATTGGTGGACCATGTTCTTCGACGGTGCGGTGAACCTTTCGGGCAAGGGAGTGGGAGCCATGGTCATAGCCCCAGATGGCCATCAATTCCCCATAGCATGCAAATTGAACTTCCCATGCACCAATACCGTCGCCGAGTATGAGGCGTGCATCAGCGGCCTGATAGCAGCCATCGACTTAAAAGTAAAGAAGCTCCGAATCTTCGGCGATTCAGCACTCGTCATCTACCAAGCCCAGGATCTATGGCAGACACGGGATTCCAAGCTCATCCCTTATCAAAGGCTACTCACCCAACTCGCACGGGAATTCGAGGAAAATAAATTCGACCGAGTCGACAAAGAAAAGAACCGCTTCGCAGACGCATTAGCCACGTTGGCCTCAATGTTTAAGTTAGAATGAGGAGTAATGCTCCAACCATTGAGAGTGGAAGTAAAGGAAACTTGATACGATCCTGGCTCCTTAGGATGCGTAGCACCAATTTTGATCTTTGTTCAAAGACGGATTTCCTGCGGAAATAAATAACTCGACAAGTACGAGCTTAGACCACTTAGCTAACCTGTGCTAAGAGCCCTAATCGATTTCAAGTCAAGGGCCTTGAATCGGATTCTTAGGACTAGACTCAACAATGTGAGAATCACACTAAGATAAATGACACAATAATGCAATTCCAAGATTTACTTGTATACGACTCAAGTATTGCGGACTCAAGAAGAACAAGGTTCAACCGACTTGAACAAGGGGCGGAGATTGAAGAGAATATCTCAATTTATCAAATAACATCCAAGTTTCTAAGGAGGCCAAGTGGCTCCTTATATAGGTTACAAGCAAACCCTAATTCCAAAAGAGGAATATTAAATAAAGTAAAACACTTAGCTAATTAATTAAAGGATCTAATTAATTAAGCTAAAGTAAATAAAATAGACAAAGACGCGCGCCAGCTACTGATCTGGTGGAACGGACAGGTGCCGACGGGCAGGGGCTGTTTCCACCACAGCATAAAGCAACAGTGAAACGGATAAGTGCTGAAACGGGCAGGAGCCGTTTCCCACAAAACAGGTAGACAATCGGCACGCGTAAAACGGACAAGTGTTTGAAACGGACAGGAGCCGTTTCCCGCAAACAGGTGGACAATCGGCAAGCGTCAAACGGACAAGTGTTTGAAACAGACAGGAGCCGTTTCCCGCAAACAGGTGGACAATCGGCAAGCGTCAAACGGACAAGTGCCGTTTTGACCCAAACGGTATGTGCCGTTTGCTTCCAAACGGTCAAGTGCCATTTGAGGCAAATCGGACAGATGTCGGTTGAGGCAAATGGTCAAGCCACTGAAACGGACAAGAGTCATTCCTGCTGCATCGGGCGGGCGCCAAGGCTTGCTCATCGGACAAGAGTCCCCAACGAGCTTGAACTGCCAATGACCGTTGCCTCCACATCGGACAAGCGCCGTTCTTGCAAGGAACGACAGAGGTAAGTGAATCGGCCAAGTGTTGAAACGGATAAGTGCCGATTCACGGAAACGATTCCAACTATGAGCCGATCTGTTGTCTAGTCGAATCATCATCACACTTGGTAAAGATTGAATCGACCAAAAGCGAGGGATCATATCTCCAATTGCAGCTTCCTCACTTGTCATTCCACACGTTAGCTCTTGGAACGGATCGGCTGGTGATAACGGCATCTTGATGCGTGTGTTCGCATCATTCCCTCTTTCTTCGGAAAGATTCGTCCTCGAATCTTGCTCAGCATAATCTTTCCTGGAAATCCGATGCTTCAATTGCCTCCATCTCTTGCGCGTCAAGGCCGATGTGTTCAGATCGGTAGGAGGATGATTCACATCATTCCCTCTCCCCTCAGAAAGATTCGCCCTCGAATCTACATCTAGACCTGCGCCACAATACCGTAAGTTAATAATTTCAAAGTAAACACAAATCGAACCATACCAACCTCGTAAATTCAAATCGGCAGTAATGCTGGTGAACATGTCAATTCACCGATTAAGATTATTGCTCCAAGCGGCTACTCCTGTTCGAACTTGGTTTGGAGGCCGCTTCCGGCGTAAGCGCTGCCAGACCTAAGCTCCCATCTGGAACTGCCTCACCAAAACAATCTTCTGTGCACTATCTAAACGAACAACATCACTCAGAGGCACTACTTTGGTAGAAACAATAAAAATACCAATATATGGACATAAATTAGCAACAGATGTCCAATACATAGTCAGATTCCCGTTATGCATACAAAACAGAGATTTTGTGTCAAATAAATAATCTGTATAGACTGCACAAAAATCAGAATCAGTAGCATAGTAATCAATTAAAGCATAGCAGTTCATCAAACAATCATCAAATACATCATGTGCATCATAATTTCGCAAAAGATCATGCGACCGATATAATCAATTGCGTCTGAAAAGAGCTCCTCCAAATCCTGTCGACTTAAACACAAAAGTTTCAGAAAATTCACACTTAAAAGCAGAGTTGTCTAATTTAACAACATGTGAGAATCCATTGAAAGATGTGTTAGCGACAACACAATCCATGTCACTTTGTCTAGTCAACATACCAAACTGTTTTCGCGAGTAAGGTTCAAAGGCATATGACTTGACTTCTGGTGCTTGCATATATTCATCATGCAAATTAAATCTAGGATCAGACACATAAGATCGAATGATGTTTATATACTCACAAAAATCGCTCCTTAGGAAAGAAGACCATACCACACCCTGTCGGTCAAAGTTTGCCGATTTAGGCACCATTGTTGCGCAAGGCTCCTTCCCTCTTCTTGGTGGTAAGGTAAGCGGCTCAGCCTCTGCCAAGACTCTCTTCTTCCTTTGCAGATGAGGTAGAACAACACAAGATAGAAAAGCAAAAGGGTTATGGTTAGAACAATCAAAACGTAACGGCCAAAAAGTCATGTTTTGGTGGTTTGTGCCAAAACAAATTTTGTACACACCAAGTGTGTTCCTCACTTCTCTCCCTTCGGCATATACACTCCATTTCTTTTTATTACCCTCTCCTTTTGATCTCTCAATGCCACTCTCAGCACGCTTACTCTTTTCGTGCGAATGTTTACACTCACGCTCTGCATGCTTGCTGTTTTCATGCGAATGTTTATTGCTCACACACTCGCTCTCACTCTCTTTCTGTTTAACAACCGATTCCTCTCTGTTTCTCTCAATATCCTTGGGAATTTGCAAATCGGCCACTTTCCGAAACCGTTTTAGTTCCTCCTCTTTAACCTCAGCTTTCCGAAACAACTCTTCATCAATCAAATCGCTACTGACCCACGTCGGCTTAGTAGGCCTGTGACGATGAGAAGGATGCCGTTGTCTCCTGTGCTTTTCCACGCTGCTCGTCGTTTGTAACATATCCTCTAAGGAGAAGAACTCAACGTACTGGAGCAGATCGGCTAATTCCCGATTGAGGCCTTCAAAGAATCTTGCCATTGTTTTCCTTTCGGTTTCCTTAACGAGTGCTCTCTCTATGGCAATCTCCATCTTATCAAAGTACTCCTCAACACTCCTATTTCCTTGTGTCAAGGTCTCCAACTCTCGCAAAAACTCATGGCTGAGTTTAGCGGGAACAAACTGCCTCCTCATGATCCGTTTCATCTCATCCCAATCATCAATCGGACCAGCATAAACAACCGTTCTCTGGTGATTGAGCCGATTCCACCAATGTGAAACGTCCCCAGTAAAGGCAGTCACTGCTAACCTGACTTTCTTCCGTTCTGAATAATCATGGCAGCGAAAGATAGATTGCATATCTTGCTCCCAATCCAAATAAGCCTGCGGACTATAAATTGTAGCAAACGGCGGAAGTTTCCCTAGGTTCTCACTTCCGTTACATGTCTCGGCATTAGTCCTCAAACTCCTTTCACGCCTTTCGGACCAATGTGAGTAAGACATTCTGTAATTCCTGTAAATCACAACACTAGCAAACAAGCATAAAATTGTACTAAACCTATCACTCCCTCACGTATGTACTCTCGTGTTTAACACTCTAATAATCTCACCAATAAATCACACAATATACCCTACAATTGTTCAAGTGTTAGTGAGACTCAAGAATTCCCAGAAAAGCTTCCAAGAAGACTCTCAAACACAACTAGCTTCGAACAAAAAGGTGATACTTGTTATTCGAATAATTGCAAGATCAATCAATTAAACAAATAACAAGTGGAGTAGAAATTAACATCAAAGAATCAAAGAAAAGAGACAAATTGACTCGGAAAGGACTCACTTCAATTTGATTCAATTAACTAATTAAATGAGTGGAAGGCACACCTTCGGCTAGTGGAGACAAGAAAAGGTGGAAGATACCTCCTTTAAAATAATTTACCAAAAGTTATGGACAAAGGAATATTCTAATTGTTTTTAGTGGGAGACAAAAGGTAATGTCTAGTGGAACACAAGAAAAGCAATATTCCCCAACAAAAGGTTGAAATATTCCCACGGCAATGTTCTCAACTAATTGAGAAATCTGAATTTTCTTTTATGGAGAAGATCAAATCAATAATAGTAACATTTATTTATTTATTTATTTAAATTTTTTTTTTGAAGATGAACACCTTGTAGTGTTTCGTTCACAACTTTTGACTCTTAACTCCGAATCGACTGATTCTTTTAGATTTGAACGGCCAACAAATACAGCTTTCCAATGGATCCAGTTTCACTCAAATCGGACTTCAGTTGCTATATATTAACACACAATTTCGACAACTGAAACTGAATAGAATTTTCTTTTGTATTTCGTGACCTTCTTATGGGTAGAGAACGCAAGTAATTTAGCGAATTTCAACACAACAAACTGGACCGAAACACAACCAATTGTATTCAAGTAACTAACCAAGCACAGCAAAGAAATCGGTTTTGAATGGAGTAGAAAGAGATACCGATTTCAACAAAGAAAACTTGAGACAAAGATAAAGATAATTACCAATCTTTGAACGCCTTAAGCTCCGCTGCCAACTGATACGATCCTGGCTCCTTAGGATGCGTGGCACCAATTTTGATCTTTATTCAAAGACGGATTTCCTGCGGAAATAAATAACTCGACAAGTACGAGCTTAGACCACTTAGCTAACCTGTGCTAAGAGCCCTAATCGATTTCAAGTCAAGAGTCTTGAATCGGATTCTTAGGACTAGACTCAACAATGTGAGAATCACACTAAGATAAACGACACAATAATGCAATTCCAAGATTTACTTGTATACGACTCAAGTATTGCGGACTCAAGAAGAACAAGGTTCAACCGACTTGAACAAGGGGCGGAGATTGAAGAGAATATCTCAATTTATCAAATAACAGCCAAGTTTCTAAGGAGGCCAAGTGGCTCCTTATATAGGTTACAAGCAAACCCTAATTCCAAAAGAGGAATATTAAATAAAGTAAAACACTTAACTAATTAATTAAAGTATCTAATTAATTAAGCTAAAGTAAATAAAATAGACAAAGACGCGCGCCAGCTACTGATCTGGTGGAACGGACAGGTGCCGACGGGCAGGGGCTGTTTCCACCACAGCATAAAGCAACAGTGAAATGGATAAGTGCTGAAACGGGCAGGAGCCGTTTCCCACAAAACAGGTAGACAATCGGCACGCGTAAAACGGACAAGTGTTTGAAACGGACAGGAGTCGTTTCCCGCAAACAGGTGGACAATCGGCAAGCGTCAAACGGACAAGTGTTTGAAACGGACAGGAGTCGTTTCCCGCAAACAGGTGGACAATCTGCAAGCGTCAAATGGACAAGTGCCATTTTGACCCAAACGGTATGTGCCGTTTGCTTCCAAACGGGCAAGTGCCGTTTGAGGCAAATCGGACAGATGCCGGTTGAGGCAAACGGTCAAGCCACTGAAACGGACAAAAGTCGTTCCTGCTGCATCGGGCGGGCGCCAAGGCTTGCTCATCGGACAAGAGTCCCCAACGAGCTTGAACTGCCAGTGACCGTTGCCTCCACATCGGACAAGCACCGTTCTTGCAAGGAACGACAGAGGTAAGTGAATCGGCCAAGTGCTGAAACGGATAAGTGCCGATTCACGGAAACGATTCCAACTATGAGTCGATCTGTTGTCTAGTCGAATCATCATCACACTTGGTAAAGATTGAATCGACAAAAAGCGAGGGATCATATCTCCAATTGCAGCTTCCTCACTTGTCATTCCACACGTTAGCTCTTGGAACGGATCGGCTGGTGATAACGGCATCTTGATGCGTGTGTTCGCATCAAAACTCCAGCATGTTGTGTCGCCTTAGAAGAGGAACCTGATGGCAAGCCGTGGTTCTGTGACTTAGTACAGTTCATCAGAAACTGGGAGTACCCACCTGGGGCAAGCCGGGTTAGCAAAAAGACCCTCCAGCGCTTAGCACTAGACTTCTACCTCGACGGCGAGGTTCTATATAAGAGGAGAGCTGATGGAGCTTTGCTTCGCTGCGTCACCATGGCCGAGGCAAAGAGAATCATAGCAGAGATCCACGAAGGGGTCTGTTCCACACACGCAAGTGGGTATATGATGGCCAGACAAATAATAAGGCAAGGGTATTTTTGGCTCACCATCGAACGAGATTGCATCAGCTACTTCCGGAAGTGCCACAAATGTCAAATCTACGCGGACCATCTCCATGTCCCTCCAGCCCCTCTCTTCAGCATGACATCGCCTTGGCCTTTCGCGATGTGGGGAATCGACATCATCGGCCAAATTCATCCAACAACCTCTAATGGCCATCGCTTCATCCTCGTAGCAATCGACTACTTCACCAAATGGGTAGAGGTTGCCTCTTACTCCAGCATCACTCAGAAAATGACCATGCGATTCATTGAGAGAAATATCATTTGTCATCACGGAGTCCCAGAGACCATCATCAAGGATAATGGCACCAATCTCAACGGAAAAATGATTGACGATCTTTGCCAACGTTAGAAGGTGAAGCACCAGAACTCGTCACCATATCGACCAAAGATGAATGACGCAGTCGAAGCAGCAAACAAGAACCAGAAGAGGATCATCCAAAAGATGGTAATCACGCACAAAGATTGGCATGACATGCTTCCCTTCGCACTACATGCTTACCGGATAGCAACCCGTACATCCACAGGGGCAACTCCCTACTCATTAGTTTACGGCATGGAAGCCGTAATTCCCCTTGAGGTAGAAATCCCTTCTCTCAGAATCCTGGCAGAATCTGAAGTAGAAGAATTAGATTGGGCGAGAGTGAGGTACGAGCAGCTGAACCTCCTTCCCGAAAACCGCTTGGCCACTATCTGCCATGCGCAATTATATCAGCAAAGAATGGCCAACGCTTATAATAACAAAGTACGACCTCGCAAATTCGAGGCTGGGGATTTAGTGCTGAAGAAAATTCTCCCTCATCAGAAGGCCAGTCAAGGAAAGTGGGCCCCAAGGTACGAGGGCCCGTATCTGGTCAAAAGTGCATTCTCCGGGGGTGCCCTAATGCTAACCAACATGGATGGAGACGATCTCCCGAGACCGGTAAATGCCGATGCAGTCAAGAGATACTTCGCTTGAAGCATCGTGGACAGAGCGTCCGGTCAGCCAAAGACATAGAGTTTTATCATGACAATCTAGCACAAACATTTGTCTGGAAATTAATAAAACAAGTTTTTTTCAGGAGATGCTCATTATTTTAAATATTTGTTGTCCCCTTTCTCTTTCTTAAAATTTGTGAGATGACAAAAGGAGGCATGGCATAGATGGCTCCCTAGGAGTAGCTCGGGACGCAAGACGCGTCACTTAGACTAACGCCACTAATCACTCTTCAATTTGCAGGGACGTAAGGTCTCACGCCTCAAATCGTCGTCACGATAAAACCAGAGAGTTCCGCTCGTAGGAGCTGTTGAATTGCCGTAGCAAGCCACCTTCAAGAGCGAATCAGGAAAGATTTTAAGACAAGCCATCACCATCTAAAGCGAAATTTCTTTTCCTCACAGTGCTACCAGCACAACCGGCATCGCAAACAACCGGTCTCAAAGGACTAAACGCTGGACCAAAGTCACAAAGCCCATCCGATGCAAATCACACCGCAATGACCCACGGATAGCCCGTCTAAAAGGGAGAACTTAACACCCACCAATGACGTTACTTCTGCTAAAAATTGTCTTGCATTTACTCCTCATTGGTTCTCCCCATGTCTTTTTCAGGGACTGGAAGCATCTCGCTGTCATCCGCGTGAAGCTTGTGGAAGACGCCCTTGCAGCCCCGCTGCGCAGTTCAGGGGAGTCCCTCTTTCTTTCCCCTTTATTTAAATTTTTTTTTATTCCTGCTCGCTTTATTAGCTTTAAGTCAGGTACGGTCATCTGGCCCACTGGGGGGCAACCTTAGGTTCTCGGTAGAACCTTGTAAGTAAGTTGTCTCAAACCATCTAGCAATCAAACCATCTGGCAATCAAACATCCAGCAATCAAACATCCAGCAATCAAACGTCTAGCAATCAAACCCCCTAGCAATCAAACCACCCGTCAATCAAAAATCCCTATTTAGCCCGGCTCAAACAAAAGCATACTACTCTCATAAGAATTTTCATGCATCGCATAGGTTAGGAATATTTAATCCCTCTATTAACTCCAGCATCTATCCAAATTACATGTCATGCATGATATTACCTGTTTGCTCTTATATCCGCGGTTTGCTCCGACGTAAGCAGTCATAGACAAATCCCGGTAAGCATTTTTGAGCCATCACGTCTTATCCTTCATGAGTGTAAGGGCCTGACTAGGTACTAGTTGAGTTCGCATAATATCCAGGGTACATGCGCCATTAGACATGGGATAGCTATAAAGTGACATGGGACTTTTACGATTTTCTCCACTTTTTTTGTTTCTTCCCTCTTTCCACCATATATGTCATCACTCCCCAAACTGTCAATATCACTCATACCCCGGGAGCCAAAGAGCAGTTTCAGCTAAAATTGCCAGCCGGAAGTAAAAGCACGTCGAGTCCAAGAGCACGATGAAAGAGACGGAAAAGGTCACCGGGAGATCGCTAAGGACCATCACCGAAGAAGCAGCAACGACGAAGGTTGAGGCCTCAAGACAGAAGGGGAAAAGATCAAGATGAAGGTTGTGCTTGCTCTGCTCTGTTGCATTTCAAATCAAATCAAAAAGGGGAGGGATATATGAAAAAAAAAAAAAAAAAAGGGAAAATGAGAGGAAAAAAGAAAAAAGAGAGAGGGGAAAAGAAAAGAAAAGAAAGAAAATGCTCAGAGACCTTCGAAGAATACAAACAATCGAAGAGCCAAAGCAATCATAGCCCGGGGACAACTCAATTTGAGAAATCTCGAAGAAAACTTTCCCCAGTGAACTCGAGTAAAAAGGCCCAAGGCCAACTCGAGAAATCTCAAAGCATCCTTCCCAGTAAAGTCAAGCAAAAGAGGCCCAAGGCCAACTCAAGAAACCTCAAAGCAAGCATCCCTAGTGAGAACCCGAGAAGAGAAAGGGGCCCCAGGCCAACTCAAGTAGTGGGTCGCAAAAAGAACAGCGACGACACTCCCCAATGAAGACTCAAGAAAAGGGCCCCTGGCCGAACGAAGAGCACCCCCAGCAAGGATCCCAGAGCTCACGCACTCTATCCAGAAAGCATCCCAGCAAAAAGCGAGAGAGCTCGCACCCCTCACCCTCATCAGGGCCAATCAAGAAAACATCACTCATCAAAAGCCTTCCAACTCTCCAGCAAAGCAATCTTTTCCCAAAACGAACTCCTTTCCGGACTTTTCATGTCCTTTCATTCTTTTCCGTAAAAGTCCCATCGATTATTAGAACGCCCATGCATGTGCATCTTCATTCGAAGTCCATTCACTCGGATTGACATTGCGAACTGTAAATTATGTATCATGTTAGTAGCATCTTTATGAGCGTAAACACTTAGCCTTGTTTCAGAGCGTGAGTGCAAACACTAATATCAGGTGAGGGTTGCTTACGGCTGCAAATTGTGGGAAAGTCTTGTCCTTGGGGTCGTTACCTCCTGAGCAGGACGCAGACGCATTCTAGGTTCGTACCAAGGCCGCTGGCGATAGCTTTCTTCTCCTCCTAGAGTGACATCATAGTTTAGTCTTCAGCATTAACATCTCCTCCTCCCAGAGTGACCTTAGTTTAGCTTCTTTATGTCACGTCTTCTCCTACGGGAATTGACGTTGTCTCACTTTTCAGCATTAGCATCTCCTCCTCCCAGAGCGACATCAATCAAACTGCATCCTCCCAGAGCGACATCATCACTGTAAGCTTGAGGTAAGACCTGCGGTGTCACCAAAATTCGGATACGTAGGGGCAACTGTCTTTACTGCTTATCAAATACTTCGATAAGACAATAAAAATGGGGCAACTGTTGATACCCGAATTTTGACGCAATTTTTAAGTAATTTTAGCATTTATGTTATTTAGTTAATTTACTGGCATTTTCAGTGGATTTACAGTCATTAGCATTTTTAAGTGTCTCCTCGCATTTTAGCATCATCGTTAGCATCGTCAGCTTTCGAAATAGCATTTTTAATTTTTCATCGCGTATTTTCATTATTATTTTTAGCCTTACAAATCACATTTTTTATTATCCGACAGTCGTTTGCTAGTTTTTTCTTCGTTTTAGGTCATCGCATGAATTTTAGGATTTTTAGTATTTTAGCGCATTTTTTGTATTTTTATTATTTTATTATTATTCTCATTCGAGCTTTTATTGGACCCGAGTAAGTCCGCTCGGACAATAGCTTGACTTTAAAATATTTTCCATCAACTAGTTGCCAGATTTTTTTCTGGTCGCAACGGTCTACAGCGATTCGTGTAATTTTCGGCGTAACGTTATTATTTTTCCGTTCAAATGTTTCACATTTTTGAACGCGAAAAAAACACGTTAAACGAGAAATTCTCGTCATTCGCTATAGACGGTTAAACCCGTCATATTTTTCTCTACGCGCAGGTACCTTCGGCTCGAAAAGTCAGAACGTTTGGTCGCGGGAACCGGCTCGAGGCCACTTAAATCAGATAAAAGGTCATTTGATCATGGCCATTGATCTGGTCAACCAAGGAAAGTCAACCAGATCAATGGCCCTTGAATTAATGTGCATAATGCACATGCACAGTGCACGCACGAGGAAGGCAACGAAGTCCTCGCCCGAGTCACCTGCTCCCATCGCGTCCTACCCCTCTAGCCCTCCGCCATCATCACGGCTCCCCTAGCCTTGCCACCGCGACCAGCCGGCCACCACGCGCAACTCCCCCGTCCTTCAACCCACGCGATTTTGGCTATAAATAGCCATGGCCCCTCAACGTAAAAAGGGTCCGAAATTTTGCAAGAAAAAGGCCATTGCCCCTCTCCATTTTTCCAGGCCAGTCCACAAACCAGCTGAACCACCTCCTTGCGCTCAATCCTCTCCTCTTTCGGCAAGCACTGTAAGCATTTCTTTCCCTTGTTTTTCTTTTAAATTCCATTTTAAGTTTAGCTAATTAATTAATCACTAAAACCTGCTGCAACCACCTTCTTTTCAGTCTAATTTCCCCATGCTAACATTAGTTTAAATTACCGTTGCTTAGTTTAATTGTTTCGTCGATTAACGTCAAAATGCATCTCTTCGTTTCCCTCAAAAGCATGTTTTTTTCGTTGCCATTTTCTTGCTGTTATTACATGGCTGTGTTGTAGGAAGAGAGAGGCCCCTTTCGGGCCAAGAACCAGGTGAATTGGTCGCCTGGTTCGTCACCTCCGTCGCCGGCAGTGGCGCCGGCGATGTGAGGTTGAAGATGATGATCACGGGCCACTCGGCCCTTCGTGCAAAAATGAAAGAAAGAGCCCATCACTATTTAAATTAATTTCCTTGGGCCAGGAATTGTTCCTGGCCCAATTCTCCAAATTTTAAGCTGGGCCCAGCCCATTTATATTTTTCCGAGTCTTCGATTCGTTATTTTTTTACGTAAAATGCTCACATGCTTCGTATAATTATTATTCATGATATGTGCTATTTTTCCTATATGTTATACATGAATTGTTTAGTTTACTTCTTTTGTAAAATATTTCGTATGCTTATTCTTGCATCAAGTTATTTATCGAATTGTTTTTATACGTGAGTTGCTCATTTCTTATCATGATATTTATTTTCATGTTGTTTAACTTCAGTCATTTATGTTTAGCAATTTAATCTCAGTCATTTAAATTACCGCCTACATGGTCGGTCGCATTTTAATTCTCGTAAATATTCAACTGCTTTAATTTTTCGCAAAACTGCTGGAAATCCTTCCGCAAATTATCAACTGTTTGCTTTTCCGCACTTTAAATTTCAGCAATTTACTTTCGGCAATTTAAATTCAATATACCGCCTATATGGTCGGTCGCATTTTAATTCTCGTAAATATTCAACTGCTTTAATTTTTCGCAAACTGCTGGAAATCCTTCCGCAAATTATCAACTGTTTAATTTTCCGCACTTTAATTTTCCGCACTTTACTTTTCCGCACTTTAATTTTCCGCACTTTAATTTTCCACACTTTACTTTTCCGCACTTTAATTTTTCGCAATTTACTTTCGGCAATTTAAATTCAATATACCGCCTACATGGCCGGTCGCATTTTAATTCTCGTAAATATCAACTACTTAAATTTTTCACAAAACTGCTGGAAATTCTTCCGCAATATCAACTGCTTTAATTTTCTGCAATATCAACTGCTTTAATTTTCTGCAATATCAATTGCTTTAATTTTCTGCAGTATCGATCATTAAAATCATTTTCCGCATACAATCAACCCAGCATTTAAATTCCCGCATGCTTAAAATCAATCATTTTTCGCATGCAATCAACACAGCATTTAAATTCTCGCATGCGTAAAATCAATCATTTTTCGCAGGCAATCCACCCAGCACTTAAATTTTCGTATGCTTAAAATCTATCACTTTTCGCATGCAATCAACACAGCATTTAAATTCTCGCATGCGTAAAATCAATCATTTTTCGCTGGCAATCCATCCAGCATTTAAATTTTCGTATGCTTAAAATCCATCATTTTTCGCATGCAATCAACTCAGTATTTAATTCTCGTATGCGTAAAATCCATCATTTTACTATACAATCAACTGTCATTTAAATTTTCGCACTCATAAAATTGCCTATTTATTTCTTAACCTATCGCTAACACTCTCGTTTTGTAGGTTTTAATTTCAAGCTTCGCTCGAAAGTACGCCTTTCGTTCATTTTTATTTATTCAACGCTTGTCGCAAATATCAATCGTACGCATGATATATAGAACTGCTAGAATTAAAATCAACCCACATGAACAACGTGTTTAAAGAGTTGCTTAAAATGCCATGTTCATATGATTTTAAATTCTCGCTTGTATTGACTGCATGTACATGGGGACTTTCGATCCCACATCAGTTTTCCACTTCAAAAATCTATCATTTAAATTTGTACTCTGTTAGCAATCCATGTTAGGATCACATAGTAATTAATTTAATCATGCATGGCCCGATGATGAAAAAAGAGGGCGCTCATTCAGTCTTACGAAAAATTCAGTCCCATTACGTTACGGTCAGGAATAATCAATCGATCTTGATAAACGGTAATCCCGTCCGAAAGATCTTTTTATTATTCTTGAACGGTCACGATCATAGAAAAGACTAAAGTGACGATTCCTCTGAGGGTCCCTTTTTTCACAACGCATTTTATCAAACACCTTTTTAAACACCTCTCTCATCAACCGGTAACCGTTTTCGGATGTGACTCGGGTGCCTAACACCTTCCCGAGACCATAATATGACCCCGAACCTTTGTCTGGGGTCCAGACCCCTTTTTTATGCCTTTAGTTTTTTTTACATATTATATTTCCTATGCCATGACGATTAGGGTTCCCTAAGCCTAGCAACCAAATTAGGGTGGCAACTTCATTGCATGCTGCTAGGCGTCCTTTTACGCCGAGCATCTGAAGGTCTCAAATTTCGTTGCACACTCATGAATTACTCTTTTCCGTAATTTTTGTGGGGCGCGACAGTTTCTGAAGGAGTGAAATATAAGAAAATGTCTTCGAGGTCCAAAACCAAAGAAAGAGCCTCCAACCAAAAAGATTGTGAACTCCCTTCTCAAAAACATAAGAAGAGTATATATAGTCCTCTCTTCCTAGAAAGAGGGCGGTAATAAAGGAAGGAAAAATCATAATTAAACGCTAAACTGTAGCTGAATTGTATCTGGGAAATCTCTTTCCTAAAATAGAGTTTTAAGAAAAACTGAAAGGTGGGGGGGAGAAGATAGCGCGTCCGAAGGTGGCGCTCGTTAATATCAGCAGAATTAGAGATACGAGCTCAAAGGCTCTCATTCGAAGCCTTGAGGTGACCTCATGGGTAGGCAGCACCAGCCATGAAGAAGTGCGCGCAAAACCCTCGCAAACCATGACAGTCCTTGGCGTGATCACGCCCAAGGGATGACGTGATCACGCCCAAAATAGAAGGGATAATGTGATAACGCCAAGGGATAACGTGATCACGTTATATAATCGGCAAAAATATGATTAGGTCTTTTTAAGTGGCTTTTCAGTCTTGTTTTGTAATAACTCTAAATAGAAGGAATTAGCCTATTTTATGCCTTGTCTTTGATTTGAATGTATTTCCTTCAAGACCATGTAACTTAGGAATTAGGGTTAGGGTTCCTTAAGAGTCACACTTCATCTTCTCCATCAAAATAGTCGGGTTGTTCATTCGTGTTCAAGTAAGGGTTGGTCGTTGATTGACAGATCCTTTATTACTTGTAACAAGGTTTCCTAACCAAGTAGTTAGGAGGGTTTGTTGGGTATTGAAGTTCCATACTTGTTTTCCATCAATACACATTCCTTTTTATCCATTATTTCTGTTGCACCTTTCCGCATCTCCTTGCTTGCGACGTTATCCTCTCCATTAATCATCTACAAACGATTTCATCCATACATCCATCCGAGCACACCAACCTCTCACCGGGGACTAAATCCTATCCTCCATTAACTCACGGCTTCATCTTCAAAAGTGGATCCGAGCAGTTATCATGTGGTAGCGGAGCTTCAAGGTTGTCTTCTAGGTTGGTAAACCTAATTTTACCACCATTTCTATGGTTATAATCATCTCCTCTACCGTAGGTTTCATTAGTTTTCATTTGAAAAAAATTTAGTTCTTGGTCAATTTTTATCTTCTAGTGTGATTGATCTTGCTTGAACACAATTTTTGCCATTGTTGTGTGTTTATTTGCATCCAGCACGTTGATATCTTCTTCTTCTTTATTTGGAGGTGTTAGGGTTCTTGTTAGGGTTCATTGTTCATTCATGTGTAAGTGATCATATTTTTCTTCTCACTTAAGAGCCATGTGTCCCATGTGCAACTAGTTTGTTTGATAGAAATAGTTGTCATCCATTTGCTTCACCTAGCCAGCCCTAGGCTTTGCAACATTCCATTTCACTTGGTTGACACACAAGTTCACTTGCTTGTCACACACATCCACCTCACTTGATACATCAATTGCACGATCATCCATACATCACTTGACACCTCACTTCTACTTGCCACCTCATACATTTTGGCATTTAGTGAGAATTTTTTCACTTACAAAACTACTTGTCGTTCACTTATTTTTTCAAAATCCATGTCATACAAGTGACCTCTCTTGCACTCAAAATATATATATATATATATATATATATATATATATAGCAAAGAAAAGAAAAGAGAGGAACTAAAACAAAGATTAAAAAAAATTAAAAAAATATCAAGTTCCTAAATTCAAAAAAAAAAAAAAGAATACAATTGAGTCACAAGCAAGAGACTACATGTATGTATGCATTTCAAGTGTATTAGTTTAAGTTAAGGTGTGCTTTTTTCATGAACACAATCTCGGCATCTTCCCTTCAAAATTCATATTTTCCGAGTTCAAATTTTCGCTCCTTTTCCCTTCCTTCTTGAGTTGTCCGATTGAGCATCAATTGAGCTTTCTTTTCGTGTCATTGAGTTTTATTCTCTTATTTCCTACATATATCTACTCTAAGTCTTATTGGTGTTCAAATCAATCCAATTCTTGAACATCAATTCAGCTTTCAATACTTTTCCTTCTAAGCCATTATTTTCTTTGCATTTCATGTGCCTATTTGAGTCTTAGAGTCTTTACTAAGCTAAGGTGATTGGCTTGTGTTGGAGATAAGAATGGGTGAGTTGGTGAGCATATTAGAGTGTAGTGTGAAACATGAGAGCCCAAATATGAGAGGGAGAGACTAATTTTTTCGATATCAATTGCGTTTGTTTCTTTTTGTAGGTATTATCCTTGATGGCGAATGAAAATGCTCCTTTGGGTGGTTCTGATGAATCATCCAATGTAGGCAAGTTTATAGGAGCTGGTTCTGAGGGATCAACCACACCAAATCTGGCCTTAGCTGCTCTCACACACCAAATGGCTGAATTGCAACGCCAATGGGCATCCCAAGAGCAAACCAACAAGGCCATTTTGGATGCCCTTTCCACATTGATCCCGAGAGCTGCCACACATCCACCTCTACCTACACCCAATCATATTCAACCAGCCACATATTACCACGAAAGAACCCATCTAAATGACCCTTCCAATGCCAACTATTATGGTGCACCAAATTCATGTGATAATATTGAAGGTGTGATGGCGCAAAGTGACCATAGTGATGAAGATGAACCACCTCGTATGCCCTCACGGTGAACTTCCCCCATTGCCCATGTTCAAGGTCGTAGCAACTCCTACCCCACCTTCCAAAGCCCCGGGCCAAACTTGAACCCAAGACAGTCACGCCATCCCACACACGCATCCAACACCAACCTTGAGATACCTTTACACCATGCCAATGCATATGTCCCTCCACTTCGCCCGTCGGCTCCTTTAGTGGTTCATAAGAGAGCTAGACACCCACCACCCCAACCCCCACCTTATGAGCATGCTCATGGCGCAAGGCACTATGAATATGAGGAACAATTTGAGCCTAGGGGCTGTAGGCATCAAGAGGAGAGAGTGGATAGCAACCTCTCTAGTATCAAGCTCTCTATGCCTATCTTTGAAGGCAAAGATGACCCCGATGCCTACTATGATTGGGAGAGCAAAGTGGAGCGTGTCTTTGGGTGCTACAACTATTCAGAGATTAAGAAAGTGTGCCTTGCCATTGTGGAGTTCACGAGAATGGCCATACATTGGTGGGATAGGATAGTGGTAACGAGGCGGCTTGAGAGACTACCTTCCGTGGAGACTTGGGTTGAGTTGAAGTATGAAATGAGGCACCGGTTTGTGCCTTCCTACTATCTCTAAGACCTCCACCAACGCCTTCAAAGATTGACACAAGGGTGAGTATTACCATGAGATGCTCACGAGTTTGATGCGGGCGGATGTCCATGAAAGTGATGAAGCTACCATGGCTGGATTTTTAGGAGGACTACACAAGGAGATATCATATCAGCTGGATTTTCACTCTTATGACACTTTGGAAGACATGTTCCATCTCGCCCTCAAGATTGAATGACAAGTAAGCACTAAACCCAAAACTCCTTTCATTTCTTCATCTTTTTATAAGCTTTCTTGGAATGCACCTTTATTATCCACTAAACCTAACTAAGAGGCCACGCAACCCACACCCCCGCCCAAGCCAAACATATACCCAAACACCAACCCATCCTCAACAATGACACCCAAACCCATGCCAAACACCAACCCTAACTCTAGAACCCCTTCGAGGAATATTACATGCTTTAAACGTGGAGGCAAGGGTCATATGAGGGCGAAATGCCCTAATAGGAGAGTGATGATCATGTGCGAGAGTGGTGAGGTGATTAGTGATGATGATGAGACCCAGAGTAAGTGGTGGTTACCGAGAGTGTTATTAATTCGGGTGATATTGATGATGATGAGTATGCTTGTGTGGATGTCCCTAAGTGCTTGGTAGTAAGGAGAAATTTGAGCATCCATGCCAAGGTGAATGGTAAGGATCTTGAGAAACGCGACAACCTCTTTCTCACCCGCAGCCTAGCTCACGGATTGGTTATCTCCATTCTTGTTGATAATGGTAGTGGTGCTGATGTGGCCAGCACTCTTCTTGTCCATTCGTTAGGGTTGTCTACCTTAAAACACCCTCACCGTTATGTGCTAAATTGGTTCAATGATGGGAGCTCCATTAGCATGACTAAGGAAGTGGTCATTCCTTTCTCCATTAATGCATATGAGGATGAAAGGACTTGTGACGTGACACCGATAACTTCTAGTGAAATGATCCCAAGATGTGCTACGAATATCAGAATAGTGCGATCGACCTCTCTTATGAAACTTCAAGATGTTTTCTTTCCATTGGAATAAGTTTTAGCCCATTTGGACGAGCGGATTGAAAGTTATACCAGTCGATGTTTTCTTGCGCAGAATAGACGTGATCACATCGTCCCTCGGCGTGATGACGCCAAAAATAGTATCGAGGAGTTCTGTCACAACGTCTTCGACGTGATCACGTCGTACCCTGAAGTGATCACGCCCGGAATTCTAGTTTTATGCAAGAAGGGCAATTTCAGGGTTTCCATTATTTAAGTGACTATTTTTATTAATTAATTAAATTAGTTTGGATTTATTTTAATTAATTAGAAGTTCTATTAAGGAAAGGATTCCTATTGTAAGGATTTAGGGTTTCTCCTATTTAAAGGAGCCACCTTTTTCATTATCAGTTAAGTTATTTTTCAATCAATTAAAACAGAGAGGATTTTCTCAATTGTTCACGTGTGAACCTTGTTGCTTCTTAAGTCTGAACGTTTAAGTCGATTTGCAAGTAAAAGACTTAAAGGCTTGGTTTGTTATTAATAAAATCAATCACAGTTTTCACATAAATTCCTATACCAAATTTCCATTCACCATTCTACCATCTTATTCTCTTGATTCAGGAGCAAGCCGTCCTTGTATAACTTAGTCGTGTGACTCGGTTAGGGCTAGCGGAGCGTGGCGACTTGTGTGACTTAAGGCGTGAGAGGGGCCTGAGCTAGTGTGCATTGTTCGTGTGTGCATTTGTGTGACTCAAGCGTGGATCTGCGAAGACGTGTGGCGTGATTCCTTAGTGTGGCATGTGAGTGATTCAGTGTGGGAGGTGCACAAGGCACGGTTAGCGATTGTGTGATTCAATCGTTAGGGTTCGTGTGATTCGGACCTTGGAGCTTGTGCGACTCAAGCTTCAAAATCGTGTGATTCGGTTTCTTTGGGGATTGGATGGACTCAATCTCGGTAAGGAGGATTCGTTGGTGCGACACTTGCGAATTGGACCTTAGGTGCTAGTCAAGTACTAAGCAATCAAAGGAGTTCTAACGGTGAGAGTGATTCTTACATTAACCTCAATTAGTAGTATGGGATGCTAATTGATTAAAAGGAGCGTTCAAGGAGGGATTTGTCTTAATTCCGCAAACCAAATCGAGAGAAGAACAAGATCATCACTTATGCGCATCCAAGCCTAGCAAGGATCGTATCAGTTGGTAGCGGAGCTCAAGGGAGTTCACGATTTGGTAACAAAATCCCAATCTATCTTTTTCATTTTTGTCTTTAATTTTCTGTTTTGAGTCTTGTGGATTTAGAAGTCCTAAATCAAAGTCGAGTCTTTTTCTAAGTCAGTTTATGAGTTCTAAACCAAGTCAGTTTGTATTGAGTCTGTTTTGTCTTTTGATTTATTTATTTAAGTCGAAAGAAGAGTCATAAAAATAGTCATAAAAATAGTCCATAAAATGAGTCAAAAGTGTCATAAAAATAGTGTCGAAATTGTATTTTAATCGATATCATTTTGAGTCTGATTTCAACAAAAAAGAGTGCGTTGGAAAGGTGATTCTGTCAAGAGTCTGGATCAAGAAGAATCACACCATTCGGACATCGGAGTAAAAAGTGGCACCCAAAATACTAAACTATGTTCACCGAAAATAGATTTTACACTTTCTAGTGTTTGAGTTTGATTAGGTGATTGAGATGGATGAAATAAATTCGGAGGGGCTACTGGATCTCATGAGGAACCTTAACTCAAGGTTGGAGAGCAAGGGAGAGTGGCATAAGAGATCCGAAGCTCGTTTCAAGAGCTTAGACGAACAGTGGTGCAGTAGTGTGCCAATTTGGCACTATGTACAAACAACAAGAGGATCTTCGAGCGGACCTTTACTTGGAGTTAAAAATCAAGAGGACGTTGACAACCATGTAAACTTGATCAACCAAGAAGGCTTGGAGATGGAGTTGAGTTCGCATAAGAAGCGCAAGAGAGAAGGGAGTGAACCAAGTACTTTAGCTTGGGTTGGGTGGTTGCGACTTCTTACTATCAAGACGGATTTACTTGAGTATGGTGAGAAACTTAGAGAGTATGATCCTTTGGAGAACTACTCTATTGGTACTCAAGGAAACTAGGAAGGATCGCTTTCGTTTTGGAGATACTAGAACAAAATTGAAGGACGAGCGATTGGGAATTTTGACCATGGAGTTGCGTTGAGGAATGATTACGAGATCATGATAGGGCTGATTTATGCAACTCATGGATTGGATGAAGAAGAAATTCTATGGAGGTATAATTTGTCCTTGGAGAATTTCATGGATCACGATTCGAGGATGACTCGTTTCAAAAGGGGAGGGTCTGATACGATCCTAGGATCGCATCTAGCCCTAGTGCGCATCAATACCGAGAGGCAAGTAGCAATTGACCTAAGGCACGCAAGGGAGCGACCTAGACAAGCTACGAAGGGTTTAAAAAGGTGGTCAAGATCTCAAGGAGTTACTATGAGGAGCAGCGCACGAAGAACAAGTGTGTTTGAGCAAGAAAGGTGCGAGGGCAAGGCACAAGAGGCACTTATGGTTATGTTAGAGTCCAGAAATGATTTGGTGGTCACAATGAACTCCGAATAGACTTCTGCGAAAACTACAAGACACCTCAAGATGTTAGGAATATCGTGTCCAAAAATCAGGTCAATCGGACGAGGGAATCAAAGTCGGGCTCGAGTCAAGAAATCAGCGTGCATAGTGGGAACGCAATCCGTCAAGGCAATGTTGACCATGAGCCAAAATAAAAACGGTTCGAGCTTTTTGAGTAATTCTAATTGAAATGGGAACCTAAGTCAAGGAGATAATTCTGGACCAATTTTGAGTGGAAACCCACGATCCAATCAAGAGAAAGCTCGAGAGGAATTTCAGTAAGACAAGGAAGGACCAAGTTCTAATACGACTAGGAGAAGGAGTTCGATTTGAGCAAGAAGAGCGGGTGGACGCCTATGAGAGGACTTGGGTGAGCTGATTAGATTATTATTACTATTATTTATTACTTTGTTAGAGTTTAATTATAGATAGGACTTCTATTCTAATTAGTAGTTCTATTTCTTGTAAGACTAGTATTGTAAAACGCCTATTTAAAGGCTTGGTTTGTTATTAATAAAATCAATCACAGTTTTCACATAAATTCCTATACCAAATTTCCATTCACCATTCTACCATCTTATTCTTTTGATTCCAGAGCAAGCTGTCCTTGTGTAACTTAGTCGTGTGACTCGGTTAGGGCTAGCGGAGCATGGCGACTTGTGTGACTCAAGGCATGAGAGGGGCGTGAGCTAGTGTGCGTTGTTCGTGTGTGCGTTTGTGTGACTCAAGCGTGGATCTGCGAAGACGTGTGGCGTAATTCCTTAGTGTGGCGTGCGAGTGATTCGGCGTGGGAGGTGCACAAGGCACGCTTAGCGATTATGTGATTCAATCATTAGGGTTCATGTGATTCGGACCTTGGAGCTTGTGCGACTCAAGCTTCAAAATTGTGTCATTCGGTTTGTTTAGGGATTGGACGGACTCAATCTCGGTAAGGAGGATTCGTTGGTGTGGAGCTTGCGAATTGGACCTTAGGCGCTAGTCAAGTACTAAGCAATCAAAGGAGTTCTAACGGTGAGAGTGATTCTTACATTAACCTCAATTAGTAGTATGGGATGCTAATTGATTATAAGGAGCGTTCAAGGAGGGATTTGTCTTAATTCCGCAAACCAAATCGAGAGAAGAACAAGATCGTCACTTATGCGCATCCAAGCCTAGCAAGGATCGTATCACACAAGGTTGTTCTACGCCCATGGGAGAAGGATCCTTTCCTTTTTGAGTCTACGGACATGACCTCACACTTTCACCTTGCGTTTCCCTTTCGTTATTTTCACCCTACATTCAATCTTGTTGATTCGTGTCCTTCCTTTGTGCGTACTATGGAAAGCGAGCGCACGGTAAATGAGTGTGCAAATTTGAGGTTGAATCCACTTGAAGAGGGAGGGGATGATATGAGCTCGAAGGCTCTCACTCAAAGTCTTGAGGTGACCTCATGGGTAGATCGCGCCAGCCATGAAGAAGTGCGCGCCAAACCCTCGCAAACCATACCAGTCCTTGGCGTGATGACGCCCAAGGGATGACGTGATCACGCCCAAAATAGAAGGGATAACTTGATCACGCCAAGGGATAACGTGATCACGTTATCTAATCGGCAGAAACGTGATTATGTCTTTTTAAGTGGCTTTTCAACCTTGTTTTGTAATAACTATAAATAGAAGGACTTAGTCTTTTTTATGCCTTGTCTTTGATTTGAATGTATTTCCCTTCAAGACCATTTAGCTTAGGAATTAGGGTTAGGGTTCCTTAAGAGCCGCACTTCATCTTCTCCGTCAAAACAGCCAGGTTGTTCATTCGTGTTCAAGTATGGTAACTTCATACCTATGAAATTACCATGTACTTTTTAAATCAACAAAAGCAGAATGAAAAAAAGTTGTATGCATTTAATTAATAATAACATCCTGCATTGTCTATTATTAGTCCAAGTACAAATAATGTCCATGCCGGATCGATCATGGATGTATCGACGAAAAGATGCTCTTGTAATCACTATCCGGAATACATGGAAGGGGTGGATGAATTCTTGAATTTTGCATATACTTACGAATTGGTTGACGTCGATAAAATATTGTGTCCTTGTTCTTAGTGCCTCAATAAGATTTACAAGAAGAAAGATGATGCGAAGTATGATTTCTTTAAGCATGGGTTTGTAAAGGATTACATGCAATTGCAACAGCAGGGGGGAGCTTACAGATTTTGTTTTCAACAAGTTTAGTGGTAGTTTTAAAAACCGAATTGGACAGCGAACCGGAAATGAAAATTTAATGGTTCAATCGGGTTTAATCGGGTTCGACCGGATTGACGCATTAGACTGTTTTGAACCGTTCACACATCGAACCATTCAATCTTAAATAATTGAACCGAATTGAACCGGCTGGTTCAATTTCTATAATGGGTCGGCCCATCAAATTTTCCATATTTAAAAAACAAATTAAAACAAATAAAAAAATTAAAAATGGAAAATGACGTTGTTTTGGTTGGGTGACATTGACCTAGCCAGGTCAATAGTGGGTCGGATGGGTCGCCGATTTTGTAAAAACTGGCCGGGTCTATCAGTTTTTTTCGGTTAGTGTGCAGGTCCGGTCAGATAGCTGAATCGAACCAGAAACCTAAAATTTCGCGGTTAAATCGGTCGGACCGGCTAGTCCGGTCCGGTTTTTAAAACTACGGGGAGAATTTTAGATAGCAACCTAGTTTTTACTTCAAAAGTGGCAGTTCAAAATCCTATGAGAGATATGGTATATGATGTAATGCATAGTAATATGGAGTTTAACAATGACGCATTTCACATGGACGACGATTATGTGGAACCTTCAAACCCTAAAAATTACAATAGTAATGGTAAAAAATTGGAGTAGGATGGTAAAACAAAGGAGGAAAAGCCATATTCCTAGTGATCCACTTACAAAGAAGGAAGTCAAGAAAGAATCTATGGTTGAATCTACAACATCTATAAAAAATTCCACAAAGTAACTAATGAAATCTAAGCAAAAATTATATTTCTAGAAGAATCAAAGTCTAGAGAAAAGCAAGTTGACGTAGAAGGAATTAGCGATGATGGAATATCCATTATAGAATTACAAGTTTCAGAAGTCTTAAATCAACCTCTAGAGCAAAATCGATGATCTGAAGAACTTCCAACTCCCAAGAGACCTGAAGAAGTTGGTAAAATCAAGGATCTCAAATATCACAAGTATCACTGGATAATCAACCATCCCATTGAAAAATGGTTTATCCTAAATGATCTAAGTGTTCGCATGGATAAAGAAGGGGAGATTCAACTTGAGGCTGATGAAGGATTTTCAACTTCCAACGTAACCATGATATCCTTTGGTTCTTTTGATACTATTCTCTTTCCACAATCTCATTTATAGAAAAAACACATTTTCTGCTTGCAAGAGAGTTCAAGACTGATCTTCCAAAAGAATTTAAGGATGAAGGGGGAGATGAATGGTCTACTTTCATTTCCTGGAAGTTAAATCAAGGAAGATCTTTTATCCAAGTCCTATTGTTGGTTTTCTAGGGAAATTAACTATTGAAGAGTCTACTCTAGAAGATGATGAAGGAGGATGGATGTCGGCCTTTGAAGGATTGAGGGCATCATCATCTACCACTTATCCAAATCCAAAGATATCATCCATTGAAAGATCGGGGGGGCATCATGATCTTTAACTAGACCAGAGTCAAAAATTTAAATCTAGTAGGCTACAAAGTTTTCCATTAATGGGAAATTCCTAAAGGAGATTCACCCTTAAAAGAAAATGTAATACTCTTAGCTTGTAAGAGTATAAGAAAATAAATGAATAAGAATGAACTATATTATATGATACGCTCCGACATCCTATTTGATGGCCGAATGTGTATGACTTGGGAAGGATCTAACTCTATGAATTTGTATGGGCAAACAACAAGAAAACAAAAAGAATGTATGTTGGAAATGATGGATGGACGTAGCGGAATAGAAGACAAAGATAAACACACGAAAAGGAGGATAAGACCCAGATGAATGCGGATGGAGACTTGAGGTGGAAACTTAAACAACGAATGAATGAATACTTGGAATGCATTTGATGAAACTTGAACAACACACAAATTCAGAGTTCTCAATATCACAACAAACATAAATACACAATATTTTTCATTCATATGTTCACATAAAGAAAGTAGCGACAAACTACACAAAGTGGATGATTTACGTTTTACTTGTGAGGTATCAAAGTATCATCCAACTTAGAATCCCAAAAGATGATTTTAACATGAATAAATGGGAGAAGTAATCTCAACTCTAGCAAATATTCACTTATCAAAAACTAAGGTAGAAAGGAGGAGACGTTAAGCTATTTACACTAAGTAACAAAATGGCAATTTGTGACAAATTTTCCCTTAATGAACTCTTCCTCCTTTGTGACCATCATGGCCCTTCGGGAAGGGGCTTCCGAGCCCATTTGAAGTGTAAGCAGCAGCCGGGGGGGTCGTGGTGGCTCGGGTGGTGGGTGCGCTCAGCCTTATGGTTTGCTAGGGTTTTTCGTGTGCCTCGCGCGTCTCGGCTCATGGCTTGGCCGACCATCTCATGTTGATGCGATCACGCCTACCTTAAAGCTTGAAGAGCGAGATATGGCTCCAAGAGGGGAAATCACAAGAAGCATGACCTCAAGAACACAAGTCTAATAATCCTGGAAAAAATCCTAAGGACATGTCGTTAGTGTCCTTAATGGCATACCGTTAGGCCTAGTTTTATTTGGCAAAGTGTTGGAATTTTTAAGCATAATTTAAACTTTAATTTCTTGAGTCTTGTTTGCCTTTGGTTTTCCTTCTTTTGCCTCCTTGAGTCTCATAATTGTGTGCTTTTGCCTCCTTGAGTCTTGCGATGGTTATTTAAGACGAAAGGATTGATCGATAGTGAACTTTTGAATCGCGCAACCTTACGCGCATAACTTGTAAGCACCAATTCGGAACCCAGAATTGAAAGGTTTTGTGAGAATAATTTTTACGAGCGCTTAAACATGAGAGTAAACACGTGAGGGAGAGAATTTTTCACTAACGTTAGGGAAACAATGACGCCAAATCCAATGAGGCGAGCCATTCTTTATTGGCTAAGATTGAGGCAATGGAACGTGACCATGTTGAGTTGAGGGAGATGTTTCAATCCTACATGTTGGCATAAGGTAATGGAACGTGGCTAAGATTATGGGGCTGGTGAATTCTAAAACTGTGGTATTTAAGCCACGCGAAGAACCAAGCAAGGATCGTGTTACATGCGAGACTAAGTCGGAGGGACATGAGAGCGATAATGAGTATGGGAGAGACAAAATGGTGGCCAACCGAGGCTTTCCCAACATCCTTACCACGGGTTTCCTAGTAGAAGGTCGTGCCAATGCCGAAGCACATGCCTTTGTGCTTAGAGATCTACGAGCCCAAAGCTACAATGCTCAATGCCACAACCGCCATGCCACTAGACCGCCGCAGGGCCATGGCCCTCAACACACCAACAACCCTGCAACTAGCGATATGCCGTTAGCTACTAGCAAGAGAGAGCCTCACTAAGGTGAAGGTACTTCCACCACTAACAATCATCCTAGTTCCTCACCTACAAGGCCGCACTACTACTTACCTTGAGCGTGAGTTTCATGAGGATTTGTACAAAGAAGCAAATGATGGTTTTGATGATTATGAGGAGCGAGGGCGGATGAATAGGGGAAGAAGGGGACGGTTTCAAGAACCATGGTTTGATGATAACTTGAATAGCATTAAGGTACAAATTCCAACCTTTGAGGGAACCACCGACCCTTGGGAATATATTAAATGGGAGGGAAATATTCAGCGAATTTTCAATTGCCACCAATATTCGGATGGTAAAAAGGTGAAGCTTGTCGCGATGAAGTTTGATGGATATGTCGTGAGTTGGTGGGAGAAAGTATGTAAGGAGAGGCATGGGGCAAGAACCATCAAGACTTGGGAAGATATTAAGCAAGTAATGAGGGAAAGATTTGTGCCATCTTTCTACAAGCGAGACTTGCAAAACCGATTGCAAGGTCTCAAGCAATGGATGAAGTCCGTGCGAGATTACTACAACGAACTTGAATCTCTCCTCACCCAAACCAATACACATGCATATGAAGAGGTAATTATAACATGAAGATGAAGAGGTAACTATGGCTAGATTTTTGAATGGTGTGAATGAGAAAATTAAATACAAGCCTGAGTTACGGGATTTTGAAAATTTACAACCTATGCTACACTATGCTCTAAAGGTAGAAGCCCATAAAGCCACCAAAAGGAAAAAATTTCCCTAGCTGAAACACCAACACCTACTCATCTTTTTTTAAACCACCATGGAAACTTTACCAAAAAGACCAACCAAAAGCCCCACCTTACACCAAAACAGCTCCCTATACACTAAAGCCTTACACACCTTTCACTAAGCCTAACCCTTGTAATCCTACACCGAAACCATTCAACCACCCTACCTCCAATCCACCACCTAGAAAACACTCTTCCAATATTGAATGCTTCAAGTGTGGGGAGAGAGGGCATATTTCATCCGAGTGCCCAAACCGTCATGTGATTGTTATTGGGGAAGAGGTGTATGAGACCGATAGTGAGGGAGAAGAGTATCCTGGTGAGGAAAATTATGGAGAGGAGGAAGCGGCAATGAGTAGTGATGAAGAGGAGATTAGCCTGGCTTCGGCGATGACCTTAATTGTGCGGAGGAGTTTAAATCAGTGTTTTTGGAACCGGACCGGACAGCGAACCGGAAATGAAAATTTCATGGTTCGGCCGGGTTCAACCGGATTGAAACATTGGACCGTTTTGAACCGGACACATATCGAACCGTTCAATCTTAGATAATTTAACCGGATTGAACCGGCTGGTTTTTAAATTTTGATGGGCTGACCCATGCCTGTAATGGACCGGCCCATCAAATTTTCAAAAAAAAATAAAAAAATAACCAAAACCAAAACGGCGTCGTTTTGGCCAAACCAAAACGGCGCCGTTTTGGTTAGGCAAATAATTTTTTCCATTTTTTTAAAAAAAATTATAAAACAATTATAAAAAGATTATAAAAAAAAATAAAAAATATTAAAAAATCAAAATGACGCCGTTTTGCATTGAACCAGCCGGGTTGCTATCGAACCGGCCAGTTCGCCGGTTGTCAAAAAACTGACCGGTTCGGCCGGTCCAACCCGAGTCACATGCATTTCGGTCCGATAGGCCGAATCAGACTGGAAACCCCAAAAATCCGGTTCCAAAAACACTGGTTTAAATGCACACGGCAAGTTGGATGCCATATATGATGAGCAAAGAGAGAACCTTTTCCACTCTTGTTGATAATGGTAGTGTGGTAGATGTCGTAAGTCATATCTTGGTGAGCAAGCTGAATTTGCCAACGACACCACATCCTAAGCCTTATCCAGTCCATTGGTTTAATGAGGATAGGGAGGTTAAGGTCAAGGAGTAAGTTCTTATGAGTTTCAAGATGGGTGGGTATGAGGATGAGCGTTTGTGTGATATTGTACCTATGGATGCTAGCTATCTCCTCTTCGGTTGCCCATGGCAATTTGATAGGAACGTGATTCTTGATGGGTGCACCAATAAAATTCAACTTACACACTGCGGTAAGAAGTTTAACATTCCACCTTTTTCACCATCTTAAGTCCGTGAAGACCAAAGGTAAATGGAAAAGGCTAGCGCTGAATTCCATATAGTGAGGAGTTTGAGAGATAAGAGTGGAGAGAAGAAAGTAAGCCAAGAGTGTAAAACACACCATGAAAAGAGTAAGTGATTGGGCGTCGAACCCGTCAAAAATAGATATGAGAGTTACAACTTGCTACTAAGAACAAATAGTTTGTAGCATATTTCTCTCTTCCACCAGACGAGAGAAATATACAACATAAAGCACAGTAAAATACACCAACCTTAACGTAACAATGCCTGGATGACCTTAGAAGTTCTGCGATATCTACCCCTCTTGATAAATAAGCTCCTCCCTTTGTGCAAAGCCTTTCAGTTGCTTTGTTTTTACATAAAAGAACAGACCAGACTTGCCTTGCCCAGTTCTTATGCCCGAATCATATTCTTCCCAATTTTTCTTAGGAAATAGGAAGCTGTATCACAACATAAATCCCCTGCAATTCCTTTCAAATACAATTCTTTGAGAAAATACAATTTCTCAAATATCCAAGTCGTTTACTGTGTAATGGTGTGTGAAGGAGGAAAAAGGTTCTTGAATGTGGCAAGTCCTTTACTCAATTAATAGTCATTTGTGCTCACTTATCAGTGGGAGATAGTCCATGAAGTACGAGAAGTCAAGGCAAACTAATACTCTGACACTCCTAAACCATACAAAATACAACAAAATACTACATTCCTAACTAGTAATATATAATTGAACTAAAACTTCAAGTGAAATCAAAGCAATATTTTTCCATCACAAGATTGGATCTCAGGATACTTTCTGCAACTTGAGAAAATGGGCATCAATCAAAGCATTCTATTCCCTACTCAACAAACCTGACGGGCTTAGTTTTATTTCTAATTCCATGTAAAGATATAATAATAAAAAATAAAAAAAGGAAAAAAGGAAAAGTTATATGAGAAGTTTTTGACCCTGCACTTAACAAGCCTCTTGTTCTTCTTCTTATATCCATATTCACCCACAATTCTGCAGACACTTGTGGTTTCAATCCGTCAACATTAAAACAAAGTGAAAAGAAAATCCCTTTAGATTGAAAAAACCCAAAACACTAAAAGCAAAAAACAGCATATACATAACACATTCAACCATGCAACGATACATAACTTTCACTTATAATTGAATCAGAGACATCTGAATGCATAAGTAACAATATTAATATCATTAAACAAAAACTCACTTGCTCATAACGCATACAGTCATACAGACAATAATCAGATGAAATGAAACTGCAGAAAAGATCCACGAATCAACAAGTATAAACACAGACGCAAACTGCATTCTCATCCTCTTCAAAAATCCAAATACACAAAAGTTCTCTATTCATTCAGCCCATTCCCAGTGTTTTGATTAATAAGTGCATTATTGAGAAAATTGAACATGGTCCAAAGAAATAAAAATGAAAATAAACAGAAACCATCTAGATTATACATTACAAAATGGATAGAAAGAGGAGGCACTTGTTCTAAACCGTCGTTGCTTTGGATGCTGCAATATAACCTTCTGTATGCAGCAAGCCAGCAAAGCTGCAAGCATATTTGTTCACTTCTAACTGTCTGCTCACCATATAGATCCTCTCAAAAGGGCTGTTACATGTCGACGGTTAGCTGAGCCAAGAACTTATTGTCAAACGATAGACGGGTCACAATTTCTCTCAGCAAGAAGCACATGGAAGTTGTTGGCAGTTTCGGTTAATCCCATGCCAGAGAAAGCATCCAAAAGACTCTGACAAGCAGAGATATCAAAGTCAGTACCAGCTGATTGCTTCCATTGATCAATAACTTCTCCCACATCTTTAAAGTGTCCAAGCATCAGATACGAAGAAAGTATGCAAATATAGTTTCGGTATGTCATCTTCTGTTTAGACATCCTCAACGAATTCCAAATTTGATAAACTTTATCTCTGTTACTCAATCCTGCATATAGGATAATAAGGAAGTCATACGTTATCCATTCTCTTTGTGTAATGTTTTTGTCAGCTTCAACTACAGCAGCAGAATCTGCATGTACAAGTTGACTAGCTGTAATATATGTGTTGGCAATCCTGATGTATCTTGCCCAATCATCATTACAACCAGAGTCATTGCTCATCTCACCTAAAATCCTTTTAACTTCATCAATATTTAGTGTTGCTGCACATGAACTTATCCACAGATTGTAGGTGAATATATCAGGGGTAACCTTCTGATGTTTCAGTTCCTCAATAACTAAAGGGACTTTCTCTACCTGCCCCACTGACACATACAAAGTCATCAGTTCATTGTATGTGAGGGCAGTAAAATACAGTTTCGATCGTTTCATTCTTCCATAAAGTTCCTCCGCTTTGTCAACGAGTTTTGTCGCTGCATAACAGTGGAGAAGGGCAGTGTAAGTTTCACTTGTTTTTGCTGTTTCAGGTAGATCTTCAAAGTATCGTTCAGCAGCATCAATACCAAAAACTTTTGTCATCAAATCAATACGAGCGGCATAGTCAGAGTCTGATAACTTAAAGTCTTCATGAGTGGCCATCCACTCTGATACCTGCAAACGAATATCAGTCATTAAACAGAAATGAGCATTTTCTCAAAACATGCCATGAAACATTTTTAAAGATGCTGAAAAGATGTAATCCAATCTCAAATTACAGTTTATCTATGATTTTTTCTAATATACAAAAAAAAAGACATAAGTGTTTCCTATTGTTCCAGAAGAAAGATAACAAAAGATATCGTAGAGCTAATCAACAATCACAGAACTACACTCTCAATCACAGACATAACTCTCTCCAATATATTCATTCCAGCACAGTGATCAACATGCTGACGTTATTCCAACCAATGAAATCTAAACAAAAGGCATTGCATCAGATCTTTCTGCGGAGTGAAAGCACAGAATTATCAACAAATCCCTACTCATCATTCACTGAAGGATTCTCCTTTAAACCCTTCTCTTATATCTTATTTGTCCTCCTATTCCCATACCGGTCATTCACCAAAACGCCAGTTTTCACCTCATCAACTACTCTGCTCTGCCCTGGCACAGTCAATCACGCCAGTTTTCACCACATCAACTACTCTGCTCTTCCCTGGCACAGTCAATCACGCCAGTTTTTACCTTATCAACTACTCTGCTCTCCCCTAGCACAGTCAATCGCGCCACTTTTCTTAAGATATCTCAATCATCATCACTTTGGCAATTCCATCTCAAGTATGAAAAATTGAAAACTATTCTCCCCACCAGTTTCTCCGGCAATACTAACAAAAAGAGCAATTTTTGTAGTGGTATCTCTTCGTTTCAATACCATTATTCACAAGAACCTCAAAAAAATAAACGTATAGACACCAAAGTACACCCATTAATCACACATGCACACATCTTTCGTACTTCAAATCCAAAAACGAGCACAAAAAAACTGAAAATAAATAGTAAATGTGGGCACCTCAAGAGCATGCTTGAACCGCTGAGAATTTCTGAGCTCTTTAGCGATGTGGCGCAGTTCATAGGCAGTGACAGAGTTTCCTTCGCCGACCCATTTCTCTAAAACGTACGTAGCACTTCTCTTCGGAAGCCTGAGCCTCAAAATTCTGCTCTTTAAGTCGTCTTCAGCGTTCTTACAACTGAAATCTTCCTCCACAAGTTCATTTCCCAAGACACCGGAGGTCATGAATCGATTTAATTGGCTGCCTTTCCTAAGGCCGCGGCATAGGGTGAAGAGAGAGCCGGGCGGCATGACTTTCCTTATGGATCTCTTTCCACTATTGCTCTATTGCTTTGCTGCTGATTTTGGGGCCTCCCTTATTTTGGTCCTCTCTTCCAGCATTCGTCTCGCGTTACAGCAGGGTGTCGTCGTATCGTAATAAATAATCCCTAAAGTTAATAAAATTCACGAAGATCAAATTAAGGTCCTAAACTCAATAAAAAAATATAAAAAAATAGAAAAGAAAATATTATTTCCACTAGTTTATTTTCACACTGTAAATTTAAATTATTAATTTTTTTGCCATTTTTTCTCATAGATTTGAATAGGTAAAAAAGAGTTTTTTATTAATTTTTGTTCTTTTATCCCATATTGCTAAAAGACAAAACACTATAACAAAAACATTAATTTCATGCAAAAATAGAGACAAATTTAACTTTGTGGTCTAAACATAAATAATTATAATGTGAAAATAGGAGGTTCCAAATATAAACTGCCAATGAAAAGCTATACAATGGTACATTTTAACTATGCAATGTTATACCATATGTAGTATATAAGGATTAGAAGAACACAAACAATTAAATTGGACTGGTGCATTTTTATGGGAACAATTACAAGGAAAAAAAGTAATTATAGAGGATAGACCAGACTAAGGAAATTGAAGGAACTTAGACCAGACTAAGGAAATTGAAGGAACTTCTGCTTTTAAATGAATTAGAAAAAATAACAAGACTAAATAATACTAGGAAATAAAAATTAAAGGAAATTGAAGTCCAACTAAGTAATGAACTTAACGAAATTAAAATAATAATAAAAAAGATAATTGAAGAACAAGACGAAGAATAGGGAGATGAATTATTAGAATTAATAAAACTAAAATCTCAAGATAAAAATATAACACTAGAAAAATGAACAGTAAAATTAATCAACTAATAGATGAGACAATTAATACACGTAGTCGTAAACCTCAATACATGCTAATAGAGAAAATACTAAAGCTAGTATTTTTAAGTGGAGCATATTTAGATTTAGATTGTGGAATAGATTCGAGAAACAAAATTGAAGAATGGATTACATCAAATCATTGAACAACAATAACTAAAACATTTACAATAGAAAGTGCCTTCCAATTGTTAACATAAAGCATGAAAAATATTGGTGGAATAGACTAGCACAAAATAATATAAATGAAGTAAACCAGAATAATAATCTAAAAGAACTATTTGGGAAAACAGAAACAACAATAATATTTAAATTCTTAGGACAAAGTTATCATGAACGTTAGAAAGTAATAGAAAAAAAAAATTATTTAGATAATCTACATAAGTTATCTATTTGTGACGTGTGTTATTTAGATAATTATACACACGAATTTTTAGACTATTTCTACAATATAGGTGCAAGAAATGGAACAGAACAATATAACTATCTAGCTAATATGTATTTTAGTAAATTACCACATCCATAGGGAATAGATATAAAAAGAGAATTTAGTAAATCAAATGAAGATCATGCTCATGCATCGTTAGGATGTAGAATAGAATTCACTAAAGAATATGTTTTAGAAAAAAAATTATTAGCTAAAAATATTATACCTACATAATAGGGATGCAACACGTATAATAAGAAATATAGAAATCCATATAAGAAACAATATAAAAAGAAAATATATTATAAAACATGGAAGAAAACTAGTAATCCGAGAAAATCAAATAAAATTGGATTTAAATGAAAACCATATAAAAGATATTATAAAAAAGAAACCCATTTAAAAGAAATTCGGTAATAAACAAAAAAAATGTACATGTTGGTTATATAGAGAAGAAGAACATTACGCAAATGAATGCCCAAAAATAGAGAAAGCTTATATGAAAATAAATAAAATTTATGAGAATTTTTGTGATGATACTGAATACGAAATAATAGAGTCTGAGATAAGTGATACAAAAAGTGTTTATGGACTACCTTCAGAAAATGAATTAATAACTAACTCAGAAAATGAGAGTGAAGAAAGTGAAAATGATGAGTGAAATTTTTGAATTAGGAGAATCATCAAATTATAATAGGATTGATGAAATAGATAATAATGAAATTAATCAACAAACTATAATATTTGAGGAATTTAAGGCAAGAAAACTAGATAAAGTAGAGCTTGATTTAGATGAGAATAAAATATTTAAACAAGGAATATTTTCTATATTTAAAATAAAAAAATGTAGCAAGACATATGAAAATGGCAATAGATGCTGAAAATTCAACTAGTAATATACATTTAGAAATAATTACAAGAGAAATGATAAATAAAGAATTAGAAAAATTGGTACACCCAAAGTTATTCTCAACGATAGGTCTAAATTTTTGCAATAGGATTACTGCAACCTTGTTTCATAAATATGAAATCAACTGTCGGGTTTCAACAGCATATCATCTCCATACGAATTGCATGGTTAAAGTTTCCAATAGAGTGATTAAGTAAATTTTAGAGAAGATAGTCAACCCCAGTAGGAAGGAGTGGAGTTAAAGGCTAAATGACGCTCCTTGGGTTTATAGAATAACCCACAAAGCTCCCATTGGCATGACCTCCTATAGGTTGATCTATAGTAAATCATGCTATCTTCTAGTAGAATTGCAACACCTAGTCTATTGGGCAATAAAGTAGTGTAACCTGGGTATGGAAGTAGTAGGGAAATAGAGGAATCTGCAACTCTAGGAACTGGAATAATTGAGACATGAAACTTACTCCAACTCACTCTTGATCAAGGCCAAGAACTAGGCTTTCCATGACAAACTGATTGTTAATAAAACTTTTACTGTGGACTATAAATTTTTACTATATACTTCTCATTTTCAGACTTTTCTCTAGTAAATTAAAGTTTAGATGGATAAGGTCATTCATAGTTTTTAACACTTTTGATCATGGTGCAGTGAAAATCAAAAGTTAGGATACACACAAGATATTCAAAGTTAATGGATATAGATTTAAACCTTTCTATGAGGGTTTCTCGGAATGTGATATGGATGAATAGATGACAGACATGCCTCCTATTCTTGAAGGATAATCATAATTCACTATGTCGAGCCTAAGACTTAAAACAAGGGAGATGCTTGGGAAGCAATCCAAGTTCTTAATTCCCAAATTTCTCTATGATTTTTATTTTTATTTTTATTTTTATCTTCATAATAAATTGCTTAAGTGCCTAATGTTGTTGTCTTATCTTTTCTTATCAACAGGTTTTACGGATCTAATGAGGAATTCTTTTATGCTAGGACTTCTACTTCTTGGGCAAGAACAAAGTTTCCCACCATAAAAGAAATACTATAAAACCTAACTTGGATAATTGTTGCCTCTCTCCTCACTTTTAGAAAATAGTCTTTTCAGTTTCAGAGCCAAAAAGCAACTTCTCCCCTCAACTTCTTCTTTAACCTCTCGATAGTTACCTTCGCAACAAAAATTCCATGGCCATCACTAAAGCATCTGCCCGTCGCGGTGGTTTCAACTGCCCAATAACCACCTGACGTCCGGTCCGAGCCTCACCACCTACCCAACCACCACAATCTCCTTGCCTAGAATGGTTGAACCACCACCGCATAAGGCAACCCATATTGGGTGGCCGAAACTAATACATGAGAGGGGCCATGTATTGGACAAGAAGGACGATGTCATGGTGAACCAAAAGAAAGCTGAGGTCGAGATACGAGGGATTAAGAAATCCTAGCACATGAGCGTTAGGGCAAAACGCGCGCGCTAGCACAAGGCCTAGTACGAGACGTGCATGCGTGAGGCGCGGCCAACGCACACGACCACATAGGTAAAAGGCTTCTACTATTCATCACTCAAGCCCATTCACGGTTAAAGACCAGCCCCTTGCCAACTTTTGCCTAAATAACACTTTACTCTTGATTTGTAACTTAGTCTAAATTGTTGAAAGCTTCAGTTGAGTGTATATCCTCCTTTCTTTCAACTAGACTCATTTGGTGTCTGCCTAGGTTTAGGAAGCCTTGGTTTAAGTCAAGTAAAAATAATAAGTTTCCACCTTTGTTTAGTCATTTCTGAATCAAATATTACTTGTTGATTTCTCAGTTCAATCTTGTCCAAAATAAGATCCATGGTCTCACCCAAGTTACTCATTTCTGCACTTGTTGTTTATGTTGTTTGTTTGCGCATCCTTCGCTTTTGTTTTAGTGACCCAAAATACCATCAAAGTTCAAGCAAGACCGTGAGCCTTATCAAGTGGTAGAGGAGCAAAGGCGGTTCAAAGATTGGTACCTTTTTTCCTCTACTTTTAGCCAAATTTGTTATTTCTTCTCGGCTGAATCTTGTAGTCCTTTGTATTTCAAGTGTCCCTGGTTAATTTCGTGATTTAAAACAATCATTTTCTATTTTTAGTGTGCAATAGCCGAATGTTGAACAAAATTGTCCGAAAATTCTACCAAAACTGTTTCGGTGTTCTTCCTTGTGTTCTTGAGCAAAACAGTCCATTTGATTCATTTTTCCTTCTTGAATCTTGTTTCCCTTTGTGTTTTAAGCGTCCATGGTCAAGTTGTGATAGAAAATTTAGAGTTTTCGTTGCTGGAAACACAAAAACCCGGACACAAATTCCAACAAGCAGTCAAGTGTTCTTTTTGTGTTCTTGAGTTTGTCCATTTGATCCATCTATCCTAGCTATGGCGAAAAGTTTGTGTTTCCCTTTAAAAAATCCTTTCTTGTTCTATCAACCGACGCCCCTCCCATTAAATTTCCTAGCCGCACCTAGCTTCTCCTTTCCCCTAAAATTTGGACTCACCTCACCTACCTACAACCTATCAACCTTTCTCACCTAGGTAAGCGTTGTTGTGTTGTTCCACCCTTACAAATTAAAATAGCATATTTCCCTCTCCTTTTAAACCTTTATTTATCCATCTAGACTTTCAGAAAAGATTCCAACCAAAATTCCTAAACAAAGAGAGAAAAGTGGCAAACCAAAATGTCTTAAACACACACCTCTTTCATACTAGCTCTAAACTGAAAACGTGGTGGTGTTCTAAACTCGAAAGGTAGTCTGCTACTTGTAATAAATACCTACTTAAGTCTTTCATCTGTTGTGTCTCAAAGTCTTAGTGTCAAGTCTTCCAATCCTAAACACATTTTCATTTCACTTTCCATGTCTTGAGTCAAGTAACATTTTTCAGCAAGTGTGTCTTTATGTTTCATTTTCTTCTTGAGTCTTTCTTTAGTTTCTCTTGAGTCTTTTACTCCTATCCTTTCATCACTGCCTTACCCTACCTTGTGACAAGGAGCTCCTATACTTCGAGGAGTGGGATTGAATTATTTGTGAGCAAGATAGAGATGAGCGCAAACACCCGAGCGAAACACGTGAGGGAGTGTTCGTTTCACTAACGTCTATACATATCTAGTTTGGTGTTTTTGTAGGTACAGTGTCTTACATGTATGATGAATATTATGATGAACCTTTGAGACAAAGGCACTATGCAAGTCCATGCCAAGCCCGAGACTATTACTCCCAAGGTCAAGGTCGATGGCGTTCCCCACATGTCTCCACCTCTTATGCACTTGATAGCTAAGCTAGTCATGAGTACTCTTTCCATGGCTACATCAGGCGTAAACCTTCCGTGGGCTACCTACCTCCTCATCTTCGAGAACCTTATGTTGAGACACCACCAGACCTACACCAACAAGGCGGACTGAATGCGGCGCCTTAGCCTCACAACCGTGAAAGTGCTAGGCCCTAGGTGACCTTTTTCGGCACCGCCCCACATTTTAGCGGGCATTATGGTGAGTACTATATGAGCGCACCACCTACTCCTACACCTCTACCTCAAAGGCGCACCTATGCTAGACCACACCCTCGGCATTCCAAATTCCCTCCTTCATCTATTCCCACAGTACCACGAGAGATGAGTGGAGTAAAAAATGTGAGTGTGAAAAATAGTTTGCATGAAAATTTAAGAGAAGAAAAGAAAGAAGAGATTAGCGAGAATGTGTTGAATCCTAATGATCCGATGAGCGTGCCTTTAAGCAATGAGGATTATTTAGCTATCTCTAATGCTAACACTTTTTCTTGTATTTGTGAGCCTCTTTTGAAGGAGTTGCCTACTGATTTTGTCAAGGATTTCGGAACTTATGAGGATCCTTTCCTAAACTCTTTTACGGTCCAACTTCATAAGTATAACAACTTGTATTCTTTGCTATTTCATCTATTCCTTCCAAAGGCTAGCCAAGTCACATCCGTGGCGAAATTTATTCCTCATGTGGAAAGCGCACACACAAGGAAGTGCTTGTTTCATAATCTCCAAGAAATACATTCGAGGTCGAATCCTCTTGAAGGGGTTGGTGATGATACAAGCATGAGAAGGGCTAAGTATTGGAAAAGAAGGACAATGTCATGGTGAGCCAAAAGGAAGCCGAGGCCTGATACGATCCTAGTTGCCTAGGCTCTGTTTGAATTGTTGATCTAGTTCAAAGGTTTGAGAGTTGCGCGGAAATTGGATAGATAGGCTCACGAGTGCAAACTTAGACCTCATAAGAACCTGTGTTACCTAACCTAGTCGATTCCAAATGAGGGTCTTGATCGATATTAGACCTATATTCAACCCATAAATATCAACCTAAGGGAAACGATCAATGAGATAGAAATTTTGTGTTTTACTTGAAACTACCCCTAGCTTGCCATACTAAAGATTAGAACAAGGTTCACAAAGGAATACAGAGTAAATACTAAGACGAAAGTCTCAATAAATAAATACTAAGACAAAAGTCTCAATAAATCAATCTAATAAAAAAAGGCCCCCCTCAATAATGAGCCAAACGACTCCTTAAATAGGCGTTAATCGCAACTTCTACTTCGAATAAAACTAGGAGTTCTACTCAACTAATAAGTCTAATAATCTAAACAACTAAATAATATATATAATAAATATGTTCTAGAAGCTTGGAAGAAGCTTCGCACTGATGGACTTCAGTTTGGGCGAGTTGCTCAAATCGCATGGCGTTGGACGCGCATTAGCATGCGATAAGGTCGACTTGGGCCTTCTTGCAAATGGCTCATGTGTTTGAGTTGAAACTTGTCCAGTAAGTCGACAACCGCTCTCCTAAGAACCTCCCTGATCTGTAATGGTTCGAACGACATTGTCGGGTGTGCATGGTGCGACAACGAGCAACGTCACTAGCCTCAGATTCTTCCCACTTAGAACGGGCTTTTCAATTAGTGTCTCTCGCTCAAGCTCTTTGTATAAAAGCTTGGACAACTTCCCTTGAATCTCCTTGCCTTTGACACGAGTCATTGGCCCAACTAGCGATAGTGGCACGACGTGTGTATACGATGAGGCTGGATCCGCATCATTCCCTCCCCCTTCGAATGGATTCGCCCTCGAATCATCATCCTTACCTACAACAAACAAAGATAAGTCAGTAACATTGAATGTAGCACTAGCCGAACCATATTCACTGGGAAAATTGAGCTTGTAGGCATTGTCATTGATTTTGGCAATGATTTGGAACGGTCCATCGCCTCTAGGCGCCATCTTGCCTTGGCGTTGGCTAGGAAAACTAATATTATCCGACCTAGGGTTAGTAGATCGAATGATATATAGAGCTTTGTAGGATCTAGCTTGAGAGTTAACTTAGACAACAAAGACACAAAGAAGAACACAAAGGGGCGGTGGGGGATGATATAGAGGGTTACGCAGCGGACAGAAACAATGATAAACAAGAAGAAGAATAAGATTACCAAGATAAACAAGAAGGAGAGGTGGAAGGAATTGAGCGCGGTGAAGATTCAGAAGCACGTTGAATACTTGGGTAGAGATTAGAGATGGAAATAACTTACACATATATTTCACAAGAAGATTTGTTTACAAGAACAACTTGCTCACGATTAAACAAATACAAAAGTTGATAGTTTACGTTTTACTTGCAGATGATCAAAGCACAACCAAGTCTTAGAAGTCTACAAGATGAGTTCAGGTGATAAGGGAGGAGTTATCTCTACTCAACAAAATCACTCAAATCTAAACTAAGGAGAAAATGAGCTAAAAGAGTGTTATTTATACTAATACACAAAATAAGGATGAGAGCTTTCAAAATGTCCACGTTGGGCATTTCTTGACAGCTCTTGGCGGCATGTCGTTAGCTTCGGCAAGATTTACTCTCATAAATGTTTTGATGGAGGTGGAATTTAGTATCTTCCTTGACGGTTACTGGTTGCTGATCAAATCCAGTAGTTCCCTGAACATCTCCCGGTAACATCGTGACACGCAAAGGAGTGCCTCTCCTGGTAGCTCGTACAATATTTCCCGTTAGATCTTCCGATAGATGCCCCTGGCCTAGTAGCTTGCGTCAAGGCCTTGATGTTGGCTTGCGATGGTTTTCCCGATAGCCCTTTTGATAGGTTTGTGGAAAGCCTATCGTTTCTAGTATAGTGCGCGAGCACCGTTAAGACTCGATTCTCGACGTTTGGTTGGTCCTTGCTCATTTCATGCGTGAACCAAAAGGCTAACTTCCTTATCTGGCTTCGTGTTATCGGTCCTATCGATTCGGCGTCTTCAGCTTGTGGAGGTGAGAGGTCCGTGAATATATCAATGTCTATCGATAGTACTTCCATGATCACGTCAGACATGTTCCCTCCTTAGGTGGAGCTAAACCCAATCGCCTACGTTCAAGGAAACAATCTTCCTTCCTTGGTTTCTCTTATGCACCAACTTCTCATTCATGCGCTCAATGTTGCGTTTAACTGTCTCATGGATTTTCTTCATCATCTCCGCCTTCTTGCTGCCATCTAAGCTAGATACTTCACTCAAAGGTAAAGGGGTCAAATCCAAAGGTGTCATAGGGTTAAAACCATACACAACTTCAAAAGGCGAATAATGAGTAGTAGAATACACAAAATGATTGTAAGCAAACTCAATAAAAGGTAAATACTCAACCCATGTGGATACATGTTTACGAACCAAGGTATGCAAAAGAGAACCAAGTGTCCTATTAACCACTTTTGTCTGCCCGTTGGTTTGTGGATGACATGACGTTGAATATAATAACTTTGTACCCAATTTCTTCCACAAAACCCTCCAAAAGTGACTAAGGAACTTTCCATCACGGTCGCTAACTATGCTCAATGGAACATGACGCGATCCGAGTTCCCTTTTGAAGAATTAGATGAGTTGAGCTTTGCAGCTAAGGATCTAGCTCGAGTTATCAATTAAATCCAGTGGAAACTCATAATTAGAGGCGGTGAATAAAGCGGAGAAGATAGAGATGAAGAACGCAACAAAAATAATAAAATGGAGATGAACACGGAAAGGAAACAAAAACGATGGAATTTGCAGTGGATATTTAATTCAAAAAATAGTTGATTAATAATAAACATCCAAATCACACTTGCTCAGAAACATCCAAATACAGAAATCCAAGATAAATGATTGAACACAAATATCCCAAATTTCTAAAGGATTTAAACACTCAAACAGTTAATTAAAAGGTTGAAGACTAAGGATCTTTTACTTGCAATGAATCAAGTCGTCTCCTGGACTTGATTCTCACAAGGTAAGTTTCTGGTGTGTAAGGGCAGAGTATTCTCTACGAAGCAAAAACACTTTACATAAAAGTTGCCTAGAAATGAACAATAGTGCGCTATTTATAAGTTGGGGTAAACCTGGTAGATTTTGGGGAAGATAATAGAACCCGGTAGTTTCCCAAGTAGTTTGACCCATCACAGATGTAGGCAGTTGTTGACTCCGATAGGCACCCTCTTCCGATAGATGTTCCTTCTTGGTCACTCATGGTGGAGTGTGTATTCCTAATACACTCCTGGAAGGTTCCTGGAAGATACTGGTTACCGGTAACATGTTATCCCATAAGGTTCTAGCTCTTGGGTTCCGTCATGGTGTGTAATCATCATTAATGTTTGTTTCTCAGGACGTTATCCTTCTGCCTTTATCTTCGTCGTTATCCATAGCGTCAACTTCTTTGTCATGCTGTGGGTTATCGGTCCTTTTGGCGTCATCTCTTGTCCTTCAAGCATTATAGTAGGCGTGATTGCACTATCTCCTCCTCCTTTGAAAGGATTCATCCTCGAGTCCGTTTCTTCAGCTCCTCTATCCTCTGCATTGTAAAGAGATAGATCATTAATATGGAAGTAGTTATTGATTGATCTATTCTCACTCTGTAGGTCAAGGATGTAGGTATTGTCATTGATCTAGTGGCGTATTTCAAATGGTCCATCACCTCGGGGGCTTAGTTTTCCTTGTTACTATTGTGGAAATCTGTCCTTGCGCCAATGTAAGCAAACCTATTGGCTTGGCTCAAACGACGTCAGTGTTTTACCCTTGTTCCATTTGATAACCTCTCTAGCATTCATTGTTTCAATGTTCTTTCGGACCTCTGTATGAACCTTCTTGACCTCTTCTGCCTTGGTTTTACTGTCTTCTGCCAAAATGACCATTTAATCCACCCCAATGGGCTTCCAACGCAAGTAATTCCCGGATGCTAGACTTAGGTATGCAAAGTCGTTTGTGCTTGAACAAAAATACATCATGCTTCAAAAAATACAAGTAGGGCCCTTTATCACATGCAACATATATGTCACGGAAGGTTTCATCATGTTTATAAAGGTCTACTAGATGGGAAAATCCAAAAAAAATTAGTATCAAGAGAATTAATGAGCATGTACCTTCTTGAAAGAGCGTCGACGACCACATTTTCCTTACTAGGCCTCAATAAGTTCCATCCACTTGGCATGTCGTTTGTTGAGCTTCGCTTGTCCTTGGAGGTACTTGAGACTCAGATGATCCATATGGATGACAAATTGATTTGGCAGCAGATAATACTCCCAAACCATGAGCGATCTCACCAACGCATACAGTTCCTGATCATACGTTGAGTAGTTGACCTGTGCTTCCGACAGTTTCTCACTAAAGTAGGCTATCGGGAGTCCATCCTAAGTAAGCACTGCCCCGATACCTATCCCGCTAGCATCACATTCTACCTCAAACGGTTTGCTGAAATCCGATAAGGTTAGTACCGGTGACTGCATGAGCCAGTTCTTCAACTATCGGAAGGATTTCTCTTGTCTATCTCCCCATTGAAGCGAAACATTTTTCTTTGTGAGCTCATTGAGAGGAGCGGCTATCGTCGAGAAATTGGGAACAAACCTCCGGTAGAAGCTAGCTAGACTATGGAAGGACCTAACGTCACTTGCATTCTTGGGTTGCGGCCATTCCTTAATTGGCTTAACCTTTTCTTCGTCTACCTATACTTCGTCTGTACTCACAACAAAGCCAAGAAAATGCACTCGATCCAAACAAAACTCACACTTGGTTAATTTGGCATATAATATATGAATCCTAAGTGTGTGGAGTCTTGTGCGTAAGTGGGTGACGTGCGTTTCAAGTGTAGGGCTGTAGGTAAGGATATCGTCAAAATATACAACAACAAAATGCCCGATAAAATCACGCAACAAATGATTCATTAAACGCTTGAAAGTACTTGGGGCGTTAGAGAGGTCGAAGGGCATTACCACCCATTCGTACAAATCGTACTTTATCTTGAAGGCGGTCTTCCATTCATCTCCCTCATTCATCCAGATTTGGTGATATTCGTGATCGTCACTAAAATGTAATAATATTTTATGATGCCTAATTGCATAGTTAAAATGTGTAAAGGGCAAGACAGGGTCGAACCACAGAGACTGAAGGATAAAAACTCGCTTAAAACGTATGACGGTAGCAAATGCAACAAATGAAACGGTAACTTGGGGGGGGGGGGGAGGTTGTCGATTGATCTAATTGATCAATCACAGAATTGATGGCTAACAAAGCAATTAATTAAAAGCATATATCAAGAGCATGAAAGTAAATAATAATCAAGGGCAAGATAATAAAAGAAGATTGTAAATAAAGATATTAATCCAAATGAGAAGAGATCTTAGCAAGGGGCGTTCGCTGGTTGCATGCATGGCTAGTTAATCATCGGCTCAAAGATATTCCATCCTCATGCCATAGACATGCTATAGGGTAACATTTCCACGTAAACCACCTACTTACCTTCGTAAGAGGAGTTACCCCCCGTTTCTACATATAGGGTAGCCTTGACGTTTCGTCGTCCCCCCAGGCACGAATGCGGGGAGGCAATACTCAAAACGCCCATAAAGTAGAGGTAAGACACATCTAAGGTGTGATACCTCTCAGCTTGTCATACTCGCGGCAACGCCCTAGTTGACTGTTTTTCCTAGATGGAAGACTCTACTGCGATGACTCCACCTAGGCGTCTACTTCTCCAAACAGCCTCACGTTGACGTTATCGCTACTAGGATGACAACAATCATAAAGAAATACTAGTAGTTGATCAGGCTCTTAACATTCCCAAATAAAAATAGTAAAAAAATGGCAAACAATCGAATATGACAATAAGAATAGACTAAACACGTTTAAGCCTCTTAACTAATCCTTGCAGCCCTTGAAACGCCCTTTACTAAGAAGATGAAAGCTTAGCTACTCATAATTAAACACAAAAAGTAGATAGAAACAACAAATAACATAAATAAATAAAAAGGGATGAAAAAGGTAAATGTATTAGAATAAACCGGTGGTAAAATCAATGCTTCCTCCTCTTACAAGCTGACGCGGCTGCTAATAATGGGAGAGAACAAATCCCTAAAATTAAGGTGAAAGGTGAAAGTAGTGTAATGTCAGCCGTCCTTACAAAAACCCTACAACTTATCTTAAATATCCTAACAACCCGCTAGGGGACAAAAACAGCTAAGGGGAGAGAGTGACAGTATATGGTAGAGCGTGCTTCTTAGGGAGGAATATTCTGGGATCTTCTGGAAGCGCCTGGTTCCTTATAGAAATGCAAGGAATCCCGTGCAAATCTTTGGGAATCTTTCTCTCTGGCTTTTGATTAAGAACTGATGCAGACGCGTCATGGGCATTAGACTGCTCACTGGTTTGGTTAGCGTCGAGAGCACGACGGCACGTCGATCTTCTAGGCCTTGATACTTCGAGCTCCCAAGAAATCCATCAAAACCACGCGTTTTCGTTCATTTCCTCCTTTCGGCACTGATCTGTAATAAAGATGGAAATATAGGTAATTCAGCAGTATCATGCCCAAGAAAAGGCCAAAAATAAGGATAAAGACATGTTCAAGACACACACTATCAATCCAGCATGTCGTCTAGGCGTAGAATGGGATGTCGGTACTTGACAGTAATTTTGTTGAGGGCCCAACAGTCTACACACATACGCCACATTCCATCTTTCTTAGGTACCAATAATACCGGTACTGCGTGTAGCGACATACTCTCTCAGATGAAGCCCTTGCTCATAAGTTCGTCCACCTGACGTTGAAGCTCCTTGGTTTCTTCCGGATTGCACCGATAAATTGGTCAATTGGGTAATGTCGATCCCAGTAGTATGTCAATCTTGTGCTCAATTCCTCTAATGGGAGGTAGGTCTATCGGCGTCTCTTTCGGAAACACATCATCGAATTCCTGCAAGAGAGAAATAATCGGACTGGGCAGGGAAGAAAGGTTAGAGTCAGCAGTTAAATAATATATTTTATACCGGAGTATAATACATCGTTTATTGGTATGCAATGCATGCCTCACATACCTTCCCTTTGCATACACACTAAATGATTTGAGCTCACCCTCTCGGCCATGCTTGTTCTTTTCATGACGTGTATTTTACTCCGTTAACTTTTTCTCTCCACTCTTTTACCCTTGCAATCGCTCTTTCTCACACCCGGTACCATGCTTACTATTTTCATGCTGTGTTTTACACTCTCATCTAGCTTTCTTCTCTCCACTTTTTTCCTTTCAACCTACGCATAATATGGAATTCGTCGCTTCCTTTTCCATTTACATTGGTCCTCACGGACTTAAAGCATTGAAAGAGATGGAATACTGAATTTCTTACCGTGGTGGGTAAGATGAATTTTGTTGGTACTCCCATTATGAATCGCATTCCTATCAAATTGCCATGGGCATCCTAACGGAAGATGACCAACATCCATTAGGACAACATCACACAAACGCGTATCCTCATATCCATCTATTTTGAAATGGACAAGGACTTGTTCCTTGATCTTAACCTTTTTGTAATCATTAAACCAGTGGAGCGAGTAAGGCCTCTGGTAGGGTGTTGTCGGTAAGTTCAGCTTACACACTAGAATGTGGCTAGCGGCATCTACAACACTACCGTTATCCATAATTAGGGACACGACCTTGCCAAGTACTTCGCACCGGGAATGAAATAAATTCTCTCGTTGCTCATCACATACCGGGTCCAGCTTGGCGTGCTCATTCAGACTTCTTCGCACAACTAACGTCATTGGCGACGCTGGTTGAATTTCTTCTTCCTCACTTCCTGATATAGTTTCCTTATCCCGATAATGTTCCTCTCTTGGTAACTCTTCACCTTCACTATTGGTCGCATCGACTCCTTTCTGAATGACTATCACGCGTCGGTTTGGGCACTCAAAAGAAATATGTCCTCTCCCCTGGCATTTGAAGCATTCAATACTTGCTGAGTGTTTTCTGGTTGGTGGGTTGGAGGTTACCGGATTGGATGTTACCGGTACAGTATTGGGCTCGGTAAAATGAGTGTAAGGTTTTGTGGAAGCCGGATATGTTTTGGTGTTTGGTGGGGTCTATTGGTAGTCTTTTTGGTAAGGCTTCCAGGGTGGTTTGGTAGAAGTGGGGTGAGTCTTGGATGGGTTGGTGTTTCGGCTAGGGAAGTTTTTTCGTTTGGTGGTATCATGAGCTTCTACCTTCAAGGCATAGTGTAACATAGGCTGTAAACTTTCAAAATCCCGTAGCTCCAGCTTGTACTTGATATTCTCATTTACTCCATTCAAGAATCTAGCCATAGTTACCTCTTCATCCTCATGGGTATTGGTTTATGTGAGGAGTGATTCAAGCTCATTGTAGTAATTCCCGACGGAAGTAGACCTTTTCTTAAGCCCCTGCAGACGGTTTTGTAAATCTCGTTTGTAATAAGATGGTACAAATCTCTTCCTCATCACCTGCTTCATCTCTTAGCATGTCCGGATGGTCCTGGCCCCTTGCCGTTCCCGACAGATTTTTCTCCCACCAGCTAACGGCGTATCCGTCAAAGACGCTGAATTTTACACTCCTACTTGATGTACTCAGATGGGTCAGTGGTTCCTTTGAAGGTAGAAATTTGTTCTTTGATGCTGCTCAAGTTGTCATCATTCCGAGGTTTTGGTAACCTCCTTCTTCTTCCCCGATTCATCTGCTCTCTCTCCTCACAATCAGCAAAGTCATCATTTAATTCTTCATATTCATCTTCATAAAACTCTTGGTCATGGTAAGGAGTAGTGCGGCTTTATAAGTGAGGAATTAAGGCTCGATTTTTACCAGTAGAAGTGCCCTCACCCTAGTGTATAGTCTGGTTACTGGTATTGAGCGGCATACTGTTAACTTCTGGGTTACCGATATTTTGAGGCCCTTGTTCTCGCGACTTCTAGGATGTGTGGCTACGGTGACACTGAGCATTGTATCCTTGTGCTCGGAGGTCCCTAAGCATGAAGGTGTGCACTTCGGCATTGGCGAGGCTTTGTCGGGGATCTTATCGAGATCCTGTGGTAAGAGTATTGGGAAAGCTTTGGTTGACTATTTCCTTGCCTCTTCCATATCCATCGTCGCTGACATAACCCTCTGACTCCGTCTCGCAATCACCATCCTTCATTATCTCCCTACATGGTTTGAAGGTAACAAGTTTGGGGGCTACCAGATCCTTCGGAACACGGGTCTGTCTTGCGCCAGCATGAAGGTCTGAAACATTTCCCTCAGCTCCGCCTGGCCTTGTTCCATGGCTTCCATCTTAGCTACCCAGGAAGGGCTCGCTTCCTTGGGGGTGCCATCATTATCCCCTACTACATTATTTCCAACAACACTCTAGTCAGACATAACGGAATTTTATACCTATATAAGTGGCAAGCGTTAGTAAAACTCTCTCTTACGTGTTTGCTCGTGTTTAAGCACTCGTAAAAGTTATTCTCACAAGTGTGTTCAATTCCTGGTTCTGATATGGTGTTTACAAGATCGTGCAACCTGACGGTTCATGATAACAATATAACTAACAACAAGGGCATTTGTGTCCTATACCCCACCGGGGGGGTAAAGCTACCACTCCAACCGTTGAGGTAGCCTCAAAGCCATCTGCTCCTTTCTAAGGCTGACGCTGCAATGGTCAACATCAGCGAGGGGGTCTCGCGAAACACTCCGTCATGGCCTGGGGCGCTATCCCATCCCGGGACAAACCCGGCACCTCTTGAGAGGCGTAAGCGTTGCCTTACCTAGGTAATGCCTACCCCCATATATATGTCTAACATCACGATACTACACATCCCACCTAACGGGAAGACCTTGCCCCCTAACGGGAACGTCAACACTTCACAGTCCCGATCGCGCAGAAGTGCTCCACTTCGCCTATAAATACCTCCCTCACCAAGGAGGAAGGTAAGCAGAACTGACTGGCCCAAGCTCTGCCAAATTTGCCACAAATACTCACTTAAGCATACGACGGACCACCGCAGACACTGAACTGGAAAAGGCCCTTTCCCCTTCTACCCTTCGGCAGTAGACAAATTCCTATCAGTTCACTATCAATCAACCTTCTCGTTTCAAAATATCCACCAAAAGACTCAACAAGGAAAGGCACACAAATATGAGACTCAAAGAGGTAAAAGAAGGGAAAACTGAAAACAAACAAAACTGACTCAAGGAAAGGAAGTCAAACCGTTAAGTCAATCCAAACGTCGGTCTTTTTAAAACAGTCCAATCCATTTGACCTTTGTTGCTCTCCCGATATTGTCCTTCTTCCCGTTTCGTTTCGTTTCTTTTCTCTTCTTTTCTTTTCTTTTTCCTTTCTTTTATTTTTTTATTTTTTTGTAACAGAATCTGTCCTTTTCACCTACAACTGTCAAGATGGTTTTTACATGAGGAGAATGAGGCAGTGGTCCCTATTTTCAAAAAAAAAACACAAACAAATGGAAATAAATGACGAAAATGGATCAAACTCAAAATTTCCTTTAACCAGCTCAAAAATACTAGAGAATACAATCAAGATTGGTGAATCGCTTGGGAAATCAAATCGTAAGCATGGTACTCTAGACTTGATTCAAAAGACAACACTACAAGTTCAACCAAGAAGGAAGAAGAAAATTCGGTTGAAAATCAAGGAATCGGTGGCCGGTTGATGAACACTAAGAACACTAAAATCTAGAAATCTAGATCTTGCAAATTCAGGGTTCAAAATATTTAAAAATTTATCAATAGCTCAGTAAATTCAAATCAAACCTGGATCTCACAATAACAATGATTTCCAGACAAAAATTTGTAAGAATTTTAACAGAAATCAGAAAACCCAACTGATAACTCAAGGCAGCTAAGCTCTGCTACCACATGGCGTGATCCGAGTTCCCTTTCGAATAATCGGATGCGTTGAGCTTTGCAGCTAAGGATCTAGCTCGAGTTATCAATTAAATCCAGTGGAAACTCACAATCAGAGGCGGTGAATAAAGCGGAGAAGATAGAGATGAAGAACGCAGCGGAAATAAGAAGATGGAGATGAACACGGAAAGGAAACAAAAATGATGGAATTTGCAGTAGATATTTAATTCAAAAATAGTCAATTAACAATAAACATCCAAATCACACTGGCTCACAAACATCCAAATATAGAAATCCAAAATAAATGATTGAACACAAATATCCCAAATTCCTAAAGGATTTAAACACTCAAATAGTTAAATAAAAGGTTGAAGACTAAGGATCTTTTGCTTGCAATGAATCAAGTCGTCTCTTGGACTTGATTCTCACAAGGTGAGTTTCTGGTGTTTAAGGGCGGAGTATTCTCTACGGAGCAAAAATACTTTATAGTGTGCTATTTATAAGCTGGGGTAAACCTGGTAGATTTTGGGAAAGATAAAGGAACCCGATAGTTTCCCAAGTAATTTGACCCATCACAGATGTAGGGGGTCATTGACTCCGATAGGCACCCTCTTCCGATAAATGTTCCTTCTTGGTCGCTCTTGGTGGAGTGCGTGTTCCCGATACACTCCTGGAAGGTTCCCGAAAGATAATGGTTACCGGTAACAGACATGTTCTCGGTAACTATCCCATAAGGTTCCGGTTCATGGGTTCCGTAAAGGTGTGTAATCATCGTTAATGTCCATTTCTCGAGACGGTATCCTCTTGTCTTTATCTCTGCCGTTATCCATAGCGTCAACTTCTTTGTCATGTTGCAGGTTATCGGTCCTTTTGGCGCCATCTCTTTTCCTTCAAGCGTTATAGTAGGCGTGATCGCATAAGAACACCTTGTAAACGCATAATATCTTTGAAAAATAAGTTAGCAACCTTAGTCGCATCATCAATATTAGCACAAGGAATAAAATGTGCCATCTTAGAAAAGCGATCTACGACTACAAAGATACTATCCTTCCCTCGCCTAGATTTAGGCAATCCTATAACAAAATTCATGGACAAATTAGTCCAAGGGTGGGAAGGCACCGGTAATGGCATGTACTCTCCATGATTATGAATCCTAGATTTTACCTTATGGCAAGCTAAACACCTAGCGACATTGCGGACAACATCATGCTTCATATGGGGCAAATAAAAGTATTCTTTGAGTACATCCAAGGTCTTATTCACACCAAAGTGGCCCATCAACCCCCATTGTATGACTCACGCACATACAACTCTCATAAGGAATATTGTGGCACACATAAGCGCTTGCGCTTGAATAAATATCCTTCATGCCTAAAATATTTGGTGTCAGACATAGACCCACAAGAAGAATAGATCTCTCCAAAGTCAGAATCAGTAGTATAAAGGTCAATAATATGCGCAAACCCCAATAATTTAGCAATATGCGAAGAAAGCAACGCGTACCTCTAAGATAGTGCACCGGCCACTATATTCTCCTTACCTTGCTTGTACTTGATATGATAGGGAAAGGACTCGATGAAATCCATCCAAGCAGCGTGACGTTTGTTCAACTTGTTCTATCCCTTGAGATACTTCAAACTCAAATGATTCGTGTGCACAATAAACTCGCGCGGCATCAAGTAGTGCTGCCAAACTTCAAGCGCGCTCACTAAGGCGTATAACTCCTTATCATTGGTCGAATATCTGAGCTGAGCACCTTTCAACTTCTCAATGAAGTAGGCAATGAGTCTTTGTTCTTGTGAAAGGACAACACCTATCCCGAGATCACTTGCGTCGCACTCTACCTCAAAGGCCTTGTCAAAATCCGGTAGGGCCAATACAGGCGCCAAGCACAACTTCTCCTTAAGCGTTCGGAACGCTTCCTCTTATTGTTGCTCCCATCTGAAAGGCACATTCTTTTTAGTTAGTTCATTTAAGGGAATAGAAATAGTACTAAAATCCTTGACAGAGTGTCTATCAAACCTCACCAAGCTATGGAATTAGCGCACGTTGCTCGCATCCTTAGGTGTCAGCCACTCCTTGATCGCTCTGATCTTCTCCTTGTCCATTTTTACGCCATCTAAACTGATAATAAAACCAAGAAAACTAACTTGTTCCAAAGTAAAGGAATACTTGTTAAGCTTAGCATACAATTTTTGCTCGCGAAGTGTAGTAAAAACCAATTTAAGGTGAGTAACATGCTCTTCAAGCGATTTACTGTAAATTAAGATATCGTCAAAGTAAACCACAATAAATTTACCAATAAAGTGCCTAAGAACCCGATTCATCAACCTCATAAAGGTGCTAGGACCATTAGTTAGCCCAAACGACATGACCCTCCATTCATTTAAACCATGCTTGGTTTTAAAAGTCATTTTCCATTCATCTCCTTCTTTCATGAGAATTTTATGGTAGCCACTCATCAAATCAATCTTAGAAAATATTTTGCTACCACTAAATTCATCAAGCATATCATCTAAACGAGGGATGGCTAAGGAGACAAGCTCTCTCTCACACATCCATGGCTAAGGAGTTCATCTACTTGCCTCTGCATCTCCTTAGTCTCTTCGGGATTGCTTCTAAAGGTCGGTCGGTTTGGAATGGTTGATCTGGGCACAAAGTCGATTTGATGCTCAATACCTCGAATTGGTGGTAAGCCCGGAGGCATCTCCACTGGAAAAACATCTTTGAAGTCCTGAAAAAGAGAAGAAATAAAAGGAGGGGCAGAATCAAGAGGGTTAGGATCCGATGCATTTAGGCATAATGGCCGAAAGCGAAGCAAAATTAGGGGACGGTTTGCGCCAAACTTTGATTTTTGCATGCATAATGCTTGCCTCACATCTCTCCTGGCAAACACACTCAGTTTCATTTTGCTTTCCTCTCCTTTTGATTTATAATTTCCACTCTTTGCATACTTGCTCTTTTCATGCATGTGTTTTCCTCTCGCATGCTCACTTTTTTCATGCGGGTTGTTTTTCTCACTATCTCTTTTCCCATGCTCACTCTTTTCATAGGGGCTATTTTTCTCACTACCTCTCTTCCCATGCTCATTTTTTTCATGGGGGTTGTTTAGCTCACCAATTCTCTCTTTCTTTTTAATACTCAACTCTCCTCTTTTTCTCTAAAGAGTTCTAGTGATCTCAAACTTGGCAAATACTTTCACTAGCGATTGTTGGTCCTTGGAGACCTGTGTTAGTGTCAAAGGAGTAAGGGTAAATTTTTGGACATCTCTTACCAAATTATATCGGTTGCTCCTTACATCATAAATGGCTTCTCTATCATACTGCCATGGTCGTCCAAGGAGGATGTGACTCGATTGCATCGGTACCACATCACAAAGAACTTCGTCTTTATAGCTTCCAATAGAGACTGGGACCACAACTTGCTTTGTCACCTTCAGCTCACCTCCATTCTTCATCCAATAGAGTAAATAAAGTCCTGGATGTTTTGTATTTGGAAGGCTTAACTTGTGTACAAGTAGAGTACTCGCACAATTTGTGCAACTTCCATTGCCGATAATTAAGGAACACATCTTATTCGCCACCAAGCAACGAGTGTGAAATAAATTCTCGCGTTGCTCACTATCCTTACTTTCCATCTTGATCTGCGCACCTAAACTATGCCAAATGACAAGCACCTTGGAGTGCTCACGCTCGTCGTGGTGCTAGTGGCTTGCTTACTGTATGCACTAACATGCGGCGTTGCGTTGTGCGCCTAGGGTTCGTCTCGGCAACCCTCGGCCCGTATGCGTCCTCCGCTACAGCGACTCCTTTCCCTTTGTCCTTCTCGACTAGATTTTCAGGTATCTCCTTATTTTTAATCTCTAGTCGGGGCATATCAAATGCCTGAGGGCTCGAAGTGTCCTTTTGAGCCGACTGCCCAAGCGATACACTTTCATTTGATGTCTCGGCTCTAGGCATTAATTTATCTGAGACTTTATTCATCCACTCCTCCATTTCCACAAACCTAGTATTGAGGTTTCTAAAGAGTGTGATCAATTCTCTCTTCTCTATTCTGTTCGAAACTCCATCCACCATACCTATAACTCCTAAAATTCACAAGACTAAAGAAAATGTAAAATTGTACTAAACCTAGCACTCCCTCACGTGTTTACTCTCATTTTTAAACTCTCTATTGTCCTCAAAAAATCACTCAATTGTCTTGGCAATATCTTAGCAATGTCCCTGCACGAACGATTAGTTGACTCAAAAGTTTCAAAGAAAGCTTCAAAGAAGACACACAAAGACAACTAGCTCCGAAAGAAGTTTTGATGCCTAACAAGAGGTTAGTTACAAGAGCAATCAACTAAACAATTGTTAAGCTGGAGCAGAAGATAATATTTGGAATCAAGGAAAAGCTCAAAAGACTCAAGAAGACTCAAATAGCTCACGGACTGTGAATGATGTGCGATAGTGCATGTGATTGTACTTCCTGTGCTAAATTTTGATTCCGCTCACCAAATAGAAATTTTTCTTTCTGTTTTGTAGCTCAAATACCTTTTGGGATTTTGTATGTTGTTTCTTTTCTTATTTCGAATTTTTTTTTACTCTTTTTAGCTACTCTAAAACGCTGACACTTTTTGGTATTTTTGTGACTCTTTTCTGGACAGACACAAAATAAATTAAAAATAAGCAAATCGCACACAAGTTTGCTTGAAACGCACACACGGAGCTAAACTTAGCTCGACCAATGACACACAAACTAACTAACACAAGCACACAAGGAGATTGGTTATAGAATGGGGTAGAAGAAGAACCAATCTCAACAAAGAAAACAAATAAAACAGTAAAAGATAGATGGATATAAACCAAACCTTAGAACGCCTTGAGCTCCGCTACCACATGATACGATCCTAGTTGCCTAGGCTCGGTTTGAATTGTTGCTCTCGTTCAAAGGTTTGAGAGTTGCGCGGAAATTGGATAGATAAGCTCATGAGTGCAAACCTAGACTTGATAACAACTTGTGTTACCAAACGTAGTCGATTCCAAGTGAGGTTCTTGATCAATATTAGACCTATATTCAACCCGTGAATATGATAGCAATTTTATGCTTTACTTGAAACTAACCCTAGCTTGCCGTACTGAACATTAGAACAAGGTTGTTAAAGGAACATAGAGTAAATACTCCCAAGATAAAAGTCTCAATAAATCAATTTATTCAAAAAAGGTCTCCCTCAATAATGAGCCAAACGACTCCTTAAATAAGCGTTAATCACAACTTCTACTTCGAATAGAACTAGGACTTCTAATCAACTAGTAAGTCTAATAATCTAAATAACTAAATAATAAATATAATAAATGTTGCTTTTTATCTTGGTTTGGGGCTAAACACTGCAATGGTTTTGTAGCTAGGGAGAGAGGAGTGTAAGGTAGTTGTTAGGTGAGAGAATCCGGTAACGTGTAAGAGATGTGAGGTGTAGCCGGCTTGTCAAGCTTTGATGGGGGGAAATAAGAATCTGAAAAGAAAGATTAAACAAAGAGAAACACATTTCAATAATCTGACTCAAAACAAAATGGATCAAAGAGGAAAAGACACAAGAACAAATGAAGAACACATGAAGAACACCATTGTTGTTCTTGACGTAACTTTCGGCCATTGACACTTAAAAATAGAAAACAATGGCTTTAATTCACAATATTGACACAAGACACTATTAAGACCAAGGAAAGGACTACAAATTTTAGTCAAGGAAAATGGATCAAACAAGCAGTTTTGCTCAAGAACACCGAACAGCTCAAAATGGACAGTTTTGTGCAAACTTTCGGCTATGATGATTATAAGCTAGAAAATGTTTGTTTAAATCCAAAAACTTGACTCAAGAGACTCTAAGGACAAATTGCAAAAATATTCATCAAAGAAATAAGAAACGTTTTGCCTGAAAAGAAAAAGAAAAACGTACCAAAAGATGAACACTAAGAACACCACGGTTGAAGATGCACAACTTTCGACTATGGTGGCAAAAATGCATGAAACCTTCACTAAACGTTAGGGAAACTCAAGAGTAGTGTTTTAAACCCATATACTAAAGTCTTGGACAGGTAATGATGTTTTTTTCTAGACATAAAAGTGACACAATAAGAACTAATTCAAGAGCCCAAAACCTCCGCTACCACTTGATACGCTCCGACCACCTATTTGATGGCCGAATGTGTATGAATTGGGGAGAATCTAGATCAATGAATTTTTATGGCCTAACAACAAGAAAACAAGTAGAATGTATGGTGAAAATGATGGAGGGACTCAGCGGAATAGAAGACAAAGATAAACACACGAAAAGGAAGATAATACTCGGATGAATGCGGATGAAGACTTGAGGTGGAAACTTGAATAACGAATGAATGAATACTTGAAATGTACTTGATTAACACTTGAAAAAAACACGGATTTAAAGTTCTCAATATCACAACAAACACAAATACACAATATTTCTCATTCAAGCGTTCACATAAACGAAGTAGCAACAAACTACACAAGATGGATGATTTACGTTTTACTTGTTAGGTATCAAAGTATCATCCAACTTAGAATCCCAAAAGATGAGTTTAAGATGAATAAAGAGGAGGAGTAATCTCAACTCTAGAAAATATTCACTTATTAAAAACTAAGGAAGATATGAGGAGAAGTTCAGCTATTTATACTAAGTAAATAAATGACAATTTGTGACAAATTTGGGCTTAATGAACTCTTCCTTCTTGGTGAACATCAAGGCCCTTTGGGAAGGGGTTTCCTAGCCCATTTAAAGTGGAAGAAGTATGCGGGGGACTAGTGGTGGCTCGGGTGATGCGTGCGCTCAGCCGCAACCTAGGGTTTGGTGCGCACGCTCGGTCTCATGGTTTGTTAGGGTTTCTCACCCATCTCGGCTCATGGCTTGGTCGGCCATCTCATGTGCTCTGTAGGCTTCGGCCTCATAACTTACTAGGGTTTGCGTGGTTACCTCTCGGCCCATGGCATAGCGCGCGCTCATCATCAAGGCCATGCTCCTCGTGACGGGTCCTCGTGACACCGTGTCATGCTCTTTGGTTTCCAAGGTAGGCGTGATCATATCATTATGACTTGATCATTCATTTGCAATTACATCAACGAAAAATTTAGAAGTTATGGAAAGTTGTCTCAATGCTCAAAGTCTTCCGAATTGCTAGAAATTAAATGTTTCCTAAATATGGAAATCTAAAATCCAAACAAATCTTCCAAAATGCCGAAAATTGAATCTTTCCGTAATGTCAATTCCAAGATTGGTGGAAAGTTGAAATCCAAAAAACATTCCATGTTACCAAGGAGTATACAGATCCTAAAGGTACAACGAGGAGGGAATGCCAAGATTCTTGGAGGCGGATAAAAATTAGGGTTGCTTTAAAGTTAGTCCAAGTTTGGTAGAAATCAAATTTTCAATTCGAACTCAATGGAACTCGAAAGTCAGAGATTCTAGAAAATTTCTACAAGTTAGTCCAAGACACAATTCAAGTTTTCAAGATAAATTTACTCTTTTAACACTTAAAGTTTAAGTAAAATAATCTTGAAGGGGACACTTTGTAGCAGTGTTATCAGAACCGGACCGGACAACAGACCGTACATGAATGGGTCATTAGTTCGACAGGGTTTAACCAAATTGACTCATTGGATCATTTTGAACCATTCACACATCGAAACCGTTCAGTCTTAGATAATTGAACCGGATTGAACCGATATATTTTTATACTAACAAATGTGGCATTTTTCATTTGCCAAGAAGAGAAGAAGAGTCAATTTGGATTGAACTGGACAACAATATTTTTTCTTTTTTTTCCCCTCAAAACGACATTATTTCGATGGTATTTTTTTTCCGTCCTTAAAATGACATCATTTTGATGGTTGGTATTGACCCAGCCGATTCATCAATTCTGTAAGAATCGGTCAGGTCAACCGATTTTTAGCGGTCAGGATGCATATCTGGTCAGATAGTTGAATCAAACCGAAAACCTCTTTGAGTCACCGATTCACCAGTCCGACTGCCGAATCGATCCGGTTCTAATAATTATGCTTTGTAGACATTGATTTTTTATGATTAAAATTATATATTAATTGTGAAATCCAAATTGAAGCCCAAGTTTAAATGTTAAATTAATTAATTTATTAATAGGGAGTTACTAGAATCCCATAACATCTATGTTTCACAAAAGAATTCATTTGACATGTTTCGCAAAAGAATTCATTTGAGAAAGGGTTGAAGTAAAAATCAAGTCAAGCACTTCAACGGGTATCCAAAGCCCAAATTCGAAAGTCCAAATCTTAAGGCTGGAAATCCAAATCCCAAGTCCAAATATCCAAGTATCCAATTCTCAAGGATGTAAATCCACATCAGAGTCCAAAGCTGGAAATCCAAATTTCTAGTCCACCAAATTCAACTATCCAAGTCCCAAGAAACCCACATCCAAGTCTTAAGGGTAGAAATCCAAATCCCAAGCCTGAAATTCAAGTATCCAAGTCCAGCAAATCCAAGTAAAGAAGATCAAATCAAGTCTAGGTGACCATTTTCTTCATCTGACTTGTTAATCAGAGGATCCATGCTACAAAATTGGTGCATATAATAAAGAGTCATCCGCTTATTTTATCTCAAATTACTCTTGATTTGTCCTTCAATATTTTCTAATAAATAAACGAAATTTTATTGTGTACACTTATAACTAAGTAGTATTTATTTAGCTCCCCTCCAATATTTTTCAATAAATGTAGGTCCAATTGAAAATAAAAGCACTGTGTGAAATTATATATTAAGTATATAGTGATTATTCAAAAGCTTATTGCATACTACTTTCTAAAAAAAGGCTTATTGCATACTTTCTAAACAAAAGCTTATTGCATATTTTCTTTCTCTATAATGAATTATTATTTATTTATTTTTGGTTTTATAAAATTTTGTAATATATTTGTGAAATTTGATATCAGAAAATAATTTAATTTACTAAATTCTATGTACTAATTGAAATATTAAAAAGAAAAATAATTAATACTTTCAGTTTAATACATATAGAAAATTAAAAAAGTAGACTTATTTAACTAATTTTTTTATTAGAAACGTGTAATATAAAACAAATAAAAGGAAATATATACCAAAGAATTAGCCGTGGTCTAGGGGCAAATTCCCTTCCCCTTTGCCACTAGACCAGGAATCGTTGTATCAATGGGTGTCAGTCGTGAATGCCTATTACCAACGGGTTTTGCGTACTTCTAATAGGATTTTTCTTGTCGGTATTAAGCTTATGTTTTGTAGTAGGCCTCGGTGGTTTGGTTGGGGAGTAAGGGGATGATGGCCCATGTCTAGAGCACGGTCCAGTGGCCATAAATACTTCAATGATGTTGGCAGTACACAAGTGATTTTTTAGGTTGAACTGGAAATTGATAGGTGACCCAAACGGTGGGTTATTTAGCACTTAGTTCGAAAGTGAAATTATTGTGCTCTTACGATAAATTTTGTGGTACTTTACTCGAGGAGGAAATTGAATAAAAATGATATACTTTATTAATAATTGAATACAGTTTGCGCGCATTTAAAACTCAATGCTGCTTTTGCATCTTAGCACCACCAAAAATGTAACCCAACCTCCTCTCTTATAATTAAGGCACTGATGAGAGTCAACAAATTGAAGACAGTTAAAACTTAGTATAAGCAATGTAATCACGGGCAAACACAACCAGGAGTAGAAGACATGGTCTGACCCAGTTTCATAGTTTTCATTTGTTGAAGAACAGTTTTAGCCCAGTGAGAGAAATGGGTCTCATTGTATCCAATTTTGCCATTTTTGAAAAAGGACATGCACCGCCGATCATCTTCTGGGTAGGGGCACTGCTCACCATCAGGGTCTCTCCATGCGCCTTGGTGCCTCATGCCTGACCAGCTAGCGAGCCAATGGTGAACATATTGCCCCACGCCAGCTAGTTTCAGCCATCCTTTTGGGAAGAACTCCATCACACTGCTGTTTCTGTTCATTAGGAACATGTTGGTCAATTGAGCACCATGAGGCGATACCAAAATGTCCGTCGTGCTCATAAGCTTCACCTGGATAATCAACCCAGATTGTCAAGGACATTGTTCAACAAAGGAATTCACAGCAACTTATAGAAAACAGCGGTTCCTGTGGCCAAAATTTTTTCTAGGAGATAAATGGGTTTTTCTTTCTTAGAACATACTAACATAGCTTGTGCATAGTAAGAGATGGCGTATTTCATTGCTGCTCAATAATCAATAGCATTCCGGCTCGAATCTGGAGTAGTCTGTATTCAATATGGTGACAGAATTACCGAAAGGTTTTGACATAAAATAATCAATACCATTGACTTCTTTCTTATTTAAAACAACGTACTAATTGTTTGTTATTACTAGTTATCTTGACCATTACACCACACAACCTTTCTTTTAAACTCATCCTCAGAATTTCAGTTACATACGGAGAAAAGAAAAAAACTCATTTGGTCATATATCATATGGGTCCAAGAAAACTTGCACCAGAAGGAAAAAACATAGTCCACTGTAAACTAAAAGGGAATATAAACTGCAAGCACCACCTTAATTAACTCTCACAGAAAAGAGAAGAAAAATACAAGTCACGCAAGCAATTAAGATCAGTTTTGGTAAATCCTGAGTGGTCTTTGATCAAAGAAATTAAAATCCTATGTGCAGGAAAAAAGAAAAGGAAAGAAGCGAAAAAACCAAAGGAAAGCAAAATTCCACACTAACCTGATCACAGAATGTTAAACCATCGCTGTAGGTCACCATGAGGTTGCAACCATCTACCTTGGCACATGCCCTGGAAAAAATTTCAATCACAGCAGACTCATTCTTGAAAGATCTTGGACCTGTCCTCATCAACAATGTCATTCCAACCTTTGCCCTTCTTTGCCCAATATCACCTTCCAAGCTCACGTTACAGAACAGCCTTGCCTTGCACCTCATCAAGTCAAAAGTCTCCATCCTCCTCACCCTTGACATGCCTCCTTCATTGTGTCTCATCACCACAGCTTTCTCAAAACAAATCGGATCATTCCCACCAACACTTTCGAACCTTTCCATATACGGTCTCCAACCAAATGTAGCCTCAATTACAGTTCTCAGCCATGTCACCATGTTAAACCTCAGCTCTCCCCAGTGGTACAGAATCCATCTTTTAGGCACCTCGCACTCATTCCTTATATGCCAAGAAACAAAAGGGACCAAAACTGACAGCCCATGCCAGATGTTTTCGTAGTTGTAATGGTTATATGACACAAAAGTTAATCCTTTCATGAGTGTAGCATTGAGTGGAAGTGCTTGAGGCCAGGCTACTGCATAAGAATTCCACGACCCATCATGTGTGTCATTTCCTTTCAAGCAGAGTAACATACCTTTTGATGATTCTGAAGGGAACTGCTGGTATTGGACCTCACCTTCCTCATGAGTATCAGACATAGAGCTCATGAACCATGTGTGCCCTTGTAATGCTTTATCTGCATAACGCAAGTCTTTCAGTGGGAGGAAAGTAACTGAGTGCTGAAGCTTCGATCGGGATATGGATTTAAGCTCTTGGGTGCAGTTGGTGACGTTTTGCCAGTGGCTCATCATCATGAGGGGCCATGAGGGTGCAGAAGATGAAGTGTGGATGGATTGGATTTGATGGAGAGTGAAGAGAATGGCACAACTTGCCAGAAGTATGATGGAGAGTTTTGGAGAGTAGAATGAAAATGATCTGCGGTGTTTAGGATGGTGAGATTTCCTACTTAAATCTTGGGAAGCTTCAGGCATGATGTGGATATGGGAAATGGAGTTCCTCTTCCTGTCGTTCTAAAACTGATGGGAGTCTTTTCTTTTCTCCTTCTAAAAGTGATGGGTCATGAGAAAAAGATGTCTCCTGAAATCAAGAAAAAAACAATAGATGGAAGGAGGCCAAAAGGTCAAATCATGTGACTCAAAATAGGCAGTTAAGTAACTTACAAGGGTTGACAGCTACCTATTTATCTCTAAGCATTAAAAACAAACTTTAAGTTACTTATCAGTGGCTTCTTTGTATTAAAAGAAACACAAAACTATGTATATTTTGGCATTGGGATCCCCACTCAACAGTTTCTCAAAATTTACTCAAAACAGCTGCTTAATCCCAAGAACTCTTCTCATTCCAAATCGAGAAATCTGTTGATAGCCACTTCACTACTGGCTGGCAATCCGATCATTTTGATTCGGAATACAGGCCCAAAACAGAATTCAATCAAATTAGTCAACCAAAACAATTGCCTTCAGTAGCTTATTATTATAAATTTAAATTCTGTCACCAGGCAGCTTTGCTCAACCATGATAACACATCCATTCTATCATGGCAAGCGAAACTCACAAACTTGTCGATATCAAGGTCGGCAAAATCACGCAAACACATTAAAACACAAATGAATTAAGATAGACCATGAAGTGTCTGATGTATATTAAAGTAGAGTAAACTCTAAAAATAGGCTCGGACTAGGGTAGAAACAACAATAATACAGATGATTTAGGGTTCTGTAACCTCTAAATATTTGTTAAAACAACTTTATATTAATTATAAGAAATCAAAGATAATTAACATGTGCAGGCAATTCTACAGACGCATACAATTCCTAAATTACACTAATTATAAATCTAGTAAAATAGGAAGCTACTAATAATCCTAAATTAGTTACAATCTCTAAACCCTAGGAATCCTACTAGCATTAGAATATCTTGAATAACAAAAAGATGGTATACAAAAGCAAATAGATGGTATACAAAAGCAAAGAATCTAGCAAATATTCAGAAGCTCACATGAACAAAAAGATTTTATAAAAACACAGAAAAGAAAGAATAAGTTGAAACCACACAAGTCTTTATGAGCAAAAACAACAAGCAATTATCACCAATCTGGACAGTCACAACTAGCCCAAAGTCCAGAAACATCATCTTTTCTTTTCCTTTATCCTTATTTTTATTTTATTTTTCTTCTTTTTATCTCTCTTCTTTTCTTGTATGTTTATTTGTCTTTTTTCCATTGAGGACAATGTGTCTAATACGTGTGGGGGAGTCACTTTGTGATATATTGTGTGTTTTGGGGTATATTTTCCATATTTTTTACAAAATTTTCAAATTTTCAAATTATTCCTTCTCTGCAGGTTTCTTTCCACAACTTCTGCATGCGCATTTGCATGTTTTCATTCCTGCATGTGTATTTTTTGTTTTGTTTTTAACACCCGTTACTAACCAATAATCCCGAATTTGTATGAACCTATGTAAATACTTGATTGACCAACTCAACTCTACAATACTAAATATCTTTGACACCACTGCATGTATATTTATCCACATAGATGTATGATGAGTAATGATGATACCTAGGAGATAAATTGCTGGGACAAATACTGTCTTCTCTTCCCTAGACCTAGGGATGAGGATCCTAGTCTATTACACTGCTGTCAGTTTTTCAATTCTGTATTTGTATGAGTGTCTTTAAATTCCTTGCATGATTGTATGTGTGTGTTTATCTCTCACTATGCCCTCCTAGATTGCATGATGTTGGTGGTTCGACACCATCATCCCAATATGGAAAAACTTCCGATCGGTTATTGTGCCAACTCCTTATGTGGACCGAAAATAGTACCTATGGTGAGGGATTTCGTTTGTTGTTTATTTTCTGTTTAAATAGGAATGTGGAAAGGTGCAAAGCATAAGGGAAAAGAAAGAAAATAAAAAGGTTGCGGGAGTTGGTGTGCCTGAATGAAAAGGAGAAATAAAAAATAAAAAATAAAAAAATAAAAAGAGAAAAAAGAAAAAAGAAAAAAAAAAGAGGTATAAGAGGTCGAAGGCCTAAATAAAGGGAAGGAGGCAGAAGAAAGGAAAGAGGAAAGACTTGGTGGTGTTTTATGCTTTATGTGTTGCTTGTGTTTTTAATTTTTGCATGACTGTTTGAGTACTTTGCTTGTGAGTCAGCAACACTGTATGGACTTTTTAAAGGGTAGAGGAGTTAGTAGTTCCAGTGTTTTATCTTTTAGATGTACAACATGCTATCATACCGCTATGCGGATATTTGGACATTAGTTGTGTTGATGGTATTTGAGTATTGCTTAATTAATTTGGACCATGAAGTGTCTATGTGGATCCAGGTAAGGGTTTGGTTCTTGATGTTGGGGGTGTATTCTATTTTCAGACATGCTTTGGGACAAGCATGGATTAAGTGTGGGGGATTTGATTGATCGCTTATATTCATTATAATTGTTGTCTCTTTTTGCTATATATGAGACAATGATACTACTAATCTGGGTTTATTTCTTCCCTTTTTCTAGGATTGGACTTAAAATACTCAAGAATATGGAAAGGAAGCAAATAGCTAAGAAAAATGGCAAAAGCGATCAAGTCTTATGCTGAGGACTGGTCTGGAGCATTTCAGACTCATCCCTAGACCTAGGGAAGAGTTGGCAGCGTAGAAAACTAGGAGCTGGAGATGCGCGTTCACACATGGGCGCGAAATTGAGGAAATTGGAATTGTGTGGAAAGAGAAAAGAAGTTAGAAGTCTAGTAGGGCAATTCTATTTTAGAACTTTTATTCTTTTTTTTACTCAAACAATTATTCCTATTTTAGTTATTTTTTATTTTTAATTAGGTTAAGTAGTTTGGAACCTATTTAAGCATGACAACCTGTAGGAGAATGATTATCTTCTTCTCTCTTCGTAGAACACATTCTATTTCTCTTTGAATTACAACAATTTCATTTTTAGTTAATTTTTATATCTTAGTCTCAAATTGTTGTTTCCTGCATGCGTTTCAGCTAAACCACAGATTCTTGGTAGGGATCAAGAGGTTCATGATTCATGTTTGTTGTGAGATTTAATTGATCTTCATAAAAACGGTTTTGTATTTCTTCTCTTCTTAGTTTTATATCAATTTATTCCTGTTGGACTTAAGGCTAGCTAACCTAGGTTTTAACTTGAATAATTACAGTAAGTTCTAATAATGCTGGGTTTAAACTTGGCCAATGTCAGAAGAACACAAGTAGACAACTAGTGGATTAAAGGCATAAGAGTTGTTGTTTGAAGCTAGAGGATGAAAAGAATTAGGTTTATAAGGACAAGTGAACCGATCTCTACGCCTAGGAAAGTCTCTCCTTGATTATATCAATTGGCTATTTAAATCCTATAAGTGAACTTTAGGGTTGCTAGAAGATTAGGGTCCTTAACAAGAGTGTCTCTTTAAGTGGCTTGTTAAAGGATGAGAGTAGGAAGTCTAAGTGAACCTGATTTCTATAGCTTTCCTACAAAACTACTTTTAAACATATTTGCATCAATGATCAACAACATCGACTTATCACCTTGGAAGATCTCTACCAGGAATATTCATCCTACTGATCTCTTTTTATCTCACGATTGCTTGCTTTATTGTTTTGTTAAATTTTAGTTTAATTTTATTTTGCTTCTCAAAAACCCCAATTTTCTTGCTTTATTCCACTCGGTCATAACTAGAGAACTAAGATTAATCTGATTGTTCCTGAGGATTGAACCTCTTACCATTATTTGTTATCTTTTGTAGTTAATGTTAAGTTGTATTTATTTTTGACGGATTCGACACCCATCAATAATTCTAGGCTGGCCTAACCGTAAATCAAGCATAAATAATTTAACGTTCAATGAATAAACAAGTAAATACGAATTTTGGAATTTTTGAAGAATGTTTAGACATCACAATTTAGCCTATCGCAACCTTTAATGATCTTTACTAAGAAAAGAAAATTTAGCTACTCATACTTATAATTAATAAACAAGACAAATATGAAAACAAATCATAAAATAGAATTAAGAAGAAGAGAAGAAGAGGAGATGTTGCTAAATGCAGTAGCTCTCCAAAGTTACTACAATACTCTTCTGAAGTTAGGGAAGACAAAGTAAAATATTGCTAAGTGAAAACTTGTTACAAAACCCTAAAGGTCTAAATATATATAGTAAAAACTAGAAGTCCTACTACTAATTGAACTAGGTGTGCAATTAGTGCTCCTTGAGATGAGCTCCACACATTAGAAAAGAAACTGCAACACCATCGGAGTTTCTATAACTGAACTTTCCATAATCGGATTGGACTTCCAGCACTGGCAGAAATTCATGACGAGGGCAAGATAATAACATATTCATCGAAATCCAGTTGATAGTATGCAATTCCACAAAAACTCTCTTTAATGCCCTTATCTGCAATTAGGAAGGAAATAGAGACTAATCAGTAGCATCTAAGTCTAAAATAGACAGAAAAGGGGATCAAATCGTATACGAAATACACGCTATCAAACACCATCATTCCTCACCTTACAGGCTTCAAACCAGTGGATTTATGGAAGATACCAATAAGAACATCAAGAACATTTTGGCCAAAATGGTCTAAACATACAAAGATTAGAAATACATGCTACCTTATGCATCATAAGGATATCGCACTTTAGTCAAAACCCCTATAAATGCTACTCCTTTCTCCTTAGTGTATAGAACAGAAGTTGTTTACCAATTGACTTGCAAGTACACTTATTGAGGGTAGCTTTGGAAAGTGAGATACCTGAAGTCAAATTGATCAGACAAAGATATGATGAATTGGTACTCTTGAATGAAAGACGTTTGAAAGATTCCACAACATGGAAAGTTACCATAAAAGATTGTGTCGAGAATACAACAAAAAGATCAAAATAAGATAGGATTTGAAAAGCAAAAACTAAAATTGGGAATGGAACCACATCGATCTAATCCTTGAATCTTGTTTCAATAAGGCACATTCACAAAAATAAAAAAGTTCCCAAAACTCCCTATTTATTCATATTAATAAAGTCTTTAAAACAAACAAAAGATAATAGATAATGTCACCATAACAGTTCTAATCATATAAACATAACTCAATCTGAACTAGGGACACCTCCTCCTCCAAAAAGTCTTTCTCAATAGTTCATCACAAATCTTCACTTTCTTGAAATCTAAGGAAGTAGTGTCTTCATTAGTAACTTGGAGTCTGTTCTTTTGTATATTGATCTTCTTCTCTCGAAGTTGATTGATACAACCTTGCCTTCGATTTGGAGAAGCTTGGCTGAATGTTGTAGTTGAAGGATCTAGTCCTCTTTGGGAGGATGGTAACCCAAAGTGAAAAGATGGATGATGGACGAATATAGATAAACAATGGAGTGATAGGCAACAAAAATAATGGAGGAAAGGTAGAGATGTATTAATGGAAAAGTGTTTACAAGAATATAACTTAAGTAACTAGACAAACCCTCCTGAAATAAGATCTAGGCAACCTTGCCATTGGCTACACAAGGATCTCTCACCCAAGACAACGCTCCCACCAACAAAGGATGGGCAACCTATTTGCTCTTGGAGTAGATGAAGATAGATGGCTTTAAGAGCCCTAACTAGTTTTAGGAACCCTAATCACTACTCCCACGGTTTGGCCTATGAAGAGATTTCACTCAAGATTCAAGGCAAGTCTAAAATGAGTCTATAACTCATTATTTATACTAGTGTTAATACATGGGAAATCCCTCAATTACCCTTGGACAAAGGGCCTTGGACGCCAAGCTTGAAGATGGACCTTGATGGCTTTGGCGATTGGACTTACGGGTTGCTGGGGCTAGGCGCGGATGGGCTCATGGTTTAGCCGGCCAACCCGTGAGGTCCATGTGAGAAAGATAGGCCACACTGGAGGCCTTTCTCGTGCAATTTGTGCGGGTACATGTGGGTCCATGCTCGTATCATCCCATCCACCTTTGAGGAGATTCGTCCTCGAATCTAGACCGTGGAGAGTGACAAAAGCCCAAAGTGTAGATGAGGATGACTCAGCCAATAGAGTGATGGAAGGGACTCGGCCAAGATAATGAGCCAATAAAATGAAGGAGGAGACTGGGCGATGATGAGGAGCCAAAGGAGCGATGGATAAGACTCGGTGAAGAGGAGGAGCCAAACGGGTAATGAAGGTAACTCGGCCAATTGGAGTAAATTTAAGGAGAAAAGGATCCGAATAGCTATGGGGAGACATCGTAAGAATGATGGAGAACTCGCTGCCTAAAAGCTCAAAGTGGCGCTGCAATTCAAGACAATGAAGGGCTCTCTCATGGCTGCCAGTAGAAAACCCACAGCTCACTCTTGCCCATTGTCCCCGTCTTCCACATGATCATCACCACTCGGATTTACCTCTAAAACATCCAATTCCGTGACCATTAGAACCACAACATCATCAATGGGTGGTAAAACATGCATCTCCTCTCGAAGTGGAACCAAACCCTCCTCAAATGAATGTGAACTCAAAGAGCCAACCCTAATCTCATCCATGTGTGGCTTGCGGGAGGGACAATTACTAGATGGATCACTCTCTGCACTCTTCCCCCTCACCAAGTCATATTGAGCAAGGTGCTCGACGGTCTCCCATTGGTGAATTAACCGATCCATAACTCGCGCGGTTTGAGCTTGTGATTCCATTTGAACCTTAAGTAGAGCAAAGATACAGTCCAAGACAGAGGACTTATCCGAATCTGACACTACCTCTTTGGCACCCACTAGCTTAATGCGATGCTCTCGGCCATATCTACAATCAAAACCCTTCGACGAGAAATAACCACCATCATAGCTAGCAACACTTTGGGCATCCAACCGGTAATCCACATATGTATCATACCCACAAGAAACTTGATCATAGGAGGAAGTGTGATGACCGGAAGAACAATAGGGTTGCCGAAATGGCTCATGATGCTCAAATTTTGACCGAGAAGAAAGTGTTGGATAAGACCGTGGTGCATGGTCACCAACCCCATAAGAGCCACTCCCATAAGATACCTCATACCCATAAGGCACATGATGATCAAACTCTGGCGAAAGAGAAGATGCGGCATAAGAATGTGAGTCATGGTCATCCACCCCATAAGAGGTACTCCCATAGGATGCCACACTACTATAAGAGAAACTCTCATACCCATAATGATCATCATAATAATCAGACATGATTACGGTATCTACAAAACAAAACAAAACACAAGAGCTATATAACAAACATTAGTCTCTCCCTCACGTATTTCGCTCGTATTTAACACACTCTCCAATAATCTCACCCCCTTACCCTCTCAAATCTCTTCGCATAAACCAAACCTTAGGCTAGCAAGACTCTAAGAATTAGAGAAAGCACAAGGAGGGCAAAGAAAACAATGGCGAGCAAGAAAGGGAAGGAAAGCCGAATTAGTGATCAAGGAACAAATTCTTAATGTATGAACACTAAAATGGCTTAGAGTGGAAGTGATGATGTAAGAAACAAGAAAGGAAATACCAAAGACACCAAACAAAAGCTAGCTCAACAAAGAGGAAACGAAAAATGGAAAGGAAAATGGAAAGCCGAAATGCATGAAAAATGGAGGAAAAATACAATCACTTCATGTGCACACCTAATAAGACTTAACTACACATCAATGTCTAAACATAAGGGAACTCTTGACTTGTGACTCACCCCTTTCATTTGTTCTTCCTCTTCTTCTTAATTTTTTTTTTGAATTCGGTTACTTTTTTGTTTTTGAATTGTTACCATTTTTTTTCAATCCCACCTCACTCACTTGTTCTTGCACATGGATGAAGATTTGAATGTCATAAAAAATATGGATGAACATAGGAACGTCCAAGATGAATAAATATAAAGATTTGAACAATTTAAAAACAAAAATTTCAGATTTTTGGCTCACACAAGATCAAACCACAAAAAGACGAAGATTTGGGCCAAAAACTAAAAAATTTCCAAATGATCTCAAAATGAAAAGGAACGTGGGGAACATGATTTAAACCACAAAAATGATGAAAAAATCAAGATTACCAACCTAGAGGACAACCTTTTCTCCGCTACCTCATGATACAACCTTGCCTTTGATTTGGAGAAGCTTGGCCGAATGTTGTAGTTGAAGGATCTAGTCCTCTTTGGGAGGATGGTAACCCATGGTGCTAAGATGGATGATGGACGAATATAGATGAACAATTGAGTGATAGGCAGCGGAAATAATGGAGGAAAGGTAGTGATGTATTAATGAAAAAGTGTTTACAAGAATATAAATTGAGTAACTAGACAAACCCTCCTAGAATAAGATCTAGGCAACCTTGTCGTTGGCTACACAAGGATCTCTCACCCAAAATGACCCTCCCACCAACAAAGGATGGGCAACTCATTTGCTCTTGGAGAAGATGAAGATAGATGGCTTTAAGAGCCCTAACTGGTTTTAAGAACCTTAATCACTACTGCTACGGTTTGGCCTATGAAGAGATTTCACTCAAGATTTAAGGCAAGCCTGAAATGAGTCTATCACTCATTATTTATACTAGTGCTAATACATGGGAAATCCCCCAATTACCCTTGGATAAAGGGCCTTCGACGCCAGGCTTGAAGATGGGTCTTGATGGCTTAAGCGCATAGACTCATGGGTTGCTAGGGCTAGGCGCGGATAGGCTCATGGTTTAGCCGGCCAACCCGTGAGGTTCGTGTGAGGAAGATAGGCCACGCAGGAGGCATTTCTCGTGCAATATGTGCGGGTACAAGTGGGTCTATGCTCGTATCATTGATCTACCACTCCTTATTTATTCTCAACTTGTTTTGTAGTCATCTATCAATGGCTCTAGTACAGTAGCAACAATGGGTGTCAAAGAAAAAGACAAAGTTAATGTGATCCGTGGAATAACACGATCACTATTATTGTTAGGACACAAGAATGTAGCGCATCAAGGAACGGTCTGAGAAAGTCTACTTTGTCTCATAATCCTAGCTCCATAATAGCGAGTATTGGCATACAAACCATACAAAGGAACAAAATCATAAAGCCTTCACCATTAAAAATCATCATTTGATTGCACCTCCATCAGGAGCAAGTCCAACAAATCCTTTCATAAGTTAAACTGGACATTCAAGCAATTCACCCCTTAATAGTATTAGTGGGTCGGTCCATAACATGACTACGATACTGGTTTGAATTATATTTCAACCCTTTTGGTTTAGGCAATAACATCAATCAATCCAAAAGCCACATCTACATGGAAATTAACTACTTGCTTAAAAGGAAAAGTATAAATAAAAAATAAAAAATAATAAACAAAGAAAGATGTGAATTTACTTGAAGCAACAACTTGCTTCTATTTGATATGGCTTGATCCTCTCGATAAGCAACATCCAAACCCATCAAGGTTTAAGCAAGAACAATTGAAGCCCAATTCTTACCTTTAAGAACTCCGCCCAACAAGCTATCAATCTTGCCATACCATGTTCCCATTCAACAGAAAATAAATAAAAAGAATAGAATAAATAAGAGCATGACGAACTTTACCATAGTTATAAGTGATACGATCATCGCTACCCTTGATACGATGTTAGATAGCATATTGACGATCGTTGTTGAAAGGTTTGAAGTTGCGCGGAATTTACCTCAATCTACTCTTCTCGTCGATATAAAGATCGCTAGGAATACACCTAACTCCGCCAATCTCCAAGTCGAGGTTGAACAATGCCTACTAAAGTAAGGAACGCTATGAATTCACCTAATTCTGCTGATTAACAAGTGAGGTTCGTAGGATAAGGTTCGCCAAGAGTCCACTTGACACTGCCACCTAGGGTTTTGTTCGAGTCCATGAACGGAAAACGGGAGTCCACCAAGACAATAGTCTTAATAATAAATTTGATCAAAATTCAGTCTTTTTATTAATGAAGCCAATCGGCTATATATAGGCAAAGCCTAGTACAAGTTTAAGTAAAACTAGGAATTCTACTAAGACTATAAGTTCTAATTACAATAGGAATAGAAGTTCTAAATAAGAAATAACTTTAATAATCAATTAAATAATTACATTCTAACTATTCTAGAACTCCTAGATGTCCTCCGACTTCAGATCCCTCAATGGCTCGGTCTCGAACTAGCCATGGCCTAGTCGATTGACCCTTGGCTCGGTCAATGTGCACCAAAATACTCCCTCGAGCCATCTTCTCTTTTACTCGTGCATTTGGGCTGAAACTTGGGCCAAAACTTCCTAACATGTCTCTAAACATGTTACAAGGCTCATCGTTCCATTCTCTCATGCCAAAATTCATATGGCTCGGTGATGACCTCTCGGATGCACTAATGGTGTGACCGTCAAGACCCTTCCATGCGTTCTTCCAATCCAACCGTGCGCTTGACTTGAAACTCAGTATAGGCACTCCTAATAACCTCGTCTATCTTTTATTTACTCCAGAAATCCCATCGGAGTTCATCTTCCTATGTATGGCTCCGTTGGTGCTTAAATGTGCTTGTGAGCGCGTGCTAGGGTGCGGCGCATGCCCTCTTCAGCCTAAGGTCTGCTCTCTCTATGCGATGACCCTTCTCTCAACCCCGTGAAGTTGTTTTCATCTCGCTCGACTCACTACGACCCTCTTGGCTTGACACCATGAACCAATTGGCCTAAGGCCCGCGTCTTGCGCATTTGATGGTGCTAGAATCGTATCATTCCCTCCCCCTTGAAAATGATTCACCCTTGAATCTATTTCCTTAATTCCAACAACATTCCTTACGTTAAAATCAACAAAGGAAGCATAAAAAGGCAAGGGATTACCCAAGAGATCCATCCCGACGGTGATGTCCTTGTGCGTGGCAGTGGTTTGGGTCAAGCCATCGTCTCTCTATGCGGTTGTCTTGTTGTCTGGAGTAGGCGACCAAGGTTGGTGTAAGCTTATCCTTACTCTCTCAAAAATCACCAAAAACCGCTCCACCTTCCTTTTGCGGCCCTAAAGAAAGAACATAAGAAAAAGTATAAATAAATAAATTAGGGTTAGGCACAAGTAACATGTTTCTTCTTCTCTTGTTCAACACATGCTCTCTATTTTGATGTGGGTTATTTTGCTCAAGGAATTTTAATTATTTTGAGTCTTTCTCTTCCTTTTCCCTTACAAAATCTCCATATGACTTAGTAAGCCATACTTGATCCTTGTATACTTCCGAAGGTGACAAAGGCTCCAAGATATATTTTCGTCCACCCTTCTCAACCTTGTATCAGTTGCTCATGCTCTTGTGGACCGCCTTCATGTCATATTGCTACGGCCTACCCAATAAATTATGGCTCGCGCTCATAGGTACCACGTCGTAATATACATCACAATCAAAGCTCCCAATGTTGAACTAAATTAAGACTCGATGTGTCACCTCTATTTCTCCTTTGTTCGTCATCCATTGTAGCTTGTAAGGCTTCTCTCGCTTGCTCAATGGAAGGCTAAGCTTTGGTGAAGCTTCCATTATCAACAATCACGGAACACACTCGCCCATTCACACGACACCTTGTGTGAAATAAATTAGTCCGCTGCTCTAAGCCTTTCTCCTCGACTCTTGGTTGTTCTCTTAAGGCTCGCTTAACCATGAGCAACTTCGCGTCTTCGCATTCTTCAACCACACAATCATCCGAATCGCTATCTCTTTCAATCTTCTTATTTTTTTTTATCTCGGACTCATGTTCATCTATGGTCTCTCATTCGCTGTTCTCCTTTATCATAAGCACACACTTATTAGGGCACACCAAAGCAATGTGTCCTCAACCGTAACACTTAAAATAAACAATGCTTGTCACTCCCTGAGGATTTTTGGAAGAACTGTTATCACCGATATTATTTTTAGGTACAATAGAACTCTCGCTCTTAGCCTTTTTTGCACTCGGCATTTCATTCTTTTCCTTTTTCTCCTATGTCGATTTCTTCCAAGCCAACGCTTTACTTCGCTCATCGCTAGGGTAAGACCTCGTCTTCCTTTACCTCTCGATCTTGAGTGCCATATGCAACATATCCTCTAAAGAGTTATATGTTATTAACTTCAAGTGGTTAGCTATCTCATGATTTAACCCATTCAAAAAGCTTGCCATAGTCACCTCAATATCCTCCACGACTTGCGCTCTTGCTAGGGCAACCTCTATCTCGTTAAAATAATCACTAACACTTTTACTCCCTTGAGTTAGCGTTTGTAAGCGCTGATGTAGATCCCTCTGGAAGTGTGTGGGTATAATACCTAAATAAAATCCGTTTTACCATGAAGCGTATCGCAAAATTCCTTGCAGGATCTAATAATCATTTCAAAGAAAATATATTAGACCACAATTTAGAAGAATATAACAGACAAGAATATCAGATAGCAAAAATTGAACAACAATTGCAAAATTGGACCATACCAAAGGAACCTAAAAAGAAAATATATCAAATAGGAACACTAGATTTATTTCAAGATTATTTAATAGAAACTACCGAACGAACTATACCAATAAATCCTCAAATTGAAACACTTCAATTAATTGAATCTCATCAAATAGAAATTGCTAAACAAAAATATAAATTTTTGCATATAGGATTAATACAAATAGCCGTAAAACCTTTACATCGACAAGGTTTAGATTCTCCAATATTAATGTGCCTAAGGGACGCAAGATTTCAAAAATTTGATGATTCTTTATTAGCCGTTTTTCAATCAAACTTGGTTAAAGGACCAGTCTATTTTAATTGTTATCCAAACTTTTCAATATCTTTATTTGATCCTAATATTGTAAAAACTTTAACTTTAAACATTAAAACTTCAGATAACATAATTAAAGACTCTAGAAATATAGCATTAATATACAGAATATATTACAAGGTAATGACAACTAATATAAATCCTAAAGCTATAAAACATTCTCCAAAAAATGAAACACTTTTAATTGAAGCAAATACGGAGCATGCTATGATACAAACGCCAAAACTATTACAGTGGAACCAAGTTACTTTACCTAATGAATGGATTTTATCTAAAGCCAACGAATCACAAGCCATAATACCACGGACACAACCAGTAAAAACAGAAGAAGATGAATATGGAAATATAAGATTAACATTTGAATCACATCTTGAACCTTTAAACACAACTAGTTTTAGAAGATCAGTAAGTAATATCGAAAGACCAATTTTATCTAGATCTTTATCAGGATCAATATTAAGAGGTGTTGATTTTAACAAAACTATTCCACGACCATATTATCAAAATATAGATCAAAATGGCGAACAAGAAATGATAAGATCACCATCTCCTACGCATAGCGATATGAAATATATAAATCAAATAAATATGATTAAGACTGATAATTATAAAATAGATAAAGAAAGATTAAGAAAAGAATTTTATGATCCATCAAAAATTGGACTAAGAACACAATTTTTTAAAATCTTTACTAAAGAAGAAAAAGATAATATTCAAGAAAGATTTTATAAAGATTTAGAAGAATTACAAATTCATATTCCATTTTTTACCTGGTTTCAAAAACAATCAAATTTACACGATATAAAAAACATCAATGTAATAAAATCTGCAAAGCAGAAATGGCAAACTGCTTTGGATACAAAAGTAGAATCTGTATATCCTCCATTAGAAGAAGTACATATAACACATCATAATAACATTATTTCAACCTCACCATTTAAACACATTCCTGAAGAAACCAGAGAAATAAATATAAAAGATATTCAAAATATTCAAAATCAAAATAATTATACAAACCTCATGCTAAATACTTTAGCAACACAAATAACTACTGTAGAAGCAAATCTTCCTCCACCTATTCAATTTAAAAGTACTACAGTAGGAGCAGAAACTAGTAAGAAACAGGAAAAAATGAACATTCTTACTCAACCTTTATTCAAACCAATTGAAATGACTAATTCTGAAATAATGAATTTTAAATTTAAAAAAGAAGATGAATATTTAGATATAATAAATAAAAAATTAGATAAAATAAATATAAGATCTAAAAATCAAATTTCAGTATTAACAGAAGAAATTGAAGAAAAAGAAATAAAAGACATCTCAGAGCAATTCCAGGAATTAGAAATTAATAAACTAAGAACAAAAAATTATCAAAAACCTAGAATAAAACACTTTTATCCTAGACCAACTTTTCCTGATGTACAATCAGAAGATATAAATACCAGAACTCAATATAACTATGATGGTCAAAGCATTTTAGAATGGAATTTAGATGGACAAAGTGAGCATAATATAATAACCATGTTAGAAAATATGATGATGGCAGCCACCGCATATAAAACAAGAGGAAATTCAGATAAATATGTAGCCCAAATAATTATTTCAGGATTTACAGGACAACTTAAAAGTTGGTGGGATAACTATCTAACTTTAGAAGAAAAATTAGAAATAATAAATGTGGTAAAAACAGAAAATGATGAATCCAAAGAGGACTCCACTAATGTATTAGCATACACTATATTAAAACATTTTGTGGGAGAACCAAGTCAATTTCAAGAAAAAACAACAGAAATACTAGTTAATTTAACCTGTCCAAAACTACAAGATTTCAGATGGTATAAGGATATCTTCCTAACAAAAATATGCATGAAAGAAGATTGTAATCATTCCTTCTGGAAAGAAAAATTTATTTCAGGACTACCAAAACTATTCGCAGAAAAAGTAAAAACTAGAATTAAAAATATATATAGTGGAATAATTCCTTATTCAATATTAACCTATGGTGAAATTATAGCACATATTAATAATGAAGGATTGGCACTCTGCACCGATCTAAAACTAAAAGCTAAAATGAAAAATGAACTTCATCAAAGTAGAAAAGAATTAGGATCATTCTGTGCTCAATATGGATATGAAACAATAATACCTCCTTCTCGAAAATATAAAAAACAAAGAAAATTAATAAGAAAAAATTATAGAAATCCTAGATATCAGGAAAGAAACCCTAGATATTAGGAAAGACCTAATAAAAATTACCAAAGAAAATATTATAAAAATGATTTAATAAATCTAGACCCAATAACCAAAATAAAATCCCTACCTGTTTTAAGTGTGGACAAAAAAGACATTATAAAAATAATTGCAGAATGAAACAGAAAATTCAAGAACTTCAAATTGATGAAGAACTTAAAAATCAAATGATACAACTATTAAATTCTAGCACTGATGAAGAAGACTTATATCTAGAAAATACTAGTAGTGAAGAATTAGAAATTGACCCAATTCAAGATAACTCATCCGAAAGTAATGACAATCTGAAGAAGAAAATACTAATATTTGTTCTTGTGTATATAAACAAATAAACACAATTACTAAAGAAAAAGAAATATTGATAGAAATCTTAGGAAAAATTGAAGATCCCGAAATACAAAGGGACTATCTAAATAAATTAAAAGATCTAATAATAAAAGAAAAAGAAAGTAAAGAAATAGAACCCTATAGTTTAAAAACAATTATTAATAGATTTTCTCCTAAAGAATCTAATATATCAACTCAAGATTTAAAAGAAGAAATAAAACAAATAAAAGTAGATATAAAAAATTTACAAGTAGAAAATGCTAAATTAAACATAAAATTTATGATGCTAGAACAAAACGATAATCAACTCAAAAATTTAGAAGAACTAAATAAAAAAATAGCCAATGAAGCTTTAGGAATCACAGAAGAAAATTTCCTAAATGTAATCTCTAGAATAGAATTTCAAAAATGGCATATTAATATAAATTTAATCATAAACAAAGAATTCCATATAAATACTTGGGCATTAGTAGATTCAGGAGCTGATCAAAATTGTATTCAAGAAGGAATAATACCAACTCAATACTATGAAAAGACTAAAGAACATTTATATGGAGCTAACAGAAATAAACTTCAAATAAATTATAAACTTTCAAATGTAAATATATGTAATAAGGGATTCTGTCTAAGAAACTCATTTATACTCGTAAAAAATTTAAATCAAAAGATAATATTAGGAACTCCTTTTATTACCCAAATATATCCATTCAATGTGGATAGTGAAGGTATAAAAACTAAAAATTTTGATACAGAAATCTGTTTCCCATTTATCCAAAAACCTCAACAGAAAGATATTGATTTATTAAAAAATTATTCCATCTCAAAAGATATTATGGTAATCCAAAAGAAAAAACATTTACATTTTTTAACAAAAGAAATAAACTATAAGAGGATTGAAGAAGAACTACAAAATCAGACTAATATCAAAAAAATAAAATGCTTTCAAAATCTATTTGAAAAAGAAGTATGCTCTGAACTACCAAACGCTTTTTGGAATAGAAAAAAACATATAATAGAATTACCTTATGAAAAAGATTTTAATGAAAGAAATATACCTACCAAAGCCAGACCTATACAAATGAATAAAGAATTATTAGAATACTGTAAACAAGAAATAGATACTCTATTAAAGAAAAAACTCATTAGACCAAGTAAATCTCCATGGTCTTGTGCTGCTTTCTATGTTCAAAATCAAGCAGAAATAGAAAGAGGAGCTCCAAGATTAGTAATTAATTATAAACCTTTAAATAAAGTATTACAATGGATAAGATACCCTATACCTAATAAAAGAGATCTAATCAAAAGACTAAATGGAGTAACTATATTTTCAAAATTTGATATGAAATCAGGATTTTGGCAAATCCAAATCACTGAAAAAGATAGATATAAAACTGCATTCACAGTACCATTTGGTCATTATGAATGGAATGTAATGCCATTTGGATTAAAAAATGCACCTTTAGAATTTCAAAATATAATGAACGATATACTAAATCCATATACAAAATTCACTATTGTATACATAGATGATGTACTAGTGTTCTCAAAATCTATAACAGAACATTTTAATCATTTAAACAAATTCTTAAAAATACTAAAAGAAAATGGATTGGTAATTTCAGCTACTAAATTAAAATTATGTCAAACAAAAATCAGATTCTTAGGATTTGATATTTACCAAGAAACAATTAAACCAATAAGCAGATCAATAGAATTCACTGATAAATTTCCTGATGAAATCAAAGATAAAAAACAATTACAAAGATTTTTGGGATGTCTAAATTATGTATCAGACTTTATTAAAAACCTAAGAACTACTTGCTTACCATTATATCAAAGACTCAGAAAAAATCCTCCACCATGGAATGAAAATATGACACTTATTGTTAAAAATATTAAAGAAAAAATTAAAAACCTTCCATGTTTGGGAATCCCTAACCCTTTAGCCGATTTAATAGTAGAAACAGACGCATCTGACATCGGTTATGGAGGAATATTAAAACAAAAAGAACAAGAAAAAGAACAATTAATTAGATATTGTTCAGGAATATGGATTGCTTCACAAAAGAATTATTCAACAATTTAAAAAGAAATTTTATCCATAGTATTATGCATATTTATTTTCCAAGATGACTTATTTAATAAAAAATTCTTATTAAGAATCGATTGTAAAAGTGCCAAATATATTTTAGAAAAAGATGTTCAAAATATAGTTTCTAAACAAATCTTTGCCCGATGGCAAGCCTTATTGTCAAACTTTGATTTTGAAATTGAATTCATAAAAGGAGAAAATAACTCTTTACCTGATTTCTTATCTCGTGAATTTTTACAGGGAAAGATTTGATGGCATCTCAAAAAGGAAAAGAACTAATGACACCACAAAAAGAATGCAACAGAAAAACCAAATCATCCTATGCCATGAATATACCAATTACTCCTAACAAATATGAACCACTCAAATCCAGTTCATCCAAAACTGTTCATTCACAACTCGTATCTCCAAATACTTTCCTATTACCACAACCCCAAGAAAGATTTGCTCCAAATTACCTCCAAGCACTACAAGTTCAACCTCCAAAATCACCAGCCACTATTACTAGTAAACCTGTTTTTACACTTCTTGGAACCCTTCCTACCAAACCATCACAAACAAAAAGCCAAGGCCCAATAACTAAACCTTTCGTCAAAAGTATTAGCTATATTGAGCCAGAATACGGAAATGAACTTAAAACAATTGTATCCAATATATTTCCAAAAGATTTTCTATTCATCCCAGACTCCCTAGAAAAAAACAGAATATTCTATGAGTTCATTCTTGTAGACACTGATTCGGTTGAAATAGTGCATGTTGAAGATCCCAGATACCCTGGCAAATACTCTTATTCCAAATGTAAAATCCTAAAAGTATTAACCTTATCTGAATGGAACATGAACCCCTATACTGAAAAAACATTTTCTTATCCCTTTCAACCAACCGGATTCAACTATCATGACTATCAAAAAGCATGGCAACATGCCTTTTTATATTCAAATTATCACCACTCTTGTTTTTTCCATTTTCATAATGATATACCAAGAAAATTCCCTCATTGGTTTTACCAATGGTGGAAATACTTTGGAGCATCAGAACTTGCCTATCCCCCAACGATCCGCGAAGGTTTCGAAACTTTTCAAAAAAATTATCACTCTCAAATCATACCAAAATTAATGTCATTCACTCTCATGTTCAAAATACCCTGGATAATCTATTGGGATTTTGACATTGTTGACCGTAATGCTGCAGAACCACCCATACTGACAAAAAGATGGAAAGTAAAATGGTGGAAAAGTTTTCCACTCCAACAAGCATGTCAAAACACAGTATTACAGAAACTAGCCGAAACTACAATTACCATTCCTACTCATTCATCACCTTCTATATTCCTTTCATCCAAACATCAGTTACAAGCTAAACTAGCAAGTGCTTCGTCAAAAGATGAGTACAAGAAAAAACTAAAAGAAACACTTTCTCAATTGGATGCAGATGAAGTAGCATCATCAGCAACACCACAAAATTCTGATCCAGATTATGATCCAGATATGATAGCAGAATTATATCCGGATCTAAAATAAAAGAAAAAACAAATGTCTCTCCAGAGATAAAAAAAAAAAAAAAAAATATTTAATATGAAAAAATCTTACAGTCGAAGACAATCAACCATCTCAGCACACAGAAAAATCATCCAAAGAAGACAACAATTCAAAAAATCAAACAGATGGCATGACACGTGGAAGACTCTCAGTCTATCAGACAAGATAAAAACCCACCTCTTCAAAATCAAGCTTTATCATCAACGACAAAAGCAAAACAAGTGGAAAAACTTACATCGATCAGCTAAATCCTATGTACATCTCAGCAATCAAGAATACAGAAGAAACACAGCTGCAACGCAACATCGGAAAAGGACGAACTTCGAAAAATGTAGAATCTGTAAAATCTTATCTTTAGATTTTCTAAAAGTAGTACTAAACTCTCCCTATAAATAGAGGGGTTTTCCCTCCGATGAATGTAAGCAAGAATCTCCTGTACAACAATCTCTCAATGCAATAAAAGCTTAAGTTTCCCTTTGTAAGTTCTCTTTCAAAAATGTCTTTCATTTTCAAAGAATTATCTTACTGTTTCTCTGAAATAAAAACTAATAAACTTTCTGATTTATATGAATTAAAAGCAGAACTATCTTCTAAATGTGATGATATTCAAAAATCTTATATTGAAAATCTTTATAATGAAATAATGGGTGAAAGTATAATTCCAATCTCTAATACTGAAACTCCTTTATGGAATGAAGATTTAATAAAAATTGAACTTTTCACAAATATGATAGAAGCCACGAATAAAACTATTCAAACTATTATGCATACCATTAATCAGTATGAAGAAAATGTTGAGAGCCAGAAAAAGAAACAGAAGATAGAAAAATATAAAAAATTAAAAGGAATCATCACTAATCCAACTACCACCATAAATCCAAACAACCTCACTTCAACTTCGCTTGAACTACCTCCAAATCTGATCTTCCCTGTACGAGCAGGATCCAACCGACAAATGATCGAAGAAACTAATAAAATTATAAACACTCCTATCTCTCCACTTCAACATGAACATGAACAACTACGTCCATCCTCCTCAACTATGCCAGCTCCCTCTTCTACTTATGAAGCTCACTTGCTAGATCTATTAGCTCGAAATACAGAACATTTAAATAAAGCCTGATCAACTGCTGTATTTTCCTTTGTAATTACTGCCATTTCTTTAGAATCAGTAGGCACCTAGCCCGGAGTCATCAGGTTGCTGGTCCAATCCGGCTAGGGCTGGAGGTTAACTAGGGTGGATCTGACAACGTCTTGCCCTAGACGTGTCTTCCTCCACTTCATGGACCTCTGGATCTCCCTATAAGCGAACCTTGGGGAAGGACGGAGTGTCAAGGTCTTGCCCATAAGCGTACCTTGGGTGAGACTTCTCTTACGAAGGTAGACAGGAGGCCTAAGCGTACCTGGCCTCTATAGCACGTCTGCACTGTGAGAGTGGAATATCCTTGAGCTGATGACCAACTAGACCTAGACGCAACCCGCGGAATCACTTTGCTAAGACTCTTTCCTATCATCTGATTTACCCCTCTTGTGATACTATTTTATTGCCTTTAGATAATTTTTACTCTATTTCGTTCACTTCTTAGCTTTAGTATCCAAATCTCGCTGGTTAATTTCATTAGCCAGCCCCAAACCCCCCCAGTGTTACTTGTTACTGTTTAGACCTGGACATACACTACGAATAGAATATTACCATTAATCCTTGTGGTTCGACTCTGATTTGCCTTATACACATTTGTTGTGCATTTTGCTAGCAAAAAATATTACTTTTGAGTGACGATCAAATTTTGGCGCCGTTGTCGGGGATTGACGGTTCTAATATTTTGTTTTTCCTTGTATGACCAGGAGATCTGCTTTAGATCTACTGCCTTACGATCCAGAGCTTACTAGGACAGAAAGAGAACTCCGAAGGCAAGCCAGAGGATTATCTTCTCTCCGGAGTAGAGCTCTTGTCCCTCTTCTCGACAGAAATCTTTCAGATCTTGATACACTTCAAAGCCTGTTTCAGGAAGAAATCGCATCTTTACATCGAGCCCTCGACAGTGTTGAGTCTATCCAGCCCCCGACATCTGAAATGGAAGATCCACCACCACCTCCTCCTGGAGGAAATGAGGACGTAGTTCCTCCTGTTGCTCAGACCATCGATGATCTTAATGCCGCCCCAGAAGCGCCCAGTAGCTGCATCGATTGGCCTGAAGTACCTCACGACTGGACACTCAAGTCCGCTGTCATGCACCATCTCCCTATTTTTCGAGGTGCTACCAAGGAAAATCCTCATCGCCATCTTTAGTAGCTCCATTCTATTTACGAGGCAATGAAACCTACGAATGTCAGTATCGAGCAGGCCAAGCTCCGAGCTTTTATGTGGTCACTCAAAGATTTAGCCCTCGACTGGTTTTATGATCTCCCTCCACGTTCGATCCACTCATGGGCTGAGATGACAAAAGCTTTCACGGATAAGTACTACCCTGCATCCAGGGTGATGGTGACAGTCAAGCAACTTGTATCTATTCTTCAGAAAGAAGACGAGACCCTTGACCAGTACTATGAACGCTTCAAGCGTATGCAAGCCTTGTGTCCCTCTCATAACCTGACCGAGGACGGTCTTGTTCAGTACTTCGCCGAAGGACTGAGACCCCATGATAAAGCCTTGTTGCATGCAGCCGCTAATGGATCCCTTAGTGCTCTCACTCCAGCTGCCGCCAAGGCCATAATTGAGCTCATGGCTAAAAATGCCATTCTATTGGGAGGGGCAAGTAGCAACCAGAGTGCTCAGGTAGCCGCTATGCAAGGGCAACTGACTTCTATCCAGGGCATGCTACATACCATGACGTCTCAACAGCCGATCCAGGTCAAGGCATGCCAAATTTGCAATTACACGGATCACCCCACGGATGCTTGTCCTCATATCTCGGACGAGATCCAAGTGAATGCCGCTGGGTATTACAATTCACCCCCTGGCCAGAACTACAACCAGGGCTGGAAACAACCAAGCCAGGGTGGGTACCCAGCCCTCAACAACCAAACTCTAATCAACAGCAACATCCTTATGGTAACCACCCCCCTCCTCTCAACATGCAGTACTTTACACCTCGACCACCGTACCCTAACTAGCAATACCAACCCTCACCACAAACAAATCAACCTTTTCCTTCACCTCCACCACCCGAAGATTGCACTAAATACAAAGACATCATCACGGAAATGCAAAAACAGATGGGTACCATGGCAGCCGAAATGAAAGAATTAAAGAACAGAGGCAGGCTCCCTGGACAAACCGAAGCAAACCGCAAGCATGAGGCTTGCGCTGTCACTCTCCGCAGTGGGTGTGAATTGCCATCCATAGTGAGTCCAGATCTCAACGCCGAACAAACAGTCGAGCTCGGGATTAAGCCAAGAAAAAATGAGACAATTCCAGATGTCATGATTGACAGAATACGATCTCCTAGAGGTTCTCCGAGGAATGACAAGAAGCCCCCAGAATTCACTCAAGAATACATTCATAAGATCCTTGAGCCTCCATTTCCCCAACGGTTGGTCAAATCGAAAAAGGAGAAGGATGACCGAGAAATATTTGATATGTTCAGTAAGGTTCTTGTCAATATCCCTTTGATTCAAGCAATCAAAAATGTGCCCCGTTATGCCAAGTTCCTCAAAACTCTTTGCACCAACAAATGTCATTTGGCCAAGGTCAACAAGATAAGTGTGGGAGCAAATGCTACTGCCCATATCCAACAGAAATTGCCTCCGAAATGTAAAGATCAGGGTATGTTTGTTATTCCATGTAAGATTGGATTGATCGAACTTGGAAAAGCTATGTGCGATCTAGGCGCAGGCATAAACGTTATACCTTTGACAGTTTATAACAGTCTAGGCCTAGGTCCATTGAAGGAAACCCGCCTTGTTATCCAGTTGGCCGACCGATCCATTGTCTACCCTGAAGGTATTCTAGAAGATGTCCTCGTGCAAGTAGGAGATTTTCTATACCCTGCTGATTTTTATGTTATTACCATGGCTGAAGGAGAATCAACCAAGCCTTCGGATATTCTCCTTGGACGCCCGTTTCTCGCCACAGCGCATGCCAAGATTGATGTTCATGATGCATCGATTACTCTCAAATTTGATGGCGAGATCATCAAATTTGATATGATTGAAGCTATGCGACACCCTACTGATTTTGCCAGCGTTAACTTCGTCGATGTTATTGACTCCTGTGTTGAGGATGTTTCCGATCCAGCCCTGGACAACCCCCTCCGACTTGCCCTCGAGAAAAGTATTACTTCAGAAGCACTCGAAGGGATTGCCATCGTGCACGTTACCACTCCAGAACTTCATTCTGTGGTCGCATCCCTTGACGCTCTACCTATTGATCATTCGACATCTCCAGCCCTCGCTCCCTATAGTGCTGAGCATGTCAAGCTTCCTTCTTCTATCATTCAAGATCCCACCCTAGACCTGAAAGAACTACCTTCACACCTGAAGTATGCCTATCTTGGTCATAACAAGACCCTTCCAGTGATTGTCTAGAACAAATTAAGTGAGAAGGAAGAAATAAAATTGATCGATCTATTGAAAGAATACAAGCAAGCTATCGGCTGGACTATTGCCGATATCAAGGGCCTGTCTCCAGCCCTGTACACCCACCGAATCTATCTTGATGATACCAACAAAATAGTTCGTCAGCCTCAACGTCGGTTGAACCCTCCCATGATGGAAGTAGTGAAGAAAGAAGTGCTGAAATTATTAGATGCTGGTGTCATCTACCCCATATCTGATAGCCCCTAGGTCAGCCCTATCCAGGTCGTGCCAAAGAAATCTGGCATTACCATCACTCCAGGCCAAGATGGTGAATCCATCCCAATCCGAATCTACAATAGCTGGAGAGTGTGTATTGACTATCGGCGTCTCAACGCTGCCACAGGGAAGGATCATTTCCCGCTTCCATTCATCGATCAGATGTTGGAACGTCTCGCGGGCAAGACACACTACTGCTGTCTAGACGGCTATTCCGGATTCCATCAGATCCCAGTTGCTCTGGAGGACCAGGAAAAGGCCACCTTTACTTGCCCTTTTGGAACCTTCGCGTATCGCCGAATGCCCTTTGGTCTTTATAACGCCCCCGCTACTTTCCAGCGCTGTATGATGAGTATCTTCTCAGAATTCGTCGAGGACGGTATCGAGGTCTTTATGGATGACTTCACGGTATATGGGAATTCTTTCCACGAATGCATCTCCAATTTGAGAAAAGTCTTGCGCCGATGTGTTGAGACCAATCTAGTCCTGAACTTTGAAAAATGCCACTTCATGGTCGATCGAGGTCTCGTCCTTAGTCACATTGTATCCAGCAAAGGAATCGGAGTTGATAAGGCCAAGGTCGAGGTGATTGAATCCCTTCCATACCCATCAAGTGTGCGGGATATTCGATCCTTCCTCGGACATGCCGGGTTCTATCGACGCTTTATTAAGGACTTCTCGAAAATCTCCAGACCCATGTGCCGACTACTGCAAAAAGACGTGGAGTTTCTATTCAATGAAGAATGCAAGGCTGCGTTTGATCTGCTGAAAAGCAAACTCATTTCTGCTCCTATCATTCGAGCCCCCGACTGGACCCTTCCATTTGAAATTATGTGTGATGCAAGCAACCAGGCCCTGGGCGCCGTTTTGGGTCAGAAGAAAGACAAAGAAACCTATGTTATCTATTACGCGTCTAAACTTCTGGATCCAGCCCAACAGAATTACACCACTACCAAAAAAGAGCTCCTAGCAGTTGTCTATGCCCTGGACAAGTTCCGCTAGTATCTCCTTGGGACTCATGTTATAGTGTATTCTGATCATTCTGCTCTCCAGTGCTTGTTGACCAAGGCTGATGCCAAGCCACGTCTCATAAGATGGATCCTCTTGCTCCAAGAATTTGATGTTTTAATCAAGGACAGGAAAGGATGCGAGAATCTTGTGGCCGACCATCTCAGCAGGCTTCCAGCCCAAGACGACAATTCCAAGGAACCCATCCGAGATACCTTCCCGGATGAGTACCTTTGTCTAGCCCAAGCTGTTCAGTACCCATGGTTCTCAGATATAGCTAACTTTTGTGCCACTGGATCTTTTCCAGCAGATGCTTCAGCTTCAGAGCGAACTCACATTCAGAAGCAGTCCAAGTATTACATATGGGATAGCCCATATCTCTGGAAACATTGTTCAGACCAGATCGTTAGGCGGTGTGTTACACTTGATGAAGTGCCCTCGATCCTAAGATTCTGTCATTCCTCAACAGAAGGACGCCACTTTGCATCAAAGAAGACGGCCCTCAAGGTGTTGGAGGCTGGATTCTATTAGCCCTCAGTCTTTAAGGATAGCTACATGTATTGTGCGTCCTACCCTAGATGTCAGGTCACGGGTAATATAGGTGCACGAAACCAGATGCCCTTGACGAGCATTATCTCTTGCGAAATCTTTGATCTATGGGGCATCGACTTCATGGGCCCGCTTCCGAACTCCCATGGTAACACGTATATCCTCCTTGCTATGGACTATGTCTCGAAATGGATTGAGGCTAAGGCCACTAGGACTGATGATTCCAAAGTGGTAGTCGAGTTCTTACGCACCAACATCTTTAGCCGGTTCGGAGTCCCTAGAGCACTTATCAGCGACCGCGACACTCATTTCTGTAACCGTGTTGTAGCATCTCTATTGACCAGGTATGGAGTCACCCATCGGGTCTCCACAGCTTACCACCCCCAGACAAATGGTCAGGCAGAGGTGTCTAACTGGGAGATTAAAGCAATCTTGGAAAAAACGGTCAACCAGTCCCGAAAGGATTGGAGTCTGAAGCTAAATGATGCTCTTTGGGCGTACCGTACAGCCTACAAGACCCCGATAGGGATGAACCCTTATCGCCTTGTCTATGGTAAGCCATGCCACTTACCCGTCGAGATCGAACACAAAGCTTTTTGGGCAATTCGCAAGGTTAACATGGATCCAGGCTAGGCCGGGCAGCAACGCCGCTTACAAATTCAAGAGCTCGAGGAGCTCTGAAGCGACGCCTATGAGAATGCCCTGATTTACAAGGGTAAGACCAAAGACTACCATGACAAGATGCTGACACCAAAGTTCTTCGAAATTGGCCAGAAAGTTCTACTCTACAACTCCCGGTTGAGACTCTTCGCTGGCAAGCTGAAATCCAAATGGACTGGTCCCTACCTAGTCACTACTATTTTTGATCATGGTGCTGTCGAGATCCAGAGCATAGATACAGGAGTTCTATTCAAGGTCAATGGCCACAGGCTCAAGCCCTACTACGAAGGATTTCGTCCCTTCACCATCAACAAGATGGGGTTGGAGGATCCTCCCATCTCGCACTAGACTCCGTTGAGAACGTCCAGGCCTGGACGTCAATACCAAGGCCAACTGAACGGGCATTCCAAATGTCATTCCCCTCTCTTTCCCTTCTCTTTATTTTCTTGCCCTGAACATGCATTTAATTTCCTGCCTGATTGTATAATTTATGCCCATGCATGCGTTTTTGTTTTAATTAATGTGAATTTAATTTGTTTCTCTTTTTCCCATACATGCCATTAATTTCCTTGTTTCCTTTCCATGTTTATCCATTTATTATCTTTATTTTTATTTTCCCTCTTTCCCTTTTCTCTTTTCGTCTTCATGTGCATTTGAAATTTGAATTCACTTACCTTTTTGTAGGAGGACACTGACAAGGGGCGCTACGCCAAACCCCAGTGCGCCACGTCCACACTGTGTCAGACGCGGATCGTGTCTGACAGTGTGATTCCCTCCATCTGTCTCTATCTCTTCCCATCCCTCTCCTTTTTACGCCTGGTCAGCCTCACTTCTCTCACATATCCCTTTCACCCAAACAACTCACCGTCTCTACCACCTCTTTCTTCTCTCTTTTTCACCTCACCACCAACCTTTCACCATGGTAAGAGTGAAGAAGATGGCCCACAGAAACACCCCGGGCTCCAGCCCCAACGCTCCACCTCATAGCCCCGTGGTTTCTTCTTCCTCTACTACACATAGTGAAAACCCATCTCCTTCACCCTCTCTCACTCTACCTCCACCTACTACTCCCACCTTACAACCTCCAGCCACCGAGTCCGCCGCCGCCGCCGATTCTCCTAGAAAGGAGCCCGACGCCACCACTGTCGTTCCTCAACTCTCACCCATGACCACATTCGGCAAATCCAGGGCTCCAGTGCGTCACCCCACCACCAAAAGCTCTCGCCCCACGAAAGCCAAGGCCTCTCCCGCGGCCAAACGTGAACTCACGGTGTCGGAGGTGCTGAAAGAGGTTCTCATCTCTGGATCTGATGGGGAAATTGAATCCCTTTGTTCTGAGGTTGCCCCGGAGCTTGAAGTTGAAGGGAAGGACGTCATGCATGTCAGTGGCGATGGAAGAGAAGAAAGAGAGGACGTCGAGGGCGCCAGCAAAGAGGCAACCGAGTCTGGCCCAGTTGAGCAAACCCCTGAGCCTAAATCCACGGCGAAAGTTCCACCAGCGCCGGAGGATGAACCCACTCTGACTACCCAGAAGCGCAAAACACCACCATCCAGCAAGGGGAAAGCCAAGGTCTCGACTGCCAAAAAGGCCAAGCCCTCTGTCGAGGTCTCGACACCGTCTTCCGCGTCCACCCCTCAACCTTCCCAGGTGACTTCTATCCCTTCTGCTGGTTGGGTTAAGTTTAATGACAAGCCGTCTTTAGATAGGCTGGCTGTGTTGCTCCCGAAAGGCGTGCGCCTTTGTGCACGCCTGGATATGAGTTTTCTTGAAAAGATGCATGTAGGGTCAAGAGTTAAGGAGTTTATTGCCAATATTGGGTGGGAAGTGTTGTTCTTCCTCGAGCATCTGAACTTTGTCGAGCTCTCCCTAGAGTTCTTTACTTCATTTTGGACTGTCTCTGAGCATTTTAAGTCTAGAGGTAAGATTGCCCCTGATTTGTCTGCCCCGGAAGCTATTAGTTTTAGGTTGATGAAAAAATGGCTCCCCATGTCTATTGATGAATTTAACTGTGCCTTGGGTTTTGTTACTGCTTCTGATTTGAGCTCTGATACATATACATCGGCTTTGACTAATTACCCTGATGACTTTGATGGTAATTCGGCGTTTCGGAAGCTAACTGGTAAACCCAATGCCACCTTTAGCCCGAAATCGGCCAAAGCTCATGAAATCAGTGATCCTTGCCTGCGCATCTTGCACCGATATCTGGCCCTTACCTTCGCAGGTAAGCATATTTCTTCAGGCCAGCTGTCGTTGCAAGAATTGTTCTTTTTATGGTGCATGTATAAAAAACGTAGAGTTAACTTAGGCTTTTGGGTTGCCACCACTGTCACTGGTGTTCAAAACAATAGTCGAGGCCCCGCCTTTGGTTCTCTTATCACTCTGCTTGGCATTAATTTGCGCGGTCTCGACCTTGCTAAGCATAGCTCTTTAACCCCTGTCCCGGACACAGTTCTGGACCTCAGAACTCTTGACCGGATGGGGCACCTTTGTCTCTCAAGCAAATTTTTGACTTTCAGTACAGTTTGCACCAGCCAGAAAGAGCAGGTTTTTAGAGCAAAGCACGGTGGCAAGTTTACTTGGCCTTTAGAAGCGCAATCTTCTACTCAACACCCTCCAGACCCAGCTAGTAGTTCCCGCCCAACAGCGACTCCAGCCCCCGATATCACTCCTATGTCCATCAATGCTCCAGCCCTTGAAAGGCTCCTCCACGCAATCCTTACTGAACTCCGCGGTCTGACTACTAAAGTCACGCGCCGCAATCTTCCCCCCCATTAAGCCCGCCCTGAACAATCGTTCCACCCTCGTGGAGGGTTTTAAATTTCTGTCTTGTACTTTTCTTTAAATTTGAACTTCTGTGTTTGTGTGCCCTTCTCGCATTGAGGACAATGCGAAGCCTAGGTGTGGGAAGGGACTTTATCCTTGCTTGCTTTTTAATTTTTGTGTGTGAATACATGTTTATTTTCATGTGTGTTGCATGATTGCATGATGCGGATTTTCTCGGATTTTTTCTAGCTATCTTTTTGCACTGCCAGTTTTGTTTTAAAACTCCCCCCCAAGGCATGGACACACACTTCCAGCTTGCACACATGAAAAAGGTCCTTTTTATCAGTCTAGGCCTAGTCACGCAGTCTTTGCCTGTTGCCCCTTATGTCCACATCTAGGTCTGGATAGTTGCAATCAAAATTGAACCTTGTGAGCATGATTGAGCCTCAACGATATATTTTTGTTCATGTGTGAATAGTTGCATGGCTTAGCAAAGCACTAAATTTGCATGATATTCCTGGGTACGGACACCATTAGTCATAGGAAAGCGTCGAAATGACAAAAGACTTTGTAAAAATTTCTTTTTGCTTCTCTTCTCCTTTGTTTTTCGCCATCTTCTTCTCTCCATCTCTAGACCCCGACACCCCCTTCTCACCCTATTTTCTTAACCATTTGAGCTGATTCATTCATCTTTTCCTTGGCAGGTGAGGTAGAGTTCGAAGAGGGCAATGTCGAGGGCTAGACAACACAACCAAGCCGAAGTGTGGGGAAGATACATTAAAATCGCAGTGCTGAAAGCAGGAAAAAGGGCCAGCAACATCAGAATGAAAAAAAAAATGGAAGCAATAGCAGAAATGTCTCGCCCTAGCCATGAGAAATCCAAGCATCCAAGGTTCGTAGCCTCTTCCGAAAAAAATAAAAATAAAAAAATAAAAAATAAAAGCAATAAATGATCGAGGCACGAACATAAGTGAGCAAAGAACCTGCCAGCATATTATCAAAGAAAGAAACTCCCCTCTCCAGAAGAAGTACCAGTTGTCAAGCCCTCATCCTCCGTCCAACCCTCGATGAGCGCTACCTCACCAATTTGCTTCTTTCAGCCAAGGAAACATTCCGAGTTTCATTTCATCTCTCATCTCTTCCTTAGCCACCTCTTTCACTGTTCTTTCTTTCCCCCTATTGCAAAGTCTTTTAGATCAAATGATTGCCTATGCATGTGGATCGCTACTCGAATTGATGTGCAAATTGTGTGTTCTGTTGTGTAATTGCATTAGTTTGAGTGACTTAAACACATGAACCCTGCTTATGAGAGCGAGTGTAAACATGACCTATGAGGATTGCTTCTGTTTGGGCTTGGATGTGGAAAAGTTTAATCTCTAGGGTCGTTATCCTTTTGGTTTAACGCAGGTGTGCATCTAGGCAAGGTCTGTTGTGTCGCAGCTTGGTCTGATCCTAAGGATCCTTGCTCTTGTGTCTCGTTGGATGTGTGTCGTGTGTGTCTTGGGGTGGTTTTAAGTTTTGATTGATACTCGAGGGCGAGCATTGGGCAGTGTGGGGATGTTTGATATGCGTGTGTTTTCTAGATATTTTCTCTTTAATTTTGCATATTTTCCCTCCTTGATGCTACTAACTTGCTCTGTTTTCAATACTTTTTGCCATATCTAGCCCTGGAGGAGAAAAAGACAGAAAGCACACGCCTTGGGATGGAATTGAGCAGCTTTGGAAGTTCTCCAGTCTTCGTCGCGGCCTAGACGTATTTCCTCAGTCGAGCCCTAGATGCGCGCATTCGTGTCCAGCCCGGGACTATCTGTGAAGCCGAAAAGTGCTGCGTTTTGCCCTCGATCAGAAGCCGCACGTGCTTGCAATCCATCTTGGAGCGCACGAAGAGAGACGCCAGCGAGATTCCTCTCTGATCCCTTTTGAGCGTCCTAGGAATATTCTCCCTAGGACGTGGTCCAGCCCAGCTGTCCCTTTCCTCCCATTTTGTCTTCTTCCCTTAGCTGGATTTGTCCCCTAGTTAGCTTAGGGTTGTATATAAACAGTAACTTTAGGATTTTTAGGGTAAGCAACATTGGTAGGAGGCAGAAATCAGCATACTTTCTATTTTTTGGGATTTGTTCCTCCATCTTCAAGCTGTAGCCGCCGGCCAGCCTTACTCTTTCACCGGAGCTTTTCAGCTCCGGCTGGTATTTAATAGTTTTCTTCCCATTTTCTTGTTTTCCTTTTATGCTTGCTATTGAATCTATTTATAATTATGTTATTATGAGTGTGAGTAGCTAGATCTCTTTGTCTTAGCAAAGGTTTTTCCAAGGGTTGCAAGGGTAGTTGAGAAGCCTTAATGTTCTTCATAAACTCTTATGCGTGTATTCAATCTCTTGCCATTTTACTGTTATATTGCACTAGATCTATAAAAGCCTGATCAACTGCTGTATTTTCCTTTGTAATTACTGCCATTTCTTTAGAATCAGTAGGCACCTAGCCCGGAGTCATCAGGTTGCTGGTCAATCCGGCTAGGGATGGAGGTTAACTAGGGTGGATCTGACAACGTCTTGCCCTAGACGTGTCTTCCTCCACTTCATGGACCTCTGGATCTCCCCATAAGCGAACCTTGGGTAAGGACGGAGTGTCAAGGTCTTGCCCATAAGCGTACCTTGGGCGAGACTTCTCTTACGAAGGTAGACAGGAGGCCTAAGCGTACCTGGCCTCTATAGCACGTCTGCATTGTGAGAGTGGAATATCCTTGAGCTGATGACCAACTAGACCTAGACGCAACCCGCGGAATCACTTTGCTAAGACTCTTTCCTATCATCTGATTTACCCCTCTTGTGATACTGTTTTATTGCCTTTAGATAATTTTTACTCTATTTCGTTCACTTGTTAGCTTTAGTATCCAAATCTCGCTGGTTAATTTCATTAGCCAGCCCCAAACCCCCCCAGTGTTACTTGTTACTGTTTAGATCTGGACATACACTACGAACAGAATATTACCATTAATCCTTGTGGTTCGACTCTGATTTGCCCTATACACATTTGTTGTGCATTTTGCTAGCAGAAAATATTACTTTTGAGTGACGATCACCCCCCATTGTTTCTTTTATTGTTTTACTTTATATCTGGCCTTGTCTAGTGTATGTCTTCACCATTCTCTATGGATCGAACCTCTTGCCACTGTCTTCAACCTTTTTTTGTTGCATGTGATAAGTTGTAATTATTTGATCGTGCCCTCGACAAGCACTCATCAGTGGGTTTGATAACAATATCCCTAGCGATAAGGGCATTTTCGTCTTCTACCTCGCATTGGGGAAAAGCTGCTCCTACCACCCTGATATGAGCTTAAAGGCTCAAGCTCGTCCTTATGCCTTACCCGGACCAGCCTTGGATCTCACGGCAAAAACTAGCACATTAGGGACTGTTTTGGTGATCAAGTCAGCCGGCCTTCCTAGGTTTAAATGAAGGGTTATTTTAAGGTTTTCTCATGTAATAATTCTCAAGCGATAAATAGAAGGAGATAGCCTCTTTTATAGCTTGTCTTTGATTTGAATGTTATTTCTCTTTGGCCAAATCAGTAGAGTAAACTAGTGTAATTTAGGGTTCTTGGTAACCAGGGCTGCTAGAGCTGAATACCATTATTTATCCATCTCTTCTTGTAATTAAGCTCCTTAACCTTTGTTCTTAAGGGGTAAATTCTATTAAAGAGAGATCCTTAACTAGTTTGTAGAAAGGTTGCTTGTTCTTATGATCAAGAGGGTTTTCTAATTAGTTAAGTTCTTATTATGTTCATCCGTTCCATCTCTACCAAACAACCATCAAGCCGCTGCATATAACTCCTTAAACACCAACTTCAGCCATTAAACTCACCAAGGTTTCCCCTCTCCATCTCCATCCAAGGCACCTATATCCATTGTCAAGACCAACCTCTCACAAGAGGACTAGATCCGGCTCAAGAACAACAATTCGGCCTCCTTCTATCCAAAACAGAAGTAGCTTTATCATTTGGTAGTGGAGCTCCAGCTGTTCTCTAGGTTGGTTCTTCTTGTTCATTTCCTCTTTTCCACCTCTAAAATCGCTTCCCCTTTGTGTTTTTATTTTCGTTTGTGTTGGACAGATTGTTTCTGTCCAGGAGTCAGTTTTTTAGTCTGTCTTCTTTTCTGTTTTGTGACTGTTTACTCGCCTAATAAATTCTGAAATTTTGTGTGCTGAAACTTCAATCTGATTAGAATAACTTTCATTTTTGGGTCAACTATTAAATCGGTGTATTTCTCATACTTTTTGACCTTGGAAGAAAAGTGTGCAGAAATCGCGCGAGAAAAACAGTTTTGTCTTGTGCGTCTATTTTCTGTGCCTTCCACTTAGAATTTAGTTTTTATTCCTTCTAGAAAGTTGTAGATCTGTATCTTAGGAGTCAGCCTGTTAATGTTCGTAAATTTTGGGCTACGTTTTCTATATTTTGGAGTCAGAAAGCGAAAGTCTGTTTGGTGTTCTTCAAAGTTCATCTTGTGTTCTTGATGCTTTTTGAGGTTTGATCTATTGTGAACCCAAAAATCCGAAAATTATGTGTTTGAATAATTAAAATCTTCATTTTCCTCCCCCAAACCGAATTAGTGTGATTGGTGTATGCATTTGGTTCATCCATGTGTAAGAACAAATGTAATGTGTGCCATGTGGAGCTTGTGGTCCCATTTTGTTGGTTTGTGTAGGTGTCCTCTAATATACTAGGTGCATATTAAGCCACATCACCTTCATTGCTAGCCTAGTATATCAAATAGGATATGCATAGAATATTCTTTTAGATATTTTATGAGCACATTCTTGCCACCTCACTTGACACTCACTTGACACATCACTTGCCACCTCCCCTATTTTTGCCACCTCATCACCTGTGCCACATCATCAAATTTTTAGCATTTAGTGAAAATCTCAAAACTTTCAAACTACTTGTCATACACTTATCTTCTTGAAAATACTTGTCATACACATACACAAGCTTCATTGAGCACTCTTCACTCACTTCAAAAAAAAAAAAAAAAAAAAACAAGAGGGATCAAAAGAAAAGATCAAATCCCTTATTCAAAAAAAGAGAGAAAGAAGAGTGAGTCAAAAGCAAGAGTCTCCTTGTGTATGTATGCATTGTTGAAGTGTAGTAGTTCATTTTGGGTGTGCATTTGTTTGAGTTTCGATTTTCCTTGTGATTGTTCAAGCATTCGGCTTCCTTGTGTCTTATTTTTCTTTTCTCGTTTCCGTGAGTCTCTTCTTATGTAACTTATGTCTTTGGTGTCTCCTTTTGTTTGTTCCGCACATACATACTCTACTCTAAGTCAATTTAGTGATCAAAATCAAGTTCTCTTTTTTGATCACTATTTCGGCCTCCCTTGCTTTCCTTGCCTAGCCTTGTTTTCCTTGCTTTCCTTGTGCTTTCGTTAGAGTCATTGCTAGCCTAAGTGTTTGGTTTGTGTTGGAAATTAGAGTGAGCGAAATTGGGAGCTTATTAGACTGTGAAACACGAGTGCAAACACGTGAGGGAGAGACTAATGTTTATTATAGCACTTGCATTTTGTTTTCTTTTGTAGGTAATTTTCTATGTCTTCTTGTTATTCGGAGGTTGAAGGGTCTTCTTGGGAAGAGAATTCTTGTTATTCTAGTGTCGCGCCCACGGTTACTAATGACCACTTCATTCCTTGTTATGATGGGCAACATTCTTTCGTTGGGCATGAGACACTGTATGGTACTAGCCCGTATATGGTTGATAGTGTGGCCTACCCGTGTGGTTCTTATGATGGGAGCGCCTATTCCGAAGGGTATGAGCCACAGTATGATCTTCGTGAGCCCTCACGACAATCTTATGGGTATGAGCAGCCGCACCACATTGATGAGCGCCCACACCGCCCCTCTCTCCCTTATGTGGCACCACCTCCATATGGTGCCCGTAGCTCATCACGCATGATAGAGGCACCGGTTGATCGCATCCTTTACCCTCACAGACGTGACTATGTTCCATATACACCACCATCATCACGCCGTGACCTTAGGCCTCCTAGGCTACGGATTCGAGGACGAATCGCCACGAAGGGGGAGAGGATGATACAAGCACTGTTTCACACGGACACGCCACACGCAGCAAAGGATTAGTGGCCATCTTATTGAAGGCGTTGAGGGCTGAAGAGACCAACACCGCAGCCTGAGACCATTGGGTGGTTTGTGTCCGCACCGGGAACACTATCGAGGAGCCTCACGGGTTGGCCGAGCCAGCCATGAAGTCTACCGCACCTAACCCTAGCATCCCGTGAGGATTCCCGCGTCCGCGCCCTAGCATCCCGTGAGAAGTCCTAGGCGCATTTGGAGCATGCCGTAAGTCACGCTTTTGGGATTTCTCCTTGTTTCAAGTCAGCCTTCCAGCCGGCCATTCAAGGGATAAATGAAGGGGTATTCAAGGGTTTTCCATGTAATAAGTCACTAACTATAAATAGAAGGAGATAGCCTCTTTTATAGTTTTGTCTTTGATTTTAATTGTGAGTTCATCTCCATATCAAGACCAAGTAGTTGGCTTTGCCTTAGGGGTCTTAAACCCAGTTTTCAGTCCAGCAATTAACACCTTTTTGCTTGATCTTGTTGATCAATTAAGGGAAGGTTTCGGTTGTTGATCCTTGTAAACATTTGATTACAAGTTATTTAATTGTTTTCCATAAATCCTTTTCGATATTCATCCATCTATTGCCACTGCCTTAAACACTCCCTAACATCCAAATATTCCGCACTCCTTCATCCTAATCCGTGTTCATCATCATCAAGTTCAAGTTATCATCCTCGCAAAGGAGACTAGATCCGAAGAGGCTCCACTATTCGGCCTCAATCCATTCAACGGAGGGTCAAATGATATCACCAATTGGGAAACACCTCGAGTTGGTGCACAATAACTTGGTCCCTTAACACATGTTGGGTAGGACTGGTCGTGAGATGAAGAGATAGAGATAAAAGGTGACTTGTCGTCAAGTCGATGATGTGTATCGACCAACGCCTCCTTCCTAGGATTTGTTATTTAATTTCCTTAGTTAATTAATAAAAATAAATAATAGGATGTAATGATTTTGCTTTTGAATATTTCCATTTGATTTGTAATTATCAACTAGATATATTTATTAAAAACTGATATGTGCCAAAACTGCTTAGTTTCTCGAGTAGAAACTCTATGTTTAAGCTTGCTTTGGGGATAAGAAGACAATAATGCGCATAGGACCCATGTGTCTCCATGGAAAAATAGTGGCAAACGATCAGTGGTCTCAACAGGTTGTTACACTCACGGTCTCTTGCTTGCGTTTGGGTGATCTTTTGCTCACCAAAATAGAAACTTTGGATCAAGATAGTCGTGTGATTTTCTTCTTCAAATGAGGATCTAGTTCAGTAAGTGATTGGTACAACAACACTCAAGATGACACACAACAAACAACACAAACAACAAGTGCGACAAAGAGTAACTTGGCCGAGACCAAGTATCTTGTTTTGGACAAGATTGAACCGAGAAAATAAAAATGTTATTCAATTCAAGGATGACTAAACAAAGGTGGAAATTAATGTTTTTACTTGACTTGAATGAAGGCTTCCTAACCTAGATAAACACAGAGATTGAGTCTGATTCAAAGGAAGGAGGAATATCTCTCAACTTAAACTTTCAACAATTTAGACTAAGTGTAAAAATGAAGAGTAAAGTTCTATTTATACAAAATTTGGCAAGGGATGGTCTTGAGGAGTGAATAGACTTGAGTGATGAATAGTAAGGCCCTTTGCCCTAGCATCCGTGCCTATTGCATGCGCTACTAGCCGGGTGCTATTTTATCTGAGTGTCTTGGCCTCATGGTTTGATAGGGCATATCGTGTGCCTCGCGTTGTTGTCCGCGCGTCTCACCCTTATCGTTTGCTAGGGTTTTGTTCGCCTCGGCATCGCCTCGGCTTGCGATAATGTTGATCATTCAATTTTCTTGTCCATGATCCCACGCCATTTGCTTCTCATGCTCTTTGGGAATAAGCATTGATAATTGTTCTTGCATGACTCTAGCACGTGTTCTCGTTATTGGCCCTTTGGGTACGGGTAATTTCTCATCCATACTTGTATCTCAAGTTGTCGGTGGTGATAAAATAGGAGAGACCACCGATTGGTGGTGATAATAATAGAAACCGGGTGAGGGTAATTATGTAATATGGTACCTGGACCGCAGTGAATTCAACTCGAGTAATTTTACTTCTAGTGTGGTTGATATGTGGGTCCTTCTCGTTCCTTCTGTAGGTACCTAAAAAGGACGTCGGGGGTCTCCCCGCCGTATACACTCCGACAATCAAATTAGTCGACAGTCATTACGAGTATATAATTAAATATATTATTTGTATGCTCAATTACACAATTAAACATATTTTGAGTAAATTACGATTGTGCCATTATGATTAATTTGGCTATGCTACTATTCACAATAATTATTATTGTGCCATCAATGAGGTACAACTTACTGTTGATCATCTCTTTACCTGCATCATACTCACTAGGCAGTACAGAGATGTGGATGATGTCATTGGTAGTTTGCTGCTTGGAGGATCCGATAGGTGGCGGCCAGTAACTTGCTTACTGTATGGAAGATATGTTATTGCTGGTAACTTGATTACTGTATGCCCTTCCGGTAACTTGATTACCGTATGGAAGATACGTTACTGCCGGTAACTTGATTACTGTATACCATTCCAGTAACTTGTTGCCGATATACTATAATAGGTAGCTTGAACTAATTGTTGGTGTCGGTGTGCTGCTGTTGTTGTCGTAGACGAGAGGCACCTAGGAGACGCTAGGCTCGTCATCGCTTTTGTAGCCATGATGGTGACGAAGAGGGAAGATGAATCTGCGCTTGGATGGAGAAGCAAGTGAAGTCATGTGCCGAAATGATAGAATTGTAAACTGTTGTTTCTATTAGAGGGGAGAGGAGCAACAAGACCATGTTGAGCGGGACTGCTGCGCGTGAAGGGTGGTAGTGAGATGGCAGCGGTTGGTCGCCAGCGGTGAGGTCGAGTGTATAGTGGGACTGGCTGCTTCGGCCTTAGAGATGAGAATTGATGTATGCATAATAATGTGTGGGATGAAGGTGATGACAGTAGGCATAAGATGATGGCATAACATGATGATGCCATAGCCCAAACCAGTGTCATTCTATCAATGGAGAGAGTTGGTGGGTGATACGAGCCCAATAGCCTGAGACACTAAAGGGCCCACGACTAGGAGCAAAGCCATGATCGCCTTGCTCATGAAGGCACTAAGGACCGAGGAGAGCAACACGGAAGCCTCAAGCCGCTAGAGCCTATGTGTCCATGCCAACGACTCGACTCGTAGCCTCATACCCGAGCCCGAGTCCAACAGCACACCCAAGGCTGCACCCAGCACTTCAGCCTCGACCACGCCTAAGCCCATCGCATCGGCCACATCTAAGTCCATCGTAGCGGCCTCGCAGGAGCCCAGAGCCTTGGCCTCGGCCACGCCCCGCGCCTCGGCCACGCATGCGCCCAACGCTTCGGCCTCCCCCGCACCAAGGCCACGCCCGAGCCCCGCACCAAGGCCGCGCCCGAGCCCTATCACACGGCCGCGCCCATGCCAAGTCACACAGCCGCGCCCGCACCCTGTCACACGCCAACACCCGCGCCCTGTCACACACCCAAGAGAGCCCGCGTGTCCCATGAGTGAAGCCCCTTTGTCCAAGGGTGTTAAGGGACTTTTCCCCTTGTAAATATCTTGCCTATAAATTGAAGGACTTAGCCTTCTTTTATAGTTTCTTTTGATTTTGAGATTTTCATCTTGAGCCATAAGCCAATCCTTAGACTAGCTTAGGAGGATCTTAGATCCATTCGTCCACCTCTTTCAAGGTGGCCGAATCATTTGCTTTCTCTTAGAGAAAGCTCGGTATTGTTAAGACTCGATCATTGCTTGTTGTTCCTTCAAGCTTGATCCGTTTGCATATATATAAACATCGTTTCCTTTTCATCTAAATATCATTTCCTTCACCTAAATATTCCGCTGCATCTTCCTTATTAAATATCATCAAACACCATCCGAACAACCATTCTTAAGCCAATCCACAATCCGACCGCGCATGAGACTAGATCCGGCCCTCACAAGCGACGTCTAAGCCAAGATAGGCGCTTGGACCATATCAAGTGGAAGCGGAGCGCGAATAGTCTCACGGTCACATTTCCACCACTTCCAAGGTATTCCTACGGTTCAAAAATCACCCCCTTATCTTCCTTGTCATTTTTGGTCATTTGGGTATTTTTGAGTTTTTGGCCGAGTTACATTGTTTGATCCATCTAAAACACCTTTGATCTTCCTTGTTGTGTTTATTGTTACATTAAATCTATTTTTCATCATCTCTTTCATTCAAGAACGTGTTGGTGTTCTTAGCATTTTTGTGGCATCCACAAAATGTGAGCCAAGTGTCCTAGAGTACGGTTTGGCCTTTTGTGTGAGTCATTGTGTGAGTCACCTTTGCATGTGCAGCCGGCGGCCTTCAACCCTAAAATAAGCTAGCACACCCTATGCAATCATTTATAACCGTAGCCTCTTATAATACATCCTTGATACACACACTTGCTCTTATCACCTAAAATGCTTATCACTCATTGATACACACACTTGCTCTTATCACCTAAGGTGCTTATAAATGATTGATACACCTAGGCTCTTATCACTCGCACCCACACCTCTTATCACTAGCGCTTATCAATTGCACTACGTGTCTTTCAAGTTGTCCTTTGCTTGTCATCCATCTTAGAGCTCTCTTGCACTCAAAAAAAAAAATATATATATATAGAATTCAAAAGAAAAAAAAAAGGAATTCAAAACAAAAGAAAAGAATTCAAAAAAAAATTACAATTGAGTCAATGCAAGGGACTTGAGATAGTAAGCAAGACCGAAAGTTTGTGTGACATTTGCGTTTGAGCTTGAATCGTTTTGACGTGTGATCATAAGTGACTACATTGCTTTGTTTTATCTTTTGTTCCTTTTGTTTCTTGAGTCTTTGTGCGCTAGTCATTTCTTTGTGTCTTCGATATTTCTTCTTTGTTTCTCGCATTACTTCTACTCTAGGTCTAAGGTGCGCATCATTGCTACTTCGTGTCCCACACTAGATCTTCCGTGCCTTTACTTCGTGCCTTGTTTTCCTTGTGTGACTCGTGCCCATCTTATTCCTTAGAGACTCGGTTGGTCTAAGTTGGTTTGGGGCTTGAGAGAAAATAAAGAGGCGTGAGGAGGGGAGCTTATTAGAGAGTAGAGTGAAACACGAGAAGAAACACGCAAGGTAGGGAACTAAATTTTATTTTGCATACGAATTGTGTTTGTTCATTTTTGTAGGTACGTTGACTATGTCTCGAAATGTAGCTCATTCTGGAGGAGACTTGAATGAGTCGGTACATAGGGGCGGCTATGTGGAGGAAGAGAATAGGGAGGAGCCCACGACTCAGGAGGTCCTAGCTAACCTATCGGTGCGGATGGACGATAGGTTTGCCAACCAAGAGGTCATACAAGCGACCCAAGCCCAAGACATGAAAATGATGATGGAAGCCCTAGCCGGTATAAACAAAAGGTTGACATCACTCACACCACAAATCCACCCGCCCCAACCACAAACACAACCCCAACTCCGGCCCCCACCACAACCACGCCCACAACCGCAAACACAAGTACCACCCCTTCAACAAGAACGCCTAAAACAACCCGTGATCCATTTCCACCAAAAGACCAGACCAAACAACCCCAATGACATAGATTACTACGCCTTTACTCCCGCCGAGCATGAGGAAGGAGAGGTAGCCGAGAGTGTGGCGAGTGAGGAACTAGCGCTTCCACAAGGGCTTTCCTTAGGGCTACTACAGTCGCGCCCTCACCATTCCGAGCCCCCACCTAAATCCAAGAACTTCCTAGACACCATCGCCCAAGCAACCCAAAACACCGACCCTAACCTACTGTTGCATAGAGCCAATGGCTACATCCCTCCTAGGCAATCGCCTAGAGGACTACACGAGGGAACCCAACCACACCTAACTCCACTATGAGTATAAGAGAGAGGATAACTTTGAAGAGAGAGGGAATCGACATCAAGGGGAAAGGGTGGACAACTATCATAACCCTAAGTTGATGTTACCTAGTTTTCGAGGGGAAAGATGAGCCCGAAGTCTATTTTGATTGAGAGAACAAAATGGAACGCATCTTCACATGCTATAACTACTGGAAGGACAAGAAGGTTAAGTTAGCCATGGTAGAGTTCACGGGCATGGTCGTCCAATGGTGGGACCGTATCTTGGTCACTAGAAGGCTTCAAGGGGGAGTAGTTGTGACCGAATGGAGGGAGTTATTGAGGGAAATGAGGCACCAATTTGTGCCTCCGCATTACATGAGGGATTTACACCAAGGCCTTCAAACACTTCGCCATGGTCCGAAAAGTGTGAGTGAGTTCTACCATGAGATGCTCACCCTTATCTTCCGTGCGGGGATCCACATGGAAACCGAGGCCACCATGGCCCATTTCATGGGAGGATTGCACAAGGAGATCGCGGGCATGATCGATTTTTACGCTTATTCCACCTTCGATGAGATGTATCTCCTCGCCATCAAAATTAAGAGACAAGTAAGCCGAAAACCCAAAGCCCCATCTCAATTACCTAACTCTACTTCTACCCCTTCTTCCACTTACAAGAGGCCTTAGCCGAATACTACCAAGGCACCCGTGGCCCCAACACCAAACACCTACCGCACCTTCCCACCCAAACCAATCACCCAACCAAACACTATACAACCTAGGCCGATACAAAACACTACCCCAACCAACCTACCCGTGCGACCTCCTACAAGGGCCATTAATTGCTTTAAGTGTGGGGGCAAAGGGCATATGAAGGCCGAATGCCCCAATCGGATGAACATGGTGCTAAGGGAAGTTGTCGAATGGGTTAGTGAAGGTGAAGAGGAGGAAGAGGGTGACCCTACGGGATTTGGGGAGAATGAGGGATACACTAGTGAGGGGAGCGACGGATATGACCATGTGGAGGTCCCTCAATGCCTATTAGTTAGGAGAAGTTTGAGCATTAAAGGGAGGGAGGATGATGCCTCAATTGTGCAACGGGAAAACCTCTTCTACACTAGGGGCGTGTCTAATGGGATGGTGATGTCCATCATCATTGACAATGGGAGTTGCGCTGATGTGGCAAGCGCACTCCTAGTGTATTTGTTAGGGTTAGTCTCTACCAAACACCCCCATCCATGTGTTGAATTGGTTCAACGATGGGAGCACGGTTAAGGTGCAAAGGCAAGTTCTAGTGGCCTTCTACATCGGCGGCTACATGGATAAGCGTTTGTCTGATGTAGCGCCAATGCAAGTGAGCCATTTGCTCTTGGGCCGACCTTGGCAATACGATCTCAAGGCAATTCACAATGGGTACAAGAACAATTATAAGCTTGAGCATGAGGGCCAAAAGTTCTTAATCCCACCCTTGCCGCCTAGCCAAGTTTATGAGGACTAAATCAAGCTAGAAAAGGCTTGTGCCATGTTCAAAATTTCAGCTTCACTTCAAGGAAAGAAAGAGAGTGATTGGAGTGGAGAGAAGAAAGTGAGAGGGAAAAATGGGGAAAGTAGCGGGTATGAAACAAAGAGCATGCACTGAGAGAAGAAAGTAAGGAGAGAGGAGTGAAATAGAGAGAGTCAAGTGGAAAAACACAACTTGAAAAAAATAAGCAAGTATGAGAGGCCTTTAGAGGGGCGGGTGTGGAGCGAAGGGTGAGCTTATTGGCCAAGGGAAGAGATATTAGGCATACGCTAATCATGCGCAAACCATGCATTCTCATTCATTTTAAACGTCTTGTTTTAAATGCCACTAACACTAATCCTTCTATGCCCAAGATGCTTTCCCCTCTTTTGCTAGAGTTCCAATACGTCTTCCCGAAGGACATCCCCGAAGGACTACTGCCCACGCGGGGGATTGAGCACAAGATTGACTTCGTGCCCGGATCCACCTTGCCGAATAGGACAGCCTACTGATGCAATCCCAAGGAGACCCAAGAGTTGCAAGACCAAATCGACGGGTTGATGGCCAAGGGTTTCATCCGAGAGAGTCTCTCCCCTTGTGCAGTTCCAGTCATCCTTGTGTCGTTCCGGTCATCCTTGTGCCCAAGAAGGATAGAAGTTGGAGAATGTACATGGATTGCCCCACGATCAACAAAATTACGGTAAAATATTCTCATCCAATCCCTCGCTTAGATGACATGTTAGATGAGTTGTGTGATGCTAAGATGTTTTCGAAAATAGACCTAGTTAGCGGTTACCATCAAATCAAGATGAATGATGATGACCAATGAAAAATGACTTTCAAAACTAAGTTCGGTTTATATGAGTGGCTTGTGATGCCTTTTGGCCTCACTAATGCGCCTAGTACTTTCATGCGATTGATGAACCATGTTTTGAGGCCTTTCATAGGTCGTTTTGTTGTGGTGTACTTTGATGATATTCTAGTTTATAGCACTTCACCACATGCACACTTAGATCATTTGCAACAAGTGTTTCTAACCCTTCGTGAGCACAAACTATTTGCCAAACTCTCCAAGTGTGAATTTTGCTTAGAAGAGGTCCATTTCCTTGGTTTTATTGTAGGATCCGAAGGGCTTAAGGTAGACGGTGACAAGGTCAAAGCCATAGCCGAATGGCCCACGCCTACCAACGTGGGAGACATTCGCTCCTTCCATGGCCTTGCGGAGTTCTACCGCCGGTTTGTCAAGGACTTCTCAACCATAGCGGTGCCTCTAAATGAGCTTACAAAGAAGGAGGCCCCGTTTGTGTGGGGAAAGGACCAAGAAGAAGCCTTCGCTACTCTTAAGGCTCGGCTCACTTCGAGGCCGGTGCTTGTCCTTCCTAATTTCGAGAAGACCTTCGAAGTTGAGTGTGATGCGAGCGGCATTGGCATTGGAGCCGTGTTGCTTCAAGAGAGGAGACCCGTGGCTTTCTTTAGTGAGAAGTTAAAGGCGGCCCAACTCAATTATTGTACCTACGATAAGGAATTGTACGCTTTGGTAAGGGCCTTGACCGTATGGGAGCACTACTTAGTCCCGAAGGAGTTTGTGGTCCACACGGACCACCTTAGCCTAAAGTATTTGAAGGGGCAAGGAAAACTCAACAAGAGGCATGCGGCTTGGATGGAATTCATTGAGAGGTTCTCCTACCACATCAAGTACCTTAAGGGTAAGGATATTGTGGTAGCGGATGCGCTATCACGAAGGTACGCCCTTCTCACCTCCTTGCACTCACGCCTTCTAGGCTTTTCTCACATCACCACATTGTATGCCACGGATGTGGACTTTCGTGACATGTTTCTTCCTTGCGAAAATGGTGTGTTTGATCACTTTGCATTGCGTGATGGTTTCCTTTTCCGTAAGGGTAGGTTATGTGTTCTCATGTGTAGCACACGAGAGTTGCTTGTAAGAGAGGCACAAGGGAGGGGGGGGGGGATTAATGGGACATTTTTGCATAGAGAAGACACTAACTACTCTTAAAGAACACTTCTATTGGCCTAAAAAGAAGAAACTAGTGTCTCGCATTGTTGGCTCGTGTCTTGCATGTAAACGTGCTAAAACTAGGAGCATTGACCATGGGTGTTACATGCCATTACCCGTAGCTTCACACCCATGGTGCGACATATCCATGGATTTTGTTCTAGGGCTCCCACGCACTAAGCACGGCAAGGATGCCATTTTTCTTGTTGTGGACCGATTTTCTAAAATGGCGCATTTTGTCCCATGTCATTCTACTTGTGATGCTTCTCATGTGGCTACTTTGTTCTTTTGTGAGATAGTTAGGCTTCATGGCATGCCACGCACTATAGTGAGCGATAGAGATAGTAAGTTTCTTGCACACTTTTAGCGTGTGTTGTGGGCTAAAATGGGAACCAAGTTACTTTTCTCTACTTCGTACCACCCTCAAACGGATGGCCAAACCGAGGTGGTCAATAGGGCACTTGGGAACATGTTGTGTGTTATGATTAGGCAAAACCCCAAAGCTTGGGAGGATTGCATTCCATTTATCGAGTTTGCTTACAACCGCACCATGCCCTCACTTTTCACCTTTTGAACTCGTCTATGGGTTCAATCCTCTAACCCCCATAGACTTGTTACCCATGCCATTAATTGCTTGTGCTAGTCTAAATGGAGAAGCAAAGGCGGAGATGGTGAAACGGATGCACACGGTGGCCAAGGATAGCATAGAAACCTTAAACACCAAGCTCATCGCCAAGCGTGACGCCGGGCATCGCATACGCTCCTTCGAAGTTGGCGAGTGGTTATGGGTCCACTTGACAAAGGAGCGCCGGGCAAACAAACTTAGCCCTCGTGGGGATGGACCTTTTCTAATTTTAGAAAAGATTAGCGATAACACTTACATTCTTGATATCCCTTCTTCTTACGGCAACACCCATCACTCCTTTAATATTAACGATCTCTCTCCTTTTTTTGAAGGTGACGATGAAAACCTAGGAGAGGAGGAAGACGCGGATTCGAGGACGAATCCATACAAAGGGGGAGGGGATGATACGAGCCCAATAGCTCGAGACACTTAAGGGCCCACGACTAGGAGCAAAGCCATGATCGCCTTGCTCATGAAGGCACTAAGGACCGAGGAGAGCAACACAGAAGCCTCAAGCCGCTGGAGCCTATGTGTCCATACCAACGACTCAACTCTCAGCCTCACGCCCGAGCCCGAGTCCCACAGTGCACCCAAGGCCACACCCAGCACTTCGGCCTCGCCGCGCCTAAGCCCATCGCATCGGCCACGCCTAAGTCCATCACAGCGGCCTTGCATGAGCCCAGAGCCTCGGCCTCGCCCGTGCCCTGCGCCTCGGCCTCACATGCTCCCAACGCCTCGGCCTCACCCACGCCCCGCTCCAAGGCCACATCCGAGCCCCGCATCAAGGCCACGCCCGAGCCCCGCGCCCGAGCCCGTGCCCCGTCACACAGCCGCGCCCGCGCCCTGTCACACGCCAACACCCGTGCCCTGTCACACACCCAAGAGAGCCCGCGTGTCCCATGAGTGAAGCCCCTTTGTCCAAGGGTGTTAAGGGACTTTTCCCCTTGTAAATATCTTGCCTATAAATTGAAGGACTTAGCATTCTTTTATAGTTGCTTTTGATTTTGGGATTTTCATCTTGAGCCTTAAGCCAATCCTTAGACTAGCTTAGGAGGATCTTAGATCCATTCGTCCACCTCTTTCAAGGTGGCTGAATCATTTGCTTTCTCTTAGAGAAAGTTCGGTCTTGTAGACTCGATCATTGCTTGTTGTTCCTTCAAGCTTGATCTGTTTGCATATATATAAACATCGTTTCCTTTTCATCTAAATATCATTTCCTTCACCTAAATATTCCGCTGCATCTTCCTTATTAAATATCATCAAACACCATCCGAACAACCATTCTGAAGCCAATCCACAAGCCGCCCGTGCACGAGACTAGATTCGGCCCTCACAAGGGACGGCCAAGCCAAGATAGGCGCTTGGACCGTATCATGGGTTAGAGATGAAAATGGATCTGCCTCATTTTCTCATGTGGGAGAGGTATTTGTATACCCGCTTTGGGTGGTTACTCAGGTGTTGTAAGGAGCATTAAATGCTCTTAATGGCGCATTTATGTCCGCAAGCGGCGCCCGAGGGGTATTTATACCTTTGCCCAGCATGGTTATTGTCTGAGCATTAAATGTCATTAACTGCGTGTTTAATGTCTATACCGATACCTCTCGGGTACCGTTATCTTCTCCGGTACAAAGTACAAGCATACCCCTCTGATATTTATTAGTATTATCAGGTTGTCTATGAGGACGGTCGGTGGCTTGTGCACCTTTGATTGGTCCAAGTCAGCACAAACTTCTTATTTGATTGGGGGAAGAATTTTGGGCCGAAATTTGATATAACTATGACCCTCAGGGTTGTTAAATAGATACGTTTTCTCAAATTTGCTTCTCCCTTCTTTTGTTTGCTTCACAAAAAACAAAATTCCACCAACCATGAAGCTCATACCTCGAATCGAAGTTGTCAAGAGTTGGTATATTAGCTCTCCGCTTCCCAGGATTGCTCTCTTTTAGCAAAAACTTTTGGGTTTGAGTTCTTTTTTTGCCACTTACTTTGAGAGAGGTGGATTGGTGTATGCTAGGAGATTTATTAGAAACATGGGATCCTAAGCATCATGTTTTTTTTCTTGGCGAGAAGCAATTATGTCCAATGAGGGAGGAATATGAGGACATCCTCCTTTGTGAGGATTTGGTCGAATCTTTGAATATGGATACTGATTTTGAAGTTAATGGTCAAGGCTTGAGAGTTTCTTTGGTTTGACTGAACAAGAGAAGGCTTCCATAGTATCTGAGGGGAGGATTAATGTCATGGAGATAATGGCGAAATCTAGCATCAAGGTGTCGGATGAATTTCATTACAATAGGTTTGCACTTGGCATAATTTCCAAATTGATTTTCTGGGATCTAAAAGATTATTATGACTTTACAAGGCTGTCTTTAGCTCGATGGATGGAAGGAAATATTAGCATATCTGACAATATTGGGCTGAGACTATCATGGGTTGGATGATTAATCTCATTAAAATGCACACGTGTCAATATTTCAATAAGAGAGGTACGTAAATTATGATGTACCCAAGAGAATTTATCTTCAACTACAAATTAGGATAGAAATATCAACGTTATTAAGAAAAGCCACATTAAGTTTATGCAGGCATTATTGCATGTAAGAATTCTTTACATTTATTTAGGCATTTATCTATAAGTTGTCTATAAAAATTATCTTCAACTCCATATTCACTTGGAATTTTATGTATGCAACACTTTATTAACAATAAACTCTAGCTAGATGCGTACCCTTTCCAAGCAGGATTTCCCATTGAGCTTGTTACTTTGTTGGAGGTGAAGGTAATCTTTATATTTCATGCCAATGTACGCAGGGCCATTGCTTTCACAATCCTGCGATAACCTTGGGGCTGGGCTAATAACTGAATCCAGTGATGGCCCATGTACCATTGCTATGGATATCCTTGTAGCCTTTTCATTCACCGTTGCTCGGTGGAGAACACTTTTGTAAGTCCCATTACTCAAAATCTAGTGACAAAAATATATTAATGTTGTAAGTGTCACTTTAAAATGCATATCAAGACTAAAAGAGAATATGATAATGTTAATGTTTCAACCATAATTTTGGCTATTGTAATGCTTGTATACTAATAAATGTTAAATACTAGCCCAGTACTCTCCCAGTTACTAATCACCGATAAATAGTTTTTTTTTCTTTCTAATTTTATAATGGAAAAGATGTGAAAGTAACCGTTTAAGGTTTTTACATTGTATTCTTTTTCTTTTTCATCCATTTTATCTACAATCTATTTTTCTTTTTCTAATTATAGTTTTGTATTAGTATAGTTTCACCTCTTATTCTTCTTCTGGTTGTTATAAATATTTCAAAAAGAGATTATTTTTTTTTAGTGATTATTATTTTCTCGACCACCAAACATTTTCCACAAGGTATGAGATTTTGTACGTCTAAAAAAAATAATAGGAAAAAAAGAAAGAAAAGAGAGTTTTTTGTATGTTGTTTGAAATAATATTTAATACTCATTTTTTTATAATTTTACGATCAATATTAATAATATTCACTACTTAGTACTTAGATTGTATGTCAAAAATATATATTTTTATAAGTAAAAGATTTATTAAACATAAAAGATTTACTAATGAAAATAGAAAGAGTGACTTATATAATTATTTTGTTAGGACGTAGTTTGGCTCTGATTATAGAGTTAGTTGACTCCAAATTGTGCCTCTAGTAAATATAACTTTGCTTTATAAAAGTTACACTTAGTTTTTTTTTTAGATGAAACTTAAATGTTAGGGATTTAAACCATGCTTTTTAAGTCCCTAATAATTCCCTTTGTTAAGTTTCATATAAATAAACTATTTACCTATTTCTATCTGAATAGATGGTTTTCAAGTCAATTTCAAATTTTAATAATTTTTTATAGTGTTTCATTTTTATATTAAAAAGCTTTAAGAAATTTTAGTTTTTATACAATTTTTTAGGCTAGCTTTAAAATCTTGAAGAAATATAAATTCCAAACACATTTTATAGAGTAACTTTAAGAGATATCACAAGAATCAACTATAAAAAAACAAACTTAAACATTTATATTAGAATCTAGTTATTCGTTAACAAATAGCTTCAATTACTTGTGAGATAAAAAAAAAGTTCACTGTAATTTGTTAATTTTGATACATATTATGATACAATAGAAATAAAATAAAATTTAATATGTAACACTAAAATATAAAACCTAATATTTCTATTTCTATGTGTAAAATATTTCTTTTTTTCTTAATCATTTTACTAATTCTAATATAAAAAGAGAACAACTCCAAATGAATGCAATACTATTAATTGATTATGTAGTGGCTTAAATAAATAGGAAAACTAATTTAATAAAATTGGGAATAAAGGAATTGACCTCAAGGTGATCTCCTGTGTTAACTAGAAAGGAGTTGGGGATGGCATCAACATTGATCCACTTTCCCTTATGGTGGACTTGAAGGTTCTTAATCATTTTACTAATTCTAATATAAAAAGAGAACAACTCCAAATGAATGCAATACTATTAATTGATTATGTAGTGGCTTAAATAAATAGGAAAACTAATTTAATAAAATTGGGAATAAAGGAATTGACCTCAAGGTGATCTCCTGTGTTAACTAGAAAGGAGTTGGGGATGGCATCAACATTGATCCACTTTCCCTTATGGTGGACTTGAAGGCCACTAATTCCATTTTGTATTAGAAGCGTTAAGATGCCGTGGTCGGAATGAGCAGGCATGCCCATGGCGAATTCTGGCTGTGGACAAGGCGGATAAAAGTTTGCTGCAAATAATTGTAAGCCTTTTTCAAACTCCAATTCATTTTCTATGTAATTGGCTTCCAACCCCATGCTCTGTGAAATGCCTTTCAGCAGTTCTCTTGCTACTTCTCTAACTTTTCTGGAGTACTCTAATGAAGTCTCCCTGCGTTGGTAAAACTTAACAAGTAACACTTCGTGCAACATAAGACTTAATGATAGGTTTAATGATATTTTTGAACCTTACATTAGATTTAATATAATAATTTAGACCCTCATTTCATTTTTCAATAAACTTGAATCCAAATTATTACGTTAATTCGAGTACGGGTTCAAAAATATCTTTACTTTTACTATCATACAATTTATACTTCAAATTAAGACACTTGTATTAGGAACAAATCAAATATGAAATTAGAAAAATAAAATATATGTTTTTAATGATTAATATAAATTGGAATGATAAAAACTCAAGTCAAATATTTAATACTAAGAAAATATATGTCATAGACCAAATTAACCCCAATAAATTTATTTTTATTATTATTTTAATGATAAATATCTAAATTTATCGAACTAAATAGCCTTGAGATTTAACTCAAAATTTAAAAAGCTTAAAGCATATTTTTCATTTTGTAAATAATTTAAGGTGTCAAAGTAGGGGTGTGCGTTCGGATTTCGGATCGGAATCCGACGAGTTCGGATCGGATTCTTTTCGGATTTGGATTTTTTCGGATATTTTGACAGGGAATCCGAAACCAATCCGACACCTTCGGTTTCAGATCGGTTCGGTCGGATTTTCAGATTTTTTTCGAATTTTCGATCGTAATTTTAAATAATCATACATACGAATAGATAATAATTAAAATACAATGAGGAACACATTGTTCATGGTTTTAATTAAAAGCCCACTTTCTCATCTTTTTGTTGTTGGGCGGAGCCCAACTCTCCTTTATTTTCCTACTCCTTTTGTTCACTCTCTTCTCTCTTTTTTTCTTTATTTTTCTTTTCTTTGTTATTGGGTCGTAGCCCAACTTTCTTTTCTTATTTTTTCTTCCTTCTTTCATTCCCTTCTCTGAAGTCTCTTTTCTCTTCTATTCCCAATTCCCTTCTCTGTTTCTTTTATTTCTTCTCTTTTCTTTTTTTAATTTGGATGATGAGCAGCAAGGGAGATTCGGCGATGGTGGTGTTGAGTTGAGGGGAGAGGATGCGGCGGTGTGGTGTTGGAGCAGCGGGATTGGCTATGGCGATTGTGGCGTCATGGCTGGGCGGTGGACTGGTGGCTGCTGGGTGACTTTTGGTGGCTGTAGAGCAGCAGCGATTTGGTGAGGAGATCGGCTGGGCTGTGATTTTATTGGCTGTGGTGATTCGGTGTTGGGGTTTGGGCAATAACGGCGGTGACGGGTTCGTGCAGTGAGAGAGAGAGCGTGAGATGGTGGGTTTGTGGCGATGTGGTGGTGGGTTATCAGAATCCGTCGGATTCCAACAATCCGACTGTTCGGAATCCGAACAGTTTCGGATTCCAATAGCCTCCTCTGAAATCTTGTCCGACATGTTGTCGGATCGGGTCGGATCGGTCGGATCCGCCGATCCGTGCTCACCCCTATGTCAAAGTACTCATTACTCATTATAAGAGGAAATTATGATCGAAGGTAATAGAGAACAAATAATTAACAATAAAACATAATTTTAATAACAATAAAATAAAACTAAAGCAATAATGATGTAAATCAGTAAATGGGCAGCACACGACATAGGTACCTTTCCTACACCACTAGACGAAATCTATAGCCTCCTTTTTCTCCCATTCAGTGCTAGACATGGATGAATCCTTTGACTGGCTTAGCTCACAGCAGATTGCGACCCCATCTATCTGGCTAATTTGTATTTTCCTTAGAGTAGGGCGACAACTTCTTAAAATTTACCTTTAAGATCCATCTTAGTAAATTTAGAAGTGATTTGTACTCCTCATAATTTTTGTCTTGTATAAGATTGGAATTAGGTCTTGTTTGTTTTGGCATACTCTTTGTGTTGCTATCCTAATATATTTTGGTTTATTAAAGAAAAAGAAAAATATATAGGCAGTACAATAGACCACTAGTATGGAACAAATAAAAAGACTAAAAGCAATAAGATCGCAGCTCCCTCTTGTGTGTACACGCTCTCGTTGTTAGGAGGGTGATCGAAAAGATATCAACTCATTTTTTAAGATACTAGTGAATCTAAGGCCCTGTTTACTTGGGAAAATTCTCCCGAAAATTCTCCAGTTTTCTAAAAACTGGTGTTCATTTTGAAAAATGTGTTTACTTTGCGTTGTTTTCAGTCCGAAAATGAAAATAAAAATTCTCTGTTTGAAAAACAATGAACAAATTTTGAAAACGCCCGAAAGTTGTTTTCTATTTTTCTGGTTTTTCTTGCTTTGGCTTCCTCAGTTTGAAAACACGCGGTTTTCAAACTGAGTGATTAATGAATTTTCCTTAATCACCATTCTACCCATGCAGCCTTCTTCATCTTCTTCTTCTCTTCGACACCCTAACCCTAGCCACTCCTCTTCTTCCTCCTTTCGTTCTTCTTCCCCTCCCCTCCATCTTCATCCCCGACCGTCAGTCGTCTCACCGTCGTCTCTCTCGTCGCCTCGTCCCAAGTCATCGTCTTCACTCCTCGTCAACTCGGCGTCTCTCCTCATAACGCCTCGTCACTCCGGTGTGTCCTAAGTCCCAAGTCTTTTCAATTGCTGCTTTTTATTTTGCTTAATTTGATTGCTGTGTTTGATTTCAATTAATTACTGCTTTAGGGTTTATTTTATTTGCTGCTCTTGATTAAATTGATTTAATTGTTGTTTGTAGCCGGATTTAATTAATTTGATTGCTGAACCTTTGGCTTCTACAAGTAGTTTATTATTGTCACTTAAGCAGTTGGCTTCGCGTAGTTCTTATGACTGTACATGGAGATGCTCTATTTTTGTTGTTCAATTGGGCTGACATTTTATGACACAACTTTTCCTCTAGCATGACCAAGTAATTTCAGATGCTATCCATTAGCTAAAGTGGTAACATGCCTGTACTACTTACCACCCTTCTTTGCTTATCTACTAATTATATCTAGTTTTTTCTTTTTCTTTGCTTCTTTTTTCATGAATTGTATGTTGTAGATAGGTTTTTGGTGTTCTTGGGAGGTAAGGGGGGAAATGAGGGTGCTTGTGGGTGGTTCAGTTTAGTTCATTTCCATATGGGTTCTTCTTCTCCATGGTTTTGTGGGTTGTCAAAGGCCGACTGCTGTTACAATAGCAGCAATTTATACTTTTGATTCAGTAATTGGTAGAGCAGCAGGTCCAGCTATGGAGGCAGCAATTTCTGAAGTCAACAAGGATGATAGTATTCTCACTGGGACAAAGTTGATGTTGTTGCATAAAAATGTCAATTGCAATGTCTTCATAGGCTCTGTTGCAAGTAACCTTCAAACCCTCTTCTGTTCTTTCTAATTTGTTGTCTTGATTGAGAAAATATAGAAACTCTTTCCTGGATTATTACTCTATTCAATGACAATAGCGTAATTGCCATGTTAGGCTTTGTTTTGATATGTAGATGGTAGAGAGTTGTATTTGTTTGGTTTGGTTTTGTCTTGAAAAAGTTGAAGTGGTGGTTGTAAGCTTAGAGCCTTAGACCATTCTAATTTGTTATCTTAATTGAGAAAGAGAGACTTTTTCCAGGATTGTTACTTTTTAATGACAACAACATCACTATCATCATGTTAGGCTCTGTTTTGATATTTAGATGGTAGAAAGTTGTATTCTTTTGGTTGGTTTTGTCTTCAAGAAGTTGAGGTGGAGGTTCTAAGCTTAGAATTGGAGTTTTCTTGTGCTACATTTTTCTGATTTTTCACCTTGCTGTCAGCCTTTCAGGTACTTGAAAAGGAGATAGTGTCCATAATTGGTCCACAGTCCTCTGGAATAGCACACATGATTTCTGCAATAGTAAATGGTCTTCAAGTGCCACTTGTTTCATATGCTGCCACTGATCCCACCCTATCTACCTCCCAATTTCCATTCTTTGTCAGAACCACACAAAGTGACTCTTATCAAATGGCCATCGTCGCTCAATTTGTTAGTCTTTATAGGTGGAGGGAAGTCATTACGATCTTTCTGGATGATGATTATGGCAGGAATGGGATAGCTTCTTTAGAAGATGAGCTTGGCAAGAAAATGGTCAAAATTTCACACAAAGTGCCTTTGCCCAGCCATAGTGATGAAGTTCAGCTCATGAATGAACTCAACAAAACCAAATTGCTTGGTCCTTGCATTTATGTTGTTCATGTTAATCCAAACCATGGATTCTAAATTTTTAACATTGCATACAAACTTCAAATGATGACGGATACTTACGTGTGGCTTGCTACGGATTGGCTTTCTACCACATTAGATTCAATTTCACCAATGAAGCCCACTTCTTTTGGAGTACTTCAAGGGGTGGTCGGATTTCATCAACATACTCTTGAGTCCAGACAGAAAAGTGCTTTTGTCAGTGGGTAGAAGGGAAGGCAACAAAACAGGTTAGCAAGTTCTGGGCTGAATACATATGCCCTTCAAGCTTACGACACAGTTTGGGCAATTACATCGGCAATTTTCAGAACTGTTAGAGCAAACTATTTTATGTTTTTTTATTTTCATGTAGAAACATGAATTAGTATATTTATATGTAATGGAATATTAGTAGATTGATGATATATTTTAGATTTTTCAATTATAATAAGTGTCAATTTTTTCCTACAAATATATTTATTAGTTTGTTACTCTTTGCAAATAGAAGAAAATAATAACATGATTTTTTTCATTAAAAAAATCAAGTTCTTGGAACAAAACTTTTTTTGGTTTTGCAATAATTTAGAAATTAGTGCGAAGTAAACACGTTCTCCAGTTTTCAGATCAGAATTTTTTTACAAGTAAACACGTTTTTCAGCTTTTCAGAACAGGAAAATGTTTTCAGTTATTGCGAAGTAAACACGATCTCCAGTTTTCTCCAATTTTCTGTTTGAAATGAAAAACATAGAATTTTCAAAAAACAACAAATTTTCAAACTAAAAGTTCCCCGAAGTAAACGGGGCCTAAGCTTTTCATACTTTGAATCAAATTTTTCTGGTGCAATCTCTTGATATAAGATGGGCAACCCTAAACATCAATATGTTTAAAACTTGGCTTGTGTCTCTGCATATCTCATATCGTTGTACAAACTGATTTGTTTAGAACATTGTTTAACAAATATATTGCAGCTTCAAAGCATCACCCCACAAATTTATTTCAAGATTACTAAACCTATCATGAATCTTATCATATCTAACTAATATTAAGTTCATTGCCTCAGACGCTCCATAGTGTTGTGGCGTACAATGTGAGAAAATCTCATTCTCCTTATGATATTTAAGAACATATTAATAAGATATTTATAAGATCTTAACTTTTAAATAAAAATTAGCAGGGGTTTGCAAAATTGAAATTTTCGCTAAAAGTAGATTGAATTGAAAAAAAGAACTATAAGAACTAGGGGTGCTTATTGGAAGGATTGGTAGAACTTTCAGTATTTTTAATAATAATTCAGAAGGAATAGAAGTTGATATTGAATATACTAAAGGGGACTCTAGCTTAATCAAGCACAACAAATAACAAAACTAAACTTTCGATATTTTTAGTCGAGCACAAATCAAGTTTAATTCATTGGAAGGATCGGTAAAACGTTCGGTATTTTTAATCACATCTTTAGAAGGAATGGAAGTTCCAACCCACCCTCATCATATTCCGTTCCAATCCATACCAAACTTTGAATCGAAATATCAATTCTTAGTAGAAAAAAGCGGAAGATTTTTGTTCCAATTGACAAAAAGAACGAATTCTCTGATTGGAAGTTCATAATGAAAATTCAATGTGCAACACTAATAAGAGATTTATCGAGTAATTTGAAGGGAAAAAAAATTCTAGAAGGGGTGATACAAGCATGAGAGGGGCAAAGTATTGAAAAAGAAAGACAATGTCATGGCAAGGCAAAAAGAAGTCGAGAAAGAGACACGAGGGACGAAACCCTAGCGTACAGGCACTAGGGCAACATGCGAAGCAACAACATGCAAACGCGAGGCGCACCCAAAAGCGCCAGCGCAAGACTCGCTAGCAAGGGCCAGAAGCGACCAAGGGGCCGAAGTGAAGCCCATACTATTCCAAGACCAGCCCTAAAAAACTCATGTATAAATAGCATTTTACTCTTCATTTTACACTTAGTCTAAATTTGAAAGTTTTTGTTGAGTGTATAACCTCCAACCTTTCAAAGGGCTTATTTTGGTGTTCATCTAGGTTAGGAAGACTTAATTTAAGTCAAGTAAAAATACTAATTTCTAGCTTTGTTTTCTCATCCTTGAATCAATTAAAACTTGTTGTTTTCTCGGTTCAATCTTGTCCAAAACAAGAACCTTCATCTCGGCCAAGTTACTCTTTCCGCATTGGTTGTGTTGTGTGTTTGTTTATGTATCATTTTGAGTTGTGTTCTGCCAATCACTTACTAAACCAAATCCTTATTTCAAGAAGAAAAGCACACGGTGATCTTGCTCAAACGTTTCTATTTTGGTGATCGAAGTTCACCCGAAATGCAAGCAAGACCGTGAGTGTAACATGCGGTAGTGGAGGTCTTGGTGTTCAAAGATTGGTACATTTTCTTTATTTTCAGTCGAATTTTATTCTTCTTTCTTGGATGAATCTTATAGTCCTTTGTCTTTAGAGTGTATTGAGTCAAGTTTGTGTATTTAAACTAGAGTTTTTCTATGTCTAAATCATCATAGCCGAAAGTTTCATCAAACTGTCCATGTTGAGCTACTTGGTGTTCTTCCTTATATTCTTGAGCAAAACTGTCTATTTGATTCATTTTTCTTGCTTGAATCTTGTTGCTCTTTGTGTGTGAAGTGTCCATGGTCAAGTTGGTGATTGAAAGCTAGGGTTTTTGTTGCTGGAAGACGCAAAATCCGGACACAATTCCAACAAGCTGTCAAATTTCTTCTTGAGTTTTCAAAGTATTTTTCCTTGCGTTCTTGAGTCTTCACACTAGCTCTAAACTAAAAACATGTTGGTATCCTAAACTTCAAAAATTCTCCCCTACATGTACTGAATATCAATCTTAAGTCTTTCATATTTTGTGTCACAAAGTCTTAGTGTCAAGTCCTAAACACATACTCGGAAACACTATTCCAATTCGAGAGTCTTTCGGTTTCACTTTTCAGCTAGGGTTTTCTTTGTGTTTCGTACTTCTTGAGTCTTTTTTTAGTTTCTCTTAAGTATTTTACTCCTATACTTTCATTACTTGCCTTACCCCTACTATGTCACAAGAGAGAGTGATCACTAGTGTGGTCAAAAGTATAGCCAACCTAATCAAACTCACCAATAAAATGGAAGCCCTAAATGAAAGATGGGAACAACGGGATAGAGAGGATAATGAAAGGCGAGAGAGGAGGAGGGGGAGGAGTAGGCAAACGCATGTTTCACCTCCCTTAACCTATACTCAACACACAAGTCCTCAAAATCCAAGAGAAAGAGAGATGAGTGGAGTGACAAATGTGAGTGAGACAATCGCGCACGCAAAGTGTAGTGTAAATATGAGTGCGAAAAATAGCTCGTATGAAAAGAGTGAGCATGCGAATGTGCAAGTGAGTGGAGAGCAAAAAGAGGGTGATGTGCTTAATATTTGCATTGAAAAAGAGATGATTAAGCATCTTGTGAGTGAAAAGAGTGAAGAAACACAAGAGAGGGCCAAAGTATGAGAGAAGAAAAGAAAGAAAAGATTAACGAGAAGTGTTGATTGGTAATGATCCAATGAGCGTGCCTTTGAGCAATGAGGATTATTTAGCTAACTCTAACGCTAACAATTCTTTTTCTTTTGTTTGTGAGCCTCTTTTGCACAAATTTTCTACTGATTTTGTTGAGGATTTTTGAGCTTATGAGGATCCTTTCCTAAGCTCTATTACGGTCCATCTTTATGAGTGTCTAGAGTTATATCATTTGCAAATTGGTCCATTCCTTCCGAAGGTTGGCCAAATCACATCCGTGGTGCAATTTGTTGCTTATGTGGAAAGCGCGCACACAAGGAAGCGCTTGAAGTTTCCAAGAAGAATGCCTATGATTCACGCTCTCTGAGAAATAGATTTGATGGTGAATCCTCTTGAAGGCGTTGGTGATGATACATTTATATGATTAATTTAATTCTCATATTCGTAAAAAAAATTCATTCAAAATTAAAATTGCCTCACGTTGAATTTAGTCCATGTATTCATAAAAAAATTCTAATCCAACCCTATATGATTAATACAGTCCTCGTATTCGTAAAAAATTTCAATTAAACTCTTAAATGATTAATTTAATCTCTGTGTTTATAAAAGATTTTAACCAAGCAACATGGAGATTTTTTTTATATAAAAAAACAAATATACTAAGTGGAACCATATACCTTTACAAAGAATATATGTTATCAATCAATAAACAACCCACGTATTTCTTACTAAACCAATAAGCTAGGTAACTACATTTTTAAGTGATAATTTATTTATCTTATACATGAATCTATACAATTAATGGTATTAAAATTCAACACTTGACTTACAAATCACATCATATATGTTTAATAACTGCATAACTTTAAAATATATTTTGATTTTAATAGTAATTTGGATTTAATTACAATTGAGTCTTATTTTTCATATTTTATATTGGATATTATTCAAGTATTTAATTATGATAAATTTCTTTTGATAATTATTAATGTAGTTAGTATTATTAAATGAATGTTTTTTTAAATATTATTTTCTGGGGAGAACGAATTAGACAAATAACATTTTTAATATAAAAAATATTATTATTATAAATTTATTAGTACAACTAATAAACTATACGCACGTATAATTAATGATTTGTAGAACAAAATTAAAGGATATTTAAAAATAATGGCAAGGTAATTATGGTTATATATACCTGAATCCAGCAGGTTTGGTTGGTGAGTGAAACACAGGATGTACAAATATCTTGAGAAAATCCTTCCAAAAGAAAACTTCTTCAACTGAAGCATTAAAGCTGGTTCCACTCCTAACTGGGTCCAACACATGCTTCCCTTCATACTCCTGCTTCTCCTCATCCGGTAGTTCAAAAAATCCTTTGCTTGCTTCCATGATTGACGCCATTAACCTCTCTGGAACCCCATGATTGATCACCTAATCAATCCATTAATTAAATGTACAAATTAAATAAAATCCATGTAAAATACAAGTAAACAAGTGTCTGAATTAGATCAATTGAGATGCTAATGAACTAGTAGCTTATCTTCTTATCTGCTGTAATAGTAAAAAAAATAGATCAATTCAGATAATTGATATTTACCATGAAGAATCCCCAGTCCTGGCAAGCTTTTCCAAGTTCTTGAATGGTTTTTGAACGTTGAGATTGAGAAGGTGAAAGAAGAAGAGAATAATCAATGACAGGAATGTTTTTTTCTTGGCCAACTGACAATTCTTGGTCATGATCATCAGGATTAGATTTAGGGTTGACAACATAAGCGTCAGGAATATTGGAATTGAGAGCAGAGGATTCAGCTACACTTTTGATGCTTCTTATCTTGGAAGGAGGTTGGATGGGTTGTTGTGGAGCTGTTTCAGCCATGGAGAGCAGGTAATGAGAAAACTGACGAGACTGAGAGGATAGCTATGCTCTGCTGTCTAATAAAGTAAATAATAGAGGGATTTCATTTTATAATTAGTTTTGAATAAAATAAATGATATATATTATTCATTAGATAAGCCATATATGGAACCCACCACGTTTGTCCGTCTACATGTTATTTTGTTGTCTCCGCTTGGATTCAACATTCATGTTTTCTTTCTTTTGGGCAAGGGACACGTCAAGTCACACACTCAACTAACTCTACATATTTGGCTTAATGGGTCTTTTACCTTTGTGTTTATTATTTTTTCCTAAAAGAACCTACCATTTCGCACATCTTTCTCAATTAATACCTCGTAGAACTGCCAATTACGGAAAAAAAATTAAAAATTCCTCTCAACTTGGAGATTCCAATTCGAGTTATCTCGATCTTTCAGCATTAATGATAGGAGTTTTCTTCATCATTTCAGTAGCCTCATGTAAGTCTTTCTTTTAATTTCATCCCATCTTGAATTGTTGTCTTCTAAATCTATTAGGATTCTATTGTTATTATCCATTTAAAATCACTCTTATCCCTAGAAAATTAATTTAGGTGATCTAGTTGTTCTGGATTTGATTTCATAGCTGTTTTTAAAATTGAATTGCCGTTTCCTCTTGTAAACCAAGTTCAAACCCCATAGTGCTGATCTTGTGGCTTTTTTTAAAATAAAAAAAGAATTCAAAATTAAATTTCTAAGCAATCTCCTACACCAACACTTCCACTATTTTGTTTTATTTTAATGATCGGATGTCTCCTATAAATCATCATCGCATAACGCAGGACTGTAAATCATTCTCCCTACGTTTTCAGCCCCGAACCGTTTCTTTTTTTCTACCACTTAGCTTAATTTTTACTCGTTTTCTCCTTAAAAGAATAGAAAATCGTTCCATAGAAAGAGTAATCTGGTCAGGTAAGTCAATTAGCATCGCTGAATTAGTAAATAGCTCGAAGTCGAGAATGGTTGCAAATCCAATGGCGCCCTTAGACCAATTAATGGGTAGCATAAAAAAAGAGGTGGTAGAGAGTGGGTTAGTGGAGCTTATACAGGAAGGTGGGTTAGAGTTGGTTGACTTTGAAAAATAATTAAATTTATTTGTTTTGGAGTATGCTGGACGTGTTAAGGAATTTGTGGCAAAGGAAAGTAGGGAGGGGGGCATGGCTTTTGGTGGATGTGGAAAGAAGGCCTTGGAAGTGGTAGAGAAAAATAAGGAGGTGGTTGGAATAGGCTGCGATGTTGCAGCAAGGATAGGGCATGGGGCCGTGGGCCAGGTGAGCCCACTTAGCAATGGAGGATGGCCTGGTAGTCGCTGCGGGAAGATGTTTGGTGGGGTTGGTGGGCCGTGGGCCCATATAGAAGGAAGGGCTGGTTTGAATGAGAGTGGGCCATGCAATCATGGGCCTAGATTGGGTTGGCTGGGTGGAAGTGGGTTGTTGGGTGGCTCTTGGCCCAGAATGCAGCCTTGGTTGCAGGTGGGCTGGACTGGGCAGCATTGGGCCAGAAAATGGGGCAGGCCCAAGACATGGGCCAGGCATCTTATGGACCCAGACTGGATATTTTAAATGGAGGAGCAGCAGACGAGGAGGAGAAGGAAGATCTGGAGGATAACCCAGAATTTTCTAGCTCTCTTTCATCTGACTCTATACACACAGAGAGCAATCTCAATGCTGCAGAACTAATTCAGGGGGCATAAAGGCATGAGGACACAGTGTCGAGACGGGACTGAAGAATGGGGGCTCGTGGTGCCAGATTAATTCGCACAGCTCGAAAGAGTGTGCGGAGACCTATGATCCCTTTAGCTCAGAACAAGGGGGATAACACTGATATGCGTCAGTGTCACTTTTCGCTGAAGAGGGGAATGGGAGACCGGGAGAATGAAACTCATGGGAATCTGATATTCGCTTTGCGTAAGAAGGAGAAAATAACGCATTGGGATGAGGATGGAGTTACTAGTCCAGCAGCGGTTGCGGAGCAACCCCACCCAGAACTATGAGTCTCCTATTTTGGAACTGTCGGGGCCTTGGGAACCCTCAGGCGAGTGAAAACTTCTCGAATTTATTAGGTTTAGAGCTCCCAAATTTAATTTTTCTATCTGAAATAAAACTGTACGCGAACGAAATTCAAAATTTCAATAATAAATGGTCTTTTCCTTATGTTCTTGTTATTGATTGTGAGGGTGACACTAGGAGAGGAGGACTGGCCTTGCTGTGTAGAAATGATATTTCCGTAAATGTCTTGCGTAGTGATGCCTATTGTATTGATATTGAACTATTGCATGGCTTGACAAACGGCCCCCTTGGAGATTTACTAGCATCTATGGTTGGCCAAATAGGGCGGATAGACACAAGACATGGGATATGATTAGAAGTATAAGGGATAAGAGTTCATTCCCGTGGCTTTGTGTTGGGGACTTTAATGAAGTCATGTGGGGACATGAGAAACTAGGTGGTATAGAAAGACAGTTCAATGATATGGATGCGTTTCGTTGCGCACTAGACTATTGTGATCTAGGCCTAGGTTTTTCGGGGCCCAAGTTTACCTGGTGTAACAACCAAAGGGGCAATGACACTATCATGGAGAGACTGGATAGAGGGACGGCAAATGAGCAGTGGATGAGTTATTTTCCCGACGCCACTGTTAAACACCTCCCCCGATTAAGATCTGAACATTTCCCTATTCTGATTCAGTTATCCCCTGGAGTTGACAGACCGTAGAGAGGGAAAGTTTTTTTGTTCGAGGCGGCCTGGCTGCGGGAAGAGTCATGTTTTGACTTTGTTAAAGGGATGTGGAGTGGGGGAGAGCTCTAGTAGAATAGGGACTCATTAGATAATCGCTTAGTACATTGCGGGGTAGAGTTGTCGCGCTGGAGTAAAGAGGTCTTTAGTAACGTGCTCATATCCATTGTTCTGAAACGAGAGCAGTTGGGATGGCTCCAGAATCAACTAGTCTCAAAATCCACCCTCGATGAGATTGAGAATGTTGGAAAGGAAATTGAGGAACTTATCCATCGAGAGGAGGTGATGTGGAAACAACGGTCATGAGTCCTGTGACTCGAAGAGGGAGACAGGAACACAAAATTCTTCCATGCCCGAGCTTCGCAACTTAAGAAGAAGAATACAATTGAGAGAATCCAAGATGAGTCGGGTAGGTGGAGGGAGTCTCGAGAGGAAGTAGAGGAGATATTCCTAGAATATTATAAGTCTCTATTCTCTTCTGGAGGAAGTGACCTGTCCTCAAATGTCCTACAAACCATAACCCCCCCTAATTTTCCATTCAATGAATTTCAATCTTGATCGGGTTTTTTTATAAAAGATGAAGTTTTTAAAGCTCTAAAGTAGATACATCTCACGAAGGCCCCAGGGCGGACGAAATGCATCTGCTATTTTTTCAAAAAATTTGATCTTTTTTAGAAAATCCTATTTGTAAAGCAGTTCTTGGAATCCTGAATGATGGGGAAGACCCTGGCTATCTCAATCATACCTTTATCACCCTTGTTTCAAAAGTAGCCAACCCTTCAAAATGCTCCCGGTTTCGCCTGATTAGCTTGTGTAATGTCGTCTTTAAACTAATAACCAAAGTTCTTGTGAACCGCCTGAAACAAATCTTGCCAAGCATAGTATTAGAGAATCAGAGTGTGTTTATTCCCGGCAGACTCATTACCGAAAATGCTTTGATAGCCCAGGAGATTTTCCATGGGATGAATACAAAATGATCTGGTCCAGGATGGATAAGCGTCAAGCTAGATATGAGTTGGAATGGAACTTTATAGAGGCAATCATGACCCGCATGGGTTTCTCGGCTAGATGGAAATCCTTGGTGATGCGATGTGTCTCAATAGTTTCCTACGCCATCCTCCTAAATAGGGTTCTGGGACCTACTTTCTATCCAGAAAGAGGCCTCCGACAGGGAGATCCGTTGTCCCCATACCTATTTGTGCTTTGTGCTGAAGGCCTTTCAGCGATGCTTTAGACGATAGCCTCGACTAATAGGATACATGGATACAGGGTCTGTTCGGGCAGCCTACAGGTCAACCATCTATTCTATACGGATGATAGCCTCATTTTTGCGAAAGCGGAGGAAAGTGAGGCAGCAGTCATCAACTCCATTCTGAAGCAATATGAGGAAGCCTCTGGCCAGAAGATAAATCTAGAAAAATTAGAAGTTTGCTTCAGCAAGAACGTAGGCCAAGACTCCAGAATTGGGTGAAAGCAAGATTAGGAATGGTGGAGACGGAATCGCATGCCAGGTACTTGGGGCTTCTAGTGTCTGGTCGTGCTAAGAAAGGGATGTTCGCATCCATACATGATAGGATTTTCAAGAGACTAGGGGGGTGGAAAGAGAAAAAAAGTTATCCCAGGTAGAGCAGGAAGTTCTAATCAAATTGGTCATCCAATCCATTCCGACGTATATGATGAGTTATTTTGAGATCCCAATCTCCATCTGTGAGGACATAGAAAAGGCAACAAAAAGATTCTGGTGGGGGGAGAATTTTGAGGAGCCTAAGATACACTGGGTGTCTTGGGAAAAGCTTTGTATATCAAAGGAAGTGGGAGGATTGGGGTTTAGAAGAGTCAGGGAGTTTAATCTTGCGCTTCTAGCCAAGCAAGGGTGGCGGCTGCATAAATACCCAAACTCTCCGCTCTCCCAAATCTGGAAAGCGCGGTACTTTCCCCACTTAGATTTCCTAGAGGTAGGAATGGGCTCTCGCCCTAGTTACGCCTGGCATAACACTCTGGCAGGAAGAGCAACACTCCATAAAGGATGCTTCTAGAAGGTAGGGAATGGAGAGCGAATATGGATTTGGAAAGTTCTGTGGATTTCGATAATTATGAATGGGATGATCACAGCACCTATTATGGGCCTTAATGAGGAGGCAACAGTGGCTGAGCTCATTGATAGGGAACGGAGGTGCTAGAAGACTGATCTAGTGGAGCAACTCTTTCTACCATAGAAAATATCAGCAATATTAAGTCTACCGCTTAGTGGGAGTGAGGCGAATGATACTCTTGTTTGGAAAGGAACTACAAATGGGAAGTATTCACTCCAAAGTGGATACCACTGTCTAACATCAGTAACATCGCACGAGTGCCAGGACTCTAGTAGAGGTTGGTGGAAATTCTTGTGGGGGCTATCTATCCCTCCAAAGTTTAAAAACTTCATGTGGAGACTGGGTAGTGGTTCTCTCCCAACCAGAGTAAACCTAGTAAGGAGAGGTGTATCGGTGGACCCTATGTGTCCCTGCTGCAATGAGGAGGTTGAATCGACCCCATATCTGTTGTTGTCCGGCCCGTTTGCAAGGGGTGTGTGGGGAAAGTTTACTTTTTGGGATATGGTTCCGAGGATACAAGAAGACAATTGGGTGGCTTGGCTAGCAGGACTAAGGACATCATTGGATGAATCGGATATAGAGAAACTCATCTCCATCCTTTGGTCCCTATGGACATCGAGGAACAACAGGATCTTCCGTCAGTGCGATGAATCAATCCAAGAGGTTGTTATTAGAGGCGGGAAATTGTTGTCTGACTTTAAGGAGGCATGGTGTCCGTAGCACAGGCCCGCTGCCCCGAATCCCTGATACGATCCTAATTGCGTAGGATGCGTAACACGTATTTGATCTAGTTCAAAGGCTTGGATTTCACGCGGAAGATAGATAACTCAACTAGATGAGTTAGACTCAAGCAAGAGACCTGCCTTGCTTAATCCAAATCGATACAAGTGAGGGTCTTGATTCGTAGGTTAGGCTCAGACTCACACCTGGGAGAAAGCTACCTAAGGGAAACGAAATCAATGGGATCGAAACTTCGGGTTTTACTTGCAATCAATCCTAGCTTTCGAGACTAAAGATTGGAACAAGGCTCACGCATGAACAATTGAGAAAACTTCCCTGGGTTTTTAATTCAAATATATCGTGCCAAATAATGAAGAGGGTGGCTCCTTTAAATAGGAGAAAACCCTAAATCCTTACAATAGGAAACCTTCTCCTAATAGAACTTCTAATTAAGTAATTAAAATAAATCTAAACTAATTTAGCTAATTAATAAGGAAACTAATTAATATAAATCTATAGAAATCACCAAATCAGGAAATTCCATAATAAATCCATTATTCCCTTTTTTTTGGCGCAGCGTGATCACGTCGTGGACTTACGTGATGACGCCGGCGTCGAGGCTGGCAGCTCGCGTCCGTCTGCTTGTGGAGTGATCACGCCGGGATAGGGCGTAATCACGTCCATTCTGCACAGGGAAATCTCGATGAGCATAACTTTTGATCCATCCGTCCGATTGATCTGAAACGTGTCCCAAAGGGAAACTAACATCTTGAAGTTTCCATAAAGACTCTGTTCTCTCAAATCGGATCCATTTGCTTGTTCATCCGCTTACTACGAACATACGATGTGTCGTGCATGATACATCCTGGGATCGTATCATTCCCTCCCTCTTCGGAAAGATTCGTCATCGAATCTTGATCAACATAATGTATTCCTTCTGATGCACTAGGATTCACATTATTCTCTCCCCCTTGGAAAGGATTCGTCCTCGAATCCGGACCTAAACCTGCAAGACAATACCTTAAGTTAGTAACATCAAAATAATCACAAATGGAACCATACCAACCCTTTAAGTTCAACTTGGTTGCGATGTCATTGGATATGACAACACGTTGTGTAGGACCAACGCCCCAAGCGGCCATGTCTACTGGTACTTGGGTTGGAGACCGTTTCCGGTGTAAGCACTGCCAAACCCAAGTATGTATCTTGAAGGAATCGCGCCTCCTTCCATGGTTCCTCATAAATGTCATCGTGACATTCAAGCGCACACCATAGAACTTGGCTTATCCATGGGCTATCCGCGTCACCTCGATTTGCCTACTATCACCTATGCGAAGTAACACTTTCAAAGGCAGCAATATAAAACCGAATGATATCATATGAACCAAACGACACATGAATTTCAGCAAACCAAAAATAATGACGTGCGTAGACAGGTAGTAAGTCAATAATATAAAAGGAAGACATTCTTCCCACGCAAACATATACTTACAAACCAAGACATGCCATACAGAACCAAACGTTCTTTTATCCATGCGGTTAGAGACTCCCAACTGTGGTTGACAAGGTGTCCAATTTAGCATCTTCGTTCTAGACTCCTCCTCACTATCAGTCCTCCAAGGAAACTTATATGAATGTAAAATATCCTTAAAGAACATGCTAGTAATAGTTGTTCCATGATGACGCATCAAACCATCGTTATATGAACAATACACAACCACATTATGTAACGAACTACACAACCAAAATAAGTTTTTGCCATGATCTCCTTTATGCAAATAAAAATCAGATTGATCCTTAAATAAATGGCCATTATATACTCCGCAAAAATCAGAATCATTAGCATAAGGATTAACCTTAAGTATACTCTCAAGCGACTTTTTATCAATACTACCAATAAGACTCAAAGGGACATCATGTGATGACATAACATTCCTATAAATTAAATTAGTAATATTAATTAAATCACAGCAGCTCATCAAACAATTATCAAACACATCATGCTCAACAAAATTTCGCAAAAGATCATGTGACTGATATAAGCGATTGCGTTTGAAAAGAGTTCCTCCAAGTCTTGTTGACGTAAACACAAAATCATTATGAAATTCACACCTGGAAGAATAGTTATTCAATGTAAAAATATGTGAAAATCCAATTAAAATTGTGTTAGGGACAACACAATCCATGTCTCTCGGTCTAGTCAACATATCAAACTGTCTGCGCTTTTGCGAGTAAATTTCAAAGGTACATGACTTGACCTTCGTCTCTTGAATATAATCATCATCAATTAAATTAAATTTATAATCAGAAGCATAAAGATTAATGATGTTCATATACTCACTGAAATCGCTCCTTAGAAAAGAGAACCATATTATACCTTTTAGGTTAGATTTTGCCGAAATAGGCACCACGGATGCGCAAGGCTCTTTCCCTCTCCTTGGTGGTAAGGTAAGAGGATTCTCCTCTTCCAATAACCTTATCTTGTTCTGCTCATGAGAGTAAACAACCAAAGTAAGGGACACAAACGGATTAGGGTTAGAAAGATCAAGGCACAATGGCCAAAAATTTAACTTTTGGTGGCTTGCGCCAAAACAGATTTTATACACACAAAGTGTGTTCCTCACTTCTCTCCCTATGGCATAATCACTATCCTCCACTTTTGCATCAATGCTCACTCTTTTCATGCGGGCTGTTTCCCTCACTATCTCTTTTCCCATACTCACTCTTTTCATGGGGGTTGTTTTGTTCATTATCTCTCTTCCCATGCTCACTCCTTTCATGGGGGTTGTTTTCCTCGGTATTGCTCTCTTTCTTTTCACTCAACTCTCCCCTTTTTCTCTCAATATTTCTAGCGACTTTCCATTCGACATACTTCCCTTTTAGTCACTTTTGATCCTCACGGATTTCAAGAGGCGTTAGTGGAACTAGTGAGAACTTTCGGGCATCCTTTACCAACTTGTAAAGGTCTTTCTTCCCTCCATGAGTGGCTCTTCTACCTTGCTGCCATGGTTGACCAAGAACGATATGACTCGACCACATTGGTATCACATCGCAAAGGATATCCTCTTTATAATTCCCAATAGAGAATGAAACTAAAACTTGCTTAGTTACCTCCCACTCTCTACCATCGTTCATACATTGCAGCAAGTAAGGTCTTGGGTGCTCAATAGTTGGAAGGCCCAACTTGTCTATAAGCAATGCGCTTGCATAGTTCGCCGAACTCCCATCGTTGATAGCCAATGAGCACATCTTTCCTCCAACTAGGCAACGAGTGTGAAATAACCCTTCTTTTTGTTCAACAAGTACTTCTGCCTTTCCCTTGGGTACACTTGAAGTTGCAGGTGTAATTCCATAATCATAAGGAGACACCGACGGGATTGGTCTCCCCTTCTTTTCTTGCTTCATCCAAGTCGGTTCCCTCAATACCGACGGCCTACTTGGTACAACGCTAGGGTAAAAAGAAGAATATTTCATCTTTGTTTTTCCCAGATTGGCATCCTCTCTGTTCTCAGATCTAGGTCGCCTTTCATCCATTTTGGCCGAAACTGTCTCAACCCTGTTTGAAAATGATTAGAGGCGGGGCATCCACTGCTGCTAGACGTTCGAGGACAGTTTCCAACATCCTAATTTCCCTGGGTCCCTCCACGTCATCGGTCGAATGATTAGGCATCCCTTTAATTTCTGAAATTCACAACACGAACAAATAACGTAAAATTGTACTAAGCCTAGCACTCCCTCACGTGCGTGTTTAAGCCCTCTAATAAGCTCACAAAATCAGCCAAAATTTCCTGCAATTGTTCCTGCACAAATGTTAATTGACTCACGAATTTCAAAGAATAAGCTTCCAAGAAGACTCTCAAAGACAACTAGCTTCAAAAATAATTTGGATGTAAGGTACTCGCGTAATTGCAACGATCAATCAATTAAGCAAGTACGCTACTGGAGTAGAGTTCAATATATAGGAATCAAGAAGAGGCTCAAGTAGACTCGAACAACTCGAATAATTCGCAAATTCGCAAATGAACTGTGCGCACGATCTTAAAGTCCACAACTTGCAACTTCAATATCTTTCAATTCTGACCACCAAATCCAATGATTCTTTTTGCTATATCTTCGAAATACTTTCTAGTATTTTGTATTTTGTTTATTTTCTGTTCTCGATATTTTTTTATTTTTTTATTTTTTTGGTATTTTGTGACTCTTTTTGTTGACACTTTGGGGACAATTTTTTTTTTGTATTTTAAAGACACTACAAATTGCACAACGATTTGCACACACAAAGACGCAAACAAGATCTAGAAATCCTAGATCGAATCGACACACAAATAACTAACACACGGGACGCAAGGAGATTGATTTTAGATCGGAGTAGAAGAAGAATCAATCTCAACAAAGAAAACAATTAAAAACAGTAAAGGATAGATGGATAGATACCAAACCGTAGAACGCCTTTGCTCTGCTACCAACTGATACGATCCTAACTGCGTAGGATGTGTAACACGTATTTGATCTAGTTCGAAGGCTTGGATTTCACGCGGAAGATAGATAACTCAACTAGATGAGTTAGACTCAAGCAAGAGACCTGCCTTGCTTAATCCAAATCGATACAAGTGAGGGTCTTGATTCGTAGGTTAGGCTCAGACTCACACCTGGGAGAAAGCTACCTAAGGGAAACGAAATCAATGGGATCGAAACTTCGGGTTTTACTTGCAATCAATCCTAGCTTTAGAGACTAAAGATTGGAACAAGGCTCACGCATGAACAATTGAGAAAACTTCTCTGGGTTTTTAATTCAAAACTATCGTGCCAAATAATGAAGAGGGTGGCTCCTTTAAATAGGAGAAAACCCTAAGTCCTTACAATAGGAAACCTTCTCCTAATAGAACTTCTAATTAAGTAATTAAAATAAGTCTAAACTAATTTAGCTAATTAATAAGGAAACTAATTAATATAAATCCATAGAAATCACCAAATCAGGAAATTCGTCTGCTGGCAGCTCGCGTCCGTCTGCTTGTTGCGTGATCACGCCGGGATAGGGCGTAATCACGTCCATTCTATACAGGGAAATCTCGATGAGCATAACTTTTGATCCATCCGTCCGATTGATATGAAACATGTCCCAAAGGGAAGCTAACATCTTGAAGTTTCCATAAAGACTCTGTTCTCTCAATTCGGACTCCATTTGCTTGTTCATCCGCTTACTACGAACATACGATGTGCCGTGCATGATACATCCTGGGATCGTATCAATCCCCAACTTGTCGATCCGCAATAGCAGCCTCCAAATACAGGGATGGTAAAGGTGAACACGGATGCTGCGATAGGGGCTACGGGAATTGGCTTGGGATTTATAGGCCGAGATGCAAGGGGTCAAACGGTGTTCTCAGGAGCAATTTACCTTCCGCACAAAACTGAGGTGCAAACAACGGAGGCACTGGCGCTAAGAGACGCTATAATGCAGGCTCGCCAATAGGGGTGTGCCAGGATTATAGTTGAGTTTGACTGCTTGGAGAACATGCTAGCCCTAACCAACAGAGATTTCTCACTAAGCTATGCGGGATTGGTGTTGGAGAGGTGGCTCGCCTGGCTTCTACTTTCCAAAGTTACTCCTTTATGCACACAAGACGGTCTACGAATATCCCAGCGCATGAGTTAGGCCAATTGGCTTTGATTTCCAGTTTAGGAAATGTATGGATAGGGGAATGCCCTGTACTTGCAGATTTGAATTAATTCAATTATATCTCCCTTCAAAAAAAAAAATTCTTCATAGAACTTTGGACCTATTTTCAATCTAATTAAAAATTACCCAATTCCTACATTGTAAGCTAATAAATTGTGTGGCATAAAAATAATAATTTAAAAAGAAAATAAAATGGCGGCATTGCGGCCCTACTGACTACACCTAACCACCATACGGTTGCCCCGCCCCCTCAGTTTTGATCCGATTAAAGCACAGACTCAATTATGCTTTTCTTTGTTCTAGGTTTATAAACACAGTCTCAATTGTGTTTTTCTTTGATTTCGCCTCCTAGTTGAAAGACCTAAACTTGCTACCTTTCCAAGTATAAATAGAAGGAACAACACTCATTTTACATTTTAGTTTAAATTTGAAAGGTTTTATTAGGTGAAAATCTTCCATCCTTTCAAAAACTCATTTTTAGTAATATATTAGATTAGGTAAGCCTTGTATTAAGTCAAGTAAAAATAACAATTTTTACCTTTATCTTATCATCTTTTGGGTTAATTATCATACTTAATAATTTGTCCAAATCGTTTGGATTCATCCAAGTTCATTTCAAGTTCATTTCAATTCCATATTCTTATTGTAAGTCATTCACAACTTTGAATTAAATCGTTGAATTTCAATATAAGAAGTCCTTCTCGATTTCATCTTTGAATTCTGTTTTGGTGTTATTGTTTATTCATGTTCATCAAACAACTATTTATTAACCTTAGTTAATATTAGTAGTAACTGCTATAAAACAAAAGCAAACTACTAATAGGTCCCAATGCCTTATATAAAATATGTACATATTACAAAACACCTTAACACAATCCAAAGAATTCATCTAGATGATCCATGTCCCAAAATCCAGCAACATAACCCTCTTTTTAAAAACTCTAGCAAGACGCAGGGCCGCCTAAAGTCAGTGGGGCTAGTGACACTAACATGTTATTTTATTTTATTAAATCAACATCATTTTATTTTATTTGTTAATTATTATTTTTATGCCACGTCATTTATTACCATGCCACGTATGAAATTGGGAATTTTTTGATTGAGTTGAAAAGTGGAAAATAAGTCAACAATTCCATGAGGGGATTAATTGAGAAAGATGGAAGGTGTTATTTGAGAAAAATGACAAATGCAGGAGGCAAAAGACTATGTTGTTGATGACAAAATATGCGTACCTCAGCTCATAAGTGATTGGCAAGCCTGGGTAACAAGACAAGCTAGTGCGAAGCCCGAGCTCATGAATCTAGCGTGCTCAGTGCAGAAACAAGACCATATAGATAAAATACTCATTTTGATAAGAAAATAAATCGGGGATAATATTCAAGATTAAGGAAGTCAAACCCATATTATCCAAATTGGTAAATACAATAAATCATGAATATCGTAATGAAGATTACAATCTCTGAGGAAAATACCATCAAAGATTCAAAGATTTACAAAAAAAAGTCCAACGCACGGCGTTCCAGAGCAATCATTAATTTAGTATTTTTATGATGGCATGTCGATGAAGGACAAAGATAGGATTGATTCAGCGGTAGGATGAGCCTTGTTAGATTTAAGCCCTACAAGAACAAGGACTCTCATCCAGGCTTTGGCAAACAATTGATAGATCAATCCCCACAAGTAATGTTAAGGTAGTCGCAATTGAACGACACTTGATTGAAATTTCTAACTTCATGAAAAATATGTCTGTAGGTATCTCACATTCACAACAAAAACCACAGTCGCAATGTGTTGAGTCTGTTGTCAGTAAGGACATGCAACACATGAATGTAGTATGGTGGTAGCTGATAACCCAAGACAAGTGAATGTTGCAATGCAGTATCACTAGAAGCAAGGGAAGTTCTATAATAATAACCAATAGTCATTGAAACTTATGGGTGTTCCCATTGAGGAAACCTTGAAGCAATTCATGCAGTCGACACAAGCTAGTATTGCCATTTTAGAAAAAATAAATAGGCCAACTAGTTGTGAACAAACAAGATAATTCAGATAGATTACCATCCAGTACAATAGATAATCCAAAGCATGGTGTAAACTCCATAGCGTTGAGAAGTGGAAGAAAACTAACTGAAAGATCTAGCCCATCCCTTGACCAAGGGATGAGTATTCTAGAATCTGAACTTGAGCCAGAGGTAGAAGTACTGCCAGAAAGACCAGTCTAGACTAAGGATCTTCTAGAAATCCCTATCAAACAATAGTTACAAGTAATCCCTCCTCCCTTTCTACAAAGGTTTGTAAGAACCAAGAAGACAAAGGAAAAGAGGGAGATTTCGGAAATCTTTCATAGAGTAGCTATAAACGTTCCTTTACTTGATATGATTTCTCAAGTGCCTAAATGTGCTAAATTCCTAAAATATATTTGCACTAAAAAAAAACTTGCAGGTGTAGAAATGATCAATTTAAATGAGAATGTCTCTGTAGTTTTCTAGAAGAAATTACCAACCAAGTGTAAAGATCAAGGCACTTTTGTCATTCCATGCAAGATAGGAGAAAAGGAAGTGGAGAAAGCCTTGTGTGACTTAGGTGCCGATATTAATGTAATGTCCCCCACTGTGTTTAAAACTCTGAACATTGGATCTTTAAAAGAAATAATAGTAGTTATACAACTTGTAGATAGATCAATAATTTATCCAGAGGGAGTCATTGAAGATGTGTTGGTTCAAGTAAATGATTATATTTTTCCAGCTGATTTTTACATTATAGACATGAATAATGAGGATACAACTAAATCTACAGATGTGTTACTTGGAAGACACTTTTTGAGAATAGCCAGGGCAAAGATAGACGTGTATGATGGGTGTTTAACTCTTGAATTTGGTGAAGAAATTATAAGATTCAATAGGTGTGACTCTATTAAATTTCCAAATGAATTACATAGTGTTAATTTTATAGATATTATTGATGTTGATATTGATAATATTTATGAGCTTAATGCTACTGGCTCTTTGGAGTATGTTCTTAGCAGAGGAGTGTTCAAGGAAATATAGGTTGAAATGGAGGATGAGTTGATTGTTAGCATGGATGTGCAGGATTCTATTTTGGAGCTTGATATTCTTAATTTAATTTCGGATATTTCAAAGGGTGTATTACTGTTACTCTCATTTCAGATATTCAGATTATCCAATGCACCTAGTACTTTTATGAGATTGATGAACCACGTTTTGCGTGAGTATATCGGTAAATTTGTTGTTGTATATTTTGATGATATTCTTATTTATAGCCCTTCCTTTGAAACACATATTTTTCATTTGCGATCTGTGTTTGACATGTTACGTACTAACCGACTGTTTGCTAAATTGGTTAAGTGCGATTTTTTTTGGGAACGTGTCCATGTTCTAGGATTTGTTGTGAGTACAAATGGCGTACATGTAGATAAAGAGAAGGTGAAGGCCATCTGGGATTGGCCCTGTCCCAAAAATGCCAATGAAGTCAGATCCTTCCATGGCCTGGCAAGCTTTTACCGGCGGTTCGTGCCCAATTTCTCAACAATCGCCTCCCCACTCAATGAACTTACCAAGAAAAATATACCGTTTGAATGGGGACGTAAACAGGAAGAAGCCTTCCGGGAATTGAAGAATTGGCTCGTGCCGCCTCCGGTATTGGCCTTACCGCATTTTGCAAAGATCTTCGAGATAGAGTGTGATGCAAGTGGTATAGGTATCGGCGCAGTCCTTACCTAAGACAGATGCCCGATAGCCTTCTTTAGCGAGAAACTTAACGGAGCACAGCTCAACTACTCCACTTATGATCGGGAATTATACGTGTTAGTCAGAACACTTATGGTATGGGAGCATTATCTGTTACGAAACCAGTTTTTCATTCACACCGACCATCTAAGCTTGAAACTCCTTCAAGGGCAAGCCAAATTAAACAAACGACATGCCAAATTGATGAAATTCATTAAGGCCTTTCCATACACCATCAAATATAATAGGGGTAATAGTTTTTTGCTCCCCTGTACTATCGTCGAAAAGCAAAAACCTCCCCTGTACTTTATTTTTTGCAATCCGCCTCCCCTGGACTATTATTTTCGGGCAAATTGCCCCCTTCCGTTAAATTTAGGCGTTAAATTTAATGGATTACCTGCTAGAATAGGTTTTTTTTAACTTGTTGTAGCAGATAATTATACATATTAAATAATATAATTAATTTAAAAAATGTTTTAAAGTTTCAAAAAAAATCACAAAATACAAAAAAAATCAAAAATTGTAAAATAATTTTAAAAACTGATAATATTTTATTTTAAATTTTTTTAATTATTTTAGAAAGGAACAGAAAATTATTTAAAAGTGATGGATAAAACATAAAGTGAAAAAAATAAAACATGATCTGCATAAAGAGAATTGCAAGAAAGAAAAGAAAAAAGATAAACGCTTTTGTCCTACAAAACTAAATCAAATCCCTCACTTAATTTTGTTTCTTAATTGTCCTTCTTCTCTTCCGACGGAACCAACAACCCAAACACACCCCGTTGGCAAGACCTGCGTTGTCGAACCACAACCAACGCCATCGTAGCAGCGGCTGCAGCACCTACCACCAATCTTATCCATGACATCGCACCCAAATCCACCAAAAGCCCGTAACCTTTCCAGATCTGCATATCACCGACCTTCAAAACTGGAGGAAGAGTGTGGTGAAGGAATCAATTCGGCAAATTTAAGGGTTGGAGCACCCAAATCCTTTTTTTGGATTGAAGGGGTGAATCGGTTGTGGGAGGCTGGTTCGCCGCTGGGAGTGCTGCTGGTAGTGGCTACGAACTCGGTGGTGCAGGCGAAGCCACCATGCAAGCTAGAATTGCAGCTGGGTTTGTTTAAAGTTCTTCATAAAGTAAAGTTGGTTGTTTTTTTATTTTTCCAGTACAATAATTTTGATTGTTAGAAGAAGAACGGAAGAGAAAATTGGATTTGGAATGAAATTTTAATTTAGTGGGTGGAATGTTTGATTTGGATATGGAATGAAATTTTTATTTTTTTAACAGTAAAAAGATGAATTTAATAGGGCAAAATTGAATATTAAAAGATGAAATTATGGAATAGAAATTAGTATTTTTTTTCAATTTTCTGAATTTTAAATATTTTTTCTTATTTTTATTAAGTCATATTTTTTTTAATTTTTTTGGAAAAAAATGTATTTTTAAATTAATTATATTATTTAATTAATTTAAAAAATGAAGACAACCGGATGTAGGGGGTTAATTTAACAGATTCGTTAGTCAAACTGGTCAAACATGGACGGAAGGGTCTTTTTGCCCGAAAATAGTAGTCCAAGGGAGGCGGAATGCAAAAAATGAAGTATAGGGGAGGTTCTTACTTTTTGACGATAATACAGAGGAGTAAAAAACTATTTCCCCAATATAATAAGGGAAAGGAAAATGTAGTAGCTGACGCCCTATCTCGCCGGTATGTCCTCATGAACACTCTCGAAGCACAAATTTTTGGTTTTTATAATTTGATTAAACTATATGAGCATTTTTGCTGTCTGTGCTAACAGTCCATACATGCATTTCATACAGCATGACCAGTTCTTATTCAAGCATAGTCGTTATGCATACCACGATCATCCGTTAGGGAGTTGTTAGTATTGGAGACTCATTCCAGTGCTTTAAGTGGACATTTTGGGGTTTCTAAAACATTAGAATCCCTTAAAGCACGATTCTTTTGGCTCTAAATGAAGGAAGATGTTACTAGAATTCTAGACCGTTGTCTAGAATGCAAACGGGCCAAGTCCAAATCCATGCATCATGGTACATACATGCCACTGCCAGTCGCAAGTCATTCGTGGGTAGACTTGTCTATGGATTTTTTCCTAGGCCTACCAAGATCTCAACATGGAAATGATTGTATTTTTGTTGTAGTAGATCGATTTTCCAAGATGGCCCATTTCATCCCATGTGCTAAAATTCATGATGCCATCCGTATTGCACACTTATTTTTTCAACATGTTATCCGTTTACATGGCATGCCTAGAACTATCGTTAGTTATAGGGATGTTAAAATTTTTAGTCATTTCTAGCGTACCATTTGGGAAAAATTGGGTACAAAATTGATTTTCTCTACCACTTGTCATCCACAGACGGATGGTCAAACGGAAGTGGTAAACAGAACGTTAGGTTCACTTCTCCAGACAATGGTTAATAAGCACGGTACTAAGTGGGAAGATTGCCTTGCATTTATTCAGTTTGCTTATAACCATGCATGTCATTCAGTTACCTGTTACTCTCCGTTTAAAATAGTTTACGACTTTCAACCGTTAACTCCACTTGATCTTTTATCTTTGCCTATGAGTTCATTAAAGTGTACAGATGGAAGCAACAACGCGGTTGAGGTTGAGGTAAAGAGATTGCATGAGCAAGTCCGTAAGAACATCGAACGGAAGAATGAGCAAGTAGCAGGGAAACGGAATAACGACAAGGTTCCCCCGAACTTCCAACCAAGACAATAGGTGTGGTTACACCTACGTAAGGACCGATTTTGCCAACAATGATGCCATAAACTAAGTCCTCGGGGTGACGGACCATTCCAGATTCTTCACCGAATCAATCCCAATGCCTATGTCTTAGACCTACCGGGTAAGTACGGTTCCATTAGTAATACCTTCCATGTCAATGACTTGTCCCTTTTCCATGCAGAACCTAAGGACGACCACGAAACGAATTCGAGGACGAATCCTTTCGAAGGGGGAGGGGATGATATGATCATGGCCGAGGACGTCACTTCTGAAACATCCACCTGCGGTCGAGCCGACAACGAGCATGTATCCAATGACGAGGCCCCGATATGTCACGGGCCGATAACTAGAAGTCGGGCCAAGAAGCTAACACTTTCGCTTGAAACAGAAACGAGGGAGCCTACGCATACAACTAGAGAAAGAACATTGACGGTCATTGCTCATTACCTGGAACATGAACTATCGGAAACATGGAAGCAAACGGTATCCGATAACATTTCGACTAACGAAAGCATATTGATCCCAAATCCCACCAACAACATGAAATCAGGCGGGAGTCGGTATCATACTAATTGACGAAAGCGCAGGAGCTTTCAAGCCTAAAATCTTGCAAGTTGAGTCTATGGTGTTTATAGAGAGGAGTAATCTCTAACTCAAGCAATAAACACTCAACATAAACTAAGGAAAATAGAAAAAAAGTCTAGCTATTTATACTAAGTAGCAAAAATGCCCAAAAAGTCCCTTAAAATGGCCCAAATGTCGTCTGTTGGCAATGATAACTAGTATGTCGTTTGGGTGTAAACGGCATGCCGTTTGTCTCTGGTCAAAAATTTCCAGTGATAACCGGTATACCGTTTGGACCATGCCGGTTATCTCTGGTCTAAAATGGTTCTCGGTTGAATAGTTTCCAGTGATAAACAGTATACCGTTTGGGTCTAAACGACATACCTTTTATCTCTAGTAAAAAATGACCTCCTTGGATTTTTTATGGCTCTTTGCACGTCGCACGGCCACCGACATGGTGTATGATCATCATTAAGGTCCGACCTTCATGTTGATGTGATTCTTTGTCCATCTCAACTCTAATCCACAAGGTAAGCTTCTTCGCTATGCTACGGGTGAGAGGTCCTTGAGGTGCCGTATCTTCGTGGCTTAAGGTAGGCATGAATGTGATCATATCATATTTTGACACACAATCAACAGCTAGCAGAATGTAAATATTACCAAATGAGTTAGGAAAAGGACCCATGAAATCAATACCCCATATGTCAAAAATCTCACAAGCAATAATTTCATTAAGAGGCATATACTTTCTAGCTGCAATATTTCCAGTCGTTTGGCAGCTTGGGCATGCTTTGCAGTGGAGGTAACTATCTTTGAAAATAGTTGACCAAAAGAAACCAGCTTCCAAAACTGTAAGAGTTGTTTTCTTTGGACCAAAATGTCCACCACTGGACATAGAATGACAAAATTTTAGGATAGAAGGTACCTCATCGCGGTTGCACACCTCTTTACCAATTGGTCCGAGTAATTTTTTTCATAGGTAGGGATTGTCCCATACGTAGTACCTGGATTGTTTCCTGATCCGTTATCACTCAGAGGCTGTAGAATCTGCAGGAAAAGAATCAAAGGCGCAATAGTTAGCAATGTCGAAAAATCAAGGAAATACAGCGTGGGCAAGACACAAGTGTTCATCCGGGAATGTGTCGCGGATGGGATTTGGGTTGTCTTCCTCTTTCAAAGGGAGCCTACTAAGATGGTCTGCAACAAGATTCTCAGTTCCTAATACAACACGGCCCGGCTTGTTGTTTGCGAGCCAAAATGTGAAGTACTTAGGGAGGATCTAGCCTTGATTTTGTCACACAAAACACAACAAGAAATACACAAGAAAGTATGGTGGAACATAAGGGAGGAATGCAACAAAATAGATACAGGAAAGAAGGATATTACCTTAAGAATGCAGATGAAATTTGAGATGATAACTTGAGTAGATGAACGAATTGAAACTTGAGTTACACTTGAGGCACGTCTTGAAACACGGGTTTAATTTATCAAGAACACAAACACTTAATATTTAAATCTCATAAAATCACACAAATATGAAGTAACAATGAATTACACAAAGTGATAGTTTATGTTTTACTTACGAGGTATCAAAGCACTATCAAGCTTAGAAGCTCATAAGAGAGTTTAGCGTGAGGAGTATTCTTAAACTCATGAATAAACAAATTCACTTTGACATCTAAACTAAAGAAAATATGGAAAAAACTAGCTATTTATACTAGGTTACATAAATGGGCACTTTGGGATAAGTTTGCCCTTAAAAAACGTCCAACTTAACCATCTTTCTAGTGCTTAATGGAATACCTTTAAGCTAACGGCATACCTTTAAGCTCTTAACAACATACCTTTAAGAGACAGTTTTCTAGAGCCAATTTATTCTTGTGACTAACAGTATACCATTAAGGACTTAAAGGTATGTCGTTAATTGCTGGATTTTTGCGTGGTTCTCACGTGCGCATGGTCGGGTGACCTAGGGTTGGCGCGGGCCTCGCCTAGGGTTTGTGATGGCTCCTCGCATGTCTCTTGGCCTCCGGATGCATGCTCAATCATCACCAAGACTAGGTTAGGCGTGATTTCCAAGTCAAACTCCTAAAGTAATAGAATTCACCGAATCAATCTGGGTTTAACATCTGTCTTGGTCAAGAGGCATATTAGCATTGTATGATCTGAAAAAAACAATTACTTTAGTTCCCAAAAGATATTGTCTAAATTTATCCAAAGCAAAAAATACAACAAAGTTCTTTCTTAGTGGTTGTGTAGTTGCGCTGGGTCTTATCCAAAAGTTTGGAAGCGTAATAGATGACATATGTCTCGTGATCTTACTTCTGGCCTAAGATAGCACCAGCAATGGTGTTGCTAGCATCAAACATGATCTCGAAGGGAAGATTCCAGTTGGGAGCCTTAATGATAAGGGCAGAGATTAACTTCTCCTTCAACAAATCAAAGGCAACTTTGCATGTAGCATCAAACACAAAATCTTCATCCTTTTGCAATAGCTTGCACATTAGTTGAGTGATCTTGGAGAAATCCTTAATGAACCTCCTATAAAATCCGGCATGCCCAAGAAATGAATGCACTTCCCAAACACAAGTAGGTTAGTATAACCTCGATTTTAGCCTTATCTACTTCTATTCCTTTACGAGAGATAATGTGTCCAAGAATAAGACCTTGATCCACCATAAAGTGGCACTTCTCATAATTAAGCACAAGGTTAGTATCAATGTAGCGTTGCAAGATTTTCTTAAGATTAGCCAAAAAATCATTAAAAGAATTTCTATAAACGGTAAAATCGTCCATAAATACCTCAATATCATTCTCCATAAACTCGGACAATATGCTAACCATGCATCTCTAGAAAGTAGTAGGAGTATTGCAGAAGCCGAAGGGCATTCTGATGTAGGCAAAAGTACTGAAGGGACAGGTGAATGTAGCCTTTTTTTTATCCTCGCCAGCTATTGGTATTTACTGGAAACCGGAGTACCCATCCAAACAACAATAATGTGTCCTGCCCGCAAGATGCTCTAGGAAGTGCTCTTTTCTAGTGGTTGCATTCAACCGCCTATAGTCTATACAGACTCTCCAACCATTATGGATCCGAGTAGGTATCAATCCTCCATGTTGTCCAATAGTGATGGTGATACTTGTCTTCTTAGGCATGACCTGAACTAGGATGACCCAAGAGCTGTTGGAGATTAGGTAGATGACACCTGCATCCAGCAGCTTCAGGATCTCCTTCTTGACAACATTCACCATTAGTGGATTCAACCCTCATTGAGGTTGTAGGAAAGATCGTCTATCATCTTCAAGATGGATGTGATAAGTGCAAAGGGCTGGTGAGAGTCCTTTGATGTCGGCGATCGTCTATCCTATAGCCTCTCAAAATCCCTTTAGCATAGACACAAGCTCACGTTCCTCGGTGTGATCAAGTTTGCTAGAGATGATTACAGGGAGTGTCTCATTCTCGCCGAGATATGTGTATTTAAAGTTCTTGGGCAAAGTCCTCATGCCCAAGGACAAGACTTTCCCGCACCAAACAAGTCGTTAGTCCTCACAAAATAAGATGTATGCATTCATACTCATAAACAAGGCTAGGTGTTTACACTTTTAAGAATGCAATAAACATAGCACAAGGGTTAGATTTCCAATGTCAATCCGAGTGAGAGTACACATGCATGGGCATTCTAATAATCAAAAGGACTTTCCAAGAAAAGGTAATGTGCGGTGTAGGATAAAGGAAGAGGAAAGAAATGAGAAATAAGGATGAGGAGGAGGAGAAGAAAAAGGAATAGAAAGAGTTAGCTCAAAGATAGAAAGAATTCCTTAGCGAAAGGGAAGAGGGTTCGGTAAGCAGTACTCGACAGCCGGTTGCAATGAGGGCAAGAGACTTAAATTCCTCTTTCTTTGCTTGGGGAGTTTCTTTTCTGGATCAGTACTGGTGACTCTTGGCGCCTCTTCGGTGCTTGCCTCTACTTTTATTGTGTTCTTCAAACACTTTATTCTTTTTTATTTTTAATAAAATACAAGCAGTAGTAGGGCAAGCACAAATCTTTTTCCTTTCTTCTCTTTTCTTTTTCTTATTTCGGATTTGGTACAACAACCTTTCATCCTAACTTTCTTATGTCTTCCCCCCGGCAAGGCCTTGTCATAAACTGTCATGGGTATTCTTTTCACCCCATTAGGCCATTCTCCATTAAGTGTCTTTAACCCCCAGCAGTAACCATCGTAAAGTACTACTAACCAGCTAAGGAGGGGTTTAAGACAGAAAAGAAAAGGCTTGAACGACATACGAGGGAATACGAATTTAGAGTGGGGAGCAAAGGGCAGTGTCAAGGGCATGCGGGTAGAAAGTGTCAAAAAAAATGCAAAAGAGAGCAAAGTCCAATATCATCTTACTGTTATCCCATGTCTAATAGTGCCTATACCCTGGATATTATGCAAACCTAACTAGTGTCGAGTTATACATTATAACACACGAAAAATATTAGTGTAAAGGCTCAATGTGCTTACAGGGCCATACAATTGACTACAAGCGTCTAGGGTATGATGCGGATATAAGAGCAGGCAGGCAGTGATCATGCATGTCAAATAAAGTGCGGTGAATGCTCAAATTATCTTGGATGCAGTGGAATGATATAGTGTGCTCTATATAGGGAGGTTTGAAAATGATAGGTAGTGTGTCACCATAGCAAAAATATTTACAAAGCATAGTTCACAAAAGGAAAATCCTAAGAAAGTTTATCTAAAAATCAAAAACTTTTGCCCAAATTAAACACACAAAAACAAACAAATAAACACATAAGTATCCCTCCCCCACACTAGGCAGCACATTGTCCTCAATATGAAGAAGGGACTCAAACGAGGGTATACGAAAAAGAAAAATAAAAAATAAAAGCCGAAAAAGAAAGAAGTTCACCAAGAGATAAATGTACAAAATTGTGCCCAAAGGCAAGAAAGTTTGGAGGGGAAATCAAGGGCTAGCAGGAGGTTGAAGCCTCTATGCCAGCTCATCGGGAAGCGCCTCGAGGCGGTGGAGAGTGGATCGTAGCAGGGCAGTGATTTCCAACTAGATTACAGTGGGGGTTGTCTGGTCACTGGTGTGCTGTGCAATAGGACTTTGATGCTCGGGTTTGGGGACAGGAGGTGGAACAACAACACGCGGGGCATCATCAGCGATAAGGTCTGGGTACCAAAATTTACCACCAATTCGGGTGCCGAAGATGCAATCCTTTAATTGCGTGCAACCTGTGCTAAAATGCAAAATACTATCGACCAAAAAGTAACTCATACCGCATCAATAGGGTGATCTGTGAAGTTAGAAAACCCACAAGCCTTGACTTGGGCAGGCTATCTACAAGACATGTTCTGTAAAAGATTAGTAATGGTGCTGAGTTAGGTTTCTATGGCAGCGACTCTAACTTCATTAACAGGCAACGTTCTTTTCGAAGGCATATTGTTCTTAGACATGAGTTCAATCAAGGCTTTAGTGGCCACAAGAGTGAGAGCACAAAGGGCGCGTTGGCTAGCTGCATCCAACTTGTCCTTATCATTTTGCTTCATCACATCAAAAAATACTAGATCAAGGAATGATCAGGTAAGCCATATGAAGGGCAGACGGTTTGCATTCTCTTGAATCACTCATGGTGTTGATGGAGATTCTCATCATCTTTTTGGAGGATGGAGACTAGATCTTTGCGGGTTGCCACTACCATGGAGGATGGATAGTATTTTTCAGTGAAAGCTTTAGACATCTGGTCCCTCATGGTGATTGATTTGGTGGAAAGATTGAAAAATCATAATTTGGCATCTCTTGTGAGAGACCAAGGGAAGACTCGTAGCTTTGCATGGTTGATCTGGACTTGCTCTGGTTGCATGGTCTCGCAATTGAAGTGTAATTATTGGAGATGGGTGTGAGGATTCTCCTTGGGCAAGACATGAAAAATGGATAAGTGATGACTAGTAGCAGATTTGATTACCCAATCATGAGGTACGGTCAGGTAGGCAATGAACTTGCATGTTTATTCTGGAGCAGCACTCAGGTCTGGAATGGTCTGAATGGCGGCGTCGTAAACCATGATATTTGGTTTTAATGATACTGGTTTGTCTATGTCAAGGGCAAGATTAACAGGTGGAGAAAGATTGTCAAAGGTTAGAAGGGTTTCTGTCGAAGGGCTGGTGGATAACTTCTTCGTTGTCAGTGGGTGGTTGTCTGACTATTCCTCTAAGTCTTCTTTCTGACTTGTGATTTCAGGATCTAGTGGTGTAAGTTTCAGATTGGTTGTCATGGTCATACAAATAAAAAGAATTAAATAAGTACCGTAGTCCCCGGCAACAATGCCAAAATTTGATCGATTGTCAAAATCGTAAAAAATAACAATAAAAACCTATAGCCTAGTGCACAAAATAAATTGTGTAAAGTGGTAATAGGATCGTCGATAGAGACTAGGGCAAGACGTATTCTTTCAGTAGTGACAAAAAATAACAAAGCAAAACAAGTAGCAAGATAGAGGTTTTGAGGTTGATTGAATTAATCTATTAGTAAAATAAACAAAGTAGAAATAAATACTAAGGTAAACCAAGCAGAGAAAGCTTCCTAGTAAAGATCTATCTTCGGTTATGATTAATGTCAATTGATCATCAGTACAAGGGTGTTCTATTCCTAACTTGTAGGTGCGCTATAAAGACTAGGTACGCTTATAAGGATTTAACCCAACTGCCCATGAAGAGGAGTAAAGACACATCTAGGGCAAGACAAATAGGATGCTCGAAGCCTTTAACCCTAATTAGTTGTTTACTAGAATTAGATTGGACCAACGACTTGATGGCTTTTAGTTAGATGTCTACTCTATCAAGCAACTTCGTCTAGCAGCTAGACTGTAAGAACGATGATAATTAACTAGGCATAATTATAGGCTGGCCTAATGATACTATCACGTCTAGCCTAGTCTTGATGATGATCGCGCACGCGCCCGAAGGACGAGAGACATGCGCCCACATATCGCGAACCCTAGCCGAGATGCGCAAGAGACTATCGGAAGTCACATGGGATGGCCAGAAAACCCATGAGGCCTTCTCACACGAAACTCTCACAAGGCATAAGGCCACCCGCGCAAACCCTAGGCCACCCGCGTGGCCAAGCTTTCACCACGAGTGCGCTAACCCTAGGCCGCGACCGAGACCTTGCTAAGAGCACACACCAAATTTACTCACATAGCCTTGGCTCATGATTCCATTCAAGCTGGGCTTAGAAGCCCATCCAAGAGGCTAGGATGCTTACCAAGAAGAAGGAGTTCATTAAGGGAAAACTTGTCCAACATTGCCCATTTTGTGTAATAGTACACATAGCTAGTTTCTTGCGTTTCTTAGTTAGTTTTTGATGAAGTGAATATTTGTATTGAGTTGAGATTACTCCTCTTATTATTCACTAAAAACTCATCCTGTGGGATTTTAAATTGGATGATACTTTCATACCCCGCAAGTAAAACCCAAATCATCCACCCTTTATGTAGTTCGTTGCTACCTCATTTATGTGAACTTATAAATGTGAAATATTGAGCGTTTGTGTTCTTGACAATTTGTACCCGTATGTTCAAGACGTGCATAAAGTATATCTCAAGTTTCAATCTTTCATTTGTTAAAGTTTCCACCTCTATCTCCCTCCGCGTTCTTCCGGGTACTATCGTTCCTCATTTTCGTGTGTCTTTCTTATAATCATTTCCGCTGCATCTCTCTATCATTTCATCCATATATTCTACTTGTTTTCTTGTTGTTTTATGTCACAAATTCATAGAGCTAGATCCTCCCCAAGTGATACACATTCGGCTTCCAAATAGGAAGTCGGAGTGTATTTTATAAAGTGGTAGCAGAGCTTTTGGGCTCTTGAGATTGTTCTTTGTATATCTGCGTCTCTGTCCCAAAAGTCACCAAATTTTTAGGCAAAAGAACCTCTGTTTATTTGTTTCAAAAATTAATCTTTAGTTTCCCTAACATTTGGTGAAAGTTTCATGCAATTTGGAATCCAAATCAGAAAGTTGTGCAATTTCAGTCTTGGCGTTCTTCGTGTTCATACATTTTTTCTTTGTGTTTTCAGCTAAATTTTCTCTTATTTCCTGAATGAAACTTGTAGTCCTTTGTCTTAAGAGTGTCCTGTATGAAGCTTGTGAGTTATATCAAGCATTTTCTATTTTTAAAGTGCAAGAGCCGAATGTTTGTCCAAGAACAGCTCAACCGGCCAACTTGGTGTTCTTCATATGTTCTTCACTTGTTCTTTAGTCTTTTCCTTTTGATTTGTCTGTGTTTGAAATAACTGAATGAAATGTGTTTTTAACTTTGTTTAATCTGTCTTTTAAGTTTCTTGTTTCCCCTCATCAAAGCTTGACAAGCCGCACACCTCACATTTCCCTCACCTAACACCTACACACCTCTCTCCTTAGCCTAACTGTTGGTTGTATTTTTGCCCCTCATAAAACTACAGAAAAATAGCATTTAGGTTATCCTTTAAAGAATATTTTAGTTGGCTATTCGGTCAGCTAAGGTCTGCAACAAAAATCCCTCTCAAAGGCCTCAAAATAGCATAACTAATCTAGCCACACCTAACCAGCTACTCCCCCTAAAATGCAGACAGCGTTTTGTCCCTAGAGTAGCTGTTGTTGTGCTACTTCCTTGGCTACGTTTCAAACCTTTATTTAGCCTCTTTTAAGCTACAAAATAGCAGTGGAGTGTTTACTCTACACAAAATCCCTAAACAAAAGAGAGAAAAGATGCCAACTAAAAGTCCTAAACTATACACCAACCTGGTTAGCTTTTGAGGGAGGACGTGAGGAAGTCCTAAACGTCCTATGTGTGTTGCTACTTGTCATACACCTCAACTTAAGTCTTTTATATTTCCTCTCTCAAAGTCCTAGCGTCTCCCTCAAAGTATTAAACGTCTAACTTGAAGTCCCAAACTCAAGTGTCATTCGGTTCCATTAAGTGTTTTCTGATTGAATCTTTCGTTTCTGTCTCTTTTATTTTGTGTCTTCGTTGCATCTTCTCGAGTCTATTTTCTTGTGATTGTTGCTTGAGAATGTTGGCTTGAATAGGGTGAGCACACGAAGCTGTTTACAAATGCTTGAGGGTTTGTGAGAATAATTTTTCCGAGAGCTTAAACACGAGGGTAAACACGTGAGGATGTGCGTATTTTTTTCGCTAACCTATATAAGTATATCTTGTTTGTTTTTATTTTGCAGTTACAAATGTCTTATTTTCGAACTGATTCTTAATTTCCAGGCTACCAAGAGCCTTCAACAAGTCATGCGCCTCACCAAGGCCGAAGTAATCAAACATTCCAACACGACCGAAAGTCCATGCCAAACCCTAGTTGGCCATTTCATGTCCAACATCCGCAATGCGCAAGCTATAGACTAGGTCCCTCTAAACAAGGTGATACGATAACGACCGATAATGCAACTATACCGATGATCAAAACCATTACCGATGATGCACCGATCCCACACACCGAGTCCATGACGCCACAAGGACCAATAACCCAAAGCAAGGCCAAGAAACTTACACTATAGGTTGAAGTAGCAATGAAAGAGACTTCCAAACCCGAAGGGTGAACTCTAACGGTACTCAAAAACTGTACCGGGGTCCAAGAACCTAACGGGGAACACTACCGGGATAATATCGGGAACGTGCAACCTTTTGGAAGTAACCAGCTACCGGTAACCTTTAAGGAAGTTATCAGGCACAAGTACATTTTCAGGAAAGGACAATTACCAGGAATCTCCAATGGACCGAGGGTTTGCATACCAACATATACCTATCGGGAGCCAGCTGGAAAACTACTGGATATTGATAACCAACTGGACTCTTGACGTCTTCACTCGCGCAACATTTTAGACAATTGGAAGCTGGAGTTAACAGCTAATCGATAGGTACTCTATCACCATACCGTTAAGCTCTCCAAATTGATTAAAATATTATGTTCTCCTCCCTAACTCTCACTTGGAAATCAATCTCCTTTGTGAGCTTGTTACTTGTGTTTGCCACAACAATCTTGTAACCTTTGGTAACCCACTATGAATGAAACATATGAATATTACCGACTGTTTTACATTTGTGTGTTCATCAAGATTCATGAGTGTTTAATACTAATCTCCACTGTGTTCATCTTCCCCTTCTCAATTCCGTCCAATCATCCCTCTCAGTAATCTCTTCCTTTTCCACCAAGTCTTTCCTTGAATTTCCTATTTCCGCTGCGTCATCCGTGTTTTCCTTATTTATTTGAGTCGTGTTTTCTTGTTATTGTATGGATAAACTCTTAGGCTAGATCCTCTTAATTATTCCATACACTATGGTTCATCTAATACGAGCCGGAGTATACCATATGGTAGCAGAGCATTTGGGCTATTGAGTTTGTTCTATTGTGTGTTCATCTTGAGTTTTCTGTGCAGCAAAGAGAGTCCAGTTTCTGACCGAAACTTCACCATAAAAGTGTCAAACCTTTTTATTTTGTTAGAGTCATTTCCGTTGATTGCTTAAGTCTAGGATCTCACCCTTCGTCCTAGTGTCGCTTGAGATCGGTTGGTGTTTTTGAGTTCCACTTTTCCAGCCCATAAGGATCAAAATCAGAAGAGTTTGGTATTGATGTTCATCCGGTGTTCATCCAAGAAATTCCAGAAAATTGAGTTGAGAGAGTGTTGAATCCAAAAACTTTACAATCCACCAAAGAAATTGTGTTTTCCCTTAAACAAGTCTATCACCCTCAACTAGCCATCAACATCCATCCCATGCATTTAATGCCCAAGACAGGTCAACCGCTACTCTCTCCCACTTTCTTGAGAACCCTCACCAAAACATCTAGTCTACTTAGCCTATAACTGACAAAGTTGTCAGGGTATAAACTAGCATCTAGCCTGTCACCCATACCTTTTACCCAGCTAAAGAAAGCCTAAAAGTGCCCCATAATTTTTTTTTATTAAACAATAGGAAGAAGGTTCAAGCATCAAAACGCTGCCCACTTAGCTAGCTAGTAGGTAGACCTATATCCTAAATCACATCATCAAATGACCAAACTCCTTCTTGAGTCCTTTCTTCGTCATAATCGAGTCTGTCTCCCCTCGATAACCTCTAGATAACTCTTTTCCTTCCATCTTCCCTTTCCGGTTTGAAAATTTGTGAACATTGGTGAAGGTAGTTGCAAACATAATGTGAGTTGAACCACAAGGTTGGTTGCGGTAAGCAATTATCAGTTGCAAGTAACTTGTGTAGATATTGAGAGTTTGTGTGAGGCTATCTTTTGTGAGTGATTCAAACACGAGAGTTCAAACACATGAGGGAGAGATTATTTTACTAACGTTTGTGTAAGTATGTAGGTAGCAACCAACACCATGTCCGACGTAGGTGTAGTAGGACAGAATTATGCCAAGTCTGATGATACCAAAAACTAACTGTTGGTTACGATGGATGCCCTGGAGCGAAGGCAAACTAAAGTGTTGAATATGCTCCAAAACTTTATGATGTCTCAAAGTAAGATAGCTGAAGCATTCGTTAACCCCTCCGTTCCTAGTAGGGTAGCCCTCAAGGTTTCCACGGAACCAAATAAGGATCAAGTAATGTGTGAAACCGAAGAAGAAGGCCATGACAGTGACGACAGTCCTGATGATCCCAAGTGGGTGGCCAACCGAGGCTTCCCACATGTTCTCACTATAAGACCATGACGACAGGGTGCTTCCACAAGCCTTGTCATTTTCGATAGCCAAGCTCAAGCCATCTGGGATCGTTACCCTCAAGGCAATCCGAATCCCCATTACCGGGACCCAGAAGTTCCCACCACTAGGCTATCATAAGGTCGTGGTCAGTATCATACTGGTGACCAAGTAATTATCGGTATACTGTTAACCTCTTACAGCCTATCGGTAACTACGGGAAGTTCAAGCAGACGAAACAATGAAGTTGTCCCCACTACCGGTAATCAAGTCCCGATACCCCACTACCATGTCCACACTACCCCATACTAAGAGCGCAATTTTTATGAGGAAGTCTATGAAGAAGCTAACAATGATTTTGAGGGCCCAACTAGACACAACTAGGGTAGGAGTCAGCGAGGGCCAACGCCCCGATTTGAACGACAATAAGAAAATCGGGTTGACGATAATTTAAACAATATCAAAGTCCAAATCCCAACCTTTAAGGGTACCACCGACCCATCCGAGTACCTCCATTGGGAAGGAAAGATTCAAAGGACATTTAATTGCCATTAGTATTCCGATAGCCTACTTTAGCGAGAAACTAAATGGACCACAACTCAATTACTCAACCTATGATTGTGAGCGATATGTTAGAGGCCGAATGTGATAAGAAAAGAGAGAACCTCTTCCACTCTCAATGTGAGGTAAATGGCAAAATTATTTCAATGATTCTCGATAATAATGGTGTGGTAGATCCCGCAAGCCACATGTTGGTGAGTGATAACAATTGGAATGCTCCTGACGGCAACATTGGGGCTACGACATCAATCCCGGACAAGTTTCTATACGCTTCCCTGAAATGCCAACCTATCGCCTGGGCCAGCGGAAAATTCCTAGGATGGTCGACTTCAGCGGGGGGGGATCTCACGCACCTTTATGCGCACGGTGTCATCCCATCCTAGGGGACCAAGGAGGATATCGCTCCCGATAGACCCTACATGATTATCGCCCCAATGACAGAACTGATATCGCCCGAAGCGATGGTTACAAACGTTGCCTACCCCTATCGCTATAAGGTATCGCCATCTTAAGCCTATAAATACCCCCACGAATTCCAAACAGAAGGTAAGATCGAGATCATCTTGGAGAACCTCTACCATTCTGAAAACTCGAACTGACTTAAGCATCGGAGTGTCTACGCCGGAGTCCCCCTCCGGCGCTTTGCAGGTACCTCCGACGCCGATCGCTTCCCATCCGACTAGCTGCAGCAGCCGTTTCAGACCAGAAGAGATCTCAGATCTTATCAAATGGTGCTTTCATTGAGAGCTTTGGTGTATTAAGTGAGCGTCCTTAATAGCCAAGCTCCGTTTAGTTGGGAGATCGGAACGGTTATGACAGCCAGATCGGAGCCAGACCGGTCTACATTTTCTAATATTCCTTTCTCAACTCGCAGGCGGTTATTTCCTTTTGCTACTGCTGACCTCTCTATGACGACGCAATCGACTATCTCGGGACCTCTGGACCTCTCGGTCGGGATCGCCGGAGGATCTATCTCCTCACAGACGGTCATTTCTTCATCACAGACGGTGGGATCTGATCTTTATACTCCTCTTTTGGAAGGATCTGTGCTTAACAATGAAAATCCCTTTGCTATGGAAATAGCGGCCCTTCGTTCCCGCTTGGAATATTTGACTGAAATGGCCACTAGAGTCACGCCTGGTGCTTCTGGATCTAGCGTTCCTCCTCGTGTCATGTTCACACCATCTATTGTTGCTGATCAACCTCTGCCCCCGTTGTTTCCAGAGAACCCCCAAGTGCCTTTATCCGCAGGAAATCCCCCGGTTGGTCATGTACAGCTCACTCAAGGAGGAGTAGAGGCTTATGTACCACAAATGCCGCAAAGACTTCTTCTGCAGGAAGACAGGCAGCTTGAGGCGTTGAGGAACCGTTGGGCCGGACGGAGGGAAGGAACAAACAGGAGTTTATCTCCCGTATACAGTGAAAGATCCAGTAGCAGAAGATATCGAAGTCGTTCTCCCAGGAGTCGCAGTCGGTCTCCCAGGCGACATCATATACCTGAACCAAGGGAAGGAGGGCGACAAGGAGACATATCTCCCCCACGTCACGCGCGTGAGATTCTTGATGATACCTCAGGTCACCCTTTCAGTCGTCGTGTAAGACGTCACAGGGTCAGTAGGCGAGTGAAGCTTCCCGCTGATACTTATGATGGTACTAAAGATCCTATTTCGCACATCAACAAAGTGAAGGATTTCGTCCACTTTCAAACCCACAGTGATGCGGCTTTATGTCAGATATTTGTTATGACCTTATCGGGAGTTGCTCGTCTTTGGTTTGAAGGTCTTCCTGGCGGATCCATTAGTAATTTCGCACAGTTGGAATCCAAATTTCGGAGCAGATTTAGTACAGCAATTCCAATTCGGAAATCTGCCGCAGCGTTATTTGACATACAGCGGAAGCCCCAAGAGACATTGAAAGAATTTCTCAGCCGATTCGATCTGGAAATGTCATTAACGCCGGGCGTTACCGTTGATTTCGCCATAGAAGCTCTGAAAAGAAACTGCCATTATGGAAAATTGAAAGATGCATTGATGGTGGATGCTCCAATATCCTTGGACGCACTAAGACTTAAAGCCCATAATTATGCGAAAATGGAAGAAGAAGAAAATAGAAATAGAACATTTAATATGCCGCCTGGGGCCCCTCACATCCCTGCCGCTCCCGCAAATCCTCTGGTTGACGATCATTACACTGATGATTACGCTCGACGGAAAGATTACATCCCAAAGACCTACGATAAGCAAAAAGGAAATTCCTCGAAAGGAAAACAAGGTAGTTCCCCTCATCAGCGTCAAGGGAACGCTAACAAAAATCGGGCGTATGATCCGAATTTTCCCTCCTTGAATGTACCAAGAGCGGAGATCTTGGCGATAGCGGAACAACGAGATCTTCCTATCCGTTATCCTGCACCCACGAAACCTGGAGTGCTTTTAGGCAGAAGAGAAAACGCTTACTGTAAATTCCATAAAGCCAGAGGACATTCCACAGAGGCTTGCAGAGAATTAAAGTGGGCGATAGAACGCTTGGTGGAGGAAGGATATCTGGGAGAATTTGCGACTCAAGTAAGGGAAGATGCCCGAAACAATCCGATAAGAAGAGCGGCAGACGAACGACCAAGGCCCCCTCCAGTCCCACAGCCGGATAACGCTCCCAAAGGAAAGGGTGGGGAAACCTTCGCGATAGATGGCGACGACATCCCCATAATCAATATCATAGCGGGAGGGATCCCCTACGCAGATGAATCAGAACAGTCGATAGTTGCGAAAGGGGAAAAGCGCGCGCGAGACGGCATGACAAAGAAAGGTGGAGCGATAGACATACTTGATCGCATGATCTTATCCTTTTCAGAAGAGGATGAAAAAGGCGTTATCTATCCCCATAATGACGCCTTGGTAGTCACACCTATCATCGCCAGTCATGGTATAAGAAGGACTCTTGTGGACAACGGGAGTGCCGTGAACCTTTTTTCGCTGGAAGCTTACAACCTCATGAAACGCCCCCACGATGAGTTAACGCCTAGTAAGAGACCCATAGTCGGAGTGGATGGGACCCCTATCCCTGTTACGGGAGTAATCACCTTACCCGTATACTTCCGAGAAGACACTTACAAACGGTCAGAGAATTTGCTGTTCCTTGTTGTGGATCTGAATCTGCCCTATAACGTCATACTCGGACGGCCTTTCCTCAATCGCTTCGGAGCGGCAATATCACAAAAACATCTAAAGATGAAATACCCCTCCTGGGATGGGGTGGTATCGATAAAAGGTGATCAGAAACTGGCGGCAGAATGCTATTCGCTCATGACTCAGACGAGCTGCGATAGATGCGTGTGTATAGCGGCAGACCCCTACGAGCAGGGTGATGAAAAGCGCGCTCAACCCCTTGACAAGATGGTACCCGTATCAGTGATAGGCAAAGAGGGAGCCAGCTTCCTGGTCAGCGATAAGCTCAGCCCAGCGGAAAATCTTCAACTGGCACGGCTGCTGAACAAATGTCAAGGAAATTTCGCATGGAAGCCCGCCGATATGCCAGGTATATCACGAGAAATAGCCGAGCACAGGCTTAACGTTGACCCTAACGCCAAGTCAGTTCAGCAAAAACGACGGGCGTTCTCCACCAAAAAAGCGTCGGCTGTGGAAAAGGAGGTTGTGAAGCTCCTTGACGCGGGTTTCATTCGCGAAGTACAGTATCCCACTTGGTTAGCCAACCCGGTTCTTGTTCCTAAACCCAATGGAGACTGGCGTATGTGCATTGACTTCACCGATTTGAACGATGCTTGTCCTAAGGATTGCTACCCGCTTCCTCGCATAGATCAGTTGGTTGATCAAACCGCTGGGTACGCATATCTAAGCTCATTGGACGCCAATTCCGGATATCATCAAATCCCTATGGCCCTAGAGGATGAGGAGAAGACCGCCTTCCTTACTCCTAAAGCCACGTATTGTTACACAGCGATGCCATTTGGACTAAAGAACGCGGGGGCCACGTTTCAGCGAATGGCAAATAAGATTTTTGAGGAACAAATAGGGAGAAATGTGGAAGCATATGTTGACGACATACTGGTGAAGAGTGCGAATTTTCATGATCACCTGCAGGATCTAAAGGAAGTTTTTGATGTGATGAAAAGGTATCGCATGAAGCTAAACCCCCGGAAGTGCATGTTTGCATTCCAGACGGGTAAGTTCTTGGGCTACGTAGTTAGCCAGAAAGGTATCCAGCCTAATCCTTCCAAGGTTAAAGCTATACATGATATGATATCGCCGAGAACCGTTAAGGAAGTGCAAAGGCTAACGGGGCGCGTTATCGCTCTGGGACGATTCGTCTCCAAGCAAGGAGAAAAGTGCCTCCCTTTTTTCAAAGTCATACGACGGAAAGCCACGTTCGGGTGGACCCCAGAATGTGAGCAAGCATTTGTGGACTTAAAGGACTATTTATCATCTGATTTATTATTGACAAGGCCCGAGTCCGGCGATACCCTGTACTTGTACTTGGGCACGGCGGACGAAGTGGTCAGCGTCGTCCTTGTTCGTGACGATAACCACACTCATCGCCCAGTTTACTTCGTGAGTCATGTCTTAAAGGACGCGGAACTGCGATATGCTCGTATTGAGAAAATAGCGTTCGCCCTTATACAAGCCGCCCGCAAGATGGACCGATACTTCCAGTCTTATCCTATCGTTGTACTTACAGACCAACCCTTGAAGAGGATATTTCGAAAGCCTGAATCTTCAGGAAGAATGCTGATCTGGGCCCTACAACTCGAACAATATGGTTTGAGGTACCAGTCCCGGTCATCCGTAAAGGCTCAGGTCCTTGCTGATTTTATAGCGGAGTGTACTTTCACAGAGGACCCTTTGAGTGGTGTACCTGAAGCGGAATGGAACGATATGGATCTCCCATTCCCAGAAACATATACGGATCTTTGGATCGTTCATGTGGACGGAGCCAAAAACCAAGAACTGGCGTGGGCCGGAGTCTTCATAAACGGGCCGCACGATATGCATATACGGTATGCTATTCGAATCTTGCAGCTTTTGTCCAATAACGCAGCCGAATATGAGGCGTTGCTAGCTGGACTCAGAATAGGAAGAGAGTTTTCTTCAAAGGGAAGGCGCGATACCGGCCAAACAGGAGATCTGCGTCTAAAAATTTGTGGAGACTCCAAACTGATAATTGACCAGGTCTCAGGACACTCTCAGGCTCGAGAACCTATTATGGTGCAATACCTCTCTAAGGTAACGCGAGAACTAGTGGAAATAAAGAAAGAGGGCATGCAAGTCAGCTTCGAGCACGTTCCCCGAGAGGAAAATGCTGAAGCCGATTACCTTGCCAAGCTGGCCGCGAATCCTGAAGCATCTATACCTAAAGATGTGTATTATCGTGAGCTATCGGTGCTGTCCTTCATGGAGGAACAAGCCTCTTCGTGTGTGAATGAGCTCGAGAATGATTGGCGGATTCCGGTAATAAAATACCTGATGCACGAAGAGCTGCCCGACGGTAACGCTGAAAAGATGAAAGTGCTAAGACAGGCTGCTCGTTGCACGTACTATAACGGGGATCTAATTCGAAGATATTTTTCTCACCCCGCCGCCAAATGTATAACCGAACAAGAGGGCCTTCACACCTTACGCGAAATCCACGAAGGGATATGCGGAATGCACGCGTCAGGTGGCACCATGGCGGCACAAGTTTTCAGATCAGGATTCTACTGGCCCGCCATACGAAGGGATTGCCACGATTATGTACAAGCTTGCCCCAAATGTCAGGAATTTGCTAGAATTCCTCGACGTCCAGCCACGGAAATATCGGAAATCATCGCCCCTTGTCCTTTTGCCAAATGGGGGATTGACATCCTGGGTCCATTTCCAAAGGCAAGGTCCCAACTGAAATTTGTGATAGTGGCTGTGGACTATTTTACGAAGTGGGCGGAAGCTGAAGCGGTTGCCACAATCACGGCAGAAAAAACATGGCGTTTTTTCAAACATCAAGTTATCATGAGATTCGGGGTGCCTCGTATCCTTGTCAGCGATAACGGGACCCAGTTCACCAGCCAATTCTTCAAAGACCAATGCTCAGAATTCGGGATTGAGCAGAGATTCTCTTCCGTGGCTCACCCACAAACCAACGGACAGGCAGAGGTAACTAATAGGAGCATCCTCAGCGGTATTAAGAAAAACATAGAGGGGTCTAAGAAGAAGTGGGCTGATGAATTGCCATACGTGATGTGGGCATACCGCATGACCGTAAAAGTTAGCACTGGAGAAACGCCTTTCGCGTTGGCTTTTGGAACTGAAGCCGTTACGCCAGTGGAAATTGGGGCCATGAGCCTACGGGTGGCTCACTTTCGTGAGGAACGGAACGAGGAACGGTTACGTGCTAACCTGGATGCGTTACCAGAGGTTCGAGAAGAAGCCCTACTGAAAACGCAACACTACAAAAGAAAAATGGCCCGTTATCATAACAGGCAGGTCAAAGAGCGATTGTTGAAAAACGGTGATCTGGTGCTCCGAGACAGGCGAGCAACCAGACAACGTATGGGAAAGCTTAGTCCTAACTGGGAAGGACCGTATCGTGTAACCCACGTTGTCGGAAGAGGGGCTTATCGCCTGGAGACACTTGACGGTACGCCCTTATCCAACTCCTGGAATATCGCTCGTTTGAAGTTATATTATCCTAAAGTTTAATTTTATCTGCACTATTTGGATTATAACGACCCTAACCGTGGCTAACGCTCAATGGGAGAGTTTTCGTGGGTTTGTGGTTGCTTTTGTGCAGGTAAAAAGGGGGGTACCCTAGGAGTGAAAAGTCCTATCCTTGTGATGGTCGGTCTTGATCAGATGGCCCACTAAGTGAGGGCACGACCCTAGTGTATCCTTGATTAGCATCGGATTGAAAGATCCTTGACGCCCCCGGGGGTGAAAAGTCCTATCCTTGTGATGACCGATCTTGATCAGATGGCTCACTAAGTGAGGGCACTGCCCGGTATCTTTTGGAGTGAAAAGTTCTTTAATGATAACCGATCTCGTGGAGACGGTACATCAAGACAAGACACGCCCCAAAGAGTTAGAAACTCTGTTTAGAAACAAGAATCCTATCTTAACGGTCGGGCTGGTGCAGCTAAACCATTAAGTAAGGACACGGTTCTAAACGAGAGGACAACGCCTATAAAAGTGAAAAATCCCTAGCCTTGTGATAGCCGTCCCGATCCGACAGCTCACGAGATGAGGCACTTAGAAAGGCCGAACGAGAGATAAGGGAAACGTGAAGGATCGCGTAATCCCAGCTAGTAACCGGATAAGTAATCCCTGGCGAAGTATAGAGCTGACGGAAAACACGATTCGAAACGGGTTCCGTGATAAAGCCTAATGATGGTAGCGAACAGGCTCCTACGGGTAATCACTATCTCTCAAATCTCGTTTTGTTACTGATAATCTACAATTAGAAATGTGCAGAATACTTCTGAGCAGCGGAAGGAGCGGTGGTCATGATAACGATAGGCTTATCGAAAGGCCAACCCGACATAAATCTTGGTCATCTTGGTATAAATACCAAGGATCTGCTCAAGAAAGTAAACGCACCGTGAGGATAAGGCAACCTCAGTGACGAGAGAAGTCTCGCGATGAGAAAAATAAAAGAGGAATATCGATAAAGGGATTGTCTAGAAATATTAAAGGCATCTCAAGGATTTACAAAGAATCAATGTTCAAAATATTTATGCTGCAAAGACAAAAGACAAAAGCCAAGCGATATTTGATCGCTGGAGGGAATGGCAAAATATCGCGACACATCAGCTCTCGGGGTCTTTTCGTTTCCAGCCCGCTGCCTTGGCTTGGCGATAGCCTGCCTCGTTGATATGGGCAGAACTCTGTAGAAAGGCTTTCAAGACATCTTCGCCCTTGTACGCATCCACCCCATGAATTTCTTCGAAACACTTAACTAGAACACGGGCGGTCTGTTCCGCATGCCACCAGCCCATATCGACTGACTCTTCCGCCAAAGCTGCCTTCTCCTTTTGTAAAGAGGACTTCTCATTCTCCAAAGCAGTCACTTTGGCCTATTCCTCTGACAAAGCTGTTTTCAGAGCGGAATGCTGTTTCTGTAAATCGTGGTGAGCCAGCAGTATCTTGGAACGATCTGCCAACACCTTTTTCCTTTCATCTTGCTCCTTGGACAGCTCCGCCGAAACAGAACGGAGGGAAACAGTCCGATGCTTCACCTCCTCCGCCCAGTAGTGAAATTTCATCATATTGGAGAAAAGGCTAGCACGGAAGGAGTTCACTTGGTCATCTTCCGCCAGGGAAAGGAAAGCTTCCTGTTCTGCAGATGAGGCCAGAATTTGAGAAGCCAGCAGGGCAGAAACCTCATCTGAACCATCGCCCCCGATGGCTGCCAAACCACGGGTACGGAAGTCGAACAACTCAACCTGATGGGTCACTTCGCCGAGCCCGTTTAATGGACAAAGATCCGCCATAAAATTGAAAGAGGTTCCGACTTCATTATAGCGTTGCCGCCAAGGAACGCTAGAGGGAACGAAAGCTAGAAGACCAGGGGCGCGAACCTGTGAAGAAGAACTGCCCGGGGGCAGGAAGGTACCATGAGGCTGATAACCCGAAAGGTCCTGCAAGACGTCTTGATAGCCTAAAGAAGAGGAATAATGATGCACAGGCCCACCAAAGGAACTGGGCGAAGCACCAAAGGGGTCCGCACCGCCTAGGTTCCCCAAAACTTCCGCGGAATGTCCACCTGGAGGAACCACTGCGGAATTAGGAACGTTAACGAAACCACCTTCCCCCGCGATGTTAGAGGAGGGTATGTTCTCATCCTCGCCTTCTATCCGGGCCCTCTTCGCGGAACCCCTCAGCACATAAGTGAGATTCATATCGCCTGAAGGAGCGGAAGCAGTAACTACAACGGCCTCCTGCAAGGAGTACAAATTGAGAAAAAAGAAAAATAGATCAAATGACGACAGATATTGAGGCACAATATATCGCACCAAAAAAAAAAAAAAAAAAAAAGAAAAAAACACGCTTACGGTAGCAGTGTTGAGGGAAGGTGGTGCCTCAGAAGAACCCGCAGCGTCGGGAGAAGGAGTAAGAGTGGCGATACTCCGTGTTCTTTTCTTCTTTTTTCCTCTGGCAATGGCCTTAGGGGCCTGAGAAGACGAGGGAGCAGCAACGGTCACGATGGGAACACCTTCAGGGATGTCAGTATCCCCTTCGCCAACCGAGGAGGAGGATACTTGAGCGAGATTCGCGGAAGTAGCCGGAAGCTCAGAAGGATTATCAGTGGCCTCTGAATCGAGCTTTTTCCCTTTCTTCTCTATTCTGAGCTCTCCTTAAGCGTCTTCTTACGCTTTCGGGTTTATAATCAGGATCCGTCGCTGCAAAATCACAAAATAACGTCAGCGTTAGTATCAGTGATGAAAGGGAAAGGTAGCGCGATACTCACGTCTAACGCACTCCTGAATGGCCATTCTGCAGGCCGTGAGTCGAATATGAACGCTGATCTCCAGTTGGAGTAAGGTGTCTAACCATCCTTGTTCACGAGCGGGAAGTGTCCCTGGTCGACTCCAAACGCCATCTTGGACGTCCTGGTTGAACCCAGAACGTCACTCGGGACCAGGAGCGTCAGGAAGATTTATCAGAAAGAACTCCTTTTTCCAAGCCTCAACAGAAGACTCAATATGGAGCAACTTCCAAGTAAAAGACTTGAGAGAATCATCGTCAAAGCGAGGCGATATGGTTATCACACCCCGGCACTTCATCAATTTAAAAAGGGATCTAAGCAACAAAAGAGAAGGGGAAGTGATCCCCTTATATCTACAGAGTTCCAAAAAAGCATAAACACAGCAATATGCATTTGGGGCTAACTGGGCAGGATTGAAATTGCCAGCAATAAGCAAACCCTTGACGAAAGAATCGATAGGGAGCCGGAAACCGTAGCGAAACATCTGGGCATATAACACCCTTTGATTGCCGGTCAGAACGCTGTTTAAACGAACTGACCTAGGGGCAACAACAACTTGGCAACCGTCAGGAATAACGGCACCGTGAGTAGCCAAATGCTCCTGGAGAATGGCCTCCGTGGTAATAACACTGACCGTGGTATCCATTTTCTTCTCATCGATGGATTTTGACTCAGAACGGCGAGTCTTTGCCATGACAGGACTAAGGAAATAGAAATGAAGAAGACGAGGGAAAGGAAGGGAAATACCTTTGAAAGGAAAGAACTTTGAAAGCCTTGAATGGAGGTGAGAAGGACAAGACGGCCGAGAGATAATATGAAAAAGTGGAGTGAAAAAGAAAAGGGAAGAAATAAAAAGGGTTTATAACCCTAGTAATTAAAAGGAAACGACGAATGCTGCAGTCGTTGCGTCGAAGCGGCATGAGGGATAAGACTCAAGCAATGAGTACGACTCTTGAAGAAGCGCGACAAACGCTTCGATCTTGTTAAAATTTCTAAACACGCTAAGGTGAAGCGGCAGAAGAAACGAACACGTGTGTCTGCACCATCATGACTTTTCCCGCGCACCGACGGAAGGGTCGCGAGCATTAAATGCTCTGAAAAGTAGATGTGACTTTTTGATAAAAAGCAAAAGCGATATCACAAGAAAGGAAATAATGCAAATCGGCGTTGAATAAAAGAACAGTTCTCAAGACAGTACAAGAGAGCGAAATAAAATAAGATATCACCCGAAGAGCAAGGTACCGATATCGCCGCGAGATAGGACGTTATTACAAGACATGGAAAACAAATAGCAATGTTCTTCAATGGATCAATTAAGAGTCATCGCATGCCTCGCCGTCATCATTCCCTTGCTTTTCCCCAGAAGAAGGAAAACCCCTTTCGCCTTCACTAAGATCTTTAATTTTTTGGGAAGCGTAATCGGCCAGCATGGATGAATCGACGGCGCCTCGGATATGGAGATCCATAAATCCTGCGATACAAACCTCGATGGTCTTATTCTTCCACCAGGCTATCCTCGAAGGAACTTTGGCCAAATCGGCATCACGAGATGACAACTCTTCACGGAGGAAGACGTTCTTTTTATCAGCCACCACCAGTTCCGCCTCCATTAGCTCTGCTCTCGCTTTCCTCTTCGACTTCTCCCGAGAAAGTTCAGCGCGACAATCCTCCAACTCCGCCCGAGTTCGTTCTTGCAACTGCGATAGCTCCTTCGCCTTCGCCAAGGCCGCGTCTAATTGTTCCTGCAAATCCGAAGAGGGTCGAGTTTTGTTACGCTGGTCTTCAAGAAAATAATGAAATTTCCGAAAGCTAGCCAGCATGTCGTTCATGAGGTGTGACTGTCGTGTCTCGGGAGCATGCTGTAAAAACTTTTCCCTGTCCTTGGAAGAAGTAAACATCTGTCCCACTATGGGACCCACGGGCTCTTCTCGCGATAACGGATCCGATATTCCTAAGGCACGAAGCCCGTCAGTGCCGAAAGAGGACAAATCCAGCTGATATCCAGTGGGGCCCTGGGACCTCTGAGGAGAAAGGTTGGCGATATAAGGAGGGGAACAACTTTTTGCGCAATCACCAACGCCCGAAATTGAAGACAGAAACAAAAGATGAGGCTTCCGTGGGAGAAATTCAGGAGGAACGCTTAAATTCGAAACCGGTAGGGTTGCCTCTGGGACAAAAGAACCTATCGGGGAAGCAGGATGGCCCGACGACAAAGGAGAGGTCGCGGCTGCCGAGGTCTCATTGTTTTCGATAGAAACGGCGGAAGGCACCCTGATAGCTTTGATATTTTTCACCACTTGCGAAGTACTCGCGGCATGAGAAGCGTTAATATTCTCGGGGGGGACCGCGTTAACTCCCTTCAAAGGGGGAACTGGGGGGTTAGTTTTCTCTGTGCGAACCTTCTTTACGAGATGCTCCGTCTCTTCTGCAATTTCTTCGCTATCGTCCTCAGCCGATTCCGCCGTGTCATCATTCCTCCTCGACCTAAGTTTCATCCTTTGGGCAATAGTAGCATGACGTAATTCAGGACCAGTGTCCATGCTCTCGCTATCGCTGTCGATTTTCTCAAACACAGGATCGCCTTGAGCTACCCTCTTGCCGCGGGACGGAAGCCAATTTTCAAGGAAACAAGAAGGTCGAGTAGAGGCTCTGCGAGTTGTGACGGTTTTAGTCCCTTCCCTTCCAGGCGGAATGGGTGGGCGGCGGGAATTTTCAGGCGAAGGAGAAGGAGGCAGCGACTGGAGAGGTGTTACGTTCAAAGGGGCGTCACTTCCCCCAGAAGAACTACTCTCAGCGTTACCTGCCAACAAAACATATTAGCAAATTAAGAAGATTGAAGCGATAAAGAAGAAAAAGGGAACTCACCCACAAGCGCACTCTGACAAGGGCCTGAACCGAGCAAACTCCCGGATACGGAAAGACCCTTCTATTTCTAACAAGGCGCCAATGTTGGAAACATCCTGGCTTGACAGCGCGTCCGGTCTTTTCCAAACGCCACTATTGATTTTTCGATTAAAACCCCCGCGCCAGAGTCGTGACGGCAAACGGAGGGTGAAAAAGCCAGACTTCCAGTCATCTACGTGTTCCTCAAAACCTTGAAAGTTCCGCCAGAACAGTTGCACAATGACATCATCCCATCTGGGGGTAATATCTACCAGGCAGTTGCGACAACTCAAGACAAAGAACGTGCGGAATAGATCAAGCGATGGAGCAAATATACGCTTCATCTCGCACGAACGAAGGAAAGCGTAAATACCACACCAAGAGGGTGGAGTAATCTGGACGGGATTAAGGTCATAATGATCTAGCAGTTTCAACAGAGAAGTATGGAGTGGGAAACGGAATCCGTAAGTAAACATCTTGAAATAAACTAACCGGAATGTTCCCCACATGGCGTCAGGCAGCCGAGTGTCCTTCAAAGAGATAAAAGGGCGATAGCCCGTGGGAAAAGTAATACCACTCTCCTCTAATTCAACCCTCAAAACCTCATTACAATTGAATATGCTGCGAGTTCTCCTAGCTTCGGGATCTATGGGGTTTTCAGCAGTTGAAGACATAAGGGACAGGGAAAGTAAATCTACGGCGGTAGAAGGAGTAAATACCTGGAGCAAAAAGCCAGTGAGCCGGTCGCCGGCACCAGTGAGCGGTCGCGGTAAAACCTCTCGAAGAAAAGAAGTGCAGAAGAGAGAGAAAATGTGCAAAAACTCAAAATATTAGCAAAAGCAGTAAAAGAGAGAGATGATTTCCTTATAAAGGAAATGCGTAAAGAGGAGACAGCCTGTAAAAATGAAACACGTGCAGAACAGAAAAAGACACGTGGATAGTCATTTGTGCCTTCTGAAAGAAGACAGTTGCCGATTAGAAGTTGAAGGCAGTTACCCGTAGCGAAAGGGACGCTTCCGCGATAACCCGGAACGCTCAGAAAGAAACAATAAGTAAGCGATGAGAAGCGAAAAGGAAGTAAAACCATCATTCATTATTATGAGGAAGGCCATACGGCATCTACAAAAAGAAGGGTTAGGCCCTTCTCTTCACCGTCGGACCAAGTAATGCCGTAGCAATAGACTACGTCCTCTTCGTCATCGCCACCCCAGAATGGTGAATCCACAACAGCAGGGGGAGAAGACTCACCGACCCTCTTTCTAGCAGCAGTAGTCGACCCGGTTGTTTTCTCCTTAACGCTTGGCGATACTGCCTCAACGGCTGAACCAGCAGAAGGAACCCACGGAGGCGAATCACTCAAAGGAGGAAACGATTTTTTCTCCTCCCTAGCCAGAGAAGCCAGAGAGTCGAAAAATGACTTAGAGGCCTTGGCAGCCTCCTTCCTTCGTTGTTCAACTTCCTTCCTCCGTCTCTTGCGACCTCGCCGGCGGACAACCGGCCTCCAAGGAGGCGAGGGGGGAGGATTATCTGTGTCAAGGGTAGTCGGAGGAGTTGGCGGTGAATTCCCCGAAGCCATACCTAGCAAATAAGAATCAGCCATGAGACTCGCAGAGGATCGATAACGAAGAAAAATGAAGGAGAAAGAAATGGATAAGAATGAAGGAGGAAAAGCCTCATTAAATAGCCGGGAAAAGAAGAAAAGAGACTCTTCGATCCTCCAACCCGACTCTTGAAGATTGGCACGTGTACAGTCTGAAGTGCAAATGTAGATTTGCAGTCATGCCTGTTGAAATCTCGCGCAAATCAAGAATAATGCTGATATCTGCCGATCAGTTGTTATAATGAGGACGGCGCGGAGTTAAGGCAGAACGATCAACAGAAAAACCGCCCAATGGCAAGACTGTTTTCAGTTGGGCTAAGAATATTCCTTGGAAAATGACAAAGAGTGCAGTAAAGAAGAAGAACAGTTACAAGGCGGAATGATTGAAATGATTTATTTATTATGGCCTACCGGCCGAAAGATACATTTACAAGGCAAGAGGAAAAGAAAAAGGCCCAAAGGGAGCCACCGTTATTAGGCGTCAGAACCAGCATCCTCGGGCACCTCAGGAAGGTCCCTCAAGGAATCCATGACCAGGACAAGATCATGGGGAGTGGCCCTCATCCCCTTCAGGCAGCACCCCAACATGTCCTTACGCTGCTGCAGCATAGCGATCACCACTTGAATCCGAGAGATGGAGGCAGACAGCTTTGAAACACTCTCCAAAGGACTGAAGTCCTCCAGAGAGATGGCTCCCAGCCGGGAATAGAGCGGAGTCAGCATCCCCTGCAGCTCCAGAATATCCTCAGAAGTCTTGACCAGCATGTTCTCCAGGAAACCGACGTCACCGTCGTTGAGGTTCCTGAGTGAATGACCCTTGGAGAGAAGAAAATTCTTGGTCAAATGATCCATGATGCTGACTGATAGAGATGAGGAGAACGTGGATGGAGAAAGTTCTCCGATTTATAGGCTCCACTGAAGGGAGGCCTTGGAAAAAGAAATTGAGGTCCTCAAAAGACGAGCCGTCCCGATATCCTCAAGGACTGATAAGCCTAGAACGGAAGAAAGGGGTAACGGTCGCGATATAGATACTGGAAGGAGTACGAGGCAGAGTCTGAAAAAATGCCGAAAGACACGATGTCGCTGGTAGCCCTGACGCTAAAACCATAAGGTTACCGGTATCCACAGTATAAGGCCGCGTTGATGTCACCGGTGGCCCTAGATGCGTAAAACCGCGTTGGCATCACAGGCGTCTGGTGGTATGAAGCCGCGATAACCATAAGGTAGCTGATGGCGTAAAGCCGCGATGATACCGCTACTCTCTCGGGCGTAAAGAATAAATCGGGGCTCGTGTGACCTCAGACCTCTGTAAGTATAAGGTTTGCTAACCTCTGTATAAGTATCTATCTCCTCTGTGTCTTTGCAGTACACTCGAAAGGACGATAGCCCCGAATATATGCCAGCCTAGGGCACGGCCTGGTTGAATATCCGTAATGACGCCGCACGTAACCCAACAACGGTCCTTCTATGACTTGAACGAAGTGGAGACTTCATAAGCCCTATCGAGAGGCCAAGAAGATTAATATCGCCTCATGACCGAGCAGATCCCTATTCTAAGATATCAGACGTGGATAGCCCTTGGTGAACACTCGGGCTAGTTTTCAGTTGGGCTTATGATAACAATTGGAATGCTCCTGACGGCAACATTGGGGCTACGACATCAATCCCGGACAAGTTTCTATACGCTTCCCTGAAATGCCAACCTATCGCCTGGGCCAGCGGAAAATTCCTAGGATGGTCGACTTCAGCAGGGGGGATCTCACGCACCTTTATGCGCACGGCGTCATCCCATCCTAGGGGACCAAGGAGGATATCGCTCCCGATAGACCCTACATGATTATCGCCCCAATGACGGAACTGATATCGCCCGAAGCGATGGTTACAAACGTTGCCTACCCCTATCGCTGTAAGGTATCGCCATCTTAAGCCTATAAATACCCCCACGAATTCCAAACAGAAGGTAAGATCGAGATCATCTTGGAGAACCTCTACCATTCTGAAAACTCGAACTGACTTAAGCATCGGAGTGTCTACGCCGGAGTCCCCCTCCGGCGCTTTGCAGGTACCTCCGACGCCGATCGCTTCCCATCCGACTAGCTGCAGCAGCCATTTCCGACCAGAAGAGATCTCGGATCTTATCAGTGAGCAAGCTTAATTTGCCAACTACACTGCATCCGAAACCTTATTCAGTCCATTGGTTTAATGATGATGGAGAGGTTAAGGTCAAGGAGCAAGTTCTTGTGAGTTTTAAGATGGGCGGATATGAGGACGAACATTTATGCGATGTGGTACCTAAAGATGCTAGCCACCTCCTCTTCGGCTACCCATGGAAATTTGATAGAAAGGTGGTACATGATGGGTATACTAACAAAATTATGCTCACTCACCGCGGCAAGAAGTTTAGTATTCCTCCTCTTTCACCATCTCAAGTCCGTGAGGACCAAAAGTGAATGGATAAAGCTAGCGCTGAGTTCCAATTATTGAGAAAATTGAGAGAGAAGAGTATAGAGAAGAAAGTAAGCCGAGAGTGTAAAACACACCATGAAAAGAGTAAGGAGAGAAGAGTGGAGAGAAAAATGTACGGAAAGAGCAAAACACACGACCTGAAAAGAAAGCATGGCCGAGAGGGTGAGCTTAAATCATTGAGTGTGTTTGCAAAGGGGAGAGATGTGAGGCATGCATTGCATTCTAATAAAATGTGCCTTGTGCTTTGGTACAAAGCACATTGCCTAATTTTTGATTCTTACCTTTCTTCCCTACCTAGTCCACTTATTTCACTTTTGCAGGAATTTGAGGATGTACTTCCGAAGGACATGCTAAGTGGCGTGACTCCCATCCGTGGCATTGAGCACAAGATCAACCTAGTTCCGGGGTCAGCCTTACCCAATAGGCCGACCTATCGGTGCAATCCCCAAGAGATAAAAGATTTATAACAGCAAATGGACGTACTTATGAGCAAAGGTTATATCCGTGAGAGCATATCACCTTGTGTCGTACCCGTGCTACTTGTGCCGAAGAAAGATGGCACTTGGCGGATATGTGTAGATTGTCGCGCCATCAACAAGATCACCGTGAGATATCATCATCCTATTCCATGCCTTGATGATATATTGGATGAGTTGAGTGGGAGCAAGGTATATTCCAAGATAGACTTGATGAGTCGGTACCATCAAATACGCATGCATGAAGGAGACAAATAGAAAACTGTGTTCAAAACCAAACACGATTTGTATGAATGTATGGTAATGCCTTTCGGCCTCTCTAATACACCTGAGTGGTATTGGCATTGGAATCGTGCTTACACAAGAAGGGCGCCCCATTAGTGAGAACCTTAATGGCGCCCAACTCAACTATTCCACCTACAATCGCGAGTTGTATACGTTTGTGAGATCGAACGCTTGAAGATCAAGAGATGGCGCCAAAAGGGTCGATAACCCGCAGTATGGCCAGGAAGCTAACGCTATGGATAACGATAGAGATGAAGACAGGAGGATATCGTCCCAAGAAAATGGACATTAACGGTGATTACGCACCATGGCGGAATCTAAGAGTCGGAAGCTTACAGGATAGTTACCGGTAATGTGTCTGTTACCGGTAACCATTTCTTCTAGAAACCTCCATGAGGAATGCTGGGAATGCTAAACAAATAGACGTCTTTGGGAACGTTATCAGAAATACGTATGTTACTGGGAACATGCCTCTTATCCGAAAAGCGCCAAATACCGGAAGCCTCCGGGACGGCTACCAGGAAGACCTATCGGGAGACTGACGGATCCATATGTACTTACTAGTATAAATAGCCAGCTCTTCTCTCATTTTAGTCAGTTTTTATGTAAAGTATTTATTGCTTGCGTAGAGAATACTCTGCCCTCTAAACACTAGAAACTCACCTTGTGAGGATCAAGTCCAGAAGAAGACTTGGTTCATTGCAAGTAAAAGATCCACCGTCTACAACCTTTGATTTACTGTTTGTGTTAAATGCTATACGACTTTTAGGATATTTGTAATCGATCAATATCTTGGATTTCTGTATTTGGATGTTTACTGGAAAGTGTGATTTGATGTTTATTGTTAATCAATCATTTTGAATTAAATATCCAACTGTAAATTCTATCGTTGTTGTTATGATTCCTTGTTTATCGTCATCTTGTTATTCCATTGCATCCTTCATCTTTTCATTTCCGCAACCTGCATCGATTCTATTTGTAACCCACTCGGGTTTTAATTTGATAACTCGAGCTAGATCCTAGCCGTAAAGCTCAAACGCATCCGATTCTTCGAAAGGGAACTCGAATCGCGTCAGTGTCGGAGCACTATCTTCTCCCGGATCAATTTGTCATCCACACCGATCACTTGAGCTTAAAATTCCTCCAAGTGCAATCGAAGCTCAACAAGCGGTATGCTAAGTGGATGGAGTTAATCGAAGCATTTCCTTACACTATCAAATAAAAGCAAGGAAAGGAAAATGTGGTTATCGATGCACTCTTAATGAGGTATGTACTCATTTCCTCCCTCGATGCTAAGATTTTTGGTTTTGCACATCTAGTAGACCTTTATGAACATGATGATGAATTGCGTGACATATATGTGGCATGTGATAAAGGACACTACTTACACTTTGTGAAGCATGATAGATTCTTGTTCAAACATAAACGGCTTTGCATACCCAAATCTAGCATTTAGAAATTTCTTATATTGGAAGCCCATGGTGGCGGATTGAATGGTCATTTCGGTCTTAATAAAACATCACATACATTGAAAGTGAATTTCTTTTAGCCGAAGATAAAAATAGATGTGACATCATTGCTAGATGCCTTGTGTGTAAGAGAGCTAAGTATAAGTCCATGCATCTTCCATGCCATTACCCATAACTAGCCATCCTTAGATTCATTTGTCAATGGATTTTATTCTAGGGATGCCAAGGTCTAGAAACGGTAACGATTTCATCTTTGTTGTTGTTGATCGCTTCTCTAAAATGGCTCATTTCATCCCATGTGCAAAAACTTATGATGGTATTCGCATTGCTCATTTATTCTTTCAATATGTCGTGCGCTTGCATGGCATGCCTAGGAGCATTGTGAGTGATCGAGATATAATTTTTTTTAGCATTGTGAATGATCGAGACACCAAAATTTTGAGCCATTTTTAGTGCACATTGTGGGCAAAGCTCGACACTAAACTTCTCTTCTCTACTGATGTGTTCATGACCACGCCTAACCTAGAAGCCGAAGACATCATTCCCCAAGGGCCAATCACGCGTAGTTGATTGAGCCTTAATTAGAGTGGTTTTACCAGTTATTCTTATGCATTTTTGTATGGTAATTCTATTGATTTCAATTGAATTCCATGACAATATTACAGGGAACTGATCTGGAGAGGAATTGAGCAAGGAGGAGCTAAAAAAACCAATTCTGGACTGAATTAGACCAAGCAGTACGTACTAAACTTTTTGATGAAGGAGACGTCCAAATTGAGAAGTAAAGATACGAATGGACATCCCAATGTATTAGCTAGCTCTGGTCCAAATTTGGAGTCAATTGGGCAAGTTGATCATCATAAAGCCTAGGGTGACATTTTCTCTTACAGAAGCCTATGCCAACAAGGACTCTTATTTGCGTCAGGCAACTTCGACGAACCCATTCCGACCCAGCAAGACTTGGACATGGAAGATTAAAGACGTTCCTAAAATTTTTGGATGTATCTTTCGTTTGGCACCGATTTCAGCCCGTTTGGATGAGCGGATTAAAAGTTAGCCTATGCCTATATTTACGCGCGTAGAGTGTGCGTCTGTCGCAACTTGAAGATATTACTCATATGGAAAGACCAGTTGTACGAATCATTCCAGAACCTCTCATTTATATTCTAGATATTTTATTTAAGTTATTGCTTCTGTTTTGAAGTAGTCTCCTAAATATAATCCTTACCTTCTAGGAATTATGGTTTTGGATGCCTAGTGCTTTGTATAAATAGAACCTCTTGGATCCATTGTAAAGGAGGCCTAAGGGAGGACGACAACAACCACCTTCTTCTTCTCTCTTCTCTGGTTTTGAACTGAGTTCTATATATTTTATATAATTCCATCGTTTACTTTACTTTTTTGGTCTTTCTCTAACTAATCTTTCTTGTTCCTAGTAGAGGCATTTAAGCATGAGTATGAAATTGCATGAGACCTAATCGTGCTTATTAATCTTTACATCTGTATTTAATCCAATCCCACGATTATTCTTAATGTGTTTCGGTTTGATTCTAGACTTAGCTAATCTAAAGTTGAGCAAGTAAACGTTGTTGTCATTCTTTTTGGAGTCTCGACCGTAAGCCCAAGGGGATCAGTGAGTAAATGCCGCTATATTGATTCTTGGTGTCTTGGCCATGAACCTGAAAGGATCGAAGTAGACACCACGCGCTAGGGGGGTCCCCGAAATGATGGAGGGGAAAGGTTAATCAGGTCAAGTCCCGATTGACGCCCGAAAGTTACTTACCTGGTGTTAGTTTCCCCTAATCGATCATCTACCAATTCAGTAAACCCTTTAACCAGCAAGGAGATGGTTGGTAAGGCATCATCTCTATGTATACCTAACGTACCTTGATCTATAACAACTTTGTAGACTAAAGATGAATATCCATGCGTCCATGATTGCACCTCATAGCTCATCGCTTACCTAGCCTCTACTAGGAACACCCTAGTTTACTTGCTTTCTAGTTATTAGTTTTAAACTCCCCCCTCCAATCACTAAGTGATATATTCTAGTCTTCTATCTTCTTTTAAGTCTAACCATTTTCTGTGGATCGATCCTCTTACCACTATCTACAATCTTTTGTAGGTATTGATAATTTGTAATTTATCTTTGGTGGATTCGACACCCATCAATGGCTAAGAAGCTGATGCTTTGGATTGAGGCTACAACGACCCAAGAAGCCCCCCAAGCTAAGAACCGGACCTTCACACTTATCGCACACCATACCGGGATTGAGCAGCAAGGTCTTGGTGATGGTACCACAAATCTCTCGATTTATTTTGTAAGGCCAACCATGTATAAATAGTTCACCCCTCTAATTTTATAGTTAGTTTAGTTTTGTGAGTGAATTGTAGAGTGAGAATACTCCTCCCCGTCACATCTAAACTCACCCCTTCCTTCCTTGAGAGAGATAGCTTAAGTTGAGAATACTCCTCCCTATCTCTCTTTGGGAAATCAAGCCTTGTAATCGTTGATTGCTATTTTATGTAAGAAATATATGTGCGCATCACCTAACATTTCCCAACATTTCTTCAAGTCTCGTGTATGTTCTATACTATTCGTCGTGTTCAACCTTTTCCATTCCGTCCATCTTCACTCTAACGGTAACCTCCTCCTAACTTTTGTATCTTATCTTCCTTCCGTCCACTGCATTTTTTAGTCCTCCTTTTGTCTGTCTCCTAACTTTTGTATCTTATCTTCCTTTCATCCACTGCATTTTTTAGTCCTCCTTTTATGTGTCCTTATACTTGTTTCGTGTCAACATTTAGTGTGACCTCTCTGGCTAGATCCTAACCAAGAGCCTTCATGCACTATGGCTCATTTCACAACGAGCCGAAGTGCATCATCTACTACTTGTCATCCCCAAACGGATGGTCAAACAAAAGTAGTGAATAGGACTTTAGGGTCATTGCTACAAGTCATGGTTGACAAACACGACACTAAATGGGAAGATATCATTGCTTTCATTGAAATTGCATATAACCATACACATCATTCTACCATTGGTTTTTCTCCATTTGAGGTGGTATACGAGTTTCAACCCCTAACCCCTCTTGATCTCTTACCTTTGTCGTTGAGTGTGCTTAAGTGTGTAGATGGAGAAACCAAGGCGGATGAGGTCAAGAAGTTGCACGAGTTAGTGCGGAAGAACATCGAATTTATGAAGGAAAGACTAACTGATAACAACAGACGCAATTCTAGGGGTATTTTCGTCTTTACCCCAGCGTTAAGGCCGGAGCACTGTAGCCCCTATCGGGTCCTATCGCTAAGGTGGTCGTCCCTAACCAAGCGAGGAACCCTGGGATGATCGACATCAGCGGGGGGTCTCACACGTTATCTGTCCACACGCACGGCGTTATCCCATCCCAGGTCAGCCATGACGTCACTTGAGGCGTTATCTACCCTACCTAACACCTCCCCTGCGGGTAACATCCTCATTTTGCCTATATATACCCTATGACCCAAGATCGAAGGTAAGCCTAATTGGTGCTTTCATTGAGTGTTTTGGTTCTATTAAGTGAGTGTCCTTAATAGCCAAGCTCCGTTTTTTTAAGAGATCGGAGGATCATGGCTTCTGATTCGGATTCTTTACCATCTCAGTCTTTCGGCCTTCCTTTTGCTACCCGTAGAGAGCTCTTTCCTTTTGCAACTACTATTGTTTCTACCATGACGCAGGAATCTCCTCAGGGAACGCTAGATCTCTCCTTCCGGCAAACAGTGGGGACAACTTTGTCCCAGACGCACATCCCGCATTCTCAGATGGCAGGACCTAGTTATTCCACTCCCCTTTCAAGGGGACCCATGATGGATTGTGCCAACAACCCTATTGTGAATTCAATATCAGCTCTTCGTGTTCAGCTAGACCGCTTGACTGAATTAGCTGCAGGATTTACGCCCAATGTCTCAGGGCCTAGTGTTCCTTCTGACATAGTTTTTACCCCATCTATTGTTACCGACCGGCCTCTATCACCCCGGCAGCCTAGAAGCACCCCGCTGACCGTGCCCGTAATAACAGCCCCCGTCAATCTTAGGCAACTCGTTCACGGACAAATGGTACTTTCCGCGCAGCACACGCGAGAAATCCCCATTTCTCAACAGGAACGATGGCGTGATGAGTACGGAGATCGTTGGGACGGCAGGTGAGGTGAGATGTTTGAGGACATATCCCCTAGACGCAGCGAAAGATCGAGTAGCGGAAGACATCGAACCCGGATGCCCAGGAGTCATAGTCGGTCCCCCAGGCAGCATTATGAACGTGACCCCCGAGGTCACAGGTGTCATCTGGAAGTCTCTGCTCCTCGTCATCCACATGGAATTTCCGATGATAACGCTGGTCACCCTTTCAGCTATCGCATAAGATTCCACAGGGTCAACCGGCATATAAAACTCCCTACAGAGTCGTATAATGGTACGAAGGATCCTAACTCTCACCTTGCCAAGGTAAAGGACTTTGTGCAGTTTCAAACTCATAGCGACGTGGCTTTGTGCCAGATATTTGTCATGACACTGTCAAGGGTAGCACGACTTTGGTTTGAAGGACTTCCGGTGAGGTCGATTGATAGTTTTCCACAATTGGAAGCTAAGTTTCGGAGCCAGAATCCATTGACTCTGGATGCGTTAAGACTGAAAGCTCATAATTACGCGAGAATGGAAGAAGAAGAGAACAGAGACAGAATCCGAAATGTGCCGCAAGACACACAACCAACACCTAACATTCATACTAGCGCGACCTCGGACACTCATCCAATGGACGACTACAGCCAACGGAAAGATCATATTCCTAGGGTCTCAAATCGATAGAAGGGCAATTTTGCGAGAGGGAGGCCTAGTAATTCTTCCCCTAGACGCCAAATGGATCCACCAAAAGGTCGAGTGTATGACCCTAACCTTCCTTCTCTCATACTCTCGAGGGCAGAAATCTTAGCAATCGTCCAACAACGGAACCTGCCAATCTGTTATCCAGCGCCTGTAAAACCAGGAGTGATTATGGGAGGAAGGGAAAACACTTTTTGTAAGTTCCACAAAGTCAAAGGACACTCTACGGATGTGTGCAGAGAGTTAAAATTCGCGATAGAGCGCTTAGTGGAAGAAGGTTACCTCGGAGAGTTTGCCACTAAGGCGAGAGAAGAATCCAGAGGCAACCCGATATTTAAAACATCGGACAGCAGACAAGCACCCCCTCACCCCTCTGAAAATAATGATGTCCCCGGCGGAATAATGAGAGAGACGTTAACAGTCCACGATGACGATATTCCTATCATCAATATTATTGTTGGTGGTAATTCGTATCTTGATGAGCTTGTACTGTTAACACTCAATTCAGGGGAGAAGCGTAAACGAGAAAGCACGTTAATAAAAAGTGAGGCGATAAGCGCCTTAGATCGAATGGTGTTGTCCTTCTCTGAGGAGGATAATAAAGGTGTTGTCTTCCCGCATAATGATGCGTTAGTAGTTACTCTCATTATCAGCAATCATGGAGTTAGGAGAACCCTTATAGATAATGGAAGAACGGTAAATTTATTTTCATTAGAGGCGTATAACCTCATGAAACGTCCCGATAGCGAGCTGACGCCTTGCAAGAAACCGATAATTGGGGTAGATGGAGTTCCAATCCCCGTGACTGGAGTCACATTACTGCCAGTGTACTTTAGAGAAGACACATCCAAATAGTCGGAGGAGTTGTTATTCTTGGTCGTAGACCTAACTTTGCCTTACAATGTCATACTTGGGCGGCGATATCTCAGAGGCACTTAAGGATGAAATATCCCTCCTGGGATGGGGTAGTCTCGATCAAAGGCGATCAGAAACTAGCGGCTGAGTGTTATTTACTCATGACCTAAAAGAATTACGACAGTTATATGTGTGTGGCGGATGACTCCTTCGAACAGAAAGATGAAAAGCGCACCTAGCTTGTGGATAAGATGGTACCAGTTCCTGTTAACGGAATCAGAGAAGCAAATTTCCTGGTGAGTGAAAAGTTAAGCCCAGATGAGAATGCACAGTTAGCTCGATTGTTAAACAAGTGCAAAGGAGAATTCACTTGGAAGCCTGCAGATATGCCTGGAATTTCACGAGAAGTAGCAGAGCATCGACTTAATGTCAACCCTAACGTTAAGCCAGTTCAGCAAAAGCGTCGTGCGTTCTCTGTGGAAAAGGCAACTGCCATTGAAAAGGAAGTATCGAAACTCCTGGATGCAAGTTTCATTCGAGAAGTTCAATACCCGACCTGGCTAGCTAACCCTGTTCTAGTTCCAAAACCAAACGGAGATTGGCGCATGTGTATTGATTTCACTGATCTAAACGACGCCTGTCCCAAAGATTGCCACCCTCTTCCTCGAATCGACCAGTTGGTCGATCAGACTCTGGGTATGCATATCTAAGCTCCTTAGACGCCAACTCTGGGTACCACCAAATCCCCATGGTTGTGGAAGACGAGGAAACAAAACCGCTTTTATCACTCCGAAAGCCACCTAGTGCTACACAGCAATGTCGTTCGGTCTAAAAAATGCTGGAGCCACGTTCTAGCGCATAGCAAACAAGGTTTTCGAGAAGCAAATTGGGAAGAACGTAGAGGCATATGTAGATGACGTGTTGATAAAGAGTAGAAGCTTTAAGGACCATTTAATGGATTTGGAGGAAGTGTTTGGAGTAATGAGAGAATACCAAATGAAGCTCAACCCCCGTAAATGCATGTTTGCATTCCAAACGGGTAAGTTCCTAGGCTATGTGGTTAGTCAAAAAGGCATCCAGCCCAACCCGTCAAAAATCAAAGCCATCCACGACATGGCATCTCCTCGAATAGTTAAAGAGGTACAAAAGCTTATAGGACGCCTTATCTCTTTAGGGCGATTCATCTCCAAGCAGGGTGAGAGATGCTTACCATTCTTCAAGGTTATTTGCAAAAAGGCTCCTTTCGGGTGGACGGAAGAATGTGAAGAAGCGTTTAGTAGCCTGAAAGCCTACCTTTCCTCTGACCTAGTGCTGACAAGAGCAGAGCCGGGTGATACCCTATATTTGTATTTGGGCGTCGTTGATGAAGTGGTCAGTGTTGTACTCGTGCGAGACGACAATCATGTTCATCACCCCTTATTTTTTGTTAGCCATGTTCTGAAAGACGCGGAACTACGATATGCTCGCATTGAAAAAATAGCATTCGCATTATTACATGCTTTGCGAAAAAATGGATAGATATTTCCAGGCTCACCCCGTTATCGTACTCACAGATCAACCTTTGAAAAGAATTTTCAGAAGACCTGAATCGTCAGGAAGGATGCTAATTTGGGCCATCGAACTCAAACAGTACGGATTGCAATATAGGGCCCAACCGTCTATAAAGGCTCAAGCGTTAGCAAACTTCATAGCGGAATGCACGTTTATGCAAGATCCATTGACGGACCTACCAGAGGATGAAAAGGCTGACTTGGATCTTCCGTTCCAGGAAACCTACACTGACCTATGGGTTATCCATGTGGACGGGGCCAGAAATCAAGAATTGGCTGGAGCTGAAATTTTCATGATTGGACCACACGACATAGAAATACGATATGCCATCCGAATCTTATAATTGTTATCTAACAACGCGGTAGAATATGAGGTGTTGCTAGCCGGGCTCAGAATAGGAAGAAGCTTCTCCACCAAAGCCATACATGATACAGGAATGATGGGATACTTGCGATTAAAAATTTATGGAGATTCTAAGCTGATAATAGACCAAGTCTTAGGAAACTCTCAAGCCCGAGAGCCCATTATAGTTTGGTATCTTCCTAAGGTGAAACGCGAGCTGTTGGAAATAAAGAAAAAGGGCATGCAGGTCAGTTTTGAGCATATCCTACGAGAGGATAATGCTGAGGCAGACAATCTCGCCAAAATTGCGGCAAACCCGGAAGCATCCATACCTAAGGGCGTGTATTATGGAGAAATACCCCTGCCTTCTTTCATGGAAGAACAGGCGTTACTTTGTGTTGAGGAAATAGAAGATGATTGGCGAATCCCCGTGATAAAATATTTGAAGCATGACGAGTTGCTAGTCGATAATGCTGAAAAGAGAAAAGTCTTGAAGCAAGCGACGAGATGCTCGTATTATGATGGAGAACTAATTCGAAGAAGCTTCTCTCACCCAGCCGCCAAGTGCATAACGGAGCAAGAAGGTCTCCACACTTTGCAAGAAATCCACGAGGGGATATGTGGCATGCATGTGTCTAGTGGCACTATGGCTATGCAGGTCTTCCGGATAGGATTCTATTGGCCCACCATCCGCAGAGATTGTGATGCCTTCGTACGAACTTGCCCGAAATGTCAGGAATTTGCTAAGATTCCTCATAAACCCGCCGTGGAAAGTTTTGAGATTATTGCTCCCTGTTTGTTTGCTAAATGGGGAATTGACATTTTAGGCTCGCTTCCAAAAGCCAGGTCTCAGCTAAAATTTGTGGTCATGGCGGTAGACTACTTCACGAAATGGGCAGAGGCAGAAGCAGTAGCCAACATCACCACTGAAAAGATTTCATTTGGCATTTCTTTAAACACCAAGTCATCATGCAATTCGGTGTGCCTCGTGTATTAGTCAGCGATAATGGAACACAATTTACAAGTCAGTTTTTTAAAGATCAATGTGCGAAATTCCAGATTGAACAGAGGTTCTCGTCTGTAGCTCATCCGCAAACTAATGGTCGGGCAGAGGTAACTAACCGTAGCATCCTCAGCGGTATCAAAAAGAACTTGGAAAGTTCTAAGAAGAAATGGGCAGATGAGTTACCATATGTGATGTGGGCATATCGCATGACCGTTAAGACCAGCACAGGAGAAACCCCTTTCGCGTTAGAATTCGGCACTGAGGCTGTCACGCCAGTAGAAATTAGCACCCTGAGCTTGAGGGTGGCGTACTTCAAAGAAGAGATAAATGAGGAGAGGTTGCGGGCCAACCTCAATGCGTTACTAGAGTTACAAGAGGAAGCTCTTTTGAAAACACTACATTACAAGAGAAAAATGGCACGCTATCACAATAGACGAGTCAGAGAATGATTACTCAAAGCAGGAGATCTAGTTCTTAGGGATAAACGAGCAGCTAGACAGCGCATGGGAAAACTTAGTCCAAATTGGGATGACCCATACCGCGTCACTCACGTTATCGAAAAGGGAGCGTATCATCTAGAAACACTTGACGGTACTCCCTTACCAAACTCTTGGGACATTGCTCGTCTGAAATTATATCATGCTAGAGTCTGATATTTCCTCTATACAGTAATATTGATAGCATGTTTAGCAAGTGAATCGAAGATATTTCTTGTGTTATTTCTGGTTGATAATGTGCAGATAATGAAGGGTGCCAGGAGTGAAAATCCTATCCTTGTGACAACCGTGCTAACACAGACGACTCACTAAGATAAGGCACGCCCCGGCACCGTCGGGAGTGAAAATCCTATCCTTGTGACAACCGTGCTAACACAGATGGCTCACTAAGACGAGGCACGCCCCGACTCTCCTGGGAGTGAAAATCCTATCCTTGTGACCGCTCCTGATCAGACGGCTCACTAAGACGAGGCACGCCCCAAGGAAGTTAAAAACTCCACCCTAGAAGTGAAAATCCTATCCTTGTGATGACCGCGCTAACACAGACGTCTCACTAAGACGAGGCACGCCCCAGGGATACGAGGTATCAGCGCCTGGAAGTGAAAATCCTATCCTTGTGATGATCGTGCTAACATAGGCGTCTCACTAAGACGAAGCACGCTCCAGGCCGATCACTGTCACTCGAAACAATAGCGGATATCCCAGCTAGTAACTAGATGGCAAATACCCGATGAAGTAGGGCTAGATGTATATCCCTATCACAAAAGTAATGCCCCGGCAAGGCCGGATTCAGCAAAGTCGAATGATAAAGTAATGTCTCAAAGTAATGCCCCGACTTTGCTGAATGATAAAGTGATCCCCCTAACAACAAAGGGCGGTATTGATGTGATCCCCCTAACAACAAAGGGCGGTGTTAAAGTGATCCCCCTAACAACAAAGGGCGGTGTTAAAGTGATCCCCCTAACAACAAAGGGTGGTGTTGATGTGATCCCCCTAACAACAAAGGGCAGTGTTAAAGTGATCCCCCTAACAACAAAGGGCGGTGTTGATGTGATCTCCTTAGTAACAAAGGGACGACAATGATATATCCTCCCTAGCAGCATCAAAGGGACGACGTTAAAAGAGTGGCGTCCATATGATATGTGAAAATCAACTTCTAGTTCCTGCTAGAGAGAATCACAAAGAAAGATATCGTGATGAATCTTACCTCTGTCAACACTATATGATTCGGCGAAGGATATCTATTTCCAACCAGGCGGGGGGGCATATATTTAAAGGCATCAAATTATTATATCTTCCTCAAAAGAAGATGATGTCAAGACCCACTATTATATGATCCATGAGCAAGGCCCATCTGATACAATGGGCATTCATTACGGTAAAGTCATGATCAGTATGGAGACTTATCCATTGGAATATTCCCTCTTTCCAGTGACATATCTTCAAGGGGATATTACGTTATCATATCCACGTATCTTTAAAGGCAGGAGTATTTTAACGCTCCCATATGCGGCATGTTATCTTGAAGCTGTGTTACTAAAGCCACAACAATTAGTTCTTCTAATAAGGTATGGTAATTATAATCTGTCGATCTTAATAATGCTACTAATTATGTCATGATAGAAGCGCTACAGAACAAAATCAATAAGCGAGATTCCAAGAGGAAAGAGCAGCAACTGTTCAGCAAAATATTAACATTGCTGATATTACAAAAAAGTCCGAAAGAGACAGGCAAAAGGTGAGCTAACAACAAAAAATAAGAATGGGAGCATAACACTCACGAAGGAACCGTCGTGTCATTTCCCTCTTGCCTTGGGGCCCTATCCCTGTGGAAATCCTCGTCGATTACGCTCTATGCTCTCTCCACATAGTACTCAGAAAGGTCCTTAACTCGGAGAGCTTCTATCCCGTAAATCTTCAGGAAAGCATCCGTCATGAGTCCCGCTCCCTCTTGCATATACCAATGGCATTTCTCGGCAGAAATATTGAGCTCTGCAGTCAGCTCCGCGTTTCTACGCCTTTCCGCCTCCAGCTCGGCGTTAAGGGCAGTATGCCTAGCCTCTTCTTCAGAGAGATAAGTATTCAGAGCTACCCCTTTCTGTCTCTCATTTTCTAGTATGAGTCGGGCATCCTCTACTTCCTTCCGAGAGCCGCCACAACATCCAAAAGCTCTTGACGCTCAGTCGTCAGTTTGTCTATTTCTCCTTATTTCTCCGCTGCTACCCTTGCGTTATCCTCATCCCAATAATGAAGATTGCAAAACAAAGAAAACAGGTTAGAGCGGAGGAAGCTTATACACTCCTGATGATTCTTGGCCAAAAACATATCTCTTTCTCCTCAATGTGACATCAAGCGAGCTGCTATAAGAGATGAAGAGGTAAGGGCGATGTTATCACCATCTGCCTCTGAGATCTGAAAGGCTTCCTCTCGAAGGCCACCCAAATTAAGTTGGTGGGTGACGGGCCCAGAGAAAGCGAACGTACTCAAACTGATCATCATGCCAGAAGCAGTGTTGCCCGTTTCCTCTGAAGGTGGAGACACAGGAACTAGAAACAAAGCAGCAGGAGAAGGAGGATGATGAAAAGAACCTCCCATGTCAGGAACAAAGGACCCAGGTCCAGCGAACATTTCAAAATCAGAACCCATTGCATCAGAAGAAAAGCCCATGGTGATAGAGGAAGAGTGAAGAGGAGAAGACTCAGCAAAAGGGTGAAAAGCATCATCAACGATAACACCCTGGGATGATTCAGGTAGCGAACCATCCTCCGCAGAAATTCTTGGGGTAGAGTTAGCACCGGACGATGTCTGACCAACCGGGCCGCTTTGAGAATTATGACGAGCCTTCTTTTTACGACTCTCAAGAAAATCAGTGAAGGGTATACTCATGCTGGAAGGAGAAGGAGCGGAAGTAGTACTGGTTTCCTAAAAGAGCCAAAATGCACTAAGAAAATAGCAAGAAAATAAAAAGACGATAGGGACAATGGGCGAAAATACCTGAGTAGATGTCAAAACTAGGGGAATCCCCATCAGAACTATGTCAGCAACTGTTACTTCTGAAGTGGTAGTGTCCTGAGAAAGAGTAGGACGTACACTGCTTGTATTTCTAGTTCTCTTCTCTCTCACAACACGTACTCGTGATGAAGATGCTTGGGCAGCGTTAACCGTAACAACAACCTTTTGGGAAGATGGTGGGACCGAAGTAATAGTAGTGGCCCCTCCCTCAGTAGCAGCGGCAGCAGTAGCGCCTTTTTCTCTCTACTACTGGGCCCGTCTCTTTTTTCTCCTTATATACTCTAGTTCCCAACCGGGCGGAGGCACTGCATATTCACGATGTAACGTCAGTGTTAGTACTTCTCAGAAGTATAAAGAAAGTGGGATAAACACTCACCAACTTTACACGCTTGAACATCCATCCCGTTGGCCACATCACGAATATCAACTTTAAGAGATGAAGAGGTAAGGGCGATGTTATCACCTTCTGCCTCTAAGATCTGAAAGGCTTCCTTTCGAAGGCCATCCAAATTAAGTTGGTGGGTGACGGGCCCAGAGGAAGCGAACGTACTCAAACTGATCATCATGGCAGGAGCAGTGTTGCCCGTTTCCTCCGAAGGTGGAGACACAGGAACCAGAAACAAAGCGGCAGGAGAAGGAGGATGATGAAAAGAACCTCCCATGTCAGGAACAAAGGACCCAGGTCCAGCAAACATTTCAAAATCAGAACCCATTACATCAGAAGAAAAGCCCATGGCGATAGAGGAAGAGTGAAGAGGAGAAGACTCAGCAAAAGGGTGAAAAGCATTATCAACGATAACACCCTGGGACGATTCGGGCAGCGGACCACCCTCCGCAGAAATTCTTAGGGAAGAGTTAGCACCAGACGATGTCTGACCAACCAGGCCGCTTTGAGAATTATGACGAGCCTTTTTTTTATGACTCTCAAGAAAATCAGTGAAGGGTATACTCATGCTGGAAGGAGAAGGAGCGGAAGTAGTACTGGTTTCCTGAAAGAGCCAAAATGCACTAAGAAAATAGCAAGAAAATAAAAAGACGATAGGGACAATGGGCGAAAATACCTGAGTAGATGTCGAAACTAGGGGAATCCCCGTGAGAACTGTGTCAGCAACCGTTACTTCTGAAGTGGTAGTGTCCTGAGAAAGAGTAGGACGTACGCTGCCTGTGTTTCTAGTTCTCTTCTCTCTCACAACACGTACTCATGATGAAGACGCTTCGGTAGCATTAACCGTAACAACAGCCTTTTGGGAAGATGGTGGGACTGAAGTAATACTAGTGGCCCCTCCCTCAGCAGTAGCGGCAGCAGCAGCGACTTTTTCTCTCTGCTACTGGGCCCGTCTCTTTTTTCTCCTTATATACTCTGGTTCCCAACCGGGCGGAGGCACTACATATTCACGATGTAACGTTAGTGTTAGTACTTCTCGGAAGTATAAAAAAAGTGGGATAAACACTCACCAACTTTACACGCTTGAACATCCATCCCGTTGGCCACATCACGAATATCAACGCTAAATTCCAGCTGGAGTAATTTTTGTAGCCAACTGTCCTCCGGAGAAGAAAGTGGTTCCCTACTACCCAGGCGCCATCTTTAATCTTATGGTTAAAACCCGTCCTCCATCAAGGACCGGGTAGGTCAACAACAACAAAAAAACCCTCTTTCCAACCAGCAATGGAAGACTCGAGGTGCATGAGTTTCTAGGTGAATTGTTTTAGGGACTCATCGTCGTAGCGGGACGATATCGCTATTACCCTCTATGGGAATACACTTGAAAGATATTCTGAAGCAACGAAATAGAAGGAGACTCAATTCCTTTAAATTTACATAATGCTATAAAAGCATAGACAATGCAGAACGCGTTGGGACTCAACTAGGCAGGGTTCAACTCAAATCGGGTTAACAGTTGTTCTACTAATGAGTCGAGAGGAAGCCGAAACCCATAATCAAACATTCTGGCATATAATATCCTACTATTATCAGGTAATTCGCTGTTAAGGTGAAGAGACTCGGGGCGACTCGAACCGAGCAACCAATAGGAAATTTGGATTGAATTCACCTAACCCCTGATTGAGCATGGGCAAAGAATAAAGAGAAGTTGGGGTTTTTTCAATTTTTTCTTCCCCAATGGATTTTTTAGAACGACGGGTCTTTGCCATGAGTAAACACAGACAAAAAATTAGAAGGAGAAGAAGAAATAAGTGTACCTTTGCCAAGAAATGCTAGGAATTCCAGATGAAGGAGGAAAAGTAACACGAGTCATTTTTCGAAGATGGTATTGTGCGGGAGAGGAGATAAAAAAGAAAAGAGGAGGCGCGGCGAGTATTATATATAACCCTAAAGGGGTCAAGAGGAACGACCAGTGGGCAATCAACACATGGCAGGGTAGCGTGTTAGAAAGGCACGAAGCGCGCTAAAGACGTAGTCTTTGAAAAGTAGAAGACGTTTTGGTTCTTGTTAATCCCTAGGGGGCACTTGCTTTAAACGCCTCCTAAAAGGAAAGACACGTGTCCTTTTTCATCATGACTTCTTTAAATCACATTAATGAGGAGATTTCTAGCATTTAATGCTCTGAAAATCAGCATCAACTTTTAGTACGTGATCTCTAAGAAAGTCCGAAATAGCGCCAACATTTAACGCTACAAGAGCGAACAGTCGTCAATAGACATGATCAGCGTTAACAACAAAATAAGCCAAGACTCGAGATTCTGGAGAAGAAAATAATGGTTCCGCAGCATATGCGTTATTACAAATAAATAACGTTAAATGGTTTTACGTTACAACCCTTGGAGAAATAAAAGAAAAACAAGCGAAGATTAAATCAAGCGTCAAGCGCCATTGCTATCGCCAGCGTCTTCCTCCTCTGAAGTGAGTTCACTTTCTTTAATTCCATCAATTTTATTCATTGTTGTGGAGGTATAGTCGGCAATCTTAGCTGGATCGAAAGAACTACTCTTATGGTAATCTGCAAAAGCGGAGTTAAAGGCCTGCATAGCCTTCTTTTTCCACCACTCTATCTTCAACGGAACTCTGGTGAGCTCCTCGTCTCGAGCTAGTATTTCTTCATGAAGAAGAGAGTTCTTCTTCTTTTCTACCATCAATTCTGCCTCCAAAACCTCGATTTTTTCCTTCCCTTTGGATTTCTCTCTACTCAACTCCTTTTGCGTTTTGTTTCGGAGTTGCGTTATTAACTTCACTTGACTTAACGCTCGGTCAAGCTACACCTTTTGAGCTCACATCGCGTTGGAAAAATCTTACAATTGGCTCTCATAAGCCTCGACAGCGTAGTCCAAATGGCGGAAGGCGTTTAAAGAAGCTTTCATAATGCGCACATATCGAGCCTTTTGAGAAAGTTGTAGAAATTTTTCTCTTTCTTCGAAAAGGCTCATCATCTTGCCTATTAGAGAGGGCGTTAATTCGTCTCCTAAGAAAGGATTCGGCACCCCTGTGGCGCGAATACCATCAAACCCAAGCCCTACCAAATTTAGATGATAAGACGGGACTCCCCTAGGGCCTTGAGAAGAAAGATTGGCCATTAAGGCCGGAGAAGAATCCTTATCACCTACCGCAGTAACAGAAGTGAAAAATAAACGTTGAGGAGCCTTGGGCGATAATTCGGAAGGTGGAATTGCATGAGAAATTGTCGTCGTCATGTCTGGAATACAACGGGAGATAGGAGAATCAGGGGCGCTGACCGGCGGAGGTAAATCTACCACCGGCAGAACTTTGGTTCCAGCTGATGGAACGACAGTCGATGCCTCGGCAGCCTTGGTCATCTGAGAAATACTTGCCGTGATAGGAATGTCAGCCCTCACGGTAGGAACCCCACCGGCATCTATAGAAGAAACCTCAGCAGCCGACCCATTTTTCTCTATTCTGAATTTCTTTCATTGGGCTGAAGAAGCATGATGAAGATCTGCTTTAGTATCCATATCTTCACTATCGCTGTCAATAATTTTAGTTACGGGTCGGTCCGAATTCGCTCCTCTGCCACGAACCGGTAACCAATTGTCAAGAAAACGAGAAGCTTGGGGAGAAATACCCCGCTCTCTTCCAGCGACTGCCTTCTTTCTTTTCTTTAAATGCACATCCTGGTGACTGGAGCTCCCAAACAGGGGAGAAGCTGGCAGCGTTTGGAGTGGTACCACGTTTAAAGGAGTGTTATTCCCCTCGGATGATTGACCCTCAATATTCCCTGCCAAAGAACTACGTTAGAACGACAAGCGACTCAAAGCGGTAACGTGAAAAGGAGGAAACTCACCTATAACGCACTTTTCTAAGCGTTTGTACAAAGCGAACTCCCGAACACAGAAGGACGCATCTATCTCTAGCAGAGCATTAGCTTGAGCTAACTCGTTTCTAGTCAACACTACTGGCTCCACCCAAACGGCACTAGTAATTTCCCTATTAAAACCCTCGCGCCAGCGCAATAAACGCGAAGGTAGCTCGACAATGAAGAAACCGCTCTTCCAATCAGCCACAGTCTCCTCAAAGCCCTGAAATTTCTACCAGAACGGCTGCACAAATGCATTATCCCACCTCGGGGTAATATTGACCAAACAGTGAAGGCATTTTAAACTAAAGAATTTACAGAATAGACGGATGGACGGAGTAAAGATGCCCTTCATCTCACAAGCACGAAGAAAGGCGTAAATTTCACACCAGGAGGAAGGAGTTATCTGAGTCGGGTTAATATCATATTGGCGCAACAATTTCTCTACAGAAGTATGAATTGGGAAATGAAAGCCATAAAGAAACATCTTAAAGTAAACCATTCTATAGTTTCTCCACAAGGGATCGTGAAGCCGCTGACCATCCTCAGGAACAGTAACGGAACAATTAGGAGGAAACGAGATACCATGACTCTCTAATTCAGCCTTCAGAATAGTGTCACAGGAAAAAATACTAGGTGTTTTATCGACTTCTGGATCTAAAGGTCTCTGAAGACCCTTAGGAGATCTTATCATACGCATAATGAACCAGCAAAAAGAAAATCTGAAAAAGATGAAGTAAAATACCTCGAAAGAGAAGAGTCACAGGCGAGCCAACGGAGGATGGCGGACGGGCGAGCATTTCTTCGTGATAAAGTAGAAGAAAAAAGAGGAAAAAGAAAATTTAAAATGAGGACAAAAAGAGTAAAGAAGGAAGAGAAGTCTCCTCTTAAAGAACCAGGTGCCACCGCATTAATTGAACAGCCAATCATACAAAGACATGTAGTAGCCAAGTGGAATCATATTAAAGAGGAATTTAAGATCAAGCAGTTACTCGTCACGTCTTTTCGAGGAATAATTAACTGAGTCAGACAGTTATAAAGCAGTTACTCCGAAATGGCTGACGCGTTCACAGTAACTAGCAAAGAAATGGAGGGGGCAAACGCCAGTACGTAATAAAGCAGAAAAGAAAGAGAGAAATGTTATTTTACTAAGGAAGAAGCCATACGGCATCTACAAAGTGCCTAACGCGCAAAATCAGTCCTCGTCAAGCCAGTAAGAAGGCCAGTAGAAGTCATCTCCGTCCGAAGACGGTAACCCCTCCTCAACAAAAGGGAAAGGTTCCTCAACCCTGTTCTCTTGACCCAGCTTTGACGAACTTGACTCATCCTTGGCAGTAGAAGCCGTTATCTCAACACCAATATCACTGGCAGAATATTTTTCCATGAAACGGTCAATGTGGGGAAACAGTTCATCACCCCTCTGTACAGTAGGCACATGAAAGTCAGAAGACAGGCTGACCACGCTTGAGGTTCTCCTCTTCGACCTATTACGACCATTACAGCGAGGTAACCGCCTCTTCAGGCACGACGGTGAAGGAGGATCGTCAGAATTGGGAGAAGTAGGAGGAGTCGGTAGAGAATCACGATCGGCGACGTCCAAGGAATGCGAATCAGCCATAAGATCGCAAGTAATCTCAGCAGGGAAATGAAAAGAAGATGAACAGGAAAATGAAAGGGAAATCTCATTAAATAGGCGAGGCGAAGAGGCCTTCTTGCCTTTCCACACGTCCTTAGAGAATAATTAATGCGTTTCAAGAAGGATGATCATAATCACAGAATCTGATCTTGCGATCACACCTGTTAGAATTCGTACCAATCAAGAGGCACCGAAAAAACCGCCCAATCAGTTCGCACTGAAGGGACGGCGCGAAGTTAATGCGGAATGATTAGCGAGAACATCTTGCCATGTGGCGAACAAAGAAAAACAAGTGCCGTGAAAGTCTCACCAACGGCAGACTCGTTTTCAGTTGGCCTGATGAGGCACTCAACCGAAACACTAATTAGCACGTCATGAAAGGAAAAGAAGTTGCAAACCAGATAGCGAAAAGACATTTTATTTATGGCCTAACGGCCCAAACATACATTCATGGAAAGAAAAAGAAAAAGACAGGTTGGCGGTGATCGGCGGTCAAGCTTGGGACCCAGCATCGTCATCCTCAGGCAGAGTAGGGATCTCCCTCAAGACATCCGCCATGGAGGTCAGCTCGGAGGAGGAAATTCTCATGCCCTTCAAGCAACAGTTCAGCAGATCCTTCCTTTGCTGCAGCATGGTGATCACCACCTCGATGCGGGAAACAGCAGCAGCCAATTTTGACACACTCTCCAGAGGACTGAAATCCTCCAAAGAAGCCGCACCAAGCCTGGACCGAAGAAGAGTCATCATCCCCTGAAGCTCCAAGATGTCCTCAGAGGTCTTGATCAACACATTCTCTAGAAAGCCAACATCACCATCATTGAGATTCTTCAAAGTATGGGATTTGGAAAGCAGGAAGTTCTTAGTGAGATTATCCATGGTGAAAATGTCGAGGAGAAGTAACAAAAAGATGTGAAATTTGCGCGATGAAAATTTAAATTTATAGGCTTGAAGAAAAAGCAGTTGAAAAGACGTGCCCCTCGATAACAGAGCCACCCCGTTATCTTGAGGACTAGCAGGCACGACAAGGAAGCAAACTGAAGCGATAGCCCTTGGTAAACACTCGGACTCATTTTCAGTTGGGATTGTGATAATAATAGAGGCAATTCCAGGGGTATTTTTGTCTTTACCCCAGCATTAAGGTCGGAGCACTATAGCCCCTATCGGATCCTATCGCTAAGGTGGTCGTCCCTAACAAAGCGAGGAACCCTGGGATGGTCGACATCAGCGCGGGGGGGGGGGGGGGGGGGAGTCTCACACGTTATCTGTCCACACGTACGGCGTTAGCCCATCCCAGGTCAGCCATGACGTCACTTGAGGCGTTATCTACCCTACCTAACGTCTCTCATGCGGGTAACATCCTCATTTTACCTATATATACCCCATAACCCAAGATCGAAGGTAAGCCTAAGATTGCTGGCCAAAACTCTGCTATTTTTACCACCCTCACTGGTTTAACCATCGAAGTATCTACGCCGGAGTCCCCCTCCGGCGCTTTGCAGGTACATCGGGCGGCGGTGAACAGTAACTTCAAGACGCCATTTTCCCCTTCGGCCCTCCAACAAGAATCCAGATCTTATCACTGACCAACAAGCGCAACAAGGGCAAGACGCCTACATCTTTTGAACCGAGGCAAGAGGTTTGTTTTCATTGGTCCAAGGATCCTCACCAGCGGCAAGAGAAATTGATCCCAAGAGGCGATGGCCCCTTCGAAATCCTCCACTAAATCAATGACAATGCTTATGTCCTTGATTTTCCAAATGAGTATATGTCTATTACTAATTCATTCCACGTTAATGACTTGACCCTTTGCCATATAGGAGAGGACGAACTTCAAGAAATGGATTCGAGGACGAATCCTTTCAAAGGAAAAGGTGATGATAAGATCACACATACTCCTACCTTAAACCTCGAAGACACTACGCCACAAGGACCCATCACCCAAAGCATGGCCAAGAAGCTTACCTTGTGGATCTAGGTCGAGATGAGCAAGGAATTACATCAACATGAAGGCCAAACCTTAATGATGATCGCACACCACAGCGGAGGCCGAGAGACCTGAGCAGAGCCATCGAAAACCCTCGGCAACCATTTTTTACCAGTAATTAATGGCATGTCGTTAAGCACTAATGACATACCGTTAGTCACGGCCTTCTGAAGAACCAGATTCTAGCAGCTAATAGCATACCATTAGCCATTAATGGTATATCGTTAGCGACTGTCAGTAGACACGTTTTTGGCCATTTTTGCTACTCAGTATAAATAGCTAGACTTCTTCTTCTTTTTTCCTTAGTTTATATTAATTGTTTATTCCTTAAGTTTGAGAATAATCCTCCCTCTAGAAACCTTAAACTCCCTTGTGAGATTCTAGGTTTGAAGACACCTTGATCCCTTGCAAGTAAAATGATAAGTCTTCAAATTGTAGTTTGTTGCTACCTCATTGTGAGTCTTTGTGTGATTGTGAGATTGTGTAATATTCAAGACTCCAACGTTGTGTATGAATTTTCAAGTTTAATTTAAGTATTGATGATTGTTCAAGTCTACTTCATCTCTAAGTATCCATCCCTATTTCTTCCGAGTTTGTTCCTCTAATCACTTGTCTTTCGTTGTAATCTTTCCGTTGCGTTCCTCCCTCTTTCCACCATATATTCTTGTGTATTTCTTGTGTGTTTTGTGTGACAACTCAAAGCTAGATCCTTCCTCCATAAACATACCATTAAGCTCACTAAAAGGAGGTCGGATCTAATCACGTTAACTACTGGAAATCTGGCCCAGCACAATACTGAAGGTACTACAACCACCATTGATCAAGCCCCAATTCCTCACCTACAAGCACGCACCAATCCCTACCATGAGCATGAATTTTATAAAGAATTGTATGAGGAAGTAAATGAGGATTTTGATGAGTATGAAGACCGTGACCACTTGAATAGAGGAAGAAGAGGTTGCCTTCAAGAACCACGACTTGATAACAACTTGAATAGCATTAAGGTCCAAATTCTAGTTTTTAAAGGTACCACCGATCCTTCCGAATACATCAAATAGGAGGGTAAAATTCAATGTATTTTTAATTGCCACCAATATTCGGAAAGTAAAATGGTGAAACTTACGGCCATAGAGTTTGATGGTTCTTCCATGAGTTAGTGGGAGAAAGTGAGTAAGGAGAGGTGCGGAATGAGGGCTATCCGTACTTGGGAAGAGATGAAGCAAGTTATGAGGGAGAGGTTTGTGCCTTCCTATTACAAGCGAGACTTGCAAAATCGATTGCAAGGTCTCAAGAAAGGTTCGAAGTCCGTAGGAGATTATTACAATGAACTTGAATCACTCCTCACCCAAACCGATACACAAGAGAATGAAGAGGTAACAATGGCTCGGTTTTTAAATGGTATGAATGAGAAAATCAAATACAAGCTTGAGCTATGAGACTTTGAGAGCTTGCAACCTATGCTACACTACGCGCTAAAGGTAGAAGCGCATGAAGCCTCCAAAAAGAAACACTATCCTAGCCAAAACACCAAACCAACCCCTACATATTCATCTTCTTCTAAGCCACCATGGAAAACCTATCAAAAGGACCCAACCAAAAGTCGCACCCTATACTAAAACCTCCACACCTACATTAAAGTCGTACATACTATACCGTAATTCTAACCCTTCTAACCCTTCATCTAAGCCATCAAATAACCCTACCTCTAACACATCACCTAGAAAACACTCTTCCAATATTGAATATTTTAAGTGCCGAGGGAGAGGGCGCATTTCATCCGAGTGCCTAAACCACCGTGTGATTATCATAAGGGAAGGGATATATGAGACCGAATGTGAGAAGGAAGAATTACCGAGTGATGAAAATTGTGTTGAAGAGAAGAGGTCGAGAATAGTGAAGAGGAAGAAATTAATCCAGCTTCAGCCATGACTTTAGTTATGTGAAGGAGCTTAAGAGAACCTCTTCCACTCTCGTTGTGAGGTAAATGGTAAAATTGTTTCAATGATTGATGATAATGGTAGTGGTAGACACCACAAGCCACATTTTAGTGAGCAAGCTTAATTTGCCAACTGCACCGCATCTAAAACCTTACTCACTCCATTAGTTCAATGATGATGGAGAGGTTAAGGTTAAGGATCAAGTTCTTGTATGTTTCAAGATGGGCAGATATGAGGATGAACGTTTATGTGATGTTGTGCCTATAGATGCTAGTCATCTCCTCTTCGATCGCCCATGCAAAAAGTTTAGTATTCCACCTCTTTCACCCTCTCAAGTTCGTGAGGACTAAAAGAAAATGGAGAAAGCTAGTGTCGAATTACACTTGTTGAGAAAATTGAGAGAGAAGAGTAGGGAGAAGAAAGTAAGCCGAGAGTGTAAAACACATCATAAAAAAAGTAAGCATGGTAGAGTGAGTGAGCAAGAGCGAAAGCGAGATGAAAATAGTAGAGAGAAAAAGGTGAGACGAGAGTAAAACACATACCATGAAAAAAGCAAGCATGATAGAGAGAGTGAGCTTAAACAATTGAGTGTATTTGCAAAATGGAGAGATGTGAGGCAGGCTTTTTACAGTAACAAAATGTGTTTAGTACTTCGGTACAAGGCACATTATTTGAATGTTGATTCTAACCCTAATTTTTCTCTACCTCCTTCACTTGTTTCACTTTTGCAGGAATTTGAGGATGTGTTTCCGAAGGAGATGCCAAGTGGCTTGCCTCCCATCCGCGGCATTGAGCACAAGATTGACCTAGTTCCGGGGTCGGCCTTACCTAATAGGCTGGTCTATAGGTGCAATCCCAAGGAAACCAAAGAGCTCCAATGATAAGTTGATGACTTCATGAGCAAAGGCTTCATTTGAGAAAGCATGTCACCATGTGTCGTGCCCGTGTTGTTAGAGCCAAAGAAAGATGGAACATGGAGCATGTTTGTGGATTGTCGTGTTATTAACAAGATAACCATACGATATAGGCATCTTATTCTGTTGCTTGATGATATATTGGATGAGCTAAGTAAAGTTTATTCCAAAATAGACTTGATGAGCGGATATCACCAAATCCATATGCACGAAGGAGATGAATGGAAGAACGCCTTCAAAACCAAACACGGTTTGTACGAATGTATGATAATGTCATTCGGTCTCTCTAATGCACCTAGTACTTTCATGCGCTTAATGAACCATGTATTGGGAATTTTGTTGTTGTTTATTTTGATGACATTCTTGTATATAATTCTTCGATTGATGCACACATTGCACACTTGTGCACCGTACTCAACACACTTAGAATTCATAAATTGTATGCGAAATTAGCTAAGTGTGAATTTTGTTTAGATCGAGTGCATTTTCTTGGTTTTGTTGTGAGTGTAGGAGGTGTCCAAGTTGATGAGGAGAAGGTCAAGGCCATCAAGGAGTGGTTGTGGCCAAAGAACGCAAGTGAGGTTAGATCCTTCCACGGCCTAACTAGTTTTTACCGTCGCTTTGTGCCTATCTTCTCCACTATTGTCGCGCCACTCAATGAGCTAACCAAGAAAAATGTGACATTTGAGTGGGGCGAGAGACAAGAGAAAGCATTCCAAGAGCTCAAGGAGTGCCTCATGTGTAGCCCTATCTTTGCGCTCCCCGACTTCAACAAGGCCTTTGAGATTGAGTGTGATGCTAGTGGAATCGGTATTGGGGCCGTACTCACCCAAGAAGGGCGCCCAATTTCCTATTTTAGTGAGAAGCTCAATGGAGCCCAATTGAACTACTCCACGTACGACCGAGAACTTTATGCCCTTGTGAGAGCGTTAATGGTGTGGGAACACTATCTCCTTCCGAATCAATATGTCATCCACACCGACCACTCGAGCTTGAAATTCCTTCAAGGTCAAACGAAGCTTAACAAGAGGCACGCCAAATGGATGGAGTTCATTGGGGCCTTTCCCTACACAATCAAGTACAAGCAAGGGAAAGAAAATATTGTAGCTGATGCGCTATCTAGGAGGTACGTACTCCTATCTTCTCTTGATGCTCATGTTTTTGGTTTTTCGCATTTGGTTGACTTGTATGAATAAGATGATGATTTGCATGACATTTATTTGGCATGCAAGAAAGGTCCCCATTTGCATTTTGTGAAACATGACATTTTTTTGTTTAAACACAACCGGCTTTGCATTCCTAGGTCTAGTGTTAGGGAATTACTTGTCTTGGAAGCGCATTGTGGTGGTTTGAATGGACATTGTGGCATTACGAAAACTTTGCATGCTTTGAAGGTGCACTTCTTTTGGACTAAAATGACAATTGATGTAACTAAAGTGATTAATCAATGCCATGTGTGTAAGAAAGCAAAGTCTAAGTCCATGCATCATGCCTCCTATATGCCTCTCCCCGTAGCTAGCCATCCTTGGGTTGATTTATCTATGGATTTTTTCCTAAGATTGTCGCGGTCTAAGCATGGGAATGATTCAATTTTTGTAGTTGTTGACTGCTTTTCAAAGATGGCTCACTTCATTTTGTGTGTTAAAACTCATGATGTCATTCGCATTGCACAATTATTCTTTCAATATATAGTGCGTTTACATGGCATGCCAAAAGGCATTGTTAGCGACCGTGATAAATTTTAAGCAATTTTTGGCGCACCTTGTAGGCGAAGCTCGACACTAAGCTCCTCTTCTCTACAACTTGTCATCCTAAAAAGGATGGACAAATAAAGGTAGTGAATAGGACCTTAGGGTCCTTGCTTCGCGTCATGGTTGACAAACATGTCACTAAGTGGGAAGATAGCATTGCTTTTATTGAGTTTGCGTACAATCATACATATCATTCATCTATTGGATTTTCACCTTTTGAGGTGGTGTACGGGTTTCAACCCCTCACTCCTCTTGATCTCTTACCTTTGCCTTTGAGCGTTTTGAAGTGTGTAGATGGTGAGACTAAGGCGGCAGAGGTAAAGAAATTCAGGAGCTCGTGTGCAAGAACATTACGAGCATGAATGAGCGGGTAACCCACAAGCGAAATAAAGGCAAAGCGCCTACATCCTTTGAGCCAGGACAATAGGTGTGGCTCCATTGGGGCAAGGACCATTTCCCTCACCAACGGAAAGGGAAATTGAGCCGAAGAGGCGATGGCCCCTTCGAAATCCTCCATCAAATCCATGACAATGCTTATGTCCTTCATTTACCAAGTGAGTATGGGTCCATTAGTAATTCATTCCACATTAATGACTTAACCCTTTCCATACAGGTGACTCGCGCCGTCGAAACACATCAAAAATAATAATAAATCCTGAAGCCTAGATGCACAAATTAATTTGCGTACATCGGTAACAGGGTCGAACCACAAGAATTAAAGGATGACAACTTGCCCTAGATGTATGACAAAGATAAATGCAATCAAATAGTAACACGGGGGAGGGGGGTTATTGGTTAAACTAGTTAACCAAATGAGATGGAGACCTAGATAGCTAACAAAGATAAAATTAATAAAGTTGACAGAATAACAATCATAAACAAAATAAATAGGAAAATAAAGGAGATAAAGTCAAATGAGGGGAAAACTTAGCAAGGGATTTTCTTAGGGTGCGTTGAGGTCTAGTTAGTCATCGGCGCACAAATATTATATTCCTAGGTCATAGACATGCTATAGGGCCAGGTACGCTTAGGCCCCCTACTTTCTTTAGTACGAGAAACTATCCTAAGGTACACTTATGGAATAGCCTTGACACTCTTCCGTCCCCTGTTTGAATGACAAATGTCTTGTTATCATCATCGTTTTACGCCTATTTTATGATGATGATACTGCTGATTATTGGGTTTTCCGCTCCTTTTTACAGATTATGTTGCTGAGAAGCGAAACATTCTTTAGGAGCTGAAATCGCCAAGTTGAGAGCTATTTTGAATCAGAAGTTGAAGTTGTTAGAATGAGCCAGCTGTCTTCTCTTTTTAGAAGAATTATGTCCAGTCAGCTAAAAGTCTCATTGTCAGAGAATCTCCTATTTTGTTAGGAGGAGATTAAAACAATTTATCTAGTTAGATTTTATTTCTTTTTGAAATTTGAATTATTGGGTTGATTGCTAATATATAGCAACCAACTTACACTAGGAAAACTATCATCTCTTTCCCCATAATTTGGCTTTTCTTCTTGGATTTTGGCAGCAGCAACATTGCCTTAGAAACCACTGTTTGGTTTCTTTGTTTTAATTAATTAAATTCCTTTTATGCTTATAATCTCTTTTATTTATTTATTATGATGATGCTTGGCTAAACTCTATTTTCCTTGTAAGGATTCATTGCCATGAATAATTGATTGTGAGATCTAATTGCGCCCATTAAATTACAACTTATATCTCTGTTTGTTTTGATTAAATGTCAAGTTAATCTTATTCCTTTTGAAGTCTGATCATCTACAAATAGGATTTGGTTAAATACAGTCTTCTCTTGATACTTTGGAGTCTACATTGTAAAGAGAGATGCGAAGGCAACTATCTGATTGACGGATCGGAATAGAAAACAAATAGAGTCAGGTTTATAGGATTTTTATCCCAGACTTGGGATCGGTCTCTCCCTGTGAATTATCAATCGTTTGATTAAATCCTATAGAGTGTCTCTTAGGATTGTCAAACTGGTTAGGGACTTCTAATAGAGTGTCTCTTTATTAGTCTTGTTTAGGAGGAGAGCAGGAGATTTAGGTGAACTCCTGGTCTCTATAGCCACCTATAAGTTAGTTCTTGAAAGCACTTGAATCTATGATCAATCAATTTAATTCATGTGCTTCGTCGAATCCTTACTGGGAATTTTACCACATTTGAACACACACACATATCACATTTTCTTTACTGTTTCATGTTATTTCTATTTCTTAAACAATTACAACACAACAATCAATATTGGTATTTACCACCTGTTACTCGTCTTGTCATTTACAAGGAAATTTAATTGTCCACCGAATCCCTGAGGACGAACCTTTTACCACTAGCTACTGTTCTTATTTGCATGAGCTTTGGTGAATTGAATTCATTTATTTTTGACGGTTTCGGCAACCATCAAATTTTGGCGCCGTTGCCGGGGATTCATCGGTACTAATTATGTTTCTTTGTGTATGACCAGATCTTCTAATTCAGAATTGTTTCCGTACAAGCCAGAAATTACTAGCAGACGCAACATCAACAACAAAGGGACTCTCTTCCAAACCTGGGAGAGAGCACATCTGCACCTAGATGACCGGTGCAACAGAGGTAAGGTTAAGATCCATAGATAATAAAATCAATGCAGTAATTTTTCGTCTCGCTTCTATTGCAGAACAGATGAAACAATCCACATATGGATATGGAGCGCCCGATTCCCAATCACATCCTTGGGCGAATACACACATCTACAATCAAGGATGGAAGCAGCCCCCAAACTTCAACTGGGTCCACAATATCAACAACATCAGTTCCACCCACAAGATACCATGCCCATACCTCCTGTTCAGCAGCAGTTGTTTCAACCAACTCAACCGAACCAACCGCCACCACAACAGTCACAAGAACCACCCCTGAACCTCCAAAATTTCGTGCCTAGACCTACTGCTCCACAGACACCAGCCCCACAACATCCCCTACTATCCACTGGAACCCCAATGGAAGACATGTTCAAACAGTTCATGCAAGTTACGCAAGCTAACATGCAATCCACTCAAGCTAGTATCGCGAAACTTGTCCAATCAAACCAAGCAATGCAGAAGGAGATAGCAACATTGACCAACCAGAAACAGGAGCAAGTAAGGCTGCCATCGAGCACTATGGACAACCCGATACACAATGTCTGCGCTATGACATTGAGGAGTGGAGCAGAAATTCTAGACAGAACGGTCCTTGCCCCAGGCCTGGGGAAGAAGTCATCAGCAGTGCTTGTCCCAGACCAGCCCGAACCAGAGACAGAAATAATATCTGAAAAACCAGCACAGGTAAATCCTACTCCAGAACCAGTACTACCTAAGAAGGAACAGTTGGTAATCCCTCTTCCCTTCCCTTACAGGTCTGAAAAGGCCAAGAAGGTAAATGATGAAAAAGCTATTTTAGATATATTTCGTAAAGTAGCCGTCAATGTTCCTCTTCTTGATATAATTGCTCAAGTTCCTAAATATGCCAAATTTTTAAAAGAATTATGTACTAACAAGAAAAAGCTTGCAGGCATAGAAAGGATCAACTTGAATGAGAATGTATCTGCAGTTTTTCAGAAGAAGTTGCCCAACAAATGCAAGGATGGAGGGACGTTTGCAATTCCTTGCAAGATTGGAGAGAAGTGCATAGAGAAAGCACTATGTGATCTTGGCGCTGGGATTAATGTTTTGTCATTAACTATTTTTAAGACTTTAAATATTGGTGAACTGAAGGAAACAAAAGTTGTGCTTCAATTAGCTGATAGGTCTACTATATACCCGGTTGGTGTTATTGAGGATGTGTTAGTACAGGTTGATAACTTTGTCTTTCCAGCTGACTTCTATGTTGTAGATATGGACAACGAGCATTCAATAAAATCTACAGAGGTGCTGCTTGGAAGACCCTTCTTGAGGACAGCAAGGGCGAAGATTGATGTGGCAGGAGGGAGTTTAACATTGGAATTCTGTAATGAAATTATTAAATTCAATATGTATGATGTCATGAAATTTCCAAATGGCATGCATAGTGTGAATTGCATAGATGTTATTGATCCTGATGCTAATGATAAGCATAAATTAAATGTTACTAATCCTTTGGAGCTTGTTCCTAGCAGAAACATTGACAATCCGAAAAAGATAGAAAAGGAGAAAGTTTTAGAAATCAGCAAGGAGATTAAAGAAACTGTGTTTGAACTTGAAGTTTCTAATTCCTATGATAAACTTTCTGATGATGTTAAAGTACCGGGAATTCATAATAAATTTCTCCCTTCAGTTTTACAGGCACCGAAAATTGAGCTGAAAACCTTGCAAGGAGAATCGGAGAAAGAAAGGCTTGCGAGGGTACTAAAAGAGTACGAAGAGTCTGTTGAATGGAGGATAGCCGACATCAAGAGGACTTCTCTATCCATCTGTGGGGTAATGTGCATCCCACAAACCACCTGAAATAAAGCAAAAATAGTGTCTAGTCCGAGACTATAAACAGGGACTCTTAATGGGAGGCAACCCATGTGTTTTTCAAAGTTTCACAATTTGTTTCAGTTTTATTTTTAACTTTATTTTTAGTTTTATTTATATTATTAATTTTCATTTCATTTTATTTTTATTTTTTTATTTTTTATTTTTTTATTATTATTATTTTTTGCTTCCCTGTCAAGGAAGTTCTCTGGTTTTTGATGTTATGAATGATTTTGTTTTGCAGGAGGAATGGAGCACGATTCAGCCTATTTCTAGGCCTGGGAATAAAGGAAATTTGTTTAAATGAAGGTTGATGAGCAAAAAAATGGAGTTTAGCCCAAGGATTTCTTTCCTTGTGGGCTTAAGTGAATAAGCCCAATTTCACAATACACATCCACGGCAAAATACCCAATTAATTCACAATACACCTCTTCAATCCTTTCACAGCCACGGCAATTACCAAATATAACTTCATCTTCTTCCTTTCTCCCCAAAACCCTAGCAGCTCCCTACCAAATCCAACCTCCAAATCGGCCATGGTGATGACAAGAGGAGGCGCCGACGTCAGCACCAGATCAGCACCCAAACCGGCCACAAAACCCAAGATTCGACCAACCAAACACCCACCCAATGACCGCCGCGGATCTCAGCGCGACAGCCGTGAGTTCCAGCAGCCTCAGCCGAGAGCCGCCGTTTTCTCCTCTGCAATCTCAGCGGGTCACGGCTAGAAACCCTCGGGTTTCTGTTCCTTCACGTCAGCCATCGCAAACAACCCAACCAGCACCTTCGACGCCTGCCCCAGCACAACCATGATTTCTCCCGGGTTCCTTCTTTCCTCCTCATTTCCTTTATTCCTTTAATTTTTTATTTTTTTAATATATTTCGTGGGTCTTTTCCCTCTTCTCACACTTTGAGGACAAAGTGTCTTCTAGTGTGGGGGAGGAATTTTCTGTTTTTCTTTGTGATGAATTTTCTGTTTTTCTTTGTGTGATTGTATATATTCGTTTGGATTGATTGTGTATATTCGCTGGATTGTTTGGTTTGGGTGTTTTTCATTTTTGAATTGACTGGAATGTGGATTGATTGGAATGTTTTTACATTTTTGCTAGATTGATTGGAATGTGGATTTATTGGAATGTTTGCGTTGTGCATATTTGCTGGATTGGTTGAGGATATATGTTTGCGTTGTGAATATTTTGCTGGGTTTCGTTGTGGATATTTGCTTGATTTCGTTTGGACGATTGGAATGTTTGAAAGACTGACCTTTATTTCGAACAGCCCCTATGTTTGAATGAATGATTTAGGCGTTTTTGAACAGGAAGCACTCATCTCACTGCACTAATTCACGCGCACTATCACACTACCTGTTAGATCCTATATCCATGCCTTGTCATAGTCGCTTGTGGTCATTTGTTAATCCTGTGAGCTCTTGAACTTTCATGTCGTGATTATCTTTTATGAGTGGATGCATGACCGTATACTGGTTGGATTTGCATGAGACCCCTGGGTATAGGCACGATTAGACGTAGGAAAGCAATGAAATGACTAAGAACTTTGCATTTTTCTTCTTATCTTTTTTTCTTGCTTTTATATTACCCCGTCACTCAATTAGCCCTTCTTTTCATCACCCTCTAACTGTTTGAGACTCTAATTTCTATTCTTAGCAGGTGAGAGTGGTCTTCCGGCAGTAGTAAGGTGAGACAAAGAGAATCAATGTCAACTAGTGTGGGGGTATTGCGCTACAAGGAAAGCAAGATACAGAAGCTGAAAAGAGAAGCAGAGCAGAAAAGTAAAAAGAAATAGATGCTGAAATCAGAAACAGGAGTGCATCCTCTAGCCACTAGACCAAGCTGCTAGAAGCAATAGCACAACAAGAAACCACAGAACACAGAGAATTTTGCTACTTCAGTTCACAGACCAACAATTGTATTCTCTCATCTTTTGCTCAAAGAAAAAAAAATAAAAAAAAAAGAAAAGAAAAGAAAAGAAAAATAAAAATAAGCAGAGCAAAAGAGGGGTACAGGTCTGAAGTGTAGTAGAACGCAAAGAAGATCAAAAAGATAGGCAGCACCACCAGAGGAAGAAAATACCCCCACCGTCTTAAATCAGCTCTCTGTCTTTCTTCGCTGCTGCCAATCAGGAGGCGCTCTCACCACCTCGCTTTTTCCAGCTAAGAAGCCTTTTATCTTTCCTTCTCTCCTTCTTGAACCCTCCTCTTACACAACTTTCTTGCGAACCCTTTGCAAAGTTTTTATGATTATTTAATTGCCTGCGCTTGTGTTTTCCGTACTCGGGTCGTTATTGCAAGTCTGATTTTGTACATTGTCATTTGCATTGTTGAGCGAAAACACTTAGCCATTATTCTTGCTGAGTTTGAGTGCAAATACTTTCCCCGTATGAGGATTACTTGCGACTACGCTAGGTATGGGAAAGTTTCTCCCTTGGTTTCGTTATTCCTTGGGTTTCATTCGGATGTTATCTAGGTAGACGGTAGTGTCGAATGTTGTGCTTATGTGCTGAGTATGTTCTTCCTGTTTGCCTCGTGGGAAATCATTTGTTTCGATTGGGGGCTGTTTTGAGTGTAATACTCGAGGGCGAGCATAGGTTAGTGTGGGGGATTTGTTTGAATGCCAAATGTCTTGTTATCATCATCGTTTTACGCCTATTTTATGATGATGATACTGCTGATTATTGGGTTTTCCGCTCCTTTTTACAGATTATGTTGCTGAGAAGCGAAACATTCTTTAGGAGCTGAAATCGCCAAGTTGAGAGCTATTTTGAATCAGAAGTTGAAGTTGTTAGAATGAGCCAGTTGTCTTCTCTTTTTAGAAGAATTATGTCCAGTCAGCTAAAAGTCTCATTGTCAGAGAATCTCCTATTTTGTTAGGAGGAGATTAAAACAATTTATCTAGTTAGATTTTATTTCTTTTTGAAATTTGAATTATTGGGTTGATTGCTAATATATAGCAACCAACTTACACTAGGAAAACTATCATCTCTTTCCCCATAATTTGGCTTTTCTTCTTGGATTTTGGCAGCAGCAACATTGCCTTAGAAACCACTGTTTGGTTTCTTTGTTTTAATTAATTAAATTCCTTTTATGCTTATAATCTCTTTTATTTATTTATTATGATGATGCTTGGCTAAACTCTATTTTCCTTGTAAGGATTCATTGCCATGAATAATTGATTGTGAGATCTAATTGCGCCCATTAAATTACAACTTATATCTCTGTTTGTTTTGATTAAATGTCAAGTTAATCTTATTCCTTTTGAAGTCTGATCATCTACAAATAGGATTTGGTTAAATACAGTCTTCTCTTGATACTTTGGAGTCTACATTGTAAAGAGAGATGCGAAGGCAACTATCTGATTGACGGATCGGAATAGAAAACAAATAGAGTCAGGTTTATAGGATTTTTATCCCAGACTTGGGATCGGTCTCTCCCTGTGAATTATCAATCGTTTGATTAAATCCTATAGAGTGTCTCTTAGGATTGTCAAACTGGTTAGGGACTTCTAATAGAGTGTCTCTTTATTAGTCTTGTTTAGGAGGAGAGCAGGAGATTTAGGTAAACACCTGGTCTCTATAGCCACCTATAAGTTAGTTCTTGAAAATACTTGAATCTATGATCAATCAATTTAATTCATGTGCTTCGTCGAATCCTTACTGGGAATTTTACCACATTTGAACACACACACATATCACATTTTCTTTACTGTTTCATGTTATTTCTGTTTCTTAAACAATTACAACACAACAATCAATATTGGTATTTACCACCTGTTACTCGTCTTGTCATTTACAAGGAAATTTAATTGTCCACCGAATCCCTGAGGACGAACCTTTTACCACTAGCTACTGTTCTTATCTGCATGAGCTTTGGTGAATTGAATTCATTTATTTTTTACGGTTTCGGCAACCATCATCCCCCAAGGTACATTTATGGAGGCAATACTCAAAGGCCCATTAAGCAGAGGAAAGACACGTCTAGGGCAAGACACGAAGGCTCTACCCTAATTAGTCGCTTGCCCTAGTCAGATTGGACCAACTGATATGATGACTCTGATCTAGATGTCTACTCTACCATGCAGCCTCACGTTAGTTATTACCACATAGATGACAGTATTCACAAGAGATAAACTAGCAGGAGCTTCTAATAAACCTCGAATGAAATGACAAGAAACCGACAAACAAGCAAATACAACAATAGAAATATATGAACAACAATTTGGCCTCGTGACTACCCCTATGCAACCCTCAAAACACCCTTGCTAAGCCGATGATCTTAGCCGTTCATGCTAATAAATAAATAAAAATAGATCTAATATAAATCATAAAAGATAAAGATGCAATAAAGGAAATAAAAACTTAATAAATACCGGCTGGAGCTAAAAGCTCCGGTTTGAAGAAGAGTTGGTAGCTGGCGGCGGCTACAACAAAAAGGGAGGAACAAATCCCAAAGAAAAACTAAAAAAAATGTCTAAGAGCGGTTGCCTAAAAAAGGATGATGATCCCCTTGAAAACCCTAAAAACTAAGGTTTAAATACCCTCTTAGCTCACAAAAGGACAAAATACAGCTAAGAGGAAGGTACAACGGAAGTGTGTCCTAGAGGGAATATTCCTAGAGTAGCCAAAAGGGAATCTGGAAGGAATCCCGCGTGGATCTTTCTTCGCTCGTCCTTGGGAATATTTGCACGTGTGGCAACAAGTTGTAGGCAAAATACGGCTCCAGATGGATCCAGTGTGAGTCTGGGGCTAAACGGCATGTTCCATCATCCAGAGCTCGATGGCAATTAAACATCTAGGCCTTGACACTGGTCTTGACACTTTCAGTTCCACAAGATTCCAGCCAATTAGCATACATTTTTGTATCTTTCTCTCTTTTAGCCCAGAACTGTAAAAATGATAGAAATAACGACAAATTAGCAGTATCATGCTAGGAATATGAGAAAGAATAGAGAGAAAAACATATGCAAAACACACACTAACCGTAGGAGAAGACAAGCTTAAGGATATAGATTCAGGGGTGAATCCTTTCAAACAAGGAGGTGATGATATGATCACACCTACGCCTACCTTAAACCTCGAAGACACGACACCACAAGGACCCATCACCCGTAGCATGGCCAAGAAGCTTACCTTGTGGATTGAGGCCGAGATGAGCAAGGAATCGCATCAACATGAAGGTCGGACCTTAATGATGATCGCACACCATATCAGAGGCCGAGAGACATACGCAGGGCCTGCCTTCTAAAGAACTAAAATTCCAGTAGCTAGCATACCATTAGCTACTGCCAGCAAATAACGTTTTGGGTCATTTTTTTGCCATTTTTGTTACTTAGTATAAATAATTAGACTTCTTCTTTCTTTTATTAGTTTATATTGAGTGTTTATTGCTTGAGTTGAGAATACTCCTCTCTCTAGACACCTTAAACTCATCTTGTGGACATCTAGGTCGGAAGTTCCCTTGATTATTCGCAAGTAAAACATTAACCTTCTATTTGTGTAATTGTTATCATTTGTGTGAGGTAGATAATTGAGTGTTTATACATTTTGTGTAATGTTCAAGACTCTAACTTTGTGTATGATATTTGCAAATTTAATTCAAGTATTTATTGTTGTTCAAGTCCACTTCATCTCCAAGTATTCATCCGCAATTCTTCCTAGTTTGTTCTTCTAAATTCTTATCTTTCATTGTAATCTTTCTGTTGCATACTCTATTATTTTCCACCATATTTTCTGGTGCAATTCTTGCTAGATTTGTGTGACAGACTCAAGGCTAGATCCTTGCTCTAAAATCCATACCATTCAGCTCACTAAAAGGAGACTAAATCGTACTACTAGCCGCTATATGAAACTATTTGATAGAGTAGACACCTAACTCAGACTCATCAAGTTATTGGTCCAATTTAATTAGGGTAAACAATTAATTAGGGTTAAAGGCTTCAAGCATACTGTTTGTCGTGCCCTATATGCGTCTTTCCTTCTCTCCATGGGCAGTTTGGTTAAATCCCTATATGTGTATCATAGGGGTTACTGAACTGTCAAGTCCTTTCCATAAGCTTAGTAAGTGCAATGATTGTTCATTAATTTATCACTGCAACAAAAGAGTAATGGGAAGGCAAAAATTTATCATAAATAAGATAATTTTGGTTTGTGAGCTTAGAGGCCTCGAGAGTTAGGAAATGGAATCTTTTCATTTAAATGGAGGTTGTATATGGAAAATGGATTGATGGAGTGGGAACGACTGTATGGGCTGATTTTTGACTATTAGTGAAGGATTGTAACCAACAATTCCAGTGACGAGGAAGTCAACCGAAAACTACACACCCGAGGAGTCTCTATGGATGATCCTCTTACCACCATCTACAAACCCTTTGTGGGTCATGATAAGTTTTAACTCTCTCATAATTCATATCTATTTTACAACTATTTTTGACGCTTTCGACTGGCAATCATAAAGCCCTTTGCGCGCTCGTCCGCGCCTATCACATGCGCAGCTGGCCGCGCGTCTCGCGTGCCTCGCTCTAGCGCGCGCGTCTCGGCCTCATGACTTGCTAGGGTTTCACACGTCTGGCCTTATTGGCTTGCTCGAGCATCTCATGTGTCTCGCGCGTCTTGGCTTCATGGCTTGCTAGGGCTTCGCTCGTCTCTGCCTCGGCTGCGATAAAGTTGATCGTCCGATTTTCTTCTCCATCCTCTCGTGTCATTTGTTTATCAAGTTATTTTTGAATAAACATTGATAATTGTTCTTGCATGGCTCTAGCACGTGCACGTCATAGGCTCGTTGGGTATGAGTAGTTCCTCATCCATGCTCGTATTAGGGTCTTTCCGTCAACAAAGCCATAGAGACCTTAACCATGTAAGAACGACTTCATTTGGGTGCGTCAGTAGAGGAAGTTTTCATGGGTCAATTTGAGACTTATGTAGTGTTGAACATTCAAGGGTTTGGTGGTTTTAGTGGGAAGGGAGGTTGTTGTTGATACAATTGACATGATTAGTAGGATGCAAGAAAAATAGCAGTGACGTAAGTTGCTCCGCTGTCAAGTTAAAATATAGAACAGTAGGAAAATAGAATTATGGGAAATTGTAATCACTCAGCCAACCTCCATGTTGTTGAGTATTGTATATTTATATTAGTGTTTAGTTCAGAGATTTACATGACCACTATATTAGATATACATTGAGATTTACAACTATTTAATCTTGAGTTTAATCAGAGATAATATGAGAAGCAGATAAAGGCTTATCTGTTGGTGATTTCAGTTTTGCCTTGGATATAGGAACACGTTTCTATTCCTGCAATTGCTTAAGTGTGTCATCATCATCATAGGCCTTGGGCTGTTTGGTAGAATCGGAGGTGGGCTTAATACTCGATACCTCCCAAGGTTTAGGTTTGCGTTTGGTTGGCTCTCCAACTCAAATTGGCAACCAGAGATTTCTTATATAAGCGTGGAATATTAAAACAAAAATATGGATTTGTGTAAAAATTCTGTAGAGATTTACTTAGAATATTAAAACTCATAAAATAACCTAAATTATACTAACACTAAGTACATTTTAATTGGGATAGTCACTATAATTTCTATTATTTATAAAGATAATTTTTTTTTTGGAAATTTAAATATAAAAATTCATTGGTGAAATGATTCCATCTCAATAAATGAATTCCTTTCTTAATAAGGATTTGGTTCCAACATGTTAGTTTTTCTTTTTATTTTTGGGTAAATATTTATCTAGCTTTATTATGTAAAACCCTCTTGTTAGTATTAGTCTGGCCCAAAGTTTTATAGTATTACTCAAAATTCTGTTCGGCCCAGGACCACCTTCGGCTCTTTTACCAAAGCCCAAAGTCAACTCAAAGACAGCGGTGTTCCGCCATCCTCCATTAAATCAGAGCATGAAACACATGTCGTCTGGAAAGCGGAGACGTGCCATTTTACATTCCCATTATCGAGCTCAAATGGCGAGCAAGTCTGCCTCTGAATCGCTTCCGCTTCTCGATTCCGATTCTCCACCGTCACCAGAAAGAACATGCAAATCTCCAAAGTCCAGGTTTGAACTCAAAACTTAGGGGTGTCAAAATGGGTCTGACCCGATGGGTCGACCCTTACCCGACCCGTAATTCGACCGCCGGGTCATCATTTTTGACCCGTTAAATAACGAGTCAGAAACGGGTTGACCCTATGGGTCGCGGGTCGACCCGTCTGACACATTTAAATTTACAAGGTTTAGGGTTTACTCTCCTCTCTGCTTTCCTCGACGTGTTGTTATTGCTTTCCTCGCCTCCTCCTCCTCGTGCTGCTGCTGCTGCTTTACTCGTCCATCCACCTCCGTCCGCTACCATCTTTACAACCTTATATCCATCTCCCTATCTCTCCATCATCAAATCCACAGATCTTCTCCGCCACTTGAATCTTGATCTCTGTACGTTTCTATCCACCCTTTCTCTTATAACCTCCTTTTTTTTCGAATTTTCTAGATGAATTTACAATTGTTTGCTTGTGTGGTATTTTTAGTAAAGTTGTATTAAGACAGCAGTACTGCTCTTCTCCTTCTGTATTCGTCTATTGATATGTCTTTCTTTTTAGCCTTCTGAAATTAGAGTTCCTCTTTTGTAAAGTTTATTCCTGGGGATGTTGAATGTAATTTATTTTCTTTCTCTGAGAGTCTTATAATTTGCTTCATTCATTTGATTTTGGGTGTGAGATAGTTAGCCGTGATCTTTGTTTTCATTTATTTGTTGCTTCATTCAATTAATCTGCATTATTTTCATTATCATTATTGTCATTTGATTTTGGGTGTGAGATAGAAACAGATTAGTTGGTTGGGCTTGTATCAGTAGTGTATAGGTCATGAATGATTCGATCCCCATTTAATGCATTCTTGTTTTGTAATACAGAATAAAAAAGCATTCTCTCATTAAAGAGCTCATTCTATACAGGTCATTTCAGATTTTTCTGTTTTCATTTCCTCTCCTAGAAACCATTCCAGATTTGTATACCATGCCATTGCCAACTACTACTTCTTCTTGACCACTACAGTTCAAAACTTGGAGTCATGATGTGCAAACTGTTTCATTCAAAGTCTTTCAATTTTCATGCCATGGCCAAAGCTTTTGTGTTTACAATTCTTATAATTGATTAAATGAAACAGTGGCTACCCTCTACTTTCGGTCCATTGATACCGGATGCACGCGGGTTGGCGGGCCTCATCAACCAGCGCGGGTCGTTGACGGGTCATACTGACCCGTTTGACCCTAGGATTATTTCCTCATTAAAAACAAAACGGTGTCGTTTTGATTAACCAAAACGACGTCGTTTTAATTAGTTGAATCGTTTTTATTCAACTAAAACGACGTCGTTTTGTTTAACGGGTCAAATGGGTCGGGTCGGGTCGACCCTCTACACGGCGGGTAAGAAAATTGGTCAGGTCTTATTGACCCGCTACCCGTCGGGTCACGCTTAAATGGGTCGGGTCGACCCGTTTGACACCCCTATCAAAACTCAATTCCTTCGCTCTTCGCTCGCTTGAACTCTACCAACCTCTGCTAAATTCATCAAACTCTTTCTCTAGAAGTAGCGAATTCGATTTGCAATGGACGCGAAGGCTTTGGCGAAATCCAAGAGAGCTCATTCTTCACACCACAGCAAGAAATCTCACTCTCATCAAAAACCTAAACCCCAGCATCCGCCCATGACCAATGATGCTGCGAGCAGGGACAGTAGCAAGAAAGTTAAAGAGAAACCCTCACATCCTGCGCTGCCTTCCAATTGGGATCGTTACGGGGAGGAATTTGGTTCTGATGCTGAGGAAGGGATTGCTAAAGTTCCTGATGACGTAGTTCTACCCAAAAGCAAGGGCGCAAACTTCCGTTATTTGGTTGCTGAAGCCCAGTCTCATTGCCAATCACATGACGATGTGTTTGCTTCGGTGGAGGATGTTTTTGCTGGTAACTTTCTTGTAGTTTAATGGTTTATTAGTTCTTTGAATGTGAGTGTGTAGCCTTACGAATTCTCTTGGATTTGTTATTTTTGTCTAATTTGAACTGGAAGCTCCGCTTATGGTTTATTAGTTTAATGGCTTAGTTGGATATTGACTGTACGTGTTTGTGTTTCCCTTTGTTTTTATGTGACTTTTGTGGTGTACATGACTGCCTCTATGAGCAAGCAGTTTTGAGTGATTAAGCAAGATAAACCATTCTTCAAATGCTAAAGAAAAGAGAAAAAAGCTCTTCATTACTAAATGAAGTGTAGACCAATTGGAAACTAAAATTATCTCTAGTTTGAATATTTTGGAACACCACTTCTTCTGATGTATAGTGATTTTCACCCATATTTGAGTTGAAGTTAGGTGGTTTCTGATCTTTGTTATGATTGTTTCAGTAATATATTCTGGACTGAAGAATGCTTTGGCTCATTAACTGAACTTTCAGTTTTCAGCGGTCTCCTCTTTCCTATTGTCATGAATTTATTCTATGCATGTCCTACTTTGGGGTTGTAAATTATATCTTGAATCAAATGACATTTCAATCGTTTTTGGTACATGCAATTTACATTCTTTCCCTAAAGTTTGAGAATTGATTATACCGCAGTCACTTCTGTTATGTAATTAGCATTTTGCTTAATGCATAGTCAACTTGCTACCTTGTAGTCGTTGACTAAAAATATGGCAGCAATCACTTTTTTTGTTTAGCTTTGTCTGGATGGTTATCTGTTCTTTAGAGAAACAATCACTTAACGCTGTTTTCAATTTTTATGCTGTTTCTTTTGGATATGTCGTTAGGTTATTGACTTTAGTGCTTGATGTGAAATAACAGGGACCTTCAGTTACAGATTGGGCCCCTTGCTTTCAGTTAGGGGAGAGGGTATTCTTTCCTGGACTGGGGATGATAATTTTGTTGTGGAGGATGAAGCAGGTGGAAGTCATGAGGTAACTGCTTATTTTCCTCTGTTATTCCCTTCTTGAAGGAACCTAGTGATTGAATCTCAAAGAAACTATCTGTAACACAAAGAATTTATCATTTGATTCAGTTAGTTTGAAGTATAGAGTTTGAAGTGCTGGTAATCATTAGATGTTAACTGAATGGGTGGTGTGAAGGAAGTCCTGAACCCAGACTCCTGGATTTGTGCTAATGAATTTAGGTTTTTCCCCCAGGCTTGGCAGTACCTTTGAGAGAAAATTTGCAGTGAAACACTGTCAGACTTCCTTAGGAATTTGGGACAACAGTTCTGTTTTTTTTCCTTCCTAGGATATTTGTATTTGTGTCCTCACAAGCAATGCTTAATACTCACAAAATGCTATTCTGCTTGTAAAAAGAAAATTAAGAATGCTCTTCTTTTTATTCTCTCTCCTATGTTCCATTCTTATAAACTGTTTTCAATTAGGCATCATTTCTCTCCCTAAATTTGCATGCACTTGCGGAACAACTGGAAAAAGTAGACATATCAGAAAGGCTCTTCATCGAACCAGATCTATTGCCACCCAAGCTGGTATGCTTGATGTTCGTGTTCAGTTCGCGTAACAATATTTTTAAACATTGTCCAAATTTCACAGGTTATGTATGCTGTGTAAAGTGCTTGTGTTTCTGGTGTGGCTAGGGATTAAAGACAAGCTCCAGTATTCAGGAATCTGACGAGATTGTTACAAGTGAAATCAAACCAACAACAGCAATGTCCGAAGAATCAGTACTGGAAGATTTTTCTAAGAAGTCTGAGGGTAAGATTGCTAATCATACTACTGAGGTTATTTCATCCAAGTCCACTGATGATGACAATTCGGACACATTTTCTTTTAATCAAGGATCAGAGGTATTAAAACAATTTGGTAGTGATGCAAGCTCAGACCCCTATGGCAAATTTGGTCAAAGAGGTGCTCTGGAGTCCCCAACACAAATCAGTGTGAGTTCCGTTGTAGAACCTGACAAGAGAGACGCAACATTCGAGGCTGCAGCTGCTGAAGCGGAACTGGATATGCTACTTAACTCATTTGATGAGGCCAAGTTACATGATTCTCCCATCTCCACCCACCATATTGTCCCTGTTTCAACAAAAGAGGCTCCTACAAAAACAGCACAAAGTTACCCTATCGCATCAGAAGTAACATCTCCGGCTGCCGATCTAGATGAATTACTTGATAATTTACCCCAGGAATTACCGAATTCATTGAACCAAAGTAGTTTGAAGCTGCCCTGGGGACCGAACACTACTAGGTCCCATGAAAGCCCACTACTGCCGATGTCGCAGTCAGCGAGTGAGTCAAAAGATCTGAATGATTTTGATTCTTGGTTAGATACGATATAGTTGCTTGTTAGCTTAAACAGAGCATCGCATGTAACCATTTGTTGTTTTAGAAGCAATACAAAGATGCGTACTTCCCAACTGACTTTAAATGGTCTCTTTTGTCCAATGCCCGGCTGTGCCCATGACCATGGTGCGTGTGATCCGCTGTCATGGAGCAATCACTCAAAATTCCTTAGCCGATAGGTTAGGCAATAAGTTTTCTGGTAGAGACATGTTAGGTGGGGTGTAACAACTCACATATATATATATCATGGGTTGGGTCCATGTGGATGTAAAAAAGGAACCCTTTGCGCAGCTGATAACGTCAGGAATTGAATTTCTAAGATTTAAGCCTTTCTTGTAATAATAATATTAAAAAAAACCCTTTTCTTTAACCCAAGTAGCAAAATGGCACCTGGTTCCTGGAAACAGCTGTGCAGTTTAAATATTCTAACAAAAGTCAAAAAAATAAATAAAATAAACCAAAGACTAGACTTGTTATAAAGAAAAAAGAAAAAGAAAAAGAAAAACAGAAATATGGCTGTGGAGAGAAGAACTTGAATTAATCCTCTAATTGGTGGCCATGATTGGACAAATTACAGAAAGATGAGCAAAAGAACAAGAATCTATTGTATTTCTTTTGTTGTTCTATATTTGAAATTCTGAATTACAACTACAATCTAGAGAGGGAGAAAGAGTGGAAGAAGAAGAATAAGTTAGGGAAATTCAATAACAAAAATTGAGGTAGCTAGCTTATTAGCAACAAGAGAATTGATTGACGAATCAAAGCCATAAAGCACCAGCTTGTTTCAAGATAGGGACCAATTCTCCGGTGATATGAGTGGCCATGAGTCTGTCCAATCCACCAAACAATCTGCCACCAATGAAAACAGCAGGAAGCTGCACTTTCTTACTATCATCATCATCTAATAATTCTAATTCTTTGAGGAAAACACTCTCATCTTCTTCCTCATCAAGCTCGTAGATTGGTGGGTTGACTCCAAGACCCAACAGCAATCTCTTCATGACATGACTCATGCAACATCCACGCCTAGCAAACACAATGATTGCATTCTCAGACACCATCTTCCCCATATTAATGCTGTTTTTATTACTTCCCTTCATCGTCAGTTCTTGAGTAGTTCCAAAGACATGGGAGCTGTTGTGAGCGAGTGCAGGGGATGATGGTGTCTTGTTGTTGGTGTACAAAGGTAGCCATGACTTGTAAGGGATGGCTTGTTGCATATTTGGTTAATATTGCAAGAAGGAATTAAAGGGAAAGGAAAGGAAGATGGGTTCTCTGGATATGATGGATGGTTTTGGGGGAATGAGGGGATTGTGGGGTTTATAAATGGAGAAAAGGTACGGAATTGCAAGAAATAAAGAATTGACGAGCGAAATTCTATAAAGATATATTTATAGTCTTTATTTGAGTTACAATGTGGTTAAATAGATCTTATGGTATTAATGATATTATAATTATAATATTTATATTTTTAATAAATTTAATAATAATTAATGATGCGATATTTAATTTAAAATATTGTTGCATGTGTGAGAAAAGACGATGACTTCACTTCACAATTTGCAAAATATGCAAAGGGGTGGGTGTGCGTCAACGGCTGTGTCATGTACGTGTGTGTTAGGCTTCTTTCTCTTTTCGGTTACGCGCTGTATGCTGTTGTGGCTGACGTTCCACACTACTATTTGCACATTTTTTTCCTTTCTTTTATTGACGGAAAGAGGTAGAATTTTAACTCGACTTTATTCTAACACTAAACTACTTGCATATGATTATTAGAATTTATTTATGTATTTTTATCTATAGAAGAAAAAAAAACATAGAAGCTCAAATACGACAAGCAACAAATATCCTCTTTAAACTATTTAGATGTTTCAAATGAACTCATTAGTTACTTTTTCCTCCAAACTATTTATAAATAATGATTTATTTTATAAAATTATAAATACAAATTAAAATATTAGAAAGTAAATTTCTTAAAATTCGGCCGGTAGATAAAAAAGTTAACTAATTAATTGATTTAAAATATCTAAATAGTTAGTGGGGTATTTAAAGATTTTTTTAATTTGAAAGAATAATTATATTTAACTGAAGTTCGAGAAAGATAAGCAAATACAAGAAAATAATGCAAAGCCGCTTCTTCTCGTTGAGCATGACGTCTCCCTACTAGACAGCCTGACGTTTTCCTATAGCTACTTCCTTACATTTTGTTTTTTTTGTGTTTTTGTTCATCCCAAATTCCAAATCAACCACAAGGAATTCTCAATTTTCAATTGAATGCTCATATTTAGGGGTAATGATGAAGCATTTATGAAATTGATGTATTAATTAATTGATAATAAAATAACAATAATTCACTATAGTTGAAGTAGGGTTAGAAACTACTAGAAGTTTACATGAAATTAAATTTTATATAACTTGAATGGAAAGTATATCAATCCATTTTGCAAAGCTTTTTATTTAATAATTAGTATAACATGCATGCCATAAATAATAACGTAAATTAGGAAATTTAAACTACATAATACATGCCGTCTTAATATATAAAATTGTAAATTTATAAATTCAAAGACCTAAAAAATAATTAAAGTCTAAATTAGAACCGATGGTGGATAAACATTTGATGATGTGATCACGGATGCACCAACTTTAAACTCCCTGCCACGAGGACCAATCATCCGGAGCATGACCTATCGGGAGGCATGTGAATCTATCGGGAAAGGCCATCCATCGGAAGACATGGCAAAGGCCAGCACTAACCTTAGATCCTTGGTGCAAGCTATCGGGAAAGGCCATCTATCGGGAGACATAGTCCACCTATCGGGAAGCATGCATGCTATCGGGAGCCTATTGGGAGACATAGTAGAAGCCTACACCAACCTTAGGTCCTTTGTGCAAGCTATCGGGAAAGGCCACCTATCGGGAAGAAGACAAGCTATCGGGAACCTATCAGGAGACATAGTCGAGGTCAGCGCCAACCCTACGTCCCTCGTGCAAGCTATCAGGAGAAGCCTAGACCACCCATCGCATAGCACAAGCCTACCAGGAGCCATAGGACATCTATCAGGAACTGCGGGAGCCATAGGTCAGCCATTGCGTGCTATCGGGGAAACCCTAGGCCAGCCTCGCATGACTCATTCCTTGGCCAGGCAACCCATGGAGGCTTTCCTCGAGCCTCATGTCTACCACAACCATCACATGAGAAACTATCGGGAGCCACCCACGCAAGTCATGAAGCCCTTTACGCGCATCGCAGCCATCCTTGGCCTCATACCCTCCTCGGCCACACCATGATTGATTGAGCTTAATTATAGTAGTTTTTACCACCTGTTCTCTTGCTATTCCGAATGGTATGCTACTGAATTCCTTGAGAAACATTCAATTATTGTAGGGAACAGAATTTGAAAGGAGAAAAGCAGAAAGGAAGATTTACGCATGATTTCTGGTCAAGGCACTCTTGCTTGACAAATTCCTCACCTGCGGAACGAAATTTACGGAGCAGATAGCGGATCAGCACGCTGGCAGAAGATATTCCTGCCCCGATGATTTAGAGCGTCAATCTCGGATTGATATGGATGTGTCTCGTTGATCTGATCCGATCTTATTTATTTTGTGAGGAAGAGAGCATTTAAAATACAATTTAATCTTAATTAGGATTTCCCCTAATTTCCACAATTAGCTACTTTCCTAGGTGAATAAATACCCTTCTTAGGGTTTAGAGCAAGGCATCGATCAATCGTGCATGAGACCTAATTGTTCTTATCAATCTCCATATCTGCATTTAATTGATTCCGCACTTATACTTAACGCATTTCTGCTTGGTATTAGAATTGATCACTCTAGGATTGAACAGATATCGCAGCCGTCATTCTTCTTGGTTGTGGATTATCGACCAAGAAGATCGAAGTAGACTCCTATGCGCTACTAGGTGTATCCAGAAAATGGTAGGGGGAAAGGTTAATCAGATCAAGTCCCGACTGACAACCGAGGATACTAGTCTGGAGTTGTCTTCCCCTAAGCCACTGAGAACGAACACACCGTAGAGGTGTAATCGACTCAAGCCTGCCAACTTGGTAAACCTTTTAAACAGCAAGGTGCTGATTGGTAAGGCATCATCTCTAAGCGTACCTGATGTGGTGTTGATATAGGAGGGAAGCAGGGGTCATAAGCGTATCTTGATCCTATAGCAACTCTATGGATTGGAGATGAATATCCTTGTGTCATTGATCGCATGTCATGTCTCATTGCTCACCAACCTCTACTAAGAAGCTACTCTCGTATTTGATCTTAATCTCTGAATTCGCTTTCTTGACCAAGATTGCTATTTTTGGCCAAGACAGTTCTATTATTTAATTAGTTTTAGTCGTAATACAAAACCCCACTCTTCACCTAAGTGTTTTCACTGACATTTACAAGCACACACAATAATTGTACCTTAACTCTCTCTGGTTCATTCCTCTTACTGCTATCTACAAACTATTTGTTCTTAGTAGCAAGTTTTAATTCTTATTTATTTTTACGAGCTCGACATCCGGCATCAAATTTAGGTGTCATTATCGGGGAGTTAACGGATACTGATTATATGTGTTTTCTTATTTTATGACCAGGTCATCTCGCGAAGAATTGATTCCATTCAATCCAGAGTTGACTAGATCGGAAAGAGAAAACAGAAGAAGAAGAAAATTCGTATAGCCTAGTTCACAAAGACGGGAACCAAATCCTGTAATCAACATGGCGCAACCTGTGGAACAAACCCTCAGGTAGTTAAACCAAGGAACAGAGCAGGAGACCTACTCCTGTCTCAACCTACCATCGGTGGATCATGACTGAACAATCAAAACTAATGCCATCCACAACCTAAAAAAATTACATGGGCACTCTAACGAGAAGCCATTTGTTCATTTGAAGACTTTTCATTTGGAATGTGATGCGCTTAAGCCCCAAGAAGTCCCTATTGAGAGAGCGAAATTGAAAGCCTTCCAATGGTCACTAGAAGATTCGGCGAGGAATTGGTTTTATAGCTTACCTCACAATACCATCAGTACTTGGGCTCAAATGTCAACAGCTTTCTTGAACAAGTACTGGAACGCTACCAAAGCCGGAGTAGCCAGAAAGAATCTTATTTCCATTAAACAAAAAGGAACTGAAAGTTTCGGGGAATACCACCCGAGATTCAAGGATTTTTAGGACATCTATCCCACGCATGGAGTGGCCGATCAAGCCTTCATTCAATACTTCTACGATGGGATGTGCCAGAACGATAAAGAGAAAGTAGATGCTGCCGTTGGAGGAGCATTGCTAGGTGTCACTCAAGCCAGACAATTACTTCAAATTATGGCATAGAATAGCCATAACTATGGCTCTTCTGAGCGCTCTAACCTTACTACCTCTGTTAATTCAACTGCTTTGGAACAACAAATTGCTAGTATCGCTAATTTTATTAAAAAACTCTCTATAGGAATTCCTAGCCAAGGCAGCAACCAAGGTACTACTACAAGCGTTTGTGGACTGTGCTACCAAACAGGTCATCATACTGACCAATGTTTCACGCTTCAAACAACCTCAACAGAAGATCTCACGGCTCACGTGAATGTCGCCTATGGTTTCAATCAAAATCAACAAAATAAGTACCCACCAACACAACAATCCTTACTCCAACACCTATAACTCCGGATGGAGGCACCATCCAAATTTCAGTTGGACTCAAAATCACCCTCAAACTAGTACTACATCCCCTTCTTACCTACCCCATCAACAACAACCACCATTCAACTTTAGAAACTTCACTCCTAGACGGTACCCCAAAAACCAAAACAACCAAATTCCCTAACTAACCGCACCTCCACAACCATTGCAAATCGCTGGCACTACACACGATGATGAAATAGACAGAACTTTTGCTCAACACGGTGTTGTGCTTGCCGAAATTCAAAAACAATTGAGGTTACTGCTAGAGGATAAACTGAAGCAAGGAAAATTGTCATCCAATACGGTAGACAACCCCAAGCATAATGTGAGTGCAATCAGTTTGAGAAGTGGTATACAATTGCCAGAAAGAGAAGAAACAATGGTTGTTGAAAAGAAGAAAAATGAGAAGCCGAGGCACAAGAACTGGGAAGAGGTGATGGAATTTGAAAGGCAATACAAATAAAAACCCATAGAATAGATTGAGGAAGAGGAAGCTGAAGAAATGGAAGAGGTAGAAAAGAGAATCGCAATAGAGGATGAACCTCTCTTTACCAAAGGAGATACCGAGAGAGAGCAATTGGCCAAGAGTGCCGATAAGGAAATAAAAAAGGAGAAAGAAACTGCTAAACAAAAGAAAGACGATGCACCCCCTCCATTTCCACCTGTACCTTCAAGGGCGAAAAAGGAAAAAGAAGAAAAGGAATTTATGGAAATTTTTAAAAAAGTGGCAATTAATATTCCAATGCTTGAATTGATTGCTAAAATTCCTAGCTATGCTAAATTCCTTAAAAGTTTATGTTCTGACAAAAAGAAACTTGCAGGTCTTGAACATGACAGCTTAGAGAAAAATGTCTCCTCTGTGATCCAGTCCAGACTTCTAGAGAAATGCACTGACCAAGGCACGTTTGACATCCCTTGCAAGATAGGAGACAAGAAGATCGAAAAAGCCTTGTGTGACCTAAGAGCTAGGATTAACGTGCTTTCATTTGCTGAGTATGAAAGACTTGACATCGGAACCATGAAGGATACTAGAGTAGTAATCTAGCTCGCAGACCGATCCATCATCTACCCAAAGGGAGTTGTCGAGGACGTTCTAGTCCAAGTCAATGATTTTATATATCTTGTTGATTTTTATGTTGTTGATATGAATATGAATTTTTCCACTAACAACACTGATATCCTCTTAGGAAGACCTTTCCTAAGGACTGTGAGAGCATTGATTGATGTCTTTCATGGATGCTTAACCCTTGAATATTGTGGACAGACCATTAAGTTCAATATGTATGATGCAGAGAAGAAGCCGAGCAAGATCAGTATCTTGAATCTCATTAATATCTATGAACCATTTGCCAATGAGATTTACGATTTATGTGAGAACAACCCATTGAATTTTGATTTTAACAATTCATGTGAGGAAGAGAAACAAGAGCCAACAGAAGCGTTAGCCAACACAAAGGAGGCTGCGAAAGAATTTGATGTTTTAAATCCTTTAATTAAAAATGAATTAAATTCTAACCAAGCCTTATTTTTCTTGCACAGGATACCCAAAGAAACCGGAAAGGTAGATCTTGACCAAAAAAGGAAAATTCACATCGCAAAACACCGATGGCCAAGAACAATCCTCTTAGACACATGTCCCTTAAAGAATATAAAGCCCAAAAAATGAAGAACAACTTCCTCATTTTTCCAAACCCTCACCTTATTCAAACACAACCGCCCATTCCCTCCTCAGACAACCTCTCTATTCCAACCTCCAAACAATTGCCATAACTATTATGCCCAGAACAAAAGCTTCAATCACTGCTGAATATCGAACAAAATACGGAATACCCACATCACCAACAAATCAAACAAACCCCTTAGAATACTGACTACCGAAAAACACACCACCTCAATTGAAAATGACTTCAAATTTGACACCACCCAGTCCACAGTTAACCACCAGTTCACAAAGGCATGAAATAGAGAACTTCGCGGCCGTTGTCCTTACCCCTCTCGACATTACAGTCGATTCCACCCCACGGGCACCTCCCGCGACGGATAATTCACCAAAGAAAAATCTGACACCAAGTTCCGACACCGACTCCGATGAGGTTCCCCTAAGCCGACTACGAAAAAGAAAACCAAAAATCCCACCGTCTGACCAGGTTAAGGAAAGGTAAAGGAAAATGAAGATGGATGCCCAAGCTCCACCAGTAACTCAAACACCACCTGTCATGACCAAGGATCTTAACACACCTTCCCTAACCAAGATAGCACTAAGGAGAGCTCTTGCACCTGCAACCGCTTCCACTATTGTGCTAGGCCAACGATACAAATAGGTGGCCCACAAAACCCACAAACCTAGAGAAGATGATGAACCTTCCTCCCCCGTCATGGAACATCGCAAGGGCAAAGAACCCATGCCCCTCACACCAGAATCAAGAGACGGGCTTGAAAGTGGATATCCTAAAAGCGTCTCCAAACCAGAAAATCTGGTCAAAGGTACGAAACTCGCCCTTCAATCCCCTAAGTTTGGTGGCTTATTAAGCTTTGATTCCCATGATGTCCTAGAGAGATTGGAAAATTGGGTGAAAAATGGTGAGATTCTCCTCTGTGTTGTTTTTTATTACGAACTGCTTCACAACCTAGGTATATCTACTAGGCTTAAGAAGTTAGTTAATGATATGGGGTGGGGACCAGTGTTTTTTGTGATCAATGTCGTGCATACTGAATTGTGTTTGGAATTCTACACTACACTTTGGGTATATCTTATTGCTTTAGATTGCAAGGGCAGAGAACACCCCGACATTTTCAAAGAAGATGTGATCAATTTTAGGCTGTGTGGACACTGGAAACATTTGAGTTTGCATGAATTTGATGTCTTATTAGGTTTTTCCACTGATGACAAAGAACTCCCCCTTTGGTACCCCTCAACACACTATGAAATTCCCAAGGACTGGGATGTCAATGAAGCTTTTAAACTCCTTACTGGAAATCAAGAAGCTCACTTTACCAAGGCTTCCAAGGCACATGAACTTTGTGATCCAATCCTAAGAATCCTACATAGAGTCCTCACCATCAATTTTTATGCCCGGTGCCCTGTATAAAACCGAACTGTTTATTTTGTGGTTTATGTTTACTAAACAAAAAGTCATTTTAGGTTATTGGCTAGCAAAACAGTTTGCTGCTTCAAAGAACAAAATAATTTTAGGCCACTTAATTACTATGCTTGCATGTAAATCTTGTCACCTCAATTATGCTACTGCCAAACTCCTAGAGGTTAACGCACACAAATTACTTGATATAAAAGCACTCGACCAAATGGGATTTTTCCATTTGGAGAAAGGAATTGTTTGTTATAATATAGGATGCACGCAAAAAGCTGAAAGGATTTTCGGAGGAAGTCACACAGGGCAATACCAGTTTGCACCCTTGAAGTACCAGTCAAGTCCAGCAATAAGAGCTAAACTAGCAGTTGAGCATCAGATTGACCAAGATGCTGGTCTTGACCAAGACCATCAGCAGCAAGTAGATATTCCACCTACACTAGAGCCCACACAGACTAACATGACAGATGTACTGGCTGCCCTTGACCAGAACAACCAACTCCTCAAAACTATGCAACAAGCACTCCATGACCAACAACAGACCATTCTGGAACTCCAACAAGACTAGAAAGCCACTTACACCATCATGACAAAATTCACTAACGGTCTTCGTAGCATGGAATCAGATATAGCAGGTCTCCATGCTAAGCTGATTCATGGGCAGATTCCTCCTCTGACTCAGAGGCAAACCCTACCTAACAACCCTATGTAGTCTTTTCTTCCTTTTCTTTTTCTTTTTATTTTTATTATTTCTGTTTGGAGTCTGTGTTTTTCATTCTTTTCTCACATTGAGGACAATATGTCCAATATGTATGGGGGAGGGGTAATTTGTGTGATTGAATTATCTTTGCATGCAGTCTTTGCGTGAGTTGGATTAAATTTTGGGCAATTCTTAGGCCATTTTAAATTTTTTTGCATGATTTTCTTCTGGTTTTTGTGTGTTTCTAGATTGCATGTTTTGCGTATTTTTAAGAATCAGAATCCATCATGCCCTTAATCATGTTATCCCTTCACATAGGAAGCAAGAACCCTTTGTTTTGTGGCTCCATACCATACTATTAAGGCAAATAATTGGGTTAACATTTCCAATGCTTGTAAGGGTATGATTCTTGGTACTCTTTAAACATCCGTTTTGTGCACATATCCATGATTCAAGTGCCTAACGCCAAGATTCTCAAGAGAACTATGCATAACTGTTTTGTCTTACCTTGTGCAGCTTTATGCATAGAACTGCCTTGCGAAGAAATGAGCCATTTAATTTGAATAATGCTTTAGTATTTCTGCCTGACTAAGCAAGAATATCTAGAGAACTAAAGATTTTACCACAACATATTAAAGAAAGCATTCTGTCCTGGTGTTCTCGCTTCATCAAGTAGGAACATCCAGGAAACTACTTATGAAATGTTAAGAAATGCTGGTAATTTGCTAAGCTCAAAAACAATAATGAAATTTGGGAGCAGTTCATGTGAAAAAAGGAAGCACAAGAGGTCAGAAAAATTTAGTCATGTTTTAATTGCAAAATTTTATCACAAAAGCACCTGAGTTATGGCTACGCATGAAAAGGAGGTTTGGGGTATTGGTTAGGCCTTTTTAATACGGCTTTAGAACCGTGGAATGAATTTTTCAAAGCATTCTATGTGATGAGATGAATAGTTAACTGCAGGTGCACTCTGATTCTTATCTTTTTGTGTGTTTTGTTTTGCTTTGCTTTTATGTGTCTCGAGTCAGTATGCTTGGGGGCAATCATGATATAAGTGTATGGGGGTTTGATTGAACTTAATTATAGTGGTTTTTACCACCTGTTCTCTTACTATTCCGAATGGTATGCTATTGAATTCCTTGAGAAATATTCGATTATTGTAGGGAACAGAATTTGAAAAGAGAAGAGTAGAAAGGAAGATTTACGCATGATTTCTGGACGCTTTTGGAACAACCGACTTCCTGGTCCAACATTCTAGACCAAGACGATGAGTCTCTCTCTTGGTCAAGACACTCTTGCTTGACTAATCCCTCACCTAAGGAAAAAAATTCAGGGAGCAGATAGCGGATCAGCACGCTGGCAGAAGATATTCCTGCCCCAACGATTTAGAGCGTCAATCTCGGACTGATATGGATGCGTCTCGCTGATCTGATCCGATCTTATTTATTTTGTGAGGAGGAGAGCATTTAAAATATAATTTAATCTTAATTAGGATTTCTCTTAATTTCTGCAATTAGCTACTTTCCTAGGTGAATAAATACCCTCCTTAGGGTTTAGAGCAAGGCATCGATCAATCGTGGAGAATTATCACGGTGGCCGCTCTTAGCTGAAACTCTTCTTCGAGTTTTATCTTTCCTATACTCTTGCTCCTTCGGAAACGAAGGATTTTTATCATCTTAATATATATTTATTTGTTTGCAATTATGAGTATGCGTAACTAATCCCTATCTTCTTAGTAGAGGCGTCTTTGTAGCATGAGCTTGATTATGCATGAGACCAAATTGTTCTTATCAATCTCCATATTTGCATTTAATTGATTCCGCACTTATTCTTAACGCGTTTCTGTTTGGTATTAGAATTGATAACTCTATGATTGAATAGATCTCATAGCCGTCATTCTTCTTGGTTGTGGATTATCGACCAAGATGATCAAAATAGACTCTTACGCGCTACTGGGTGTATCCAGGAAATGGTAGAGGGAAAGGTTAATTAGATCAAGTCCCGACTGATAATAGAGGATACTAGTCTGGAGTTGTCCTCCCCTAAGCCATTGAAGACGAACACACCGTAGAGGTGTAATCGACTCAAACCCGCTGCCAACTCGGTAAACCATTTAACCAGCAAGGTGCTGATTGATAAGGCATCATCTCTAAGTGTACCTAAGGTGGTGTTGATATAGGAGGGAAGCAGGGGTCATAAGCGTACCTTGATCCTATAGCAACTCTGTGGATTGGAGATGAATACCCTTGTGTCGATGATCGCATCTCATGTCTCATTGCTCGCCAGCCTCTACTAGGAAGCTACTCTCATATTTGATCTCAATCTCTGAATTTGCTTTCATGACCAAGATTGCTATTCTTAGCCAAGACAATTCTATTATTTTAATTAGTTTTAGTCGTAATACAGAACCCCACTCTTCACTTAACTGTCTTCACTGGCATTTACAAGCACACACAATAATTGTACCTTAACTCTCTATGGTTCGATCCTCTTACTGCTATCTACAAACTATTTGTTCTTAGTAGCAAGTTGTAATTCTTATTTATTTTTTACGGGCTCGACATCCCGCATCAATGATGTTCCTCGCACTAACCCTACTAAATCAAGAACTCCTCCGAGACCACGACTATCGGGACCCCAATCAAACACAACAAGCTCGGGTCGTTTCCTTCCATTTTTGAGCAACAGTCATGGGCCTAATTAGCCCACCCTAAGGCCTTGAACTTCCGTGGAGAACGCGTCCCTCACCAAGGGCACATTCGTCACAAGGCCATTTTTTATACCCTAAGTATAAAAGCCAAACTTAGTTACTATTTTCATTAGTTTAGATATTTGAGTGATTTTGTTGAGTATAGATAACTCCTCCTTTATCACGCTAAACTCGTCTTGTCGACTTCTAAATCTTGATGGTGCTTTGATACTCCACAAGTAAAATGTAAACTATAAACCCTTGTATTTGTATATAATCGTTTTCCTAGCCGTTCTTGTAAACGAAATCCTTGTGAAATATATGTGTATGTTCCTTTCCATTTCCAATCTCCACCCGTGTATTCAACGTGCATCTCAATATTCTTCACCGCGCTCAAGTCCTTCCACCTTTCCCTTCTTGTTTATCTCAGTAATGTTCTTCCTTTCCTTGTTCATCTTTGCTTCCATTCCGCTACACATCTATACTATCTTCTTCTGTCTCTTGTGTTTGTCATTGTGTTGTTGTTTGTCTAGTAAACTTCCAGGCTAGACCCTCTAAAGCTCCTTATATAGATTCAGCTATCTCACACGGAGGCCGAATCATATCATTTGAGGAAATTAAGATGATAGATACTCATCTATATATTTTTTCATTTTGGTATGTTGTGTGGATTGCAATAAATTGTGACATTTACCTATCAAAACTACACTAACACACAAATCAAACAACTATATTGATGATAATATTGTGTACCAAACATTTTTTCTTATAAGTTGGGTGATAGTAAGCTAAAAATAATTTATATTATACTAATGAGTTTATAACTTACTGATACTTATCGTAAAACACTACCTCATCCTTTATCTTACATTCACTCCTATCATTTCAAAAAAACTCTTCAACAAAAGAAAAAATCAAACAAGTCAACAAATCATAGCATTGTGGCACCGTCCAATTTGGAGCACTAAATTAAGCAACACCCAATTAGTGGAAAAGTTGGTTGCTTTAAACCACATTAAGATCGCATACCCAACCATGTATTGTTTCTTTGCATAAAAATAAGAGTCAAGCATAACATAAGAGAATAGGGTGGCAAAACGGACTCTCCCGATAGACTTTTGAATGAGTTCTTCTTATTTATTAGACGAAACTAAATATAAAATAAAGTTTGTATCCATTCATGTAAGTAAGCAAGCAGACGAGTTTCTACTCTTTTAACTAAGTTTTCACGGTAAATTTAAAATTACTTAAATCAATTCTATTTATTTAGTAGTCAGATAAATTTATCTATAAAGAAATTCCAAACTGTCTAATGATCAAAACTATTTCTAAATGCTTTAGCCTAAAATAATTTTGGTCATTGAAACAGAATTTAATTCCAAACGAACCCAAATGGGAGTTGATAAAAATGAACAAGATTAACTATCTTTCACAAAATCATTTAAATTTCGGTGGATTGTGGTTAACCACGTTAAGATTGCATACCCAACCATGTATTGTTTCTTTGCATAAAAATAAGAGTCAAGCATAACATAAGAGAATACGGTGGCAAAACGGACTCTCTCGACAATTTTTTTTTTAATTGAATGAGTTCTTCTCATTTATTAGACGAAACTAAATATAAAATAAAGTTTGTATCCATTCATGTAAGTAAGCAAGCAGACGAGTTTCTACTCTTTCAACTAAGTTTTCACGGTAAATTTAAAATTATTTAAATCAATTCTATTTATTTAGTGTTCAGATAAATTTATCTATAAAGAAATTCCAAACTGTCTAATGACTAAAACTATTTCTAAATATTTTAGCCTAAAATAATTTTGGTCATTGAAACAGAATTTAATTCCAAACGAACCCAAATCGGAGTTGATAAAAATGAACAAGATTAACTCTCTTTCACAAAATCATTTAAATTTCGGTGGATTGTGGTTAACCACCTGAATTTTAATTACACATGTGTAAATATTAATTACATATTTATAAACATTTATAATCATGTTTATGTAACACATTTATTAATGTATATTTAAATTAATAAAAAGTATAACACAATTGTTTCACTTGGATCATCTCAGCATTATTGTCACATTTGTACAAGAATATAAATGCTAGTTACACAATGCCAATATTATAAACAAATTTACATAACACATTAATCATTATGTATCTAAATTATTAATAAAAAAGAAAGGCAAAGGAGTAATTATATACAACACCCTTCATTTGAATTGAATTTTGTGTATTTTTAGTTTTATTTTTATTTTTTATAAGTTAATATTATTGAGGTACAATAACACAAGATGTTCATTTTAAAGTTTCAATGAGTTAGTTAATTTAATTTTACTCATTTTATATTTTTCAATAAATATCACCTAATAAGATATATATAAAAACATTTTCAATAACTCTTTTCATCTTTCCTATTATTTTCAACTAAATGTAATCATTCTCTTAACTATTTCATTTAAACTCTAATAAATGATATTTTGAAACCAGTACAGAAATTAAAATAATGATTGGTGAAAATATTTTTAATGTTAAATAATTATCTTTTTTTGTGACCAATAAGTATTTTTCTATCTTTTCTATATTGAATAAATTAATCATAAAATATCTAAAAAATTATATATAGATGATACCAAATTTTTTAACATAAAATATCATTTAACAAAATTGGGAGAAAATATTAAAATTCGAGAGAGTAGAAGCAATAAATGAAAATGAAGGTTTTATTATCTAACAATGGAGTCAACTTAATGTTTGTGCCAATAAATGAGTAAATAGTGGTGGTGATCCCATGGTGAGCCAACCATGCCACGAATGCCAACCCACCGAGATGAAGACTAATTAAACATAAGCAAACAAAGGCCGCTCGCGGACGGTGAGCATAAAAGAAAAGATACAGTATGACGTAAGCTAAATGACAAACCTTTATCCTCACCGACGCATCACCTAGCGTCCGTCTGAAGTCACCTCCCTGGGCCCCGCCACGTGGAACAACCAAGCTAATAGCATCCTCCCTTTCAAATCAGTACTAGTAGTAAATAAGTAGTCGCCTGTCCTCATCCGCCACGTCACTACCGCGTAATGACGTGGGCATGACGTCAACCGATTAGTTCTTTGGACGCAGCCCACGTGTTTCAGGGCAGCTTAGAGTGTCTAATCCGCTGCTGCGTCGGACCATGGATACTTTCCTGGACCCGACTTTCAGGTCCTTGAAATTAATTTGGAAGCTTCCGTCCTTTCTGTAGTATAGTAGTACTCCTTTAGATATTTTTATAGTTGTCATATTTATATTTTTTAGGAGATTGGTTGGTGTTTGTTTATTATTATAATTTAATATTTTTATAAATTATAAAATTTAATTTAATTAATTTAAAATGGATTAATTTTGTATTGTTTAATTTAAATGAAATAATTAATATAGTAAAAAGAGATAATTAGTGAAATATATTTATAATCGACATTAATAAATATTTTTTATGTGATTATAATTAAAATAATAATTATAAAAATTCGGACGTGTAGTAATTTTAATTTCTTTTTTTCCTCCCTTAGATTTTGTCGTCATGACATAAATAGGAGGCTCGGTCCTCTTTTAATTAGTCTTTCTGAAAAATTAGCAGCTTTTTTATTTTTGTCATCCGAAGTAGTAATTAGTTTGAACAAAACAAAATAAAACAGTCCAAAACCAAGCCGTTACCAATTTGCTACTTCCTTAAATTTTATTAGACGTTAATTTTTCAAATTTTATAATAACCAAAATAATTATTAAATTATAATTATTGTATAATTATTAATTAAACTACTCTTATTGATTAGCAATAAACTTTTAAAAGAAAAAGATAAATCAATTTTACGTAGGGTGACGAGTCATGATGATCCATAGCCTATGCTAATTAAATAAAAAGATTTGGAATTAAGTTTGTGGCGCATAGCAAAAACACGTCAAAAATGACGTGTAAACATAATCAATCAAGACTTGTGCGGCAATGCAATGCTAAGGATTTGAAAGTTTCCAACAAGAATTGCATCACTTGCTAATGATATCTAATCTTTCTATTATTATTATTTGAGTAAAGCCATTTGCTGGCTTATATAGACTTTCGTTAGCCTTTCACGTACCATATGGGTCATAAGCATTCTTTATTCTTTATTAATTTACAATTTAATTAGCTCTTCCCATACAGCATGTTAGCTTACGATTACATTATGCCATCACTCATCAAATCAAACTGCCTAAACTTCAATCTTATTATTCGTCACATCAAATGAATTTAAACCCTTAAAGTTTAGTGGATCTTTGTGTAATTATTTAATAAGTATTGAGATTTTACCACTCACGACCGAACATCGTTGGTGTCGTAGAGAAACTACAAACAAACTAATGGTTCTTTTTTATAAATTAATTGTTTTCATTGATTTTGGGTTATCTCGATCACGTCATCATTTTATGTCACTGGAAAAAAAAACATCCTATATCGATAAGCAATCAATTAAATTTTGTGGGGCAAATTTATATGCACGGACTTTAATGGATATTTTTATGGAGAAAACAAATTAATGAATATTTCTATTTTTTCACAACATTGTTTTTAGTGTGGGGCTTTTGCCCCCACTTGACTCTACATAGATCTGCCACTGAAAATTATGTCGCGTAGCCACTTTACCATTCTTGGGTGATGTGAATTATGGATCTTTTGGATAGGAGAATATTGTTATAAAAGTTAGTTTATAATTAAAGAATACAATAATCTTAATTGCATATAAAGAAAATTCTGAACCATAGGAGTGAAAAAATAAGTTCAGAATTGAAAAAAAAAAAGAAAAAAAAAAGAGACTCACTCTTCAAACGATCTAGAAAGATTAAATAGAGTTTGTCTCTTTAATTATCTCTAAAAGATAAAAGTAAAAATAAAATATCTAAGTATTTTACTTCAAATTGGTATCTAATCTTTTCTGGATCAAATCTGCAATAAATAAAGATTGAGAAGGCTGAGAATTCTATCTATGAGTTATTTGAACCAATCTACTGGCGTTTCTATATTTTCTCTCATTGAAAAATCTCTAAAATTCCTCAACTTATTGATTTTATCTCTCGGATAAATCATATCTTTTATTCAGGAAAAATTAAATCAAATCCCGAAATTAGAGGGTTTTTATGGTGTAAAAATGTATTCTCTCTCATCCGAAATTTGTCTCGCGCAACAACTTTATTGGCTAAGAGTGATGGTTCTTGGCCTAAACTCAAGAAGTCTTTTACATTTCTGATCATTTCTGCTCCTCTCTCCAAAACTCTCTAGAATTATTTTCTAAAAAAGTGAGGGAAATTGACTTGAATCAACAGTATTACTATCTATATTGTATGAAAATAGATAGTAAAGATAACTAAAATAAGAATACAATCAATCACATAATAAAATTTCAACGACAACGCAAAAAACGCACAACAACGCATAAAAACGCACAACCAAGCACAAAGACCACAAGAAATCCCAAAGACGAAGAACACCCGAAGTAACTATGGATGAAAAATACCTCACTTATTAATAAATTAACAAAAAATCCTGAAAATGTGTTTTACCATCGATCTTGCCGCTAACGTTGTCAGATTTGTGACTTCATGTTCATCTTCATCATCACATTCATCTTTTCTAACCCCAAGTAAAAAGATGATTGATTGAGTGTTTTATTCTCATGTTTTTACTGCTTAATTACTTGTTAGGCAGTAAAGCTATTAATATCCAAGAATTTCCCTCACTTATGCAGAATTCCGTAGAGGTGAACTAAAAGGAGGATAGCGTCAACGAGAGCAAAAATCGCACATTCAAATGTCTTGGCCTCGAGCTTGGCCAAGACAGTTGCGAAAGAGAGACAGACTTTGGTAGGAGAATCGAAAAGTGAGTGAAAGGATAAAGGATGGCGGTTGCGGTGACAATGAGAATGAAGGGATTTTATATCAAGATCAGACGTCCAAGCAAGAATCCTTATCGGATCTCCCTCACAAATAATATTTGATTTTATCTGAACAATTATTTTTTTCTTTGAAAGAGGTTGTGTTTATGTAAGACTAGAGAGATCATTATCTCCTCCTTTTATCTTCTTTTGAAAGAGATTATGTTTAAGTAGAATTAGGTGTAGCTAAGCTATTTAAGCTACAAGGACTCCTTGGAAATTATCATCTCCTCCTCGTTTTAGTTTTACACAATTAATAAAACAGTTTTCTTCATCCAACTATATCCTTCATTCTATATATTCATGAGATCTAAATTGTTCTTGATAATCTCCATCTCTGCAATTATTTGTTTTCCGATTTAATCAAACTCTTTCATGCTAGGTTTAGATCTGATTAATCTTAAACTCTAACTTAAATAGTTGCGGTCAACCTAGAAGGGGATGGAAGAACACGAAACCGGATAGGTACCAAGTGGACAACTAGTACTCAAGATAGGCTAGAGAAAACAAGTAACATAACTCAGACCCGATTGATAACCGAGGGCCTCGACTAGGAGGTAGATTGAGTTAGGTGTTGTCTTCCCCTGTGCCTATGATTACGATCTCGCATAGACGGATCATATCAGTTTATCAACCAAGTTAGTAAACTCTTTAACCAGCAAGGTGTTGTTTGGTTAAAATTGTCTAGTAGGGTGCCCCTCTAGGCAAATTGATATAGGAGGGAAGTAGAAACGCTAAGGTGTCCTTGTATTCTATGACAATACTATGAGAGTAGGAATCCTAAGGTATCCTTATATTCTATAGCAACACTATAAAGAAGAAAATAAATATCACTGAATCAATGATCGAATCATAAGAACATAGCTCGCTTATGCTCTTACCGGGAATCCTCTTTTAACTTTTTTCATTCCTGACCATCTGTCTTGGCTAGTCTTGGCCAAGACTCTAGCCAAGACACATTTTCCAGTTTATTTTATTTTTATAGTTTTATTTCCAACAACCAAACTCCTAAAATTATGACTTGAAATCACCACAACCGGTCATCAAAGGAATCCACATCTCACCAATGAAGTTTCTGCGGACGATCCTCCTACCACTATTTACAAGTCCTTTGTGAATGGTTCTAAGTTGTAATTTATAACTATTTTTTACGCTCTCGACAGACGATCAATGATTTAATACACAATAGACTTGACAGAAACCTAAAAGCGATAGTTTGTAGATCCAACAAGATAACACATAACAAACTAAAAGACAAAAATAAGCGGAACAAAAGAGAAGGGGGCTCACCGTCGATTACAAACCAAACAGTGGCCCCTAAGGAGAGAAAAAAATTTGAGATTTTTTTTTTTTACAGCTAGGGTTTAGAAATACAATTTGGGTGTGAGAATATCACTACATTTTAGTTTTGTTTGGAATTATATTTTACAAATATATTCGGTGAGCATAAATTAAATCTAGCATTACCTTTAACTAGTTTCTCCAGGTCTTTACTACCATTATAGATTAGAGCTTCTGTTGATACAAACATTGCCCAAATGGGGAAGCAAGTAGGGTAAGGATACAGAATTAGGAGAACACAAACCAGCGACACCGCGATGCTTGGCTGTTTTGGATCAGTAGAAACAAACAACTAAAAGTTTTAACAGTTAAACTTGAAAGAGAATCAGATCATTGCCGATTTCTTAACCTGTCAACCAAAAGATAGATTGCAAGATTCCTAGGAGATCCTGTTAGAGAAAATTAACTTGTTTCCAACAAGCATACAAACCATTCGTCACATTACCAGAAAAGTTAAAGAAAGTTTTCGAGACTTGGAATTTTAATTAATCCGATGGAAGAGGTTCTTCCTGGTGAAACCAGCATCTCTCTATTGACAAGTTTTCTCCTACACAGGCATAATAATCCCTGGTTTCAAAACATCCATCCAAATAAACACTTCAATCTTCAGGAGATAACTCCCAATTGGGTACTATGCTATAACAACAAAACCAAAGAGGAGGTGCAGGGAAGTGCGTATTCAGCTACCAGTGCCTATTTCTTTGCAGCAGCCTCTAGCTCCATTTTCTGAAGGTTCAGCAGCAAATCACTTGAATCGAGGAAAACCTTGTTGGATGAATTAGCAATGGTATGTGCGATTTCTCTTGCAGCTTCAATCTTCCTCAGTGTGATGAATGCAGGATTGTTGGCGATTGCTTGACCAATAAGGCTGGCACTAGTAGCCTCACCCTGTGAACCACATAGGGAGAAACAATTAGAACAGGGAAGGAAAAATCGGGATGCAGAATGGACAATTGTCAAGGTAAAACATAGGTGACTAATGCTCGTAACAGGAAACTACCTTATGAAAATTAGATATTTAGTTTAAGGCATTTGATTCATCAAACAAATAGACAAATATTTATGACCAAAAAGATATACCTACAATGAGGGCTCCTTTCACTTCCCTCCATTGGCTTAGAGCACAATTATCAAGATGGAAAAACAAATTGTACGATAAAACATGAAGCAACAGATGTGCACACTACCTTATCACTACACTTATTGTTTAAACAACTAGGCTAGTTTAAACTAAATGATTAAAATATCGTAAGTATTCTCCAATGCGAAGGCTGATAACAACAAGAGCACCCATACATTTGTGAACTTTTCACTTGAACAGTAACTAATAATCAAATATGACTAAGCATTCGCTCTCACCTCAGCTCTGATGATTGCACTTCTCTTGTCTTGTTCAGCCTTTTCCACAATAAACTTAGCCCTCTCAGCTTCTTGTGCGGCAACCTGCTTGGCTTCAATTGCAGCAGTAAACTCCTTTCCAAATGTCAGGGTAGTGATGGATACATCATCAAGTGCAACGTTAAAATTGGCAGCTCTCTCTGTCAAAGTCTTCCTTATTTCCCTACTAACAGCCTACACAAAGGAGATGTCAATCAATACAGATTTTTTCAAATTGATGCCATCAAATGTACAGAAAATAATAAAAGCATCAAACACAAATGAGAGACATTTAAATCCTGAGAGGAATGAGAAGCATGAAAATTTCCTCAAATTTACAGTTGAGCATACTAATTATGTGAATATAGCAGGGCCTGTATCTGGGCCATAAATATAGATCAATAGTAAAAGTTACCTCTCTCTGAGTAATAAGCTGACTGGCATTATACTGTGCAACAACAGCTTTCAATGTTTCATGGATTATGGAAGGCAAGACTCTTTCATTATAATTCTCACCAAGGGTTCGGTAAATTACAGGCAACTGGTTAGCCACAGGACGGGTAAGAACTCGAAGTCCAATCTTCACCTGTAAAGCAATATTAAGATCCAAATTAAGAGACATTTCAAGTCTCATTCCTGAACACTGATAGAACAACAACACCAAATAAAAAATGCATCAAATATTCACCAAACAATTTTTTTGGCCATGACTGAACTTCAAGTTTAGATAGCTGCATAGCAGTGGCAAGAATGAATGAAAACTACATGGCTAAGAAGTTTAGCATACCATGCAGACAAAAATGCAACCATTATATAACATGTACATCAGCACTGATCCATCATCAATCAGAGAAACAAGCAACAATTATCCTAAGCTTCTTGCCTGCCTTACTACCATAAGAGAATTAGTAAGGAATAGAAGTTATTAACAACGGACTTTACTTAACAGGCCCTTCTGCTTCATGGAGAGTTTTGTTGTACCTTTCATCACCACACCAAGTGAAAACACAGACACAAACAAAAAGATGAGGATTTCCAATGAGGGAATTGCACTCAAGATGTGCACAAAAGGATCAAAATCAGAATGAAGCAAAGACATTTGAAAAAGATCGGGTAAGCAAAACCCCAAGATTATTAATGGAAACCCCAAGACTCCCCAAGTGCAAGCTTGTTGAAGTCACCACCAAAAGAAGGTATTGAAAATCCAACAGCACAAATCAATAGGATGGTCTATGCAAACTCACAAAGAATCTTGTTACACTTGGGAACTGAGAGTGGCATATGACCCAACAAGTGATGATGGAGGGACCTCTGTAAGGTTTAAGCTAAGGGAAGAGGGTGGTGCGGATGCTAACAAATCAATAACATCAAAACTGTTTTAGCTGACAGAGCCTAGAGATTGGCAAGATCCTCATATATCAACCTCGCGCAACAGAAACAAAGAAACAATAAAAGACGGAAGGAATTTACCATTTGGAGATCACGGCTTCCAGAAGTACTCTCCACCAAATGGGGTCGTGCACGGACATCATAAATGATAGGTCGCTCAAACCATGGAACAATAAGGTGTGTCCCCTCAGGATAAACCTGCATATCCAACAAAACACAGTGAGAGTATGCCATGAAGTAATACAAATCGATGGATGTAACTTCACAGCCTGTTTGTGCAGCACAGTAAAGATACTACCTTCTCCTTGATACCAGTTAAACGGTTGAACACAATAGCCCGATGCCCACCGTCAACATTGTAGATACTGTTAGAAACCGCATACAAACCAAGACCACCAATAACTCCAAGCCTAACTAAAAAGGGAGACACACCACCACCCGGAACCTTGGGAACTTTGACATTTCTGAAATTCATCTTCAAAAATCCTGCCTATAATAAGTTGTCAAACTAATTTCAGAAAATTAAGACTAAAGTAGAAGAACAGAATGCCACCCAACTACAAATTTCTAACAAATAATAGCATTGAAAGCTTATAGATTTCTCCTTTACACCAAATGGAAGTACCAAAAGGACATAACTTTTCTTACTTTTCACTCAGGAGAAAACAATAAAAAAATCAAATGGGAAAGTATAACAAGCAGATTAGTTCAAGCATAGTTTAACGCCATATTCCATTAGAACAGCTTCATTTCATATAAAACACACTACATGAGCCACGCAAATCATCATTAAAGTTTTGTGGTTGGTTGCTGACAGAAATAAAGGAATAAAAAAATGATTGAGGCAGAAACATAAATAGCACAGTTGTTCTGTTTTTTTGGGTCTAAAATGAAGAGATCGAAACTCAGGAAATACTCAAAACTGAAATCTGACAGCCAAACCATAGTGTTTCAAGGGATATAACAGAAAATAAGATCGTAGTGAGAATGATACATGAGAAAACACAACAGTAGAGGGAGAGAAAATGAGTGTTCGTACCGTTCTAATTCAAGGGAGAAGGATCGAGAGGGAGGGAAGAGGTTTAGGGTTTATAGCGCCGATGAAAAATGAAGTGGGGTTTAGGCATTGAGGAATGTGGACGAGACAGAGATGTTTAGCGCTTACAGGGGCTTGCTTGGGTAGCGGGTATGATAAGTGGGCCTGAATTGTTATAGGCCCACTGAAGTTAACTTATTTAATGTCATTTTTACCCTCTATATTTATCAACCTTTTCAATATTAGAATTTAGAGAAAAGCCATTTTAGGACCCAATTTTTCTTCTCTCTATTAACTTATCATTCAATTTTTAAATTGTTTCAAATTTGCACTCTATATTCCCTCTGTTACTCAAGTTGGCATCCAATTTTTTCTCCGTTACTCACTTTAGCACCTAAACTCCCAATTTGTCAATTAACTTTAACTATCACCGTTAATTAACTTTATTTTTGTTCCTATTTTTTTTCTAAAATAGATATTCTAGTCCTTTAATTTATTGTTTTCCTAAAAATACTTATGCATATACCCCTTTAACATTTTTGGTATAAAATTTAAAAATAAACCAAAATTTCTAGATTTTTTTTCCAGACAAATTTAAAATTCTAAAAGTAGTCTAAAATTATTTAAATTTTAGAAGATTCAAGAAAGTAATTTAAAAAAGTAATAATATTTACAAGAATTATAATAAATTAAATAAAAATAGGATAAAAATTAAAAAGCCTCTTTTTCCATATTTTTGTTAACTTGCAAAGGTAATAATAACATTATAGTATTAAAATAATAAATAGTACTCCCTCCTATCGCATTTATCTGTCGTTCTACCCTTTTGGATCCAAATTAAGGAGCTAGATACTAATGACCATTTTGCCCCTCACCCTCACTTCTATTTACCATACTTGCCATTGTCTTCAGTTTTTTAAGTTCAAAAGGGGGGGGGAATGAAAATCCCCAAAACTGGGAACAAATTAATTCTCCGCCAAAACGAAAAAATTAAAATTCTTTTTCCCCCTCTCTTTGGTCTTTCACTCCTCTCCTCTGAACATTTGTTATTCAAACAAATTGAAGATAGGTAGACATGGTTGATTGAGAAAAGAAACCGTTTTCGATCCTTCGAAATCTACCAACAAACCTAAAGGATTTTGCTTGCTTTTTAATCATGGAGCATTCGCCCTTTGATCCTTCTGCACCTAATCCCTCTTGACAACAATATCTTGAAATCATTTATCATCCACCAAATCCATCTCGTGAAGAACCAAAAGATGGAGAAGACCATCGTAGCCCTGCGTTACCAGGAGGTGGAGAAACCAAAGAACAGGGTATGTGATAGCATGTGTCTTGAGCATGATTTTCTCCTTATTTTTGGCTTTTTCTTGGGCATGATTATGCTAAATTACCTCTATTTTTATCTTTATTGCAGATTAGTACCAAAAGGAGGAAATGAGCAAAAATATGCGTATTTGAAGGAATTCTTGGGATTTCAAGCTTCAAGGCCTAGAAGATCAGAGTGTCGTCATGCTCTCGACGCTAACCAGACCAGTGAGCAGTCTCTTGCTCGCGATTCCTCTGCATCCGTTCCTAATTGAAAGCCAAAGAGAAGAATCTCCGAAGATTCACACGGGATTTCATGCGTTTCTAGAAGATGTCAGGCACTCCTAGTGATTCCAGAATATTCCCCCTGAAGGACATGTGCTGTCACGGGCTGTCACTTTCTCCCCTTAGCTGTTTTTGTCCCCTAGCGGGTTGTTAGGATATTTAAGCTTAGTTTTAGGGTTTTTGTGAGGAGGCTGGTAGAGGACATGACCTTACCTTTTACCTTAATTTTAGGGTTTTGTGTTCTTTATATTTTGGAGGGTGCCGCCGGTTTATAAAAGGAGCAAGCTTTTCTCCTTTGGTTTATTGAATCCTCTATCGGTTTATTCTAAACACTTTCCTTTATTATCTTTTAATTTATTTATGCTAATTGTTATTTCCATATACTATTCATATCCATTTATGAGTAGCTAAACTTCTTTATCTTAGCAAAAGGTGTTTCAAGGGTTGCAAGGATTAGTTAAGAGGCCTAAACGTGTCTAATACATCTTTATTGTCATATTCGTTTGTTTGCCACTATCTTGTTATTTTCACTTGGAATTGTTAGGAGCTTGATCAACTACTAGTGTTTCTTTGTGATTGTTGTCATCTTAATGGTAATAACTGACGTGAGGCTATTAGGAGAATTACCTAAAGTGGAGAAGTTGCTATAGTGTGATTTCACCAATCTAGGGCAAGCGATCGATTAGGGCGCTGCCACGAGCTTGACAAACTGAGGGGTATCGTGCCCTAGATATGTCTTACCTCCGCTTCATGGGCGTTTTGAGTATTGCCTCCCCGCATTCGTGCCTAGGAGGAAGGCGAAACGCCAAGGCTACCTTATATGTGGAAATGAGGGGTAGCTTCTATCTACAAAGGTAAGTAGGGAGTTTAAGTGGAAACTTGGCTCCTATAGCATGTCTATGGTATAAGGATGGAATATCCTTGAGCCGATGATTAACTAACTCTGAAAGCAACCCGAGAATACCCATTGCTAAGACCTTGTCCTTTTTGAATCTAAATTTATTTTCGTCGTCTCTTTTTCTTATCTTGCCTTTGCCAGTACTTTAGTGTCTTGCCTTTGATTGTGTTTTACTTTCGTGCCCTTAATATCTACTTTAATTATTTGTTCTGTTAGCTACCACTTCTGTGTTGATTAATTATATTAATCAACAAACCCCCCTAGTGTTAGTATTGCGTTTGGCTGCATTTACTCTCCGTCATACATTTAAAATTGACTTTTTATTCCTTCAGTCTCTGTGGTTCGACCCTGTCTGGCCCTTTACACATTTTATTTGTGCATTTAGGCATTAGGAAATATTATTACATTTGAGTGACGATCAAATTTTGGCGTCGTTGCCGGGGACTGAACGGAACTAATTTTTCTTTTTCTTTTGTATGACCAGGCGATCTGCATCAGACCTAATACCTCTTGATCTTGAACTCACCAGGACAGAAAGAGGACTTCGAAGGCAAGCCAGAGGATCATCTACCTAGTGTAGAGGAATCCCTCATCTTGCCCTGACGCGCCGTCGAAACGCGCGTCAAAAGTAATAGAGTATTTATAAAGTTCCTGATAAGCTAGATGCACAAATTAATGAATATAGCAGCAAGTCAGGGTCGAACCACAGGGAAAATGAAGGACTAAATTTAATCTTGCCCTAAATGTATGATGAGGATGAAAATGCAACAGGCATAAAAGTAACACAAAGGGGGGGGGGGGGGTTTGGTCGGTCTAGACGAATCTAGCCAACGATGGCAGTTGATGTTGAGACAGAGGATAAAAATGCAAATAACAAGTAACACTAGACAAACGAAATAATTAAATAAAAAGGGAACGAAAATAAAGCAAGAGAATATCAATAAAAATGGTAAAGACTAACAGGTGTAATAAAGATAATAACAAAGTAAGTAAAGATAATAGATCAGATAAAAGGAGAAATCTTAGCAGGGGTAGACGGCGGATTGCGTCGAGGTCTAGTCGGTCATCGGTGCAAGGATAGACTGCGTTCACGCCATAGACGTGCTATAGGAACCCTGTTTTCACTGAGATTCCCTACTTCTCTTCTTAAGAGAAGTCACTCCCAAGGTACGCTTATGGGAGTGGCCGTGACACTGTGCCCAAGGTACGCTTATGGGTCATACACACAGGCCCGTGAAGTGGAGAGAAGACACGTCTAGGGCTAGACACTGAGAAGTCTGCCCTAACCGGTTTCTTGCCCTAGCCAGATTGGACCAAACGACATGATGACTCTGGACCAGGTGCCTACTCTATTCCATGGCCTCACGTTAGTTATTACCATGGAAATGACAATATTCATGAGAAACATGCAAATAGGTGATCAAACTACCAACAAATCTCACACGAAATGACAATAAAATGGCAAGAAAGCGGATACAACAATGAACACGTTTTAATAACACTTTGACCTCCCAACTATCCTCTTGCAATCCTTAAAACACCCCTGCCAAGACTAAGAGATTTAGCCACTCATGCTGGAAATCATGCACAAGATAGATGGAGAAAGCAACATAAACAGCAAAGAGGTGCAGATGAAAACGAAAATCTGGATTAAAAACTAATTGGAGCTTGGGGCTCCAATTTCTGGAAAAATAAGGGAAGAACAAATCCCAATGTTAGAGAGGTGGCTACAATGATTGAAAACCCTAAAAAGATGATAAGTATACTCAAGAGTAGCCCCATTTTAACCTAAAGTTAAGGTTCTATATATAGCCTAACAACCCCACTAGGGGACAAAATGGTATAGAGGAATATTCTCTGATGAGCTGGATGATTTGCACATGGAATCCCGCTAGAATCTTTTTAGCATCTTCGGCCAAGCGTCATCCGAAAAGAAACATCCACGTGCTTCGTCTAGGCCTAGACATAAGATCTCGTCTAGGCCTCGACGGTAGGTGTCGACGACAAAACTGCATCTAGGGCTCGACGATGAAAGATCAGCAAAAATGCATCCAAATAGCGCGCTTTTCAGCAAGTTTCTCCCTTTAGTCCAAATCTACAAAGTGGTTGGAAAACAAGCCAAATTAGTAGTATCAAGTGTGAAATTAGACCTAAAAGAGAGGAAAAAATATGCATAAAAAGGCACCATATCATGCCCTCGACAGACATCTTTCCAATCTAGCCGACCCCGACTGTCAGTTTTACCACGACCTAGCCTACCTTTATCGAGGTCTCGAAAACCCACCAGCCGCTCACTTTGATATTCCAGCTATGGAAAACCCTGAAAATTATGTACATCATGAAGATCCACCACCGCCTCCTCCGAACCAGCAGACCATTGACCATCTCAATGCTGCCCCCGACATGTCCAGCAGTTGCATTGTCTGGCCCGCTGTCCCACATGAGTGGACTTTTAAGTCTGCCGTCATGCATCATCTCCCGACCTTTCGTGGAGTTGCAAAGGAGAATGCACTTCGTCACCTCCAACAGCTTCATTCCATTTGCGAGGCCATGAAACCTCCCAACGTCAGCATTGAACAAGCTAAGCTACGCGCTTTCATGTGGTCCCTTAAGGATGATGCCCTCGATTGGAATTATGACCTTCCTTTGAGATCCATCCATTCTTGGGCCGAGATGTCTAAGATCTTTACTGAAAAATATTATCCAACATCAATAGCTAATACCACACATAAGCAACTCGTGTCTATTGTCCAGAATAAGGAAGAAGATCTTGCCCAGTACTATGAGAGATTTCAGAAAATGCAATCCATGTGCCCCTCGCATAACCTTAGTGAGCATGCCCTCATCTAGTACTTTTGCGAAGGCCTTAAAGCTCATGATAGGGCCCTACTTAGCGCTGCCGCTAATGGTTCCCTTACTGCTCTCACCCCAGCCGCTGCCAAGGCGACTATAGAACTTATAGCCAAGAATGCCACACGTGAGGGTGGCAAAAATGGAAGCCATGACGTCCAAGTGACAGCCTTACAAAATCAAATGACCGCCCTCACGGGGATGTTCTAGAACCTTGTGGCAGGACAAACTGTACCGGTCAAGGCCTGCCAGATTTGTAACTTTGTAGATCATGCCACAAATGCTTGCCCTCATATTTCAGATGAAATCCATGTAAAGGCCTCTGGCTAGTACATCCAGGCCTCGTATGGTCAGAATTATAACCAGGACTGGAAGCAACAAAATCCAGGATGGGTTCCTAATCCTCAGTCATCCGGCCCTAGCCAACAACAATAACATCCCTATGGAAACCATCCCTCTCTTCTCAACATACAACATTTCAGGCCCTGATCAACATACAATCAGTATCAATGCCAGCCTCCTCAAGATTAGACCTTTGTAGTGCCCCCGATTATAGCAAAACAAGATCGAGGACCTTGAAAAGAAAATGAGCATCATGATGGCAGAAATGAAAGAATTGAAAAACCAAGGGAGATTCCCACCACAGACAAAAACCAATCCAAAGCACAACATTTGTGCTGTAACTCTTTGAAGTGGCATGACCTTGACTCCTCCACCACATACTGCCTTCGACATTGAAAATTCACCGGAATCTGAACTCCGGCCCAAGGCAAAAAGTCTAAAAGTGCCCAGATCCACAGAGGTCATGGAAAATCGAATCCGATCACCAAGAGGGTCGCCAAGGAATGATCCAAACCCATCTAAGTTTACCCAAGAGTATATTTATAAGATCCTTGAGCCTCCTTTTCTTCAAAGGCTAATCAAATCGAAGAAGGAAATGAAAGATCGCGAGATCTTTGATAAGTTTAGCAAGGTGATTGTCAGCATCCCACTCCTGCAGGCAGTCAAGAATGTGCCTAGATATGCCAAGTTCTTAAAACAGTTATGCACAAACAAGTGCAAATTAGCCGGCGTTAATAAGATAAGCGTGGAGATTAATGTTTCTGCCCACATACAGTGGAAGATTCCTCCCAAGTGTAAAGATCAGGGGATGTTCATTATTCCCTGCAAGATTGGCACCGTCGATATTGGAAAAGCCATGTGTGATTTAGGCGCAAGCATAAATGTCATGCCCTTGACTATCTACAACAGTCTTGGGCTCGAACCTCTGAAAACCACCAGACTTGCTATTCAACTTGCCGATCATTCTATTGTCTACCCCGAGGGTATTATCGAAGACGTTGAATTTCTATTTCCAGCAGACTTCTATGTCATCGCCATGGAGAACGAAGACTCAACCAAGTCTTCAGATGTACTTCTAGGACGACCATTTCTAGCCACTACTAGAGCCAAGATTGACGTCCATAATGATACGATCCTAGTTGCCTAGGATGCGCTTTCTGACGATCTACTTCAAGGTTTGAATTTCAATGCGGAAAATTGATAGAACTCTCTTGACAACGTAGACCTGCTAGCCGCAAGCACTAGCCAGCCTAGTTCGAACAAGGGAGGTTCCTTGGTTGAATCACTAGACCTATATCCCTTGCGGATATCAACCTAGGGCAAACAAACAAGTGGGGTTGAACTTTCGGGTTTTACTTGTGATTTTAATCGAGTGTTCAGACTCAATTAAAGACAAGGCTCTCACAAGAAAAATTTGAGAAATACTCTCTGTATTTAATTATCAAAATCGGCTCTCATTTACAATGAGCACAAAGGCTCTATATATAGGCAAAGCCTAGTACAGGTTTAACTAGAACTAGGAAACCTAATCTAAGTAGAAGTAGAACTTCTATTTGTCTAATAACTTTAAAAACTTATTAATAAATATAATAAATACATTCTAGAACATCCTAGAAGTATTTTCATCATCAGGCCAAGGTTTGGGCCGAATTCTCCAAGTCACGGGCTGCTCGCGTTCACACTGCGCAGTAAAATGTCTCATTGGGCTATCATTTGATCCACTCGTCAGATTGGGATGAAACCTATCCCATTAGAAAGCTAACATCTGAAATAGTGGACAGGCTCCTCTCTCCTTGGTCGAGGCCTCACTGGTCCGAAATAAATCGAACGGCGTTGACTGATGTGTTTTGAAGTCCTTATCCGCGTAGGATTGCTGTCAGTGAAAATGTCTCGAACCATAACAATCAAACGGCTCGTGCATTTGAGGCAAAATTTTGACACAATGTAGACAATATCCTGAGGTTTCATTAACATGTTCGATCTCATGATTTTGACGTATGTAGCTCCGTCTCGGTTCGGACGAAGTCACCTCTTGCGTTTGCACATAGAACTCTTGCGTGCGAGATTGTCATCTCGAACCTTCTTGAGATCTACTTGTCCAAATGCTCTGAAACTTAGACACAGACTTCCTAAGAATCCAATTGGTCTTGTATATGTGCTTGATCTTTGATTGAAGCCGTTCTCCCATGGTTTGACTCGGATGGGTGTCAAACCTTGCGCTAGATGCCTCCAAGCCACCTTCCATGTCATCCTTCACGTGAAGGCTTGATCAAGCAGCGTCCCCTGCCTTGTCTCCATGTCTAGAGGTTGTATTAACCTCACTGGATGCTTTGCAATGTCTTGGGCTCGACGCTTTGGGTTGATTAGCCTTGGTCGTAGGTCGTGTGTGCGTTGTGCGTGCGCTAGGGTTAGCCTCGGGGCTAGGATCGTATTATTCGCTCCCTCTTCAAAAAGATTCACCCTCGAATCTGATTTTAGACCTACACCACAATACCTTAAGTTAATAATATCAAAGTAAGCACAAATCGAACCATACCAACCTTGTAACTCCATCTTGGCGGCTATGTCTTTGAATATGACAATGCATTGGGTAAGCCCATCGCCCCAAGCGGTCTTCTTCACTTGAACTTGGATTGGAACCCATCCTTGGTGTAAGCACTGCCAAATCCAAGTTCCTAACTTGAAGGATTCGCTCATCCTTCCTTGATATCTCAAAATCGCCATCTTGACTTGCACACGCATACCGTAGGGCTTGACTTATCTATGGGCATCATCTCAATTTCCTTGCTGCCATCTATACTAAATAATAAACTCAAGGGCAGAAACATTAAACCGAATAATATTATATAAATGAAACCATATATGAGTTTAAGCAATAATCTAAAAACAATAGCATGTGCCGAAAGGTAGTAAGTAAATAGAATAAAAGGAAAACATTCCTTCCATATACCCTCATACTTAAAAACCGACACATGTCGCACAGCTCCAAGAGCTCTCTTCTACATCTTTGGTTGCCTCAAGAATTGTGGTGGCAAGGATAAATCTCGCTCCATAAGCGTACTCAACACTCGCCACGATTCTTGACCTAAATCGCTAAAGGACTTCTTCTTTTGATTACTAACAAAACTCCAAGGAACAATATATGAAATAATAACATCCTTAAAGGTTAAGTTAATAATAAAACAACAACTCATCACACAATCCTCAAACATATCATGTTCATCAAAATTTCGCAAAAGATCATGCGATCGATATAAGCGATTGCGTCTGAAAAGAGTGCCTCCAACGCCTATCAACTTAAACACAAAGTTGTCATGAAATTAACACTTGGAAGAATAGTTATTCAATGTAAAAACATGTGAAAATTCAATTAAAGTTTCATTAGAGACAACACAATCCATTTCTCTCGGCCTAGTCAAAATACCAAACTGTTTGCGCTTTCGCGAGTAATTCTCAAAGGCATATGACTTGACCTTCGGTTCTTGCATATAATCATCATCAATTAAATTAATTTTATAACCATAAGCATGAAAATTAATGTTGTTTATATACTCACACAAATTGTTCTTAAGGAAGGAAAGATATACCATACCATTGCGGCTAGGGTTAGCCGAACTAGGCACCATGGATGATTCACACTCCTTAAGTTCTCTTGGAACTTTTGAATGGGACTTCTCTTCTGCCAACAACCTTATCTTTATCTGAAAATTAGGAGAAACAAAAATAGAAGAGAAAACAAATGAGTTAAGGTTAGAAAAATCTAAGCGTAATGACTAAAAATTCAGTTTTTTGTGGCTTGTGCCAAAATAGATTTTTCGCTCACATAATGCCTTTCTCTCTTGTTCTCTCTTGTCGTAAACAATCATCTCTCCTTTTTCAAAAATGCCACTCTCTGGATGCTCTTTATTTTCATGCAAGTATTTTGAACTCCCATCTCTTATCCCATGCTCGCTCTTTTCATGGGGGCTGTTTTTCTTTTCATCTCTTATCCCATGCTCACTCTTTTCATGGGAGCTATTTTGTTCACTCTCTCTTTGCCCATGCTCACTCTTTTCATAGGGACTGTTTTGCCCTCTTTCTTTTAAGGCTTCCACTTCTTTTAAGCCCTTTTCTTTTCTTTCTTTTTCACTTTCAATATTCTCACACTTAGGCACTTTGGACTTCGTACTAGCAACAAGAGAAGAAATCCTCGCAAGGATTATTTGGCCCTCTATCTTTATGGCCATATACACCATATTCTCCATGGAATCGCACTGAGTAATTTCCATTCGGCTGCTTATCTCTAGATTTAGACTATTGAAAAATCTAATCATAGTCGTTTCCATGTCTTCAACGACTTGTGTTTTTGCCAAGGCGATCTTCATCTCTTTATAGTATTCAGCAACGAGTCTACTCCCTTGATTTAAGGCTCGTAGTTGTTGGGGGAACTCCTCCATCCATTCTTTCGCCTTATCAAACTTTTTGTCAAGGGTTTTAAGCTCCTTGGGAATCTCAATTGCTAAGGCTTCCTCCATCATCTTGCTTGGAACACTCTCAGCAATATCGTTTTGGGTAAAATGCTCACTCCGTAGGCTCTCGTCAAGTGCTTCGTCTTTAGCCCTCAATCCAACAAGGTCCTTCCTTCTCTCACCCTCCATCTCATCAAACCTTGTATGAAGCTTTCTTTTTTGAGGGTGTGATATAATTTCTCCATCCACATTCTTTCAGTCATGTTTCTTGAAAGTCACAACAAGAACAAAACAAGCGTAAAATTGCCCTAGAAAATTTCTAACGCTCCCCACGTGTTTACTCTCGTGTTTAACTCTCTATTAAGCTCACCAAATATCTCTCAAATCTCTGCAATTGTCCTTGTGTAAATCTTTAGGGTAGACTCGAGAATTTTGAAGAAACACTTCCAAGAAAATTTCAAAGACAACTCGGTTTTGAAAGAATTTTAGATGCTTAATAAGTAATCTAGTTGCAAAGATCAATCAACTAAATACTTACTAGGCTGGAATAGAAAGGATTTTTGTAATGGGATCAAAGAAAAGCTCAAGATAAAAGAGAAAGACTCAAACAAATTCACAAAAGATTTGGTAGGTGTGTGATTCTCGATTTTGGTGAAATTAGGGTTTGTGTCTTGCAAACTTGATAACTTTCAACTCCGAATTCCAAATCGACTGATTCTTTTTGCTATGGAAAGCTAACACCTTCAAGTATCTTGTATTTTATTTTTCTTTCGATTTCAAGATCTGATATTTTTTGTATTTGAATTCGTTTCTGTTCTGATTTTTTTTTACTCTATTGAATGAAACGAAATAACAACTAACAACTAACAATTGGACACTTTGGATTTTTTTGAATTTTTATGACTCAAAACAGTACTGAAATTAAGGACACTTTGAGGACTGATTTTGTTTTTAAATCGACACAAAATTTAAAGACAGACACAAGAAGCAAAACTAGATCTAGGGTTTCTAGATCGACTCGACACACTAACACAAACGGCTGCAAGGAGATTGATTAGATAGGGTAGAATGAAAATCAATCTCAAAAATTGAAAACTAATTAAAAAAAATAGTAGGGATAGATAGGATAGTTTACCAAACGTTGAACGCCTTTGCTCCGCTACCAACTGATACGATCCTAGTTGCCTAGGACGCGCTTTCTGACAATCTAGTTCAAGGTTTGGATTTCAATGCGGAAAATTGATAGAACTCTCTTGACAACGTAGATCTGCTAGCCGCAAGCACTAGCCAACCTAGTTCGAATAAGGGAGGTTCCTTGGTCGAATCACTAGACCTATATCCCTTGCGGATATCAACCTAGGGCAAATAAACAACTAGGGTTGAACTTTCGGGTTTTACTTGTGATTTCAATCGAGTGTTTGGACTCAATTAAAGACTAGGCTCTCGCAAGAACAATTTGAGAAATACTCTCTATATTTAATTATCAAAATCGGGTCTCATTTACAATGAGCATAAAGGCTCTATATATAGGTAAAACCTAGTACAAGTTTAACTAGAACTAGGAAACCTAATCTAAGTAGAAGTAGAACTTCTATTCATCTAGTAACTTTACAAACTGATTAATAAATATAATAAATACATTCCAGAACATCCTAGAAGTATTTGCATCATCAGGCCAAGGTTTGGGCTGAATTCTCCAAGTCGCGGGCTGTTCACATTCACACTGCGTAGTAGAATGTCTCATCGGGCTATCATTTGATCCACTCGTCCGATTGGGCTGAAATGTATCCCATTCGAAAGCTAACATCTGAAAATAGTGGACAGGATCCTCTCCACCTAGTCCAGGCCTAACTGGTCCGAAATAAATCAAATGGCGTTGACTGACGCATTTTGAAGTCTTTATCCGCGTAGGATTGCTGTCAGCGAAAATGTCTCGAGCCATAACAATCAAACGGCTCGTGCGTTTGAGCTAAAATTTTGAAACAATGTAGACAAGATCCTGAGGTTGACAAGATCCTGAGGTTTCATAAACATGTTCGATCGCATGATTCTAACTTTTGTAGCTCCGTCTAGGTTCGGACGAAGTCGCCTGTTGCGTCTGCACCTAGAACTCTTGCGGGCGAGATTGTCATCTCAAACCTTCTTGAGATCTAGTCGTCCAAATGCTCTAAAACTTGGACACAACCTTCCTAAGACTCCAATCGATCTTGTATATGTGCTAGATCTTTGATTTAAGCCGTTCTTCCATGGGTTGACTCGGATGGGTGTCAAACCTTGCGCTAGGCCTCCAAGCCACCTTCCATGTCATCCTTCGTGTGAAGGCTTGATCAAGCAGCGTCCCCTACCTTGTATCCATGTCTAGAGGTTTTATTAACCTCACTGGATGCTTTGCAATGTCTTGGGCTCGACACTTTGGGTTGATTGGCCTTGGTCGTAGGTCGTGTGCGCGTTGTGTGTGCGCTAGGGCTAGCCTCGGGGTTAGGATCGTATCACACGAGGCCACCATCTCCCTCGAATTTTTTGGGGAGATCATCAAGTTCATCATGCTGGAGTCCATGCGATATCCTTCTGAATTTTCTAGTGTTAATTATGTTGATCTGATTGACCCCTTTGTTGATACAATTGCTGAATTAGATTCTACTGATCCTTTGCAATTTGCCCTTGACAGGAGTCTCACGCCACCTCTATTAGATGTCTTGGCCTCGAAACTTGTCACTCCTCTTGAGTTGTATTCTGTTGTCACAGCCCTAGAAGAGTGCGTCATTGTCCCGTATGACCCTCCGGTTGTATCCCCCATCTATTCAGACCATGTTAAGCTGTCTCCGTCTCTTGAGCAGGCTCCTGCCCTCGAACTAAAACCATTGCCCTCTCACCTGAAATATGCTTATCTCGGCATCAATGACTCTCTTCCCATCATCATCTCTAACAAACTCAACGCTTCTGAAGAGGTTGAGCTGATTTCCTTGTTGAAAGAATTTAGACAAACCATAAGCTGGACTATCGCCGACATCAAGGGCTTGTCGCCACACCGAATTCATTTGGAAGATGCTAGCAAGACAATACGCCAGCCACAATGCATATTGAATCCACCTATGATGGAGGTGGTAAAAAAGAGGTATTAAAGTTGCTAGATGCGGGCGTTATCTATCCCATCTCGAATAGCCCATGGGTCAGCCCGATACAAGTCGTGCCCAAGAAAATGGGTATCACCATTACTATTGGGCAAGACGGTGAATCTATTCCCACTAGGATTCAGAATGGGTGGCAAGTTTGCATTGATTATCGTCGTTTGAATGCTGCTACCAGAAAGGATCACTTCCCTCTTCCTTTCATAGAGCAGATGTTGAAGCGTCTCGTGGGCAAGACTCACTACTGCTTCCTGGATGGATACTCAGGTTTCCATCAAATCCTAGTTGCCCCCGAAGACCAAGAAAAGATAACTTTCACGTGCCCTTACGACACCTTCACCTACAGACATATGCCCTTCGGCCTCTGTAATGCCCCCGCCACCTTTCAATGTTGTATGGTGAGCATCTTTTCCAAATTGGTTGAAGATGGTATCGAGGTCTTCATGGATGACTTCACGGTTTATGGTAACTCCTTTTCGGAGTGCATGTGTAAATTGAAAAAGTGTTTGTTTGCATGTTTAATTTTCCTCTTGTTGCATGATTGCATAATTTATGGAATTTTTTTTACAAAAATCGGATTTTATTTTTAGACTTTGCTAGGAATTTTGCCACTGCCCTATTTTAAAACCCTCATAATTGACATGCATTTTTTACTTCTGATGCATAGAAGAAACTTGTCATTCATTGCATCTATGCTTGACCTTGCAAATCTTGACTTGCTTGCCCTTATGACCAGTCATGCCCTAGACACCAGTAGTCATAATTAGTTCCCTGCGAGCACATTGAGCTTCATGCCATTTTATTCATGTGTGATTTAATGCTTGACTAGGCACTGGCTAGGTTTGCATGAGATCCCTGGGTATAGGCACCATTAGAAGGGGGAAAGCAACGAAACGACGAAGAGACTTTGCAGTTTTTCTTTCTTTCTTTTTTATTTATTTATTTTATTTTCATCTGTTTTCCCTTTCTTTCCCCATTTTCTTTCCTTTTTCATGCCCTTGACACCTATTCCCTCCTTGTTTTCTCTTCTAACCACTTGAGCTTTTTCTTTAATCCTTCCTTAGCAGGTGAGTAACACTCTTCATTACGAATGGCAAGGGCTACACATTGAAGAAGATAAGTGTGGGGAAAAAAAATAAAGATCAAGGGCAAGATAGAGCAACTACTGGAATCAGAAATCGTGGGCAAGACAACAACGCCAGATTACTTCCTCACCACAACAAAGCCTAAGTGTGGGTAAGTAAAGTCAAGTATCAAGCCCTCAAAGTCAATCTCTCAAAGAAGTATTCAAAGATTGCTAGCTCCAGCTCCTAGAAATTAAAGAGTGAGCCGAGAAAGAAAGATTCGTGCCTGCCTGTTATTTTCAAAAATAAAAATAAATATATATATAAAGCAGAGCAGGCACAACAAAACAACAAAAGGAAACCAGTTCGTGCACTCGACGCATACGAAGATCTCCTCCATAGAAGAACCCCGAAGCCATCTTCTAGCCCTCGCTTTCATGCCATCTCCAGCGGGTGTTACTCACCGACTCGTTTTCCTTCTAGCCAAGGAATCCTCCACCTCCAGATTTGTCTTTCCTTTCCTTTCCTTTCCTTTTCTTTTCTTTTCTTTTCTTTTCTTTTTATTTTCTTATTTTCCTTCATCTTTTACTTCTATTTTATTTTCCTCTTTTGTTTCTTTTCCTTCATACCCTCCCCTACCTTTTCTTGCTCTTTTTCTGTTTCTTTTTGCAAAGTTCTCTCTGATCGCTAGATTGCCCTCGCATGTGTACTACGTACTCGGATTGACGTGCAAACTCTGCCTTGTGTTGTATTATTTGCATTTTTGAGTGATTAGCCTAAACACATATTTTGTTCCGAGCGTGAGTGCAAATACATATCTATGTGAGGACTGCTAGTGAATAGGCTTGGTCTGGGAAAGTCTGATTGATAGGGTCGTTATCCTATTAATCTGGTGCAGGTGCTTGTCTAGGGAAGGGTGTGTTTTGGTTGGGTGCAGCTTGTCGAATGAGTTGTCTATTCTGTGTATTAAAGGGTTGAGGCTGTATTTCATAGCATGAGGTGGTTTTTCAGTTTTGTGAATTCTCGAGGATGAGCATTGGGCAGTGTGGGGATGTTTGATAGCATGTGTCTTGAGCATGATTTTCTCCTTATTTTTGGCCTTTTCTTGGGCATGATTCTGCTATATTACCTCTGTTTTTATCTTTACTGCAGATCAGTACCAAAAGGAGGAAATGAGCGAAAATATGCGTATTTGAAGGTATTCTTGGGATTTCAAGCTTCAAGGCCTAGAAGATCAGAGTGTCGTCGTGCCCTCGATGCTAACCAGACCAGTGAGTAGACTCTTGCCCGTGATTCCTCTGTATCCGTTCCTAATCGAAAGCCAAAGAAAAGAATCTCCGAAGATTCGCATGGGATTCCATGCGTTTCTAGAAGATGTTAGGCGCTTCCAAAGATTCTAGAATATTTCCCCTGAAGGACATGTGCTGTCACGGGCTGTCACTTTCTCCCCTTAGCTGTTTTTGTCCCCTATCGGGTTGTTAGGATATTTAAGCTTAGTTTTAGGGTTTTTCTGAGGAGGCTGGCAGAGGACATCACCTTACCTTTTACCTTAATTTTAGGGATTTGTGTTCTTCATATTTTGGAGGGCGCCGCCGGTTTGTAAAAGGAGTAAGTTTTTCTCGTTTGGTTCATTGAATCCTCTATCGGTTTATTCTAAACACTTTCCTTTATCATCTTTTAATTTATTTATGTTAATTGTTATTTCCATCTACTGTTCATATCCATTTATGAGTAGCTAAACTTCTTTATCTTAGCAAAGGGTGTTTCAAGGGTTGCAAGGATTAGTTAATAGGCCTAAACGTGTCTAATACATCTTTATTGTCATATTCGTTTGTTTGCCACTATCTTGTTATTTTCACTTGGAATTGTTAGGAGCTTGATCAACTACTAGTGTTTCTTTGTGATTGTTGTCATCTTAATGGTAATAACTGACGTGAGGCCATTAGGAGAAGTAGACACCTAGAGTGGAGAAGTTGCTACAGTGTGATTTCACCAATCTAGGGCAAGCGACCGATTAGGGCGCTGCCACGAGATTGACAAACTTAGGGGTATCATTCCTTGGATATGTCTTACCTCCACTTCATGGGAATTTTAAGTATTGCCTCCCCGCATTCGTGCCTAGGAGGACGGGGAAACGTCAAGGCTACCTCATATGTGGAAACGGAGGGTAGCTTCTATCTACGAAGGTAAGTAGGGAGTTTAAGTGGAAACTTGGCTCCTATAGCATGTCTATGGTATAAGGATGGAATATCCTTGAGCCGATGATTAACTAACTCTGAAAGCAACCCGAGAATACCCATTGCTAAGACCCTGTCCTTTTTTAATCTATATTTATTTTCGCTGTCTCTTTTTCTTATCTTGCCTTTGCCAGTACTTTAGTGTCTTGCCTCTAATTGTGTTTTACTTTTGTGCCCTTAATATCTACTTTAATTATTTATTCTGTTAGCTACCACTTCTGCGTTGATTAATTATATAATCAACAAACCCCCTAGTGTTACTATTACGTTTGGCTGCATTTACTCTCCGTCATACATTTAAAATTGACTTTTTATTCCTTCAGTCTCTGTGGTTCGACCCTGTCTTGCCCTTTACACATTTTATTTGTGCATTTAGGCATCATGAAATATTATTACATTTGAGTGACGATCAGTATGCTTAATTTAAATGAATATTTTTCATTCAGTCAGCTTATAAAATTTTGTAAGATTACAATATTGGATTCTGTTGTTGTTAGACTTTAATGAAACACATCTCAATCCGAAAAGGAAAGATCTGAGCAACACCGAAAGGAATGATGCTTATGCAAGAGAGTAAGAAATGGACAATTCGAAAGGGGTCAACAAGAGAGGTAGATGAATTGTTTGATGTCTCGATGAGAACCATCCAAAGGGTGTTGAAAAGGGGAAGGGAATCCGGGAACCACAACACCGAGTCATGCAAAGTTAAAAATTATGGGAGGAAGAGGATCCAATTTGATATGGAGAGGATTCGAGAAATACCATTGAGACAGAGAACAACTTAGAAATCTCTAACTAATGCAACTGGTATGTCACAAAGTTTTATAGCATCCAGATTGGAAAGCAAAGAAATTCGGCACCACAGCAATGCCATTCGGCCAACATTGACAGAGGGAAATCGTCAACGAAGAATGCAATATTGTCTATCACAGATAGACCCCCCTTCTGCAGATGATGCCAATTCGAATTTCTCCAAAATGGATAATGTTATCCATATCGATGAGAAATGGTTTAATATGACCAAGAAGATTCAAACCTACTACCTGTTGGCTGATGAAGATGATCCAGTACGAATAATCAAATCAATTAATTTTTTTCCTAAAATAATGTTTTCAGCAGGTGTTGCTAGGCCTAGATATGATTCTGAAGGGATTTGTACATTTCATGGTAAAATATGAGTGTTTCCTTTAGTTAACGAGGTAGCCGCAATTAGGTCGAGTAGCAATAGGATTTATGGAACGGTTGAATTGAAGCCAATCCCAAAAATAGATAGGCAAGTCATTCGAGATTTCATGATTAACAGTATTTTACAGGCCATTAAAGCTCACTGGCCTAGGGAAAGCATCGTAGAACCGATCATTATTCAACAAGATAATGCTAAAACCCATATCCCCGAGAATGATGGAGAGTTCATTAGTGCAACTCACAGTTTAGGTCTTAATGTTAGGATAGTATGTCAACCCCCTAATTCCCCGGATCTAAATGTGTTGGACTTGGGATTCTTTAGAGTTATACAATCATTGCAATAGAAAGAATATGCAATGTCAACTGTTCAATTGGTTGCAGCAGTTGAGAAATCATTTTGGGAGTTCTCGGATAGGAAGAGCAATAACATTTTCTTAATTCTTTAGGCTTGTATGATTGAGGTTTTGAAGATGTTGGGTGCCAATACATATCGGATTCCACATATGAATAAGGCACAGTTGGAAATGCAAGGTATTCTTCTTGCACAATTATCGTGTGATCCACTAGTTTTTGCTTTTGCTAAGGCTCACTATCCTGAATAAAAAAGGTAAGGACCAATACCAATCTCCTTTATCAATCCTGACATAATTAAATTTACCAGTCCATGTATCCTGTGTTAACTCACCTGTACTCTTGTTCTTTTCAGGTTGTGACGTTGCGGTTGATGGAAGATAATGTAGTAGTAGCTCTGGATACTTAGTATAGATTGGAAGTTAGGATTTTTGGGCCTACTGTGGCTGTATATAATGTGTTAATATTTTTTGGTGTGTGATGGTAAATGAGTGGATAATGGTTATCGGTATCTTAAAGCAATTGCATGTCAGTATGAATTACACACTTAGTTTGAAAGTGGAGTTAATTGTGTAATTCATGCTTGTTCTGTAATTGTTCATTTCAGGAAATTGAGGTTGCAATGCCTAAATCTTATGTTATCCAATTTGGTTGAGAGAGACCAGGGAATGTTTTATGTTTCTTGAGCCAATAGATAATTCGTGATTCTTATAACTGTTTTCCCTTCGATATTCTAGAATATTTATGGTATGTGATAAGAATTTGTCTACTGCCTGTTGATACCCGAATTTTGACGCCATTTTTACTTAATTTTAGAATTTTTGTCATTTATTCAATTTACTGTCATTTTTACTTAAATTATAGTCATCTGTAGGTAAGTTACTATCACTGGCCTTTTTAGGGTTTGCATCGCGTTTTAGCATCATCGTTAGCATCGTCAGCTTTCGAAATCGCGTTGTTAATTTTTCATCAAGTATTTTCGTCATTATTATCATTAGTATTTTTAGCCTTAAAACTCACATTTTTTACTATCCGGCAGTCGTTTGCGAGTCGTTTCTTCGTTTTAGGTCATCTCATGATTTTTAGGATTTTTAATATTTTAGCACATTTTTTTTAGTATTTTTATTTTTTATTATTATTTACGGTCGAGCTTTTATTGGACCCGAGTAAGTTCGCTCGGACAACAGCTTGACTTCAAAATGTTTTCCATTAACTAGTTGCTAGATTTTTTTCTGCTCGCAATGGTCTACAACGTTTCGCGCAATTTTCGGTGTAACGCTTTATTTGTTCTGTTCCCGCGTTCCGCGTCTTTGAACGAGGAAATAAACGCGTTAAACGGAAAATTTTCATGATTCACTGTAGACGGCTAAAACCGTCATATTTTTCTCTACGCGCTAGTACCTTCGGCTCGAAAAGTCAGTACGTTTGCCTGCGAGTCTCGGCTCGAGGCCATTTAAATGAGACTTAATGGCCTTTGATCTCAACCGTTGATCTGGTCAACCAAGGAAAGTCAACCAGATCAACGGTTGACAATTTAATGTGCATAATGCACATGCACAGTGGCGATCAGCACGCAGCGGAGCAGCCCACGCCCAAGCCAACTGCTCCCGTAGCTCTTGTCCCTCCGCCATCATCACGGTTATCCCGTAGCCTTGCCACCACGATGTCCGGCCACCACGCGCAGCTCCCTCCGCCACTCTCCCACGCGTCTTTCGGCTATAAATAGCCGTCTGTTCCTTCGTCAAAAGGGTCGGAAAAAATTTGCAAACAACCACACTACTCCCTCTCTATTTTTCGGCCAATTCACGTTCGTCCACCCTCGTTCCAGTCCCTTCGTCCGAACGCAGCAGCAACCGCACGGTAAGTTGCTTTCTCTCTCCCTCACCTACTGTTTTCTCTTCAAATTTTGTTCTTGCTTTAATCGATCGTTTAATTGCCTCCAATGTGTCCTAATTGCTTGAGTGTTAAGCTAATTTCATCACCCTAGCATCATTTAATTTGTTTAAACACTGGAAATATTTATTTGCTAATTAAATGGATTAATGCACGTTAGTGTTTCGGTTGAAATTGCCACTGGTCTTGTGGCTGTTTCCTTGCTGTTATCACGTGACTATGTTGTAGGAAGAGAGACGGTTCTTTTGGGTCAAGAACCAGGCGAATTGGTCGCCTGGTTTTGTTGCAGGAGTCGCCGGCTGTAGCGCCGGCGACGTGGGAAGCAAGAACAACCTTGCTGTTCTTGCGAGGAAGAAGAAGGGAGTTGACAGGCTTCAGCCCGTCCTCCCTTTTTAATTTAAATGCAGATGGGCTTGGCTTAAGCCAAGCCCATCCTTTCCTTTCCCTTCAAACTAAGTCATGGGCTAGGATTTATTCCTAGCCCATTTTAACCAATTTCAGTACATGGGGCCCAGCCCAATAATTTTCGTCAAGTATTCGAGTCATTTTTTTTGTTCTTTTATCTAATGCTCGTATGTAATGTTTAATTTAATTCGTATGCTATACTTAATTAATCATTATTTACAATACTCGCTTATTATTTCACTTTGGTTGAATATTTATATATCATGATTAAATATTTATGCACGAAATTAAATAGTCGTATACCATGCTTTAAATGTTTATACCTGATTTAAATGCTCACATGCGTCATTTCCGTGTTCATATTTTTCGTATGCTCATTCTTGCGACAACTTGTTATTTAATTGTTTCATATACAAATTGCTTATTTCTTATCGCAATATTTTCACGCTATTTAAATTCAGTTATTTATTTTACCGCCTACATGGTCGGTCGCACTTATCAACTGTTTACTTTTCGCACTTTACTTTCCCGTACTTTAAATTTCAGCAATTTACTTTCAGCAATTTAAATTCAATACCGCCTACATGGTCGGTCGCAATATCAACTGTTTATTTTCTGCAATATCAACTGCTTTAATTTTTTGCAAAACTGCTGGAAATCCTTCCGCAAATTATCAACTGTTTAATTTTCCGCACTTTACTTTTCCGCACTTTAAATTTCAGCAATTTACTTTCAGCAATTTAAATTCAATACCGCCTACATGGTCGGTCGCACTTATCAACTGCTTAATTTTCCGCACTTTAAATTCCAGCAATTTACTTTCAGCAATTTAAATTCAATACCGCCTACATGGTCGGTCGCATTTTAATTTTCGTAAACATTCAACTGCTTTAATTTTTCGCACACTGCTGGAAATCCTTCCGCAAATTATCAACTGTTTACCTTTCCGCACTTTACTTTTCCGCACTTTAAATTTCAGCAATTTACTTTCAGCAATTTAAATTCAATACCGCCTACATGGTCGGTCGCAATATCAACTGTTTATTTTCTGCAATATCAACTGCTTTAATTTTTCGCAAAACTGCTGGAAATCCTTCCGCAAATTATCAACTGTTTACTTTTCCGCACTTTACTTTCCCGCACTTTAAATTTCAGCAATTTACTTTCAGCAATTTAAATTCAATACCGCCTACATGGTCGGTCGCAATATCAACTGTTTATTTTCCGCAAATATCCAACTGTTTATTCCCTACATTATCAACCTGTTTTATTTTCTGCAAGTCATTAAACTTTTCTTCTTCCCTGTAAATCGCCAATAGCATTTAATTTTTCTGCACTTATCAAAACAACATTTCATTTTCGTATGCGTAAAATCCATCATTTTTCGCATGCAATCAACCCAGCATTTAAATTCTCGTATGCGTAAAATCAATCATTTTTCGCATGCAATCAACCCAGCATTTAAATTCTCGTATGCGTAAAATCACTCATTTTTCGCATGCAATCAACCTAGCATTTAAATTCTCGTATGCGTAAAATCCATCATTTTTCGCATGCAATCAACCCAGCATTTAAATTCTCGTATGCGTAAAATCACTCATTTTTCGCATACAATCAACCTAGCATTTAAATTCTCGTATGCGTAAAATCAATCATTTTTCGCATGCAATCAACCTAGCATTTAAATTCTCGTATGCGTAAAATCAATCATTTTTCGCATGCAATCAACCTAGCATTTAAATTCTCGTATGCGTAAAATCAATCATTTTTCGCATGCAATCAACACAGCATTTAAATTCTCGTATGCGTAAAATCAATCATTTTTCGCATGCAATCAACACAGCATTTAAATTCTCGTGTGCTTAAAATCAATCATTTTTCGCATGCAATCAACTCAGCATTTAAATCTCGTATGCGTAAAATCCATCATTTTTCGCATACAATCAACTGTCATCATTTTATCAGACTCAGCATCTCACTTTCGTATGCGTAGAATCCATCATTTTACGTGTGCAATCGACTGTCATTTAAATTTTTGCACTCATAGAATTGCCTAGTTATTTCTCAAGCCATCACTAACACTCTCGTTTTGTAGGTTAATTTCAAGCTTCGCTCGAAAGTACGCCTCACAAGTCCCTTTTATTTATTCGATGCTTTTCGCAAATATCAACTGCATGCATGATATATAGAACTGCTAGAATTAAAATCAACCCACATGAACAACGTGTTTAAAGAGTTGCTTAAAATGCCATGTTCATATGATTTTAAATTCTCGCTTGTATTGACTGCATGTACATGGGGACTTTCGATCCCACTTCAGTTTTTCACTTTAAAATCAATCATTTAAATTGGTACTCTGTTAGCAATCCATGTTAGGATCACGTAGTAATTAAGTTAATCATGCATGGCCCGATGATGAAAAAAGAGGGCGCTCATTCAGTCTTACGGAAAATTCAGTCCCATCACGATCATAATAAAGACTAAAGTGACGATTCCTCTGAGGGCCCCCTTTTTCAAAACGCATTTCTCAAATACCTTTTTAAACACCTCTCTCATCAACCGGTAACCGTTTTCGGATGTGTCTCGGGTGCCTAACACCTTCCCGAGACCATAATACGACCCCGAACCTTTGTCTGGGGTCCAGACCCCTTTTTTTGTGCCTTTAGTTTTTTACTTATTATATTTCCTATGCCATGACGATTAGGGTTCCCTAAGCCTAGCAACCAAATTAGGGTGGAGACTTCATTGCATGCTGCTAGGCGTCCCTTTTACGCCGAGCATTGTAAGGTCTCAAATTTCGTTGCACACTCGCGAATTTTTTTAAATTTCCGAGGCGCGACAGTTTGGCGACTTCACTGGGGATCTTAGGGTCGGAGCCGGTTTTATCTTTTTAGAGAGGTGTTTTATTTGTTTATTTATTTGCTTTGATCAATTGTTGTCCTGTTTATTTATTTGCTTTATCAATTGTCATATGCATTTCATAGCGCCCTACACCCAGGGGACAATTACCAAAATAGGAGGGTAGTAGTGACGCCCTAGGACACATGTCCTGGGTAGTGTTCACCAATCCCAACTCGGATGAACCCCTAAAGCCAGTCGAAAGGTTATACGATTTCGCAAGAAATCGGGCGACTGGACGACACTTTAGGGACCTTTTCATGGTATCATCCGGGAACCATTCAAGCCAGTTAGACATGTCGGAATCAGAGCCCCAGCACATGCATCATGATTATACCTGTTTGTCGTGGCTCTATTTGTCTTGTTGGCATATGGACATGATTTTTCTGTTATACGAACTGTAAATTTCTTACACGTACCGGTTACTTTGCATTTAAAATTTTATTTTTGTCCCATAGGACCCATTTTGCTCATTCAACATGACGGCACCTACACTACTTTCATTTAATATTTTCGGGGGACGAAGTTTCGACGATCAGGTCGCACAAGGAGATCTGTTGGAACGTGGGTTCGCCCCTGACATCACCACTAAGATCAAAGTAGAAGTCGTGGACTTTGACTTAACTAGGATCCGGATGTTGAGAAATGAGCTAACTGAAGACGAAGAGACACAGTTTGAGGGTATTTATGGAAAGCTACTGACCCTAGTCGACGTAAAGACTGATTGGGGTTGCATCCGGGCAGCCCTAAAATTCTGGGATCCCTATTATCGGTGCTTCTCTTTCGACAAAGAGGTAGACTTGACCCCTACGCTAGAGGAGTACTCAGCTCTGATGTGCTTCACCTCTCCTATATCGGCCATATACCAGAATGTTCGACTCGACTCCTCAAGTGTCAAAATAAGGCTCGATAAGCTGTTAGGAATCACTACTCGTGTCAGAGAGGGGGACTACTTCTGGTGCTGGTTAGATATTGAGGCACGCTTTCGATTGTCCAACGGAAAGAAACGCTTAAGGATTCTGGCCTTCGCCATTGTAGGATTTGTCCTCTTTCCGAAAATGAGGAATGTCATCGACTTTGCAGCAGCCAACATCTTTTACGAGATGGAAACAAATGCCATCAATCCTACAACAGCCATTCTGGCCGAGACCTTTCGCTCCTTGGACTCTTGTCGAAGAAAAGGGAAAGGGAGACTTACATGTTGCACCCAGTTGTTGACAGTATGGTTGGTCAGCCACTTCAAGCAGATTCCTGATCAGACCATTTTCTTCGCAAGTTACATAAGGTCATGTCCTCTTCTCAGGGTTATCAATGCAATGACCACGGATAGATGGGAGATGGAAAATAAGGATGTCTGGATCAACCGATTCATAAATCTCTCAGAAGAAGACTTCAGTTGGCACGCCAAGTGGCTGCAGACTTCCAATCCCATTGTCTGCTGCGGACACTTACCTTGGGTTCCTTTGATCGGAGCATGGGGATGCATTCACTATTGTCCGGCCCTCGTCCTCAGACAGTTTCGCATCACCCAAATCATTCCAGTAACTTTTGGCATGACGAAATCAGACCTGCCACACGCTGGAGAAGATCAGAACATTCAGCTGTACGCCCATGACTGGGCCCACCCTTTCTGCCTCAAAGGGCACGGCATCTCTGCAACCACAATACCAGAATATCCACAGTGGAGGTCGAGACGAGTTAATGGTAATGTCTTACCTCGCCCAGAAAATCAAAAACCGATGGAAGAAGAAGGGGAATCGCAAGTGAGCGAAGGAATGGATGTCATGGCTTACGCTCAAGTGGTAGAACAGATGCTAGCAGCACAAGAAGAACGAGATCTGATGATAGAGGAAAGGGATATGGCCGAAGCTCGTCAATGTGGCTTAAAGGTCCAGATGAATGAACTGGACAGGCAGCACCAGGAGTTCGTCCGCGTACAAACAGTACAAAAGAATGTGGCCCTCAGGGCCTTTAAGGAACGCTTGAGCAGTGAAACCCGCAAAAGAGAAGCATCAAGTGCCATAATTGAAGACAGGGATTCAACGATAAGGGTTTTGACTACTCGCGCAGACTTGGGAGAAAGGAACAACCAAGTACTGCAAAGCCGAATTACCGCCTTAGAGGCTGAGTTAGAGATGAAGAAAGGGGAGTTGGCTTTGATGGAGTACCTTTGGCAGCAGGACTCGGACGCCCAGGAATGACACCTTCAGGGAAAGGCTCGGAGATCGGCCCATCTGTTCTGTTTAGCTAGGACCCCTAATTTCATCTACCCTAGCCATTTTTGATGAATTTAGGAAGTTGGCAAGTCTACCATATTTTGTAAACGCTTTTTAATAAAGTCGTACTCTTTCGGATATTTATTAAATCGACTCATCTTTTCCATATCAACTATCCCTCCAATATAAACTCAAAAAAAAAAAAAAAAATCCCCCGGGGTAAAACACAATCATCTCACCGAAATTCCGAAAAATCAGAACAATTATTCAAAACATCCGAGTATCACTCACTCATGGCCATGTCTTCCTAGTTTATCACAAAAACTCCAAAGATTGTCGCCTCTCCCCTCGGTTGAGTTTACCAGGCATCAGACATTACATCGTCAAGAGTATAGCGTAAAAGAGACCTTCCTGGCATGGCGGCATTGGTTACCCCTGCTGATTTGGGCTTCGCCGTTAGCATCTCAGATTTGCTTCATATCGGGGGAATGTATAGAGGCTTCCTTCGTATCTTGTCAACCACTGGGATTCCTCGCCTCACCGACCTCCTTGAAAATATCAAATGAAAGTGTGGCCGGAAAACGAATGAGCAAATGTGGAGGCCTCGGGATTGCATATCACCTGTATATCCTCACTTGTATTTACTTTTTCTGTGTTTTTCCCTTTTTCAGGTTCACGATAGCTCCTCGAAAGCAAGCTACTCCGCACAGGCTCCCCCTAACTAGACTTCAAAAACGAAAAATGACTGAACTGGCCAAGACCGACGAAGCACTAATGGCTAGAATCGCAGAGTTAGAGGAGCAAGTTAAGATCACTACAGAAAGAGCCACTAGGGCCGAAAAGGAAAGAGATGAAGTTGTCGCCGAAGTACCACCGGGTTTTGATCTCCCTCAAACAAAAGGACCTCACTCTTCGCTCACCGTCGCAGGACCTTCCGTACTCCCGCCACTTTCTGGTCCCCCGGGCCATTGGAGATGGGATAATCCCTTCACAGTACCCATCACTGCAAATCCTACAGCTAAGGCGGGTGAAGAGATCTCCCCATCGCTTCAGCACCTATGCAACCCAAACCATATAACCCACCAAAAGACCCAAATAACCAAAACACGACCAACAATCGGTGGAACCGAGAGCCTCCACCTCCTCTCCCTCTCCCTGCAGGAGAAATCTACAAACATCTCCTGGCGGCCGGACAGATCGTACCGGTTTCGGCTCAGCCTCAATTGCCTCCTTACCCAAAGTGGTATGATCACAACGCAAGATGCGAATATCACGCTGGAGCCCCAGGTCACACTCTGGAAAATTGCTTCGCATTCAAGGCAAAGGTCCATCACTTGATCAAAAGTGGATGGGTATCTTTCGAAGGATTAGCAAAAGGACCCAACACATCCACCAACCCTCTTCCCAATCATTCCCAAGGAAAGGGAGGGGTGAATGCCATCTCGGCAGGAGAAAGCAACGACCATTTATCTTCCGCATCGAGTTGGCCACAAGAACAGCTTTTCCAGGCCTTAGCTCGAGAGGGATATGTGCTATACTCAGGGGGCAATCCGAGTCACTGCATGTACTGCAAGGGAAGCGACGGTCACAAGATCTGAAGCTGCAAGTCGTTCGCAGAAAAGGTGAGACAACTCTCGAGTCTCGGGGTAATACAAACCCAGAAAGTGACCCCTAGGGAAGGATCCATCAACACGATCGGAGATGGATTTCCTATCCCGCATAACGCCAATGGAACCCCGCTCCAAATGGTCCAGAAGAAAAGATCGACTTCATCGTGCAAGCGGTTCTCCGCGCGCCGCGACGAAGGCGACCGCGAGATTGACACCTTGGGCCAACCTTCCGGGAAGTTCGATTACCTCATCAGGTATTCGGCACCACCTTCCTATTCTAGCACAGTGCCCTTACTACCTTCTTGGGAATCCTCAGACTCCGAGTCATACCCTTCACCGACATGGTCGCTTCCTCCGTTTCCTTTGAAAGAGATCTACGCAAGCCTTTTGGCAGACGGGCAGATTACACCATCCCCACTCTCGCCTCAATCCCTTCCTTACCCTAGCTGGTATGATCCAAAGGATAGCTGCGAATATCACGCCGGAACCCGAGGACACTTCTTGGAAAACTGCTACGACTTTAGAGAGAAGGTCGAGCACCTAACCAAAGAAGGATGAATCTCGTCCAAAGGTTTGACAAGGGGTCCTGATATGACAACCAGTCCTCTACCGCACCATAATCCTGGGATGAGCGACATTTCTTCCATTGGAATTGACCTTTCTCACCTGTCGATGGGGGAAGTACCCAATGAAGAATTGTTCTTCGCATTAGCCAACAACGCTTATTTGCCATTCCCAGGGAATAGTCAGGCCCAATGCCTATTCTGCCAAGGGGAAAGCAAGCATGACATCCAGGATTGCAGACTTTTTCGGCAAAAAGTCAAGCAACTCGCAACATTCGGGATCATTCAAACCAAAGGGGAAACCCAAGGAGCCATCAACGCCATCGAGGACAATCCACCAGCACCTTACTCCTTCGAATATGTGGCCCAGGCAGGGGAGGCAGCCACGATCCCACGCAAAGTAGTATTCACATTAGCTGTGAATACTCCCAGCCTGGACTTACACGCGGTCCCATTCAACTACGGATACACGGTGGTCACCACCCCTCCTGCAGTCGCACCAACAACACTCGCTATCAGCGAAGCCTCTCATATTGGGGGCATGACTCACACCGGAAGATGTTATATCTCGGAGGAAGTAGAAAAGCAACGACAAGCCAAAGGGAAAGACCCTGTGATCCGCGAAGAGATAGTAGGAGAGACGCAAGGTTTGAGCAAACCTGTAACTGAGGACGAGACAACCGAGTTCCTCAAGATCATGAAACAGAGCGAGTTCAGCATCATCGAACAGCTAAAGAAAACCCCAGCTCGTATCTCCATCATGGAGCTGATCCTCACTTCAGAGCCGCATCGCCAAGCTCTCTTAAAAGTCTTGAAACAAGCTTTCGTGACTAAGGATATCACCACAAAAGGGGTGGAAAACCTTGTCGGAAGGATCCAAGCCTTAAGCAGCATTTCCTTCTCGGAAGAAGAGATCGACCCCTCGGGAAGAGATCACAACAAGGCCCTATATATCACGGTGGAATGTAAGGGACACGTCATAGCAAAGGCCCTAATCGACAATGGGTCCGCACTTAATGTCATGCCCAGGCATGTCCTTGAACAGCTGCCGGTCGATTCCTCCCTCATAAAACCTAGCGGAATGATGGCGAGGGCTTTCGATGGCACCACTCGAGAGATCATCGGGAACATTGAGTTGGATATGGTCATCGGGCCCCACCCTTTCATCTTGACATTCCAGATCATGGAAATCCAACCCGCCTATAGCATGCTTCTAGGACGGCCTTGGATCCATTCAGCGGGAGCCGTCCCCTCTTCCCTGCATCAGTGCCTCAAATACGTCAAAGACAATGCCCTCATCACGATAAAGGCCGAAGAAGCCTTGATCTTGGCCAAGCATGCATCCGTGCCTTACATCGAAACTACCGAAACCCTGGAGAGTTCCTTCCAAGCCTTTGAAATCGTCAACGCGGGTTGGATCGAGGAGGGATCCCCCGTTTGCGAAGCCTCAAAATCGGGGGTAGCCGAAACAACCACTAAGTCAACACTAGAGGGAAGCTTCCAATTAGGAAAACGGCTAGGGGCCGAGTTACAAGGATCGAAAGGCTGGGCGCCTCCGAAGAGCTTCGGAGATCGATTTGGGTTAGGGTACCAACCCAGCAAAGCCGATTTCACCAGGATCGCCCAAGCAAAGAAAGAAAAGCAGCTGGCTAAGCTATTTGGACGTTCTGCGCCAGAGGGCAAAATGCCGATTCCCCATATCAGAACCACGTTCCCCTTCGCCGCTGAAACCATCAATGAAAATCCAATCAGGGTATCAGACCTCCGTATCTGCACTCTAGGAGAAGAAGGATCGTCGCCTGGTTCAGTCATTTTCGTTAAGAAGTCAGGGGAGTCTGTGGGCAACTGGACCATCACCATGCTTCCGGATGTCTCTCCGTAATTTCTCATTTTGAAAAATATATATGTTTTTGGCACGTTTTCTTACGAAAACATTTTTGTAGGGACTCCTGTTCCCTTTTGTTAAAAATCAATATATATGCAAATTTTCATTTTACGCATCTCTTTTTTTCGCGCTTTTAATTTCAGGATGAGTGTTAGTTCGGATTGTCTTGATAAAACCTATGTCTTTACGGGCGAAAAAATCATCGCTACGACCGAAGACAAGGCCGAAGTCTCCGACGAACTGACCCGTTTACTAGAAAGTTCAGAAAAGGAAATAACCCCTCATCGGGAGGAATTGGACGAAGTAAACTTGGGGGCAAGCAATGAGAGTCAAAAACTGGTCAAGATCGGAACTACCCTGGATACGACTCAGAGAGAAAGGTTGATTTCTCTCCTCAAGGACTACTCCGATGTATTCGCATGGTCATACGCCGACATGCCAGGTCTTGATCCCGGGATAGTTGAGCATCATATTCCGTTAAAACCTGAGTTTAAGCCTGTCAAGCAAAAACTTCGGAGGATGCATCCAGACATCCTTCTGAAAATCAAAGAAGAAGTTACCAAGCAACTAGACGCGGGTTTTTTGAAAGTTGCGAGTACCCAGAATGGATCGCCAACATAGTGCCAGTGCCTAAGAAAGATGGGAAGGTTCGCATGTGCGTGGACTTTCGGGATCTCAATCGAGCTAGCCCTAAAGACGACTTCCCTCTTCCCCATATCGACATCTTGGTAGATAGTGCCGCCAGAAATGACATGTTCTCTTTCATGGACGGATTCTCGGGGTACAATCAGATCAAGATGGCACCCGAGGACAGTGAAAAGACGACCTTCATCACGCCCTGGGGAACCTTCTGCTACAAAGTGATGCCCTTCGGATTAAAGAACGCAGGAGCCACGTACCAACGTGCTGCTGTCACCCTTTTCTACGACATGATGCATAAAGAATTGGAAATATATGTCGACGACATGATAGCCAAGTCTCGCGGCACGCAAGATCATGTGGACATCCTGAGGAAGGTGTTCGAACGGTTGAGGCAATTTCGGCTACGGCTAAACCCAGCTAAGTGTACCTTCGGAGTGACTTCCGGGAAGTTATTGGGATTCATCGTCAGCAACAAAGGTATAGAAGTGGATCCTGATAAGATAAAAGCCATTCAGGAGCTACCCGCTCCCAGCACCGAAACGGAAGTACGAAGCTTTTTAGGACGCATCAACTACATCGCTCGCTTTATCAGCCAGTTAACACTTACCTGCGAGCCGATGTTCAAGATGCTGAGGAAACACGGAAATGCAGAATGGGACGAAGACTGCCAAAAAGCCTTCGAGAAAATCAAGACATATCTGCAAAGCCCACCGGTACTAGTTCCCCCGACGCCAGGACGGCCCTTGCTCATGTACATGACAGTCACGGCTAGCGCCATGGGTTGCGTTTTGGGACAGCACGACGAGTCTGGAAGGCGTGAACAAGCCATCTACTACCTCAGCAAAAAATTCAACGAGTGCGAAATGCGCTACTCTATGTTGGAACAAACTTGTTGCGCCCTAGTATGGTGCGCCCGAAGGCTCCGGCAGTACATGTTGTATTACACGACTTGGCTAATCTCTCGCATGGACCCCTTGAAATACATTTTCGAAAAGCCGTACCTGTCAAGTCGCATTTGTAGATGGCAAGTCTTATTAGCTGAGCACGAGATCATCTATGTGACTCAGAAAGCGGTTAAAGCAAGCGCCCTCGCCGATCACTTGGCCGATCATGCCTCGGACGAGTACGAGTCGTTGAGCTTCGACTTCCCCGATGAGGACATCATAATGATTGAAGATGAGATCACAGAAAATCTCCGAGAAGACGATTGGTGGACCATGTTCTTCGACGGTGCGGTGAACCTCTCGGGCAAGGGAGTGGGAGCCGTGGTCATAGCCTCAGATGGCCGTCAATTCCCCATAGCATGCAAATTGAACTTCCCATGCACCAATAACGTCGCCGAGTATGAGGCATGCATCAGTTGTCTGACAGCAGCCATCGACTTAAAAGTAAAGAAGCTCCGAATCTTCGGCGATTCAGCACTCGTCATCTATCAAGCCCAGGATCTATGGCAGACACGGGATTCCAAGCTCATCCCTTATCAAAGGCTACTCACCCAACTCACACGGGAATTCGAGGAAACCGAATTCGACCGAGTCGACAGAGAAAAGAACCGCTTCGCAGATGCATTAGCCACGTTGGCCTCAATGTTTAAGTTAGAATGCGGAGTAATGCTCCAACCATTGAGAGTGGAAGTAAAGGAAACTCCGGCATGTTGTGTCGCCTTGGAAGAGGAACCTGACGGCAAGTCATGGTTCTACGACCTAGTACAGTTCATCAGAAACCGGGAGTACCCACCGGGGGCAAGCCGGGTTAGCAAAAAGACCCTCCAACGCTTAGCACTAGACTTCTACCTCGACGGCGAGGTTCTATATAAAAGGAGAGTTGATGGAGCTTTGCTTCGCTGCGTCACCATGACCGAGGCAAAGAGAATCATAGCAGAGATCCACGAAGGGGTTTGTTCCACACACGCAAGTGGACACATGATGGCCAGGCAGATAATGAGGCAAGGTTATTTTTGGCTCACCATCGAACGAGATTGCATCAGCTATTTTCGGAAGTGCCACAAATGTCAAATCTATGCGGACCATCTCCACGTCCCTCCAGCCCCTCTCTTCAGCATGACATCACCTTGGCCTTTTGCAATGTGGGGAATCGACATCATCGGCCAAATTCATCCAACAGCCTCTAATGGCCATCGCTTCATCCTCGTAGCAATCGACTATTTCACCAAATGGGTAGAGGCCACCTCTTACTCCAACATCACTCAGAAAACCACCACGCGATTCATTGAGAGAAATATCATTTGCCGTCATGGGGTCCCAGAAACCATCATCACGGACAACGGCACCAATCTCAACGGAAGAATGATCGACGATCTTTGCCAACGTTGGAAGGTGAAGCACCGAAACTCGTCACCATATCGACCAAAGATGAATGGCGCAGTCGAAGCAGCAAACAAGAACCTGAAGAGGATCATCCAAAAGATGGTAATCTCTCACAAAGACTGGCACGACATGCTTCCCTTCGCACTACATGCTTATCGGATAGCAACCCGTACGTCCACAGGGGCAACTCCCTACTCATTAGTTTACGGCATGGAAGCCGTAATTCCCCTCGAGGTAGAAATTCCTTCTCTCAGAATCCTGGCAGAATCAGATTGGGCGAGAGTGAGGTACGAGCAGCTGAACCTCCTTCCCGAAAAGCGCTTGGCCGCTATCTGCCATGCGCAATTATATCAGCAAAGAATGGTCAACGCTTATAACAAGAAAGTGCGACCTCGCAAATTCGAGGCTGGGAATTTAGTGCTAAAGAAAATTCTCCCTCATCAGGAGGCCAGCAAAGAAAAGTGGGCCCCAAGGTACGAGGGCCCATACCTAGTCAAAAGTGCATTCTCAGGGGGTGCCCTAATGCTAACCAACTTGGATGGAGACGATCTCCCGAAACCGGTAAATGCCGATGCAGTCAAGAGATACTTCGCCTGAAGCATCGTGGACAGAGCGTCCGGTCAGCCAAAGACATAGGGTTTTATCATGACAATCTAGCACAAACATTTGTCCTGAAATGAATAAAATAAGTTTTTTTCAAGAGATGCTTTGTTTTAAAATTTGTTGTCCCCTGTTTTTCTTAAAATTGTGAGATGACAAAAGGAGGCATGGCATGGATGGATCCCCAGGAGTAGCTCGGGATGCAAGACGCGTCACTTAGACTAACGCCACTAATCATTCTTCAGTTTTGCAGGGACGTAAGGTCTCACGCCTCAGCTCGTCATCACGATAGAACCAGAGAGTTCCGCTCGTAGGAGCTGTTGAATTGCCGTAGCAGGCCACCTTCAAGAGCGAATCAGGAAAGATTTTAAGACAAACCATCACCATCTAAAGCGAGATTTCTTTTCCTCGCAGTGCTACCGGCGCAGCCGGCATCGCAAATAATCGGTCTCAAAGGACTAAACGTTGGACCAAAATCCCAAAGCCCATCCGATGCAAGTCACACCGCGATGACTCACGGATAGCCAGTCTAAAAGGGAGAGCTTAAAACTTATCAATCACATTACTTTTGCTAAAAATTGTCTTGCATTTACTCCTCATTTGTCATCAACTTGTCTTTTTCAGGGACTAGGTCGTCCCAATTCGTTGCCTGCAGAAGAACGGTAAGCATACACCCTTGCGGCCCCGCTGCACATCTCAGAGACAGAGGATTTCCCCTTTACCCCCGAGCAATCACGAAGCCCATCAACGAAGGTCTAACAAGAACCGGTAAGTAAATAGACCAAATGCGTATCTTATCATCCCTTCAACCTGGATCGGCGGTTCCCATGAAGCAGCTGAAAAAGAAACCAATCAGCGCATCTAAGCAAGGCATTCTGGAGCTGGGACTATGTCATAACCACCCTCAAAAAGCCGAGTTAAAGGAAGGGAGAATCCCTGAACTTATTTTAGTTTTGTTTTTAAATTAATTTCCCTTTCCATTTTCCCCTCTGCATCTCACAGGGACAGGAAGCATCTCGCTGTCATCCGCAGGGAGCTTGTGGAAGACGCCCGCGCAGCCCCGCTGCGCGGTTCAGGGGAGCCCCTCTTTCTTTTCCCTTTATTTAAATTTGTTTTTATTCTTGCTCGCTTTGATTAGCTTTAAGTCGAGTACGGTCGTCTGGCCCACTGGGGGGCAACCTTAGGTCCTCGTTAGAACGTTGCAAATAAGTCGTCCCCCACATTCTAGCAATCAAACGTCTAGCAATCAAAACATCTAGCAATCAAACATCTGGCCATCAAACATCCAACAATCAAACATCTGGCCATCAAACATCCAGCAATCAAACATCTGGCCATCAAACCATCTAGCAATCAAACATCTGGCCATCAAACCATCTAGCAATCAAAGATCTGGCCATCAAACCATCTAGCAATCAAACATCCAGCAATCAAACATCTGGCCATCAAACCATCTAGCAATCAAACATCTGGCCATCAAACCATCTAGCAATCAAACATCCAGCAATCAAACGTCTAGCAATCAAACCATCCGGCAATCAAATCATCAATCAATCAAAAATCAAAAATCAATCAAAAATCCCTCTTTAGCCCGGCTCAAACAAAAGCATACTACTCTCATAAGCATTTTCATGCACAGCATAGGTTAGGAATATTTAATCCCTCTGTTAACTCCAGCATCTATCCAAATTACGTGCCATGCATGATATTACTTGTTTGCTCTTATATCCGCGGTTTGCTCCGACGTAAGCAGTCACAAACAAATCCCGGTAAGCATCTTTGAGCCATCACGTCTTATCCTTCATGAGTGTAAGGGCCTGACTAGATACTAGTTGAGTTCGCATAATATCCAGGGTACATGCGCCATTAGACATGGGATAGCTATAAAATGACGTGGGACTTTTATGATTTTCTCCACTTTTTTCGTTTCTTCCCTCTTTCCACTATATATGTCATCACTCCCCCCAAACCGTCAATATCACTCATACCCCGGGAGCCAAAGAGCAGTTTCAGCTAAAATGGCCAGCCGGAAGCAAAAGCACGCCAAGTTCAAATTCACGATGAAGGAGACGGAAAAGGTCACCAAGAGATCGCTAAGGACTATCACCGAAGAAGCAGCAACGACGAAGGCCGAGGCCTCAAGACAGAAGGGGAAGAGATCAAGACAAAGGCTGTGCTTGCTCTGCTCTGTTGCATTTTCAAATCAAATCAAAAAGGGGAGGGATATATAAAAAAAAAAAAAAAAAAAAAAAGAAGAAGAAGAAGAGGGGAAATGAGGAAAAAAAAAGGAGAGGGGAAAAAGAAGAAGAAGAGAGAAATACTCAAAGACATTCGAAGAATACAAACAGTCGGAGAGCCAAAGCAAGCACAGCCCGGGGACAACTCAATTCGAGAAAATCTCGAAGACAACTTTCCCCAGTGAACTCGAGTAGAAAAGCCCAAGGCCAACTCGAGAAATCTCAAAGTATCCTTCCCCAGTAAAGTCAAGCAAAAGAGGCCCAACGCCAACTCAAGAAACCTCAAAGCAAGCATCACTAGTAAAGACCCGAGAAGAAAGGGGCCCCACGCCAACTCAAGTAGTGAGTCGCAAAAAGAACAGCGACGACACTCCCCAATGAGGACTCAAGAAAAGGGCCCCAGGCCGAACAAAAAGCACCCCTCAGCAAGGATCCCAGAGCTCACGCACTCTGTCAAGCAAGCATCCTCAGCGAAAAGCGAAAAGGCTCACGTACCTCGCCCTCATCAGCAAAGCATCAGTCATCAAAAACCTTCCAGCAAAGCAACCTTTTTCAAAACAAACTCATTTCCGAACGTTTCATGTCCTTTCATTCTTTTCCGTAAAAGTCCCATCGATTATTAGAATGCCCATGCATGTGCATCTTCATTTGAAGTCTATTCACTCGGATTGACATTGCGAACTATAAATTATGTATCATGTTAGCTGCATCTTTATGAGTGTAAAACACTTAGCCTTGTTTCAGAGCGTGAGTGCAAACACTAATATCAGGTGAGGACTACTTACGGCTGCAAATCGTGGGAAAGTCTTGTCCTTGGGGTCGTTACCTCCTGAGCAGGACGCAGACGCATTCTAGGTTCGTATCAAGGCCGCTGGCGATAACTTTCTTCTCCTCCCAGAGTGACATCATAGTTTAGTCTTTAGCATTTAGCATTCTCCTCCTCCCAGAGCGACAGCATTTAGCATTCTCCTCCTCCCAGAGCGACAGCATTTAGCATTCTCCTCCTCCCAGAGCGACAGCATTTAGCATTCTCCTCCTCCCAGAGCGACAACATTTAGCATTCTCCTCCTCCCAGAGCGACAGCATTTAGCATTCTTCTCCTCCCAGAGCGACAACACTTAGCATTCTTCTCCTCCCAGAGCGACTTTAGTTTAATTTCCGCATCTCGCGCCTTCTCCTACGGGAATCGGCGTTGTTTAAATTTTCTGCCTTAGCATTCTTCTCCTCCCAGAGCGACAGCACTTAGCATTCTTCTCCTCCCAGAGCGACCTTAGTTTAATTTCCGCATCTCGCGCTTTCTCTTACGGGAATTGACAGCATTTAGTTTTCAGCGTAGCATTTCTTCTCCTCCCAGAGCGACTTTAGTTTAATTTCCGCATCTCGCGCCTTCTCCTACGGGAATCGGCGTTGTTTAAATTTTCTGCCTTAGCATTCTTCTCCTCCCAGAGCGACAGCACTTAGCATTCTTCTCCTCCCAGAGCGACCTTAGTTTAATTTCCGCATCTCGCGCTTTCTCGTACGGGAATTGACAGCATTTAGTTTTCAGCGTAGCATTTCTTCTCCTCCCAGAGTGACAGCATTTAGTTTCAGCATTAGCATTTCTTCTCCTCCCAGAGTGATAGCATTTAGTTTCAGCATTAGCATTTCTGCTCCTCCCAGAGTGACAACATTTAGTTTCCAGCGTAGCATTTCCCCTCCTCCCAGAGTGACAGCATTTAGTTTCCAGCGTAGCATTTCTTCTCCTCCCAGGGTGATAGCATAACGTAGTTCTACCTTTTTCAAACCTTAGCATTTCTTCTCCTCCCAGAGCAACATCATTCATACAATTCTACATTTCTGCATAATTATTTTCCTCCTCCTAGAGTGACATCATTAGGACAAATCATTCATACTTCTGCGAATCGTGCACTATCTTCCGAAGCAACGTCAGTCACATGTCAAGTGATCATCCCCCCAGTGGGACTGTCGTTTACATTTTCGTAAAATTACTTTCCGTCCCCGGTAGAGTAGTTGTTATTTACATTCCCTGCAACTTATGTGCCTCTCAATACCCGAGCAGATCTAAGTTTACGTCTTTGCAGGATCAACAACCTATCTCCTCCCAGAGTGACATCAATCAATCACCTCCTCCCAGAGCGACATCAATCAACTACCTCCTCTCAGAGCGACATCATCACTGTAAGCTTGAGGTAAGATCTGCTATGTCGTCAAAATTCGGATATATAGGGGCAACTGTCTTTACTACTTATCAAATACTTCGATAAGACAGTAAAGAGGGGGCAACTGTTGATACTCGAATTTTGACGCCATTTTTACTTAATTTTAGAATTTTTGTCATTTATTCAATTTACTGTCATTTTTACTTAAATTATAGTCATCTGTAGGTAAGTTACTATCACTGGCCTTTTTAGGGTTTGCATCGCGTTTTAGCATCATCGTTAGCATCGTCAGCTTTCGAAATCGCGTTGTTAATTTTTCATCAAGTATTTTCGTCATTATTATCATTAGTATTTTTAGCCTTAAAACTCACATTTTTTACTATCCGGCAGTCGTTTGCGAGTCGTTTCTTCGTTTTAGGTCATCTCATGATTTTTAGGATTTTTAATATTTTAGCACATTTTTTTTAGTATTTTTATTTTTTATTATTATTTACGGTCGAGCTTTTATTGGACCCGAGTAAGTTCGCTCGGACAACAGCTTGACTTCAAAATGTTTTCCATCAACTAGTTGCTAGATTTTTTTCTGCTCGCAATGGTCTACAGCGTTTCGCGCAATTTTCGGTGTAACGCTTTATTTGTTCCGTTCCCGCGTCCCGCGTCTTTGAACGAGGAAATAAACGCGTTAAACGGAAAATTTTCATGATTCACTGTAGACGGCTAAAACCGTCATATTTTTCTCTACGCGCTAGTACCTTCGGCTCGAAAAGTCAGTACGTTTGCCCGCGAGTCTCGGCTCGAGGCCATTTAAATGAGACTTAATGGCCTTTGATCTCAACCGTTGATCTGGTCAACCAAGGAAAGTCAACCAGATCAACGGTTGACAATTTAATGTGCATAATGCACATGCACAGTGGCGATCAGCACGCAGCGGAGCAGCCCACGCCCAAGCCAACTGCTCCCGTAGCTCTTGTCCCTCCGCCATCATCACGGCTATCCCATAGCCTTGCCACCACGATGTCTGGCCACCACGCGCAGCTCCCTCCGCCACTCTCCCACGCGTCTTTCGGCTATAAATAGCCGTCTGTTCCTTCGTCAAAAGGGTCGGAAAAATTTTGCAAACAACCACACTACTCCCTCTCTATTTTTCGGCCAATTCACGTTCGTCCACCCTCGTTCCAGTCCCTTCGTCCGAACGCAGCAGCAACCGCACGGTAAGTTGCTTTCTCTCTCCCTCACCTACTGTTTTCTCTTCAAATTTTGTTCTTGCTTTAATCGATCATTTAATTGCCTCCAATGTGTCCTAATTGCTTGAGTGTTAAGCTAATTTCATCACCCTAGCCTCATTTAATTTGTTTAAACACTGGAAATATTTATTTGCTAATTAAATGGATTAATGCACGTTAGTGTTTTGGTTGAAATTGCCACTGGTCTTGTGGCTGTTTCCTTGTTGTTATCACGTGACTATGTTGTAGGAAGAGAGACGGTTCTTTTGGGTCAAGAACCAGGCGAATTGGTCGCCTGGTTTTGTTGCAGGAGTCGCCGGCTGTAGCGCCGGCGACGTGGGAAGCAAGAACAGCCTTGCTGTTCTTGCGAGGAAGAAGAAGGGAGTTGACGGGCTTCAGCCCGTCCTCCCTTTTTAATTTAAATGCTGATGGGCTTGGCTTAAGCCAAGCCCATCCTTTCCTTTCCCTTCAAACTAAGTCATGGGCTAGGATTTATTCCAGCCCATTTTAACCAATTTCAGTACATGGGGCCCAGCCCAATAATTTTCGTCAAGTATTCGAGTCATTTTTTTTGTTCTTTTATCTAATGCTCGTATGTAATGTTTAATTTAATTCGTATGCTATACTTAATTAATCATTATTTACAATACTCGCTTATTATTTCGCTTTGGTTGAATATTTATATATCATGATTAAATATTTATGCACGAAATTAAATAGTCGTATACCATGCTTTAAATGTTTATACCTGATTTAAATGCTCACATGCGTCATTTCCGTGTTCATATTTTTCGTATGCTCATTCTTGCGACAACTTGTTATTTAATTGTTTCATATACAAATTGCTTATTTCTTATCGCAATATTTTCACGCTATTTAAATTCAGTTATTTATTTTACCGCCTACATGGTCAGTCGCACTTATCAACTGTTTACTTTTCCGCACTTTACTTTCCCGCACTTTAAATTTCAGCAATTTACTTTCAGCAATTTAAATTCAATACCGCCTACATGGTCGGTCGCAATATCAACTGTTTATTTTCTGCAATATCAACTGCTTTAATTTTTCGCAAAACTGCTGGAAATCCTTCCGCAAATTATCAACTGTTTAATTTTCCGCACTTTACTTTTCCGCACTTTAAATTTCAGCAATTTACTTTCAGCAATTTAAATTCAATACCGCCTACATGGTCGGTCGCACTTATCAACTGCTTAATTTTCCGCACTTTAAATTCCAGCAATTTAAATTCAATACCGCCTACATGGTCGGTCGCATTTTAATTTTCGTAAACATTCAACTGCTTTAATTTTTCGCACACTGCTGGAAATCCTTCCACAAATTATCAACTGTTTACCTTTCCGCACTTTACTTTTCCGCACTTTAAATTTCAGCAATTTACTTTCAGCAATTTAAATTCAATACCGCCTACATGGTCGGTCGCAATATCAACTGTTTATTTTCTGCAATATCAACTGCTTTAATTTTTCGCAAAACTGCTGGAAATCCTTCCGTAAATTATCAACTGTTTACTTTTCCGCACTTTACTTTCCCGCACTTTAAATTTCAGCAATTTAAATTCAATACCGCCTACATGGTCGGTCGCAATATCAACTGTTTATTTTCCGCAAATATCCAACTGTTTATTCCCTGCATTATCAACCTGTTTTATTTTCTGCAAATCATTAAACTTTTCTTCTTCCCTGTAAATCGCCAATAGCATTTAATTTTTCTTCACTTATCAAAACAGCATTTCATTTTCGTATGCGTAAAAGCCATCATTTTTTGCATGCAATCAACCCAGCATTTAAATTCTCGTATGCGTAAAATCAATCATTTTTCGCATGCAATCAACCCAGCATTTAAATTCTCGTATGCGTAAAATCACTCATTTTTCGCATGCAATCAACCTAGCATTTAAATTCTCGTATGCGTAAAATCCATCATTTTTCGCATGCAATCAGCCCAACATTTAAATTCTCGTATGCGTAAAATCACTCATTTTTCGCATGCAATCAACCTAGCATTTAAATTCTCGTATGCGTAAAATCAATCATTTTTCGCATGCAATCAACCTAGCATTTAAATTCTCGTATGCGTAAAATCAATCATTTTTCGCATGCAATCAACCTAGCATTTAAATTCTCGTATGCGTAAAATCAATCATTTTTCGCATGCAATCAACACAGCATTTAAATTCTCGTATGCGTAAAATCAATCATTTTTCGCATGCAATCAACACAGCATTTAAATTCTCGTGTGCTTAAAATCAATCATTTTTCGCATGCAATCAACTCAGCATTTAAATCTCGTATGCGTAAAATCCATCATTTTTCGCATACAATCAACTGTCATCATTTTATCAAACTCAGCATCTCACTTTCGTATGCGTAGAATCCATCATTTTACGTGTGCAATCGACTGTCATTTAAATTTTCGCACTCATAGAATTGCCTAGTTATTTCTCAAGCCATCACTAACACTCTCGTTTTGTAGGTTAATTTCAAGCTTCGCTCGAAAGTACGCCTCACAAGTCCCTTTTATTTATTCGATGCTTTTCGCAAATATCAACTGCATGCATGATATATAGAACTGCTAGAATTAAAATCAACCCACATGAACAACGTGTTTAAAGAGTTTCTTAAAATGCCATGTTCATATGATTTTAAATTCTCGCTTGTATTGACTGCATGTACATGGGGACTTTCGATCCCACTTCAGTTTTTCACTTTAAAATCAATCATTTAAATTGGTACTCTGTTAGCAATCCATGTTAGGATCACGTAGTAATTAAGTTAATCATGCATGGCCCGATGATGAAAAAAGAGGGCGCTCATTCAGTCTTACGGAAAATTCAGTCCCATCACGATCATAATAAAGACTAAAGTGACGATTCCTCTGAGGGCCCCCTTTTTCAAAACGCATTTCTCAAATACCTTTTTAAACACCTCTCTCATCAACCGGTAACCGTTTTCGGATGTGTCTCGGGTGCCTAACACCTTCCCGAGACCATAATACGACCCCGAACCTTTGTCTGGGGTCCAGACCCCTTTTTTTGTGCCTTTAGTTTTTTACTTATTATATTTCCTATGCCATGACGATTAGGGTTCCCTAAGCCTAGCAACCAAATTAGGGTGGCGACTTCATTGCATGCTGCTAGGCGTCCCTTTTACGCTGAGCATTGTAAGGTCTCAAATTTCGTTGCACACTCGCGAATTTTTTTTAAATTTCCGAGGCGCGACACTGCCGAAGGGTAAAAGGGGGAAGGGCTTCTTCAGTTCAGGATCCGCGGTGGTCCGTTGTACCTGCAAGACGCCGGAGGGGGTCTCCGGCGGAAACACTCCGATGCTTAAGTTAGTACTTGTGGTTAAATTGGCAGAGCTTGGGCCAGTAAAAATACCGCTTACCTTCCTCCTTCGTGGTGGAGGTATTTATAGATGAAATGAGTATTTTTGCGCGAGTGGGATTATTGGGGGGCAACCGTTCCTGTCAGGGGGTCAGGGTTTGCCCGTGTTATGATATGTGGTTATGGCGGTAGGTGTGGGGGTAGTTGTTACCCAGGCAAGGTAACGGTTAGTGCGTTCCTCCTAACGCGTGGTTTTCAATATGGTGAGATAGCTCCTCTGGTCATCTAGAAGTTCCGTGTGGGGGCCTTCTATGTGACGTCAACCCTCCGAGTGTCAGTCTCCTGGGTGGAGATGACTACCTCGACCCTACCGCAGCGGTAGGAACAGTGATCATTTTCTTTCCATATGGGGTAAGAGGCGAAAATGCCCTTGCCGTTAGGCGGATTGTTATCATAAGCTCAATTGAAAATGAGCCCGAGTGTTTACCAAGGGCTTACGCCCCCTCTTCGAGCGCGTCAATCTTCCATATACCGGAGTGACTCTTTGTCGGGAGATGGGCTTGCCCTGACCGTAGTTGTCCAGAGTCTATAAATTGAAGTTTTCCTTCGTGTAAGTTTTCCCATATCTTTTCGTCCTTTATTTTCATATTTCACCATGGATGAGCTGACCAGGAATTTCCTGATCTCCAAAGCTCTAACCCTGAAGAACCTTACTGAAGGTGACATCGGCTTCCTAGAGAGGATGATCACCAAGACTGCGGAAGATGTCCTGGAGCTACAAGGAATGTCGACCCCCATTCTGTCGAGGCAACTAGGGATGTCTCTGGAGGATTTCAATCCTTTGGAGAGCTTGGCGAAGCTCGTTGCCACCACTTCCCGCATTGAGGTGGTTGCTTCTATGCTGCAACAGAGGAAGGACTTACTGGCCTGCTGCTTGAAGGGTATGACTGCTCTGCCGAACTGACCGTCGTTGCTGATGCCTTGAGGGAAGTTCCCGTCGTGCCAGGGGACGATGATGCTGGGTCTCACGCTTGACCGCTATCTTCGCTTCCTCTTGTTTCTTTTTCTTATGCTTTCTTGTACATATCTAGACGCTAAGGCTGCTCAGGCCATAAATAAATGGTTGTTTCTATTATCAAGTCTTCTCTTCCCTTGTTTGATTTCTTGATGCGTTAGTTGGAGGTATTCGTTATGAGCCCAACTGAAAATGAGTCTTCCTCGGGACATAGCATTGCAGTGGTTATGTTCCGGGAACCGGCAATGAATGTTTTGCCTCAACTGTTTTCCTGAGCCGCTTTCCCAGGGGTAGGTGTTTGGGCGGTTATTTGGTGCCTTTTGATTGGTGTATTTAACGAGCGGGTATGCCTGTGCCGGATCGGATTCTGCGATTACGGTTACTTTTCCCAAGCGCCTTAATTGTTTTTCAGGGGCATGCGCGAGGATCGGAGCGCTTCCTTGGCTATTTAAGGGAGTTGCTTTCCCCTTTTCCTGTTCATCTTCATCCTCCTCTTTCTCTTTTACTTTTTTGTAGGTCACATGGCAAATTTTTATTTTTGAGTACCGCGGATCGCGATTCCTTGCCAACCCCTCCGACTTCGCCGGACTCAGATCACCCTCCTCCGTCGCCACCCTGGAGGCCTCCGGTCCGTCGAAAGGGCCGCAAGAGGCAAAGGGAGAAGACTTCCAAGGTGTCCGTCGCGGCTTTAGATTCTTCTAGCTCCACTACTCGAGAGGGTAGCAAATGCTTTCCTCTATCTGACCGCTTGCTGGAGAAAACTTCCTCCCTCGAAGCTGGTCCTGGATCGGTAGGATCGGGCGCCAAGGGAAAGTCAAGCCCGTCAGACCCCTGCCTAGGGAGGGGGGTTGATGAACTCTCTCCATCTGCTAATGAGAAGATGCCCTTCCTAGATGACGACAGGGTTTATCACTATGGCATTTATTGGCCCGATGAGGATTAGTGCCTTTACGTTAGGCATATTGTACATGCCTTTTGGCATCTTATGAATAAAGTGATGCTTTCTATCTTTCCTTTTGTGATTATCTTTCCGTCAGCATGTTGGTCTTGTTGATAGCTAGCCTTATCGGGGCAATCGCTTTGCGGTTATTTTGAGTGGGTCAACTTTGTCACCCTTTGGGGAATCACGTCGAATACCTTCTCTTTTCAAATTCTTTTAATGCGTTTCCACGTGGCCAACTTCTTTTTACACGCGTCTCAGCATGATTGGTGGCTCAATTAATGCGGTGGCATTTTAATCCTTCAAGAAGGACCATTTTCTCTTTCCAAAACTTTTGCCCTTGCTTCAAATTTTTCCCTTTGTCTTCCTTCGTCTTCTTCCCCGAATAACCTTCTGGTCGCCTGCCGTCGTCCGCCGATTCACCCGTAGGTCTTCCCTTCTAAGGTACCGCTTTAATCCTCTCAGATTTCCTATTTGCTGGTTTATTATGGTTAGGAATATGCCTCGCCAGGTTATCTGGAGACCCATGGATCCAGAGGTCGCACAATCACCCAGTATTTTTACATGCGATGTGGTTCTAAAGGCCAAACTGGAGGAACACGGTATTACCTTTCCTCCCGGATATGAACCTTTTATTCCTAAAAGTCATATGCGACTTCATAATCCGGCGTGGGGTTTCTGTAGGCTACTTTATTTTAAGATGTTCCTTTATGGTTTCCGCTTTCCCATTCATGAATCAATACTAACGTTGTTGTGGGAGTACAACCTTAATCCTGCCCAGATAACTCCTTCTTCCTGGTGTGCGGTTTATGCTTTTCTTCGCGCTTGCGAGTTGAAGAAAATTTTCACCCCATCTATCAATTTATTTCGCAAATTCTTTAGTATGAATTGTCATAATTGTTTAATCGAAATCACTCCTCGATGGGATGACACGTTCGTGCAGTCGTTCTGGCAGCGGTTTCGCGACTTTAAGAAGGGTGTGGCTGATTGGAAAAGTAGTTTCTTCGTTCTCGAGCTACCGTCCCGTTTGTGGGGCATTAATTTCAACCAGGAGCTCATAGGCCCCCTTTGGACGAATCCCGTGATACTGACCAGAGCTGAGCTAGAGCAGGCTAACGCTCTGTTGGATGAGGATACCTACTATCGTATCCGCGACTTTGCTTTGTTTAAGCCTCTGGAGGAGTGTGTTATGGGTGAGTCTGCCTCTTTTCGCGTTTTCTTTTGCATTTGTCTTAACACATTTCTTTTACAGAAGATGCTAACAGTCGATCTCCAGGTGACGTTGGCGCTCCTTTGAATGTAATGTCACTCCAAACTTTACCAGCCTCTCCTTTTGCCGAAGACTCCAATCGCCAAAGCGTTCGGCCTCCGAGGAGGAGAACCAAGACGATTGCCCGGGGAGGGTGAAGGCTCAACAGCTCTGCCCGAGCTTCTCGTTTCGTCGAGAATTGGCTACCGGATCGTCGTAAGGGAACAGACTCCGGTCGAACTGTGACAAGGGTGATTGATAGTGACGACGAGGATATGGATGCTAAACCAGACCTTTGCCATGCTTCTTCCTTGCGTCGGAAAAAACTTCGAGTGGACACCAGTGAACAGGCTACCAGGGTATCTTCTGTTGATGCGGCGACTGCTTCTATACCTGTCGTTTCGTCTAAGGCGAGTACCTCTCAGCCGTCGAAGACCACTGAGGCGCCAGCTACTACCTATTCTACTGAAGTGGAGGCTCCACCGATGGCATGTCCTCTTCCTACAGCTAACGCTCCTGATTCTCCAATTTCTCACTGTATTCCTGATGTAGTGATCACGCCTTCTGTTACGGACTCAGCTGCTGGGTTGCCGCCTAAAGCCCTTCCGCAGCTGTTCTTTACTCCTATCTCGAATGTGCTTACTGAGGGTTCTTCTTCAACTCCGTCAGTCAATCTTTCCTACGGTGGCCCTAGCGGGACCCCAGCCTATCGTATGAACCTGACAGGGTTCTACTTTGATGGTCTCCGTGCTGTCGGAGTACCCCAACCCTTCTCTAGAGATGAGTTTACCGCGCCCTTGATAGGGGAAATGATGAGTTCCCGGGAAGAGAAAAAGAAATTTCTTCAGCTTTCTCCAAAGGCCCATCACTAGCATGTTATGAATGATTCTCTGGATACCTTCCGCTATCTGAACTATCTGTTCGAAATTCACGATCGCGAGTCACGAAATTTTTCTAACGCGATGTGCGCTCAAAAGGTGCAGCTTGATCGAACAGCGGACCATGTGAGGCTACTAACGTGTCTTTATGACGAGTCACAAAAGGAACTAAACAGAGAGAGGTCCGCCGGGAAAGCAAAAATGGAGGTTCTGGAGGCAGAGTTGGCTTTGGAAAAGAAGAAAAATCTCCTTCTCCGCGAAGAGATGTTAGCTCGAGATGAGGAGTTTGCTAGGGCGACGTTGAAGGAGGAGTTGTGGAAAAAGAAGGTCTTGGAAGCCTTCACTTCTGGATTCGCAGCCCGTTTCAAGGGTGACTCTTCTAATCCCTCCCAAGTTGCCGATTGTGTCTCTACCGTAATGGATGAGGTTAGCAAAAGTAGGGATGGTTCATCTGCCCCGGAGGGGAAAAAAGGCTGATGATAATGGTGGTGTGTGACTTTTACCTTCAAGGGTTGTCTCGAGTGCTGCAACGGATTTCTGGATCCCCCCTTTTATTGCTATTCCCATTGCTATCTGTTTTCTTTTATTCTTCCATGAAAATCATTTGACATTATTCCTTCTGTAATAATGTTGACGCTATGTGACCTTTATCGCGTCGTTTGATTCATTGTGATGTTACCATTATTCGTTCTTCGTTATCCTCTTTGTATTGTCGTGCCGTTTGGTGAGGGTAGCACTGCTTTTTAGGTTAGTGAATGCCGTAGTCCCCCATTTAATGTGATTTGAAAAGTAATGATGAAGAAGGACACGTGTCCTTTCACGGAGAGGCATTTGAAGTAGTCGTCTTCTAGGGGGACGCGAATGCTGAAGCATTTTATCATTGTTTTAAAACTTATACCTTCTCGCGCGTGCCTTACTCTTTGTCACGCTGCTTCGCCATGTGTCAGTTGTTAATTAGTCGTGCCCTTTTAGGGTTATATATAATGTTTTCCCTATCTCCTCATTCTTTTTTAATCTCCTTTCTTGTACGTTGTTGCCTTCTGGAAAAATAACCCGTGTCACTCCTACTTTTCTGGTCTCGGACTCCTGGTGCTTTCTTTTTCTAAGGTACACACCCCTTTCTTTTCTCTTCCTTTCTCCTCTGTTAGTCATGGCTAAAACTCGTTCTAAAAAATCTGCCGAGGAGGAGGATCCTCAAAGGTCTGTCGGGGAGGAAAAAATTGATAGTACACCCACTTCTCTTTATACACTGTCCTTAATTCGTCGCAAGCTGGCTGAGTCTAATGCTCGATTCCCCAAAGATTATCCTGTGCGTGTTGCTTCTGAATCACTTCGCCTGAACAGTGTTTTACCCGATAATAGTAGAATGTTGTATGCTAAGTTATTTGATTATGGGTTTTGTCTTCCCCTTGACCCGCTTGTGAAATTGTTGTTGGCTGATTTTGACTTGGCTCCGGCTCAGTTGAGCCATAACGCGATTTGCGTTGTTAGCGCCTTTGCCGCATTGTGCCGTTTCAAAAGGATTAAATCTCCCACTTTGGAATTGCTTCATGATATTTTCCAGCTGTACTCTCGTAAGGGGGTGATATCAATATCCCCCCGTTATGAAGATAGCTCACTAAAGCCCTTTACTTGGAAACTCATGGGCATCGAATCTTCAATTCCTGGCTGGAAGGAGGGGTTTTTTATCGTTGACCTACCTGAGCCTTTATGGAGGGCCGATTTTAATGAGGAAATTAAGGATGGGGCTTGGGGTAACCGAAAACCCCTTTCTGACCCAGAAGACGGCTGGTTGAAGACGCTGCTTCAGCTAGACTTCAGCGTTGATGCCCGTAAAGTGGCTAACGGGTTGGATATGGAGAAGTGCAAAAAGGGTGAGCGTTTGGCCTTTCCCTTTTACGTTGCAGGGAAGTACTAACACTAACATTTTGTAACTGTGCAGTGCCTCCACCCGGTTGGGAGCCTGAGTATTTCCGAAGGAAGAGGAAACGAGAGCAAAAGAAAAAGGCGGAAGCCGAAGCTAGAGCTGCTGCAGCCACTGCCGCTGCCGAAGGGGAGGCTACTGCTACCGCCCCGGACACTACCCAAGTGCCGCCTCATCAAACTCGCGCTGCAAAGAAGAAAAGGGCTAGGAAAACACGTGCTACGCCTCTCGTTTCTTCTCAGGCTGCCGCATTTTCGGAGGCGACAGCTGCCACAATCCCCTCTAGAATTCCTCTAGTTTCTTTGGATACTCAAGTATTTATTTTCCTTCCCCTACTATTTTCTTTCTTTTCGCGCAGTTTCCTTATTACGCTCTGTGTTATTTAGGAAACCGTTGCTGTTTCTGCTCATTCGTCCTCCCAGGGTGACATGTCTATCGCGGAATCCCTCCGAGAGCGTCAGAAGAAGGCTCGCTATGAGCTTCAAAATAGTCCCTCGTCGTCTACTGCTAATCCTCTTCTGACAGTCCTTAGGGGCGGGGGTGCACCTGTCGATCAGTCGCAAGGTGCTAGCTTTGGCGGTGATCCTCCCGTTTTAATTGATTCCCCGATCTATTCTTCTTCTGCTGTGGCAGGCTTTAACCCTAGTGCCCTTAATCTTGGAACGCTTGGTGGGGATGGATCCTTTGCCCCTAACGCGAGGGGTTCTAACAGTCGACCTCCTTCTCCTACTACTTTGTATTTTGTTCCGATGTCTCCTCCTACTGCCGCGAGAGGTAGCCCTGCTCCCAACTTGATGGCTGACGCTTCTTCGTATGTTCCTCCCCTCCTTGCTACTCACCAGATTGACCTGCGCTCTTTCAGAGATAATGTTCTGCAGTTCCCCGCGGATGCTCATCCTGACGCTATCCTCGCGTCTACCTCTTTTCTACCGGCCGAGATGATGTTTCTTCAGAGAGAAAGGGATGCCTTTGTGGCTAAGAGCCAGCAGGAGCGCATAAACTTTCTTCGCTCCCAAGTGTTTTCTTCGCTCTGCCATCTCCATTACATGGATGAGGAAAACGCCAGAGAGACGGCGAACAAGAAGGGAGAGATAAATAGGCTACTGTCTGAGCGTCAGAGCTATTTGGACGCCCTTACTATTGCCAAACAAGAATCAGAGACTGCCAAACAGGAGGCCACAACTGCTAAGCAGGAGGCAGCGACTGTTAAGCAAGAGGTGGAAGTTGTCAGGCTTGCTTTGGAGGAGGAAAAACAGAAGGGTGTTGCTCTAAACGAATGTCTTTCTCAAGAAGAGACCGAGTTACGTCAGGAGAGACAGAGGAATGCTGAGCTATCTGCCGAGCTTACTCTTTCTGCTGAGAAGAGCCGTTGGTATCTGAAGGAAGGTGGAGCAATCATGTCGGACGCTTTTATGTATAACTATGGGGTAGAGAACCTTCGTGTTGAAGTTCTTGCTGACTACTTTGATAAGAGGGTCCCAGCCGTCACCGATGAGGGCTTCTATTGCTGGAAATCCGCTCAGCAAGGAGGAGGCAATGCACCAACCGCTCCTTAGGCATCATGCTTTATGCATTTTTTGATTGTTGTGGCCGATGTGCCCTCCTTTATTTTTTAATATTGACAATATCACTTTTTTTCTTGATTAAGCCGCCGCTTTTGAATGGAATTTCTTTATCTACTTCGTTTCATAACACTGCTTGTGCAATTGTTCACCCATGGCGTTTGCCGCTGTGTTTCTATTTTGGAGATATGTCCGTCCTGCGCTTGTGACTCTCCATACAGGTTCCTCAGCTACATTTTTTATGGCCCTATCATTGTGTCTTCTGGTAGTATTTTCGAGGATGAATCAGTGTTACTTCTGCCCGTGTTGCACTCAAATTCACGCCACCCTTTGTTGTTAGGGGGAACTCTCTAGCCTTGCTAGGCCTGCCGCGACGGTGTTGCTGTGATATGGATACCTCTCCAGCTCTTACTTCACTGGGTATCAACCACTCGGTTACTAGCTGGGGTATCTTTCCTTTCCATGTGTCAAAGATTGGCTTGGGGCGTGCCTCGTCTTAGTGAGCCATCTGATCAGGACCGGTCATCACAAGGATAGGATTTTCACTCCCAGGCATTGAAACCTCGCGTCTCTGGAGCGTGCCTCGTCTTAATGGGTCGTCTATGTGAGCACAGTTGCCACAAGGATAGGATTTTCACTTCCAGGATGGAGTTGGTCTCTCCTCGGGGCGTGCCTTATCTTAATGGGCCGTCTATGTAAGCACGGTTGCCACAAGGATAGGATTTTCACTCCCAAGGATGTCGGGGCGTGCCTCGTCTTAATGGGCCGTCTGTGTGAGCACGGTTGCCACAAGGATAGGATTTTCACTCCCGGGGGCGTTGGGGGCGTGCCTCGTCTTAATGGGCTGTCTATGTGAGCACGGTTGCCATAAGGATAGGATTTTCACTCCCGACGCTATGCTATGCCAGGGCGTACCTCGTCTTAGTGAGTTGTCTAATCAGGACCATCCATCACAAGGATAGGATTTTCACTCCTGGCATTCTTCATTTGCCTGCATATTTTTAGCCACAAAGTACACAAAGAGTGCTTATGATTCTTTTGTTAGAATAATATTCATATTACCGGATAGGAGGGACTAGTTTCTGGCATGGTATAGCTTTAGCCGAGCTATATTCCAAGAGTTTTGTAGGGGCATTCCATCGAGCGTTTCCAAATGGTAGGCTCCCCTACCTACATCGCGGGTGACACGATATGGCCCGTCCCAGTTTGGGCTAAGTTTTCCCATGCGTTGTCCTGCTGCTGGTTTGTCTCTGAGCACTAGATCCCCTACCTTAAGCAATCGTTCTCTCACCTGCCTATTGTGGTATTGTGCCATTTTCCTTTTGTAATGCAGGGTTTTTAGGAGAGTCTCCTCGTGTGCTTCTGGCAGCGCGTCAAGGTTAGCGCGTAACCTTTCTTCATTGGCTTCTTCCTTGAAATGAGCCACCCGAAGGCTTATGGTGCCAATTTCTACCGATGTGACGGCTTCTATTCCAAAGGCTAACGTGAATGGGGTTTCTCCTGTGATGGCTTTGACGGTCATACGGTAGGCCCACAATACGTATGGTAGTTCGTCTGGCCACTTCTTTTTGGAACCTTCTAGGTTTCTTTTGATGCCGCTAAGAACACTGCGGTTGGTCACTTCGGCCTGGCCATTAGTTTGAGGGTGTGCTACAGAAGAGAACCTTTGTTCGATCTGAAACTCTGCGCACTGATTTCTAAAGAATTGGCTCGTAAACTGTGTTCCGTTGTCACTAACCAGTATGTGCGGTACCCCGAATCGCATAATGACTTGGTGCTTAAAGAAATGCCAGATTTTCTCGGTGGTGATGGTGGTTAACTCTTCGGCTTCTGCCCATTTTGTGAAATAGTCTACCGCCACGACTATAAATTTTAATTGAGATCTGGCTTTTGGAAACGGGCCCAAGATGTCGATGCCCCATTTAGTAAACAGGCATGGAGCGACTATCTCTGAAATCTGCACAGCCAGTTTTCGAGGGATCTTAGCATATTCTTGACATTTCTGGCAGGTTTTTACGAAGTTATGGCAATCTCTCCGAATAGTGGGCCAGTAGAACCCTGACCGAAAGACTTGGGATGCCAGAGTGTCGCTGGCGACGTGCATGCCACATATCCCTTCATGAATTTCTCGCAATACGTGAAGGCCTTCTTGCTCCGTTATGCACTTAGCGGCTGGATGGGAGAAGCATCTTCGTATCAACTCTCCGTTGTAGTACATGCATCGCGCCGCCCGTTTCAGGATTTTCCTCCTTTCCACTTTCTCCTCCGGTAGCTTATCATGTTTCAGATATTCTATCACTGGGATTCTCCAGTCGCTTTCTATCTCCTCCACACAAAGCGATGTTTGCTCTTCCATGAAAGAGGGTGTGGATAGTTCTCCGCAGTGCACATCATTGGGTATGGGGGCTTCTAAATTGGCTACCATCTTGGCGAGGCTATCAGCCTCCTCGTTATTTTCCCTGGGAATATGTTCAAAGGTGACCTGGGTGCCTTTTTCCTGCATTTCCGACAGCTCATGCTTTACTTTGGCCAAGTATTGGATCATGATGGGTTCTCTGGCTTAGCAGTTCCCCAGAACCTGATCCATTATTAGTTTAGAATCCCCGCGTATCTTTAAACGTAGGCCGCGTTCCGGTTCCGAGGCATGCGCAGCTTCAACAGAGAAGTTGTTTCCTATTCTGAGTCCTGCTAGTAATGCTTCGTATTCAGCCACATTGTTGGACAACGGTTGCAGGATTCTGATGGCATATCGTATCTCCATGCCGTTTGGTCCAACTAGGAAGACGCCTGCGCCTGCTAACTCTTGATTTTTCGCTCCATCCACGTGAATAACCCATGAGTCTGCGTACATTTCCTGGGACGGGAGGTATAAATCTTATGATTCTTCTTCCGATAGGTCTATCAACGCGTCTTTTGTGAATGTGCATTCCGCTATGAAGTCTGCTAACGCTTGGGCTTTAATAGCTGGTCTAGCTTTGTACTGTAGCCCATATTGCTCGAGTTCGATTGCCCAAATTAACATTCTCCCCGAGGACTCTGGCTTTCTAAAGATTTTTTTCAAAGGCTGATCGGTGAGTACGGTGACGGGGTGGGCTTGGAAGTATCGGTCCATTTTTCGTGTTGCCTGTATTAGGGCAAGCGCTATCTTCTCGATGCGGGCGTATCGTAGCTCTGCGTCTTTCAATATGTGACTGACGAAAAATACAGGACGGTGTATATGCCCTTCGCTTCGTACGAGGATGGCACTGACTACCTCGTTAGCTACGCCCAGGTATAGATATAGCTCATCGCCGGATTCAGGCCTTGTTAGCACTAGATCGGATGAGCGATAAGCTTTTAGCCCTGCGAATGCTTTCTCACATTCCTCCGTCCATCTGAAAGGGGCCTTGTTTCGAATGACTTTGAAGAAGGGTAAGCATCTCTCACCCTGCTTAGAGATGAATCATCCCAACGCAATGATGCGCCCGGTGAGCTTCTGTATTTCTTTGACAGTCCGAGGGGGTATCATATCCTGGATGGCCTTTATCTTCGAAGGGTTAGGCTGGATACCCTTCCGGCTAACCACGTAGCCCAAGAATTTACCCGTTTGGAACGTGAACATGCATTTCCATGGATTCATCTTCATTTTGTATTCTTCCATCACACTGAAGACTTCTTCCAAGTCAGTTAAGTGGTCTTTAAAACTTCGACTTTTGACTAGGATGTCGTCCACGTATGCCTCCACATTTCTCCCAATTTGCTTTTCGAAAACTTTATTTGCCATGCGCTGGAACGTTGCCCGGTATTTTTTAGCCCAAACGGCATTGCAGTGTAGCAGTAAGTAGCCCTCGGGGTGATGAAGGCGGTTTTCTCTTCATCTTCTATGGCCATGGGAATTTGGTGATACCCGGAGTTAGCGTCCAGGGAGCTTAGGTAGGCATATCCAGCGGTTTGGTCGACCAACTGATCGATTCGAGGAAGAGGATAGCAATCTTTGGGGCAGGCGCTGTTCAGGTCAGTGAAATCGATGCATATGCGCCAATCCCCGTTAGGCTTAGGAACTAACACAGGGTTAGCTAGCCAGGTCGGGTATTGGACTTCTCGGATGAATCCCACATCCGTGAGCTTAAATAACTCTTTCTCGATGGCTGCTATCTTTTCTGGTGAGAGGACGCGCCGCTTTTGCTGAATTGGCTTGGCGTCAGGGCTAACGTTTAACCGGTGTTCCGCAACCTCTCGCGAAATTCTGGGCATGTCCGCCGGTTTCCACGCGAATTCTCCTTTGCATTTTCTTAGCAGTTGGGTTAATTGCACATTCTCTTCAGGGCTTAGTTTCTCACTGACCAAGAGATTTGCTTCGCTGTCCTCGCCGATAGGTATTGACATCATCTTATCCAGTGGCTGAGTGCGCTTTTCTTCTTTATCATCGAAGGGATCGTCCGTCACGTATACGTAGCGGTCACAACTCCTTTGAGTCATAAGCAGGTAACATTCAGCAGCTAACTTCTAATCTCCTTTGATCGAGACCACGCCGTCCCATGAGGGGTATTTCATCCGCAGATATTTTTGGGATATCGCTGCCCCAAAACGATTGAGAAACGGCCGCCCTAGTATGGCATTATAAGGCAGAGTCAGGTCTACGACCAGAAATAATAGTTCTTCAGAGCGTTTGGATGTGTCTTCTCGGAAGTATACTGACAATGACGTGATTCCCGCTACCAGGATCGGTACCCCATCGATCCCAACAATTGGTCTTTTGCAAGGCGCTAGCTCACCGTCAGGGCGCTTCATCAGGTTGTATGCTTCTAGAGAAAATAAATTCACCGCGCTCCCATTATCGACAAGGGTTCTTCTTACTCCGTGACTGCCGATAACGGGTGTTACTACCAATGCGTCGTTATGGGAAAACAATGCCTTTTTCATCTTCTTCTGAGAAGGACAATACCATTCTATCTAAAGCGCTTATTGCCTCCATTTTTACCTGTGCGCTCTCTCGTTTGCGCTTTTCCCCAGGACCGGTCGTTTGTTGTATAGCTTCCTCGAAGTAAGGTGTTCCTCCTGCGATGATATTAATCATAGGCATCTAATCGCTATGAACAATGAGAGCCTCTCTATTTTGTCCGAGGGGAATTGCGTTAGCCCCTGTGGCATGAGAAGACATTTGCCTATGGTCAGTTATCACTTCAGTTGGATTGTTCCTGGCCCCTTCTCTGGCCTTGGTGGCGAATTCTCTGAGGTAGCCTTCTTCAACTAATCGTTCTATGGCCAGTTTTAGCTCTCTGCACATATCTGTCGAGTGTCCTTTGACCTTGTGGAACTTGCAGTATGCGTTCTCTCTTCCTCCTATGATTACTCCTGGTTTCACGGGAGCGGGGTAACGGATGGGCACATAGCTGCTGAACTATCGCTAGGATTTCCGCCCTTAGGAGTATGAGGGAAGGAAGGTCAGGGTCATATATCCGGCCCTTTGGCGGATCTGCTTGTTTCCGAGTGGGGGACCCTCCAAGTCTCCCTTTCGAAAAATTGCCTCTCTGCCGATTAGAGGCCTTGGCGGTGTGCTCTTTCCGTTGGCTATAATCATCATTGGGTCGTGTGTCAGGGACGTTGCTATGTGGGACGTTAGGGGCCAACTATGGGTCTGTTGATATGTCCCGCATCCGTTCTCTATTTTCCTCCTCTTTCATTCTCGCATAATTATGCGCTTTCAGTCTTAACGCATCCAGAGTCAATGGTGGGTCCACCGTTAACGTATCCCTTAATTTCCCATAACGACAGTTACGTTTTAGGGCCTCTACTGCAAAATCAATGGTGACCCCTGGCGTCAGGGATATTTCGAGATCAAGTCGACCTAAAAACTCATTCAATGATTCCTGCGATTTGCGATGAATATCGAATAGCGCAGCAGCTGACTTCCTGATAGGGAGTGTCGTGCTAAATCGACTCCTGAACTTATTTTCCAACTGAGGGAAGTTATCAATAGATCCGGCTGGGAGTCCCTCGAACCAGAGACGTGCCACTCCCGACAGCGTCATGACGAAGATTTGGCATAGCGCTGCATCACTACGGGTTTGGAATTGCACAAAGTCTTTCACCTTATTAAGGTGAGAGATGGGGTCTTTCGTGCCATCATATGATTCTGCAGGGAGTTTCACATGCCGATGGACCCTGTGATGCCTCACGCGATAGTTGAACGGGTGACCTACGTTGCCATCAGGGACTCTGCGAGGTCGATGTGGGAGTGGATTTTCAACATCGTATCTGGGGTTCTGAGGGTCATATTCATGATGCCACTTAGGAGATCGACTGCGGCTTCTTGGAGTTCGGGTTCGTCGCCCCCCTGCTACTGGATCTTTCACTGTATCTAGGGGATGGTTCTCTGAACATCTCACCTCGGCTATCATCCCAGTGTTCTCTATATTCATCACGTCGGTGACCTTCTTCAGGGATAGGGATTTCTCCCCTGTATTGCCCAAAAAATTCAACAGGTCCGCGCGCAAGCGGTAGGACATTCGTGGGGGTCCATGGCAAGGGTAGGGAAAACGGAAGCCCTCTAGATTGCCGAGGCGACAACGGTCGTTCGTTGACAATAGACGGAGTGAAAACCATCTGGGATGACACACCGGGTCCCGAGGCATGGGGCGTAAATCTAGCGGCCACCTCTGTCAACTGATCCAATTGGGCTCGAAGAGCCGCTATTGAGTTTGCGAGAGGGTTGTCTGCTTCGCCTATCGCGGATCCCCTCGCTTGGGGGGTATAATAGCTAGGTCCCGCTATGTGGGAAAAAGGGGAACAAATCTGGAATACAGCTGCTTCTGTCATTTGTCCAGAGGGAGGATCTGATCCTCCTATAGTGATTTCTTATACTGTGGTAGAAATATCGGAGGTAGCAAAAGCAAAAAGTCATCGGCGGGTGTTGTACGGGATGCTGGAGGATTGGGACAGCGCGGGATCTGACTCTGAAGCCATAATCCTTCTAGCTTCGGGAATAATGGAGCTTGGTTATTAAGGATGCTCACTTAATAGAACCAAAGCTCTCAATGAAAGCACCAATTTGATAAGAATTTGTCTACTGCCGAAGGGTAAAAGGGGGAAGGGCTTCTTCAGTTCAGGATCCGCGGTGGTCCGTTGTACCTGTAAGATGCCGGAGGGGTCTCTGGTGGAAACACTCTGATGCTTAAGTTAGTACTTGTGGTCAAATTGGCAGAGCTTGGGCCAATAAAAATACCGCTTACCTTCCTCCTTCATGGTGGAGGTATTTATAGATGAAATGAGCATTTCTGCGCAAGTGGGATTATTGGGGGGCAACCGTTCCCGTCAGAGGGTCAGGGTTTGCCCGTGTTATGATATGTGGTCATGGCGGTAGGTGTGGGGGTAGTTGTTACCCAGGCAAGGTAACGGTTAGTGCGTTCCTCCCAACGCGTGGTGTTCAATCTAGTGAGATAGCTCCTCTGGTCATCTAGAAGTTCCGTGTGGGGGCCTTCTATGTGACGTCAACCCTCCGAGTGTCAGTCTCCTAGGTGGAGAAGACTGCCTCGACCCTACCGCAGCGGTAGGAATAGTGATCATTTTCTTTCCATACGAGGTAAGAGGCGAAAATGCCCTTGCCGTTAGGTGGATTGTTATCAGTATGCTTCTTCCAAATTAATGGTAATTAAACATAAACAAAGTAGGAATATAGCCAAACATAGTGAGATTTGTGGTGTAAGTTTAGGGAGCTTCGATCATGGATAGAAGGTCTTGGCTGAGTTAGGCAGCTAGATGTACTAAAGATTCAAAAACTTTCCTAGCTGTCAACAATTTATGTTCTTTTATTTTACTTTGTTGTTTGTAAGGGAATTCCATCCAATAGATTTTAGTAGATTATAGTATTCCAACATAATCCCTTCCTATAGCTCCTAACTCCTTCTTTGTGATTTATTTAGGTGTTTTAGTCTGGATGACAATTCCGTTGAGGTAGTCAATGGTTATCTCCATGATGGCATTGCTCAGCTGGGGATGAGGATGAAGCATTTGAGGCAGTTGATGTAATTGAAGCATCATGGATCACCTGATATTTTCCAAAGCCATTCTTTGTTTATGTTGTTTATGTTTAAATTGACAGCAATTCCAGATTTGAACAAATTCGGTTTGTTTATATTTAGGTTTCACAATTCCAGTTTCTGTTTGTAGGAATTTATGTGTAAATTGACTACAATTGTAGAATTCTTTCATTTTAAACTACTGGACAACTATTATCTGAGAAACAGAGTTCACAGCAAAATAGTTGTAGACTGTTATCAGCCTTAAAGTGGTATTCAGGCAAGCGGGTTGTCTTGCCAGCTGTCTTGGCCTAGAAAGATGCGATACAGTCCTTTTTATTTTCATTTTGTCTAGGCCGAGCCAATGGCTTGGCCAAGAATTTTGACTACTCCCTCCGTCAATTTTTAATTGACATTTTTAGGGAAAAACTGATGTCGCAAGAAAACTGATGCCTTCGTTCATTGTGTCGTTGTCGTCCGTGTTGTTATGCCTTTGCCCCTCTAACGACTCGTCGTTTGGAGCAGAAACTACTTGTGACTATGGGACGGAGGGAAATGAAATTTAAATGAAATAAAAGACGCGGATATCTAAAATTTCACCCCTGTTTTCTGAACCAGAGCCACCAGACCCTCACACCCTCCTTCTCCCAAGTCTCATTCTCTCTCACTTCTGTTTCGAAAACTCCTACCACAATTTACAATAAATGAATTCAATTTATTTCAGTGATACATAGATGGACAGTTGTTTCCCGTTCGACGACTCAGCTAACATGCTTGTACCCGACTCTGTATTCATCGATGATGCAGAAAATGGCATAATCGATGAAATTGTTGAAGACACGTATGAGAAAGAGGAAAGAGAAAGCTTTATTGAGGACTTGGGTGGGCAAGAAGAGAGCTCGCGGTTGACGGTCAGAGAGGAAGAATCAATTGATGGCCAGTCTGTGGCCGAGGATATGGTGGTCAGTGAGGTGAGGATAGTAAAACCCAAATTTAATTTTGATCTAAATGAAACCCCCTGTGTGGAAATTTCCCCCCTCTTACTCCTCCTGTTAATGAAAGTAGAATGTTTGATTTAAATAAAGATCCCGATAGGGGTGATGATGAAGGAAGTCGAAGAAACGGATGTCCATGAAGACAGGGATTTTGATTTGAACAAATTTCCAACAATCGGTCGGTGGGAGTTACCAGATTGTGTTGATCAGAAGGACTTCATACTCATGCTTTGTATCCTTTTACCAGATTTCCATTAGATTGAGTGTTTATGTAGATGTTGGATTTGCGCAGATGTGTAGTAGGTTTTGTGTAATTAGGTTTATCGGCTACCCTGTATATTATGGATTTTGGTTTAGGGAAGTTTGGAATGCGTGATTAGTTTTGTAATGATGGATAATGTAAATATTTCAATCGTACCTCAATACCTGCATATCATAATGCAAATCTTATTATTATTGATTTCTCAAGCATCGTTACATTAATAAAAGTTGAACGTCCCTCATTGATTTTGTTTATTGCTCTGTGGAGATGTAGGTAAGTTGATAAAGGGTTTGCTGGTATGGTTAATTGGTGAAGTGTGTGTGTTTTTTTAGTGTGTTTCTGTTCAGACCCTGAGCGACAAAGAAACAGAACCAGTCCCCGTTATTGAGTGTTGATGCGGTTGTTATTCCATAGGTGTGTTGAATCGGTGTTCTTGGGTCAAAAGGTCTATGTAATGCTGACTGGATTCCATCTTTATCAAACAGAGGTGGTTGACTGAGCAATTCTAGGTGGACACGTCTCCCGATTTTAATTTTTCGAAGAGTTTTTTGCTTCCCAATACACCACAGAGAATCAATTCTCCCCCTACCATAATCGTCACTAAGTAAACGTCGTAACGTTCTACAAATAGTTGGGAATTCAAAGTTATTTATACCCATTTAATTTTTCTTTTCCGGTACAACTGTTTATGTCATTTCTCATTATCCTTCATCCTCTGCTCTGCATATTCCCTTTTGTTTAGGCTGTTACATTTTTTGTCTCAGGTAAACAACAATGAATCGTGAAGACAAAAGAACACTATTAGAAGCAGTGGCCGTCATCAACAGAACCCTCCAACGTGACATTGGGTTGTTGGACCGCAATGTGCTCCAGGCGGACAACGATGTTGAGCGACTTGAGGGCATGATTGAGGATCTCAAACATCACAAGGATGCTCTCTTTGCGGATGACTACATGGCGTTCGAGACTGTGAGCGCAATGTCTGACTGCATTATGCCTCTCTCTTGTTGCTACACAACTGGAGCAGAAGGCCTCTACACTACGGATGGCGCGAGAAGCTGTGAACGAGGCCGTGACTGAGGTCAATAGGTTTGCCAATGTCATGCCTGGGATTCCCACTAATGAGTAGATTGGGTTGTGCTATGGTTGTAGCAGGTTGGGACTATGTCTCCCCCCTGCCCTTTAGGAATTTATGTCTTGTTTGCACTTTATTTCTATGTCTTCGTCTTATGATAGTACTCCTTTTCAAGGTAGTTCTATGTTTGCCCGAATGGAGTTTTAGTGAAAAAGGTTGACTGATTCATGGCTTGGGTTTATTCTTTGTTCCGTATATTGTGTTATTCAATGTGTTAAATCATCAAATTGTCTAGGCCGAGCTAGTGGCCTAGACAAATGCGATACAATCATTTCATGTCATTACTTCATTTGTAATTCAATGAAATTATATTTTGTCAAATACAGAGTACTCCCAAAACCCACTTCATTTTTAATTTAAAAGATGAGCAATGTATAACAAAACACTACGACACAGATCAACCAAACTCCATAAATCCTCATGCCAACATAAATCCAGAAACAACACATGAAAAATTGACAGAGTTGTTGGGCTAAAATGTCCATTACTCGGGGACAGAGAGAGTAACTAAATTGTTAAAATTAATCTCTTCTAACTTAATCTTCATCTTCGCAGGGACAACTAAAAGGAAAAATATTGGACAGGGACTGAAATTCAAAATTTAAGCGGATAAAAAATAATTTTTGGATTTAATTTCAAATTCAAATGAATTGAGGAGTTAGTGTGATGTTTATCGCAATGATGATCGTCACTCAAATGTAATAATATTTCCTGATGCCTAAATGCACAAATAAAATGTGTAAAGGGCAAGACAGGGTCGAACCACATAGATTGAAGGATAAAAAGCTCACTAAAATATGTATGACAATGGATAAATGCAACCAAATGGAGTAGTAACTTAAAAGGGGGGGGGGGGGTTGGTCGATTGACCTAAAAGATCAATCATAGAGTTGGTTGCTAACAAAACAATTAATTAAAAGCACAAATCAAGGGCATGAAAGTAAAAAATAATCAAGGGCATGAAAGTAAAGAGTAATCAAGGGCAAGATAATAAAGAAAGACTGTAAATAAAGATATTAATCCAGATGAGAAGGGATCTTAACAAGGGGTGCTCTTAGGTTGCATTTCGGGTTAGTTAATCATCGGCTCAGGGATATTCTATTCTCGTGCCATAGACATGCTATAGGGACCAAGTTTCCACTTAAACCCCTTACTTACCTTCTTAAGATAAGCTACCCCCCGTTGCCACATATGAGGTAGCCTTGACGTTTTGCCGTCCCCCTAGGCACGAATACGGGAAGCAATACTCAAAATGCCCATAAAGCAGAGGTAAGACATGTCTAGGGCGCGACCTCTCAGCTTGTCAGACTCGCGATAACACCCTAGTCGACTGCTTTCCCTAGATTTATGAAATTACACTGTAGCAACTTCTCCGCTCTAGGTGTCTACTTCTCTTAACAACCTCATGTCAGTTAATACCATTAGGATGACAGTAATCATCTAGGACTAGTTATTAGCTGGCTAGAATATTATCTTGCCCTAGATGAGTTAACAAGAAATTGGCAAACAAGCAAATACAACAATAAGAATATATTAAACACATTTAGGCCTCTTAACTACTCCTTGCAACCCTCGAAACACCCTTTGCTAAGAAGATGAGCTTAGCCGCTCATGCTAATAAGTAATAAAAACAAATCTAATAAATAACATAAAAGTAAAGAGACAAGAAAGGAAGTGAAAGCTTAATAAATACCGGCTGGAGCTTAAAAGCTCCGATTTGAAGAAGAGTTAATGGTAGCGGCTGCTCCAACAAAAAGGAGGAATAAATTCCTAGAAAAGAAACCTAAGAGGCGGCTGCCTAAAACTAAAAATTGAGATGATCCCCTAAAACCCTAAAACTAAAGGTTTATATAGTGTCCAGCCCACAAGAGGACAAAATCCAGCTAAGGGACTACAAAATGACAAAATCCAGCTAAGGGGAGAGAGTGACAACACATGGAGCGTGCTCCTTGGTCCAAAAGGGAATATTCTCAAAATGTGCCAGGAGGAATCTGCATGGAATCCCGTGCGGATCTTTTAGGTATCTTTCACTTTGGTCGGGATTTTGTAGACGCACGGTGGCTAGGGCATGATGACAAAATCAGCATCTAGGGCATGATGATATGATCAGCAGCTAGGGAAAATTCTGGGAATATTATGAAAATATTCTGGAGACCAGCAAGGAGGACACGTGGAAGCACAACAACGAAGCTTTGACCAGGAAATATCGCCCAGGGCTTGATGAAAATATCTTGGGCTCAACAGCTAAATTGATGTCTTGGCCTTGCTGCTTTGAGATCCACGGAATTCCATCCAAAACCGTCTGTTTTCGTTCATTTCTTCCTTTTGGCACTGATCTGCAATAAAGATGGGAATAGAGGCAAATCAGCAGTATCATGCCCAAGAAAATGCTAAAAATAAGGAGAAAAACATGCCCAAGAAACACACTATCAAACGACTTCCCATTACTTCCACTTTTACCACTCACCTCTCTTAAAAAATCCACTCAACCGACCTTACCCAGCACGACCCATGCATCAAAAATCAAACCCATCTCCCATGGCCAGCCACTCAAGCGACCCTTATGCCACGTCGCTGTCTGCGACCGCACTAGTGTCTATTGGGACATCAGAACAAGGACGCTGCAAAAAAATGATTGATGCAGTCATCAGGGAAATAGATGCTGAACAGGCGGAAAGCCTGAATAAGGCTAAGGTTCCAGGAAATGAAAACTCTAGGTCAAAGGAGAGCGTGAAGGGGAAAGACAGGGCCATTGTGTTGAGTGACACAGACGCGGATGACGGTCCAAATACGAAAGTGAAGAGACCACTACCAGTAGTGGATCACAGAACAAAGAGGAGGACCAAAAGAAAAGCAGAAGGGCTTTTCGGTGGCAATATAGCCATTGATTCTTCAGTCTCGGCAAGCCCATGCCCAAGCCCGCCAAGGTACCCCCACGAGTGAATAAATCCTCTGGGGTCAAGCAGGTTGCTCTCAAGAAAGGGGTGAGGCCAAACCGTAGGAACTTTGTGACGGAGGAAGAGATTGAGGAGGCAGCAGGGGCGGTCGATCAAGGCAAGAAAGGGAAAAGCTCAAAATCCTCCACCAAATCACAAGGAAAGTAGCCAATAAAGCAGAAAGAGGTCGAGCTAGAAGCTAACATAGAAGATTTGACTGAGCCAGTAGAGAATTCAGTATTGGCCAAGCCCGCAGGAACTCCTCCAATGAAGAAATCCTCTGGGGTAAAGCAGGTTGCTATCAAGAAAGTGGTGAGGCCAAACCCTAGGAAACTTGTGATGCAGGAAGAGATTGAGGAGGCAGCAAGGGTGGTCGATCAAGGGAAGAAAGGGCAAAGCTCAAAAGCCTCCACCAAATCACAAGGAAAGCGGCTAGTGAAGCAGAAAGAGGTCGAGCCTGAAGCTGACATAGAAGATTTGACTGACGATGCAGAGGATTCAGTATTGGCCAAGACCACGACCAAGCCCGCCAAGGTACCCCCACTTGAATATTTGAAAGGTTGGTTAAGGTTTGATACATTAGACCTCAAAGCCAAACTACTGAAAAAGCATAGTTCTAATATCACTCAATATGCAACGTTTGATTTTGCTTCTCTAGACCCCTTAGGAGTTGGTGACAGAATTAAAACTTATATGCAAGATATTGGTTGGCAATGCCTACTGCTGATTATGGATGCTGCTTATTCTGAGCTTTGTTTAGAATTCCATACTACTTTTTAGTTCGATCATAAGAGTCTGTCACTTAGGGGGGTAAATATACTCAATTTTGATGCGGATGAATTGCTATCCCCTGATCATTTGAATGCATTGTCTGATTATCCCAATGATTAGGATAAAACAGTCGCATATCAAGAGTTGACTAGAGACCCTAGGGTTGTCTTTGACAAACACTCCAAGGCACACCAAATTAGAGACCCAACCCTTAGGATGATCTATAGAGCACTGGCCTTTAACCTTTCTGGGAAAATGACTGTGTCTGGGAATATATCCAAAATTGAGTTATTCTTGTTGTGGTGCATGGTGCATAAAAGGAGGGTCAACCAAGTATATTGGCTAGCTAGGCAACTGCATCCTAGTGATGAGGGGGCTAAGATGATTTTGGGATCTTTAATAACCAAGATAGTTGATACGATCCTAGTTGCCTAGGATGCGTTGATTGTTTGATTTAGTTCGAAGGATTGGATTTCAATGCGGAATGGATAGTTCTCACTAGAGGAGTGTCGACAAGAGTCCACCAGCCTACGCTGAATACCTAGATGAGGTTTTCACAAGAGTCCACTTGTGAGGGGTTGAATCGAGTACACGATTCGTCGCAACTTCAATTTTACTTGCTCAAGCCTGGCTTGCGAAATCGAGAAAGACACAAGGTTCGAGCCCACGAACAAACAAGAGAAAATACTCTTTCTAAGATAAAGTCTCAATATCAATTTGATTGGGTAAAAATTGAGTCACTAACAATAGTTAAGGCGGCTCCTTTAAATAGGAGAAACCTAAATCCTTACTTAGAAATCCTAATTCTAATAAACTCCTAATTAAATAATTACTTAAACTAATTATAGAATATATCCAACTATTTTAAGTAATAAATAAAAGGAGTAATGTAAAATAAAAGGTCTTGAAATTCCCTTGCTTGGCACAACAACTGGAATTCCATTTCTTGGACACCAAAAGCTGAAATTGTCCAAAAGCTAGAAATCGAGGGCTTGATCACTTCGGGATGCGACGTGATCACGTCGCAAATGAAGCGGAGAAGTCTGTCTTTGGCGTAAGCACATTGAGAGGAGACGTGATTACATCGCGTCAGGATGGCTGGATCAAGAAGGCTACTGATCTTGCGTAATCACGCTACGGGACGACATGATCACGTCGTCACCTGGCTCCCACTTGCGCATGCTTTTGTTTTCAGTGTGATCACGCCGAGGCTGAGCGTGATCACGTCCAGGACTGTCTTGGATCGCAACATTCCCTTCTTCTTCGAAAAGATTCGCCCTCGAATCTTGTTCAACGCAATCTGCCCAAGAAGGACCAGTAAGTCCACACTCAATGCATATTCGCCATCTCCTATGCTTCCTTGGTCTGCATATGTTGCGCTTCATAGGTAAGACACCTGATGCGCTAGGGTATGCATGAGAATTCGCATCATTCCTTCCCCTGTGGAAAGAATTCGTCCATGAATCCAAACCTGCAGTACAATACCTTAAGATAGTATCACTTAAAGGTACGATCGAAGGATAGAAATTACCCGTGACATGTTGAATGTCGATATGTGTTGTGATAGGGTAGGTAGACCCATCTCTCTCCCTCAAGACTACTTTGTTTCGCTGGGTAGGCAACCATTCCTGGTGTAAGAACATCGTATCCGAATTGACCACCTTGAATAACAACCTGGAGTTCCTATGGTAACTCTTACCCGTCTGAGGAATACCCAAGCGATCCATGTGAACCCTTACTTGTTCAAGTGGTATCTTTGCCATCACTGAATCCTTGTCAATTCCTAAACTTGCATAGTAACTTAAAGACAAAGGGTTTAGCGGCACCACAAGTATAAATCCATAACCGAATGAGTTGTAAGCAAATAAAAGCGAAAATTCATTAACAAATTCAAACTTACAAACCAATGAATACTGCATGGCTCCAAGAGCTCATTCTTCCTTTACATCCCTCGTTGGCTGCCACAAGAAGGGAGATACACAATATTGTGATCTCGGCACTCTACGTTTCCTCCGCGATTGCTTCCCTAAGTCGCTAAAGGACTTTTTTTGGCGTTTGCTCACAAAACTCACGGGTAAACCACACAAGTACAAAATATCTTTGAGACATATGTTAGGAACATTAATCGTACCAAAATAGTGTAGTAACTCCTCACAATTAGCTCTAGGTACAACTATCTCATCACTTGGCCTAGACAAAATATCAAATCATTTGCGTTTTCGCAAGTACTCCTCAAAGGCGTATGACTTAGCCTTCGCCCTTTGCATATGACCATCACCAATAAAATTATTTTCAGAATTATGCAAATCAATGATGTCCACATACTTACACGAATCAGACCTAAGGAAAGAAAGGTGTAATTTACCTTCTCGACTAGAGTTAGCCAAACTAGTCACCATGGATGCGCAAGTCTCCTTTCATTCTTTTGGCTCCAATGAGTTATGCTTTCTTACTGCCAAGAATTCTTTCTTTCCCTACATATGAGAACAAGCAAAACTAGAATAGAAAATGAATGGTTTAGTGTTAGTAAAGTCTAGGCGCCATGGCCAAAAATCAAACGGTTTTTGGTGGCTTGCGCCGAAACAGTTTTTACACACACATAATGTGTTCCTCACTTTCTTCTCTCTGGCGTAAATACTCATCTCTCCTTTTTCATAAACGCCACTCTCTGCATGCTCTCTATTTTCATGCAAGTGTTTTCCTCTCGCATGCTCTCTATTTTCATGCGTGCTATTTTTCTCACCATCTCTTTTCCCATCCTCACTCTTTTCATGGGGGCTGTTTTGAATTCTATTTCCCTCTTTCCTTTTGACACTCAATTCCTCTCTTTCTTTTTCTTTTTCAAGGTTGGAGTGTGACTCAATGAATCATCTTTGGTCCTCATTGTTCGCCTCAATTTTTGGTTGCATATTTAGTGTCTCAAGCGCATGAGGTCTCTCGTCAATCAAAACTTCTCCATTGTCCGAATCACTACTGTCTTTAATCTCCTCACACTTAGGCTCCTCTGATTTCGAATTATCTTTGCTAGCTAACTCACCATTCTCCTTCAAGATCCGCTTGTTAGGGCATGCGGATGCTATGTGTCCTTGTCCGTTACACTTGTAACAAACAATATTACTCGTTGGTGCTTTAGGAGGTGTTGAAGAAGAAGGACCACTATGAACCGATTTCCCTTGAGGTGCTTGTGAATCATTTGCATGCTTAGTGCCTTTATTATTAGGTAGCACCTTTGGAACCGGATTCACACCTTTGTCCTCTTTCTCCCAATTCGACTTTTGTCGCGCCGTTGACTTAGTAGGTATGACACTAGGATAAGGAGACCTCATCTTCCCTTGCTCCTCTATGTTGATAGCCTTATTTAACATATCCCCTAAGGAGTAGCAATCAATGAACTTCAATTGGTTGGTTATCTCTCGGTTGAGGCCATTCAAGAACCTCACCATCGTCACCTCTTCGGTCTCCTTGACTTGTGCTCTCTCCAAAGCGATCTCCAAGTCACTTAAGTACCCTACAACACTCTTATTTCCTTGATTCAAGGTCTGTAACCTTTGAAGAAGGTGTCGGTGAAAGTGAGTGGGTACACATCGACATCTCATAAGTATATTCATATCCTCCCAAGTGTTGATAGGATTGACGTAACCTCTGCTCCTAGCGGCATTAAAATCATTGCACCATTGGATAGCATATCCGTGGAACCCGGATGAGGCTAACTTCACTTTCTCCCTTTCCAAATATTTATATCTTTGGAAGATAGATTGGACCTTTTACTCCCAAGCCAAGTAAATATCCAGATTTTCCAACCCTTCAAATGGCTGAATTTTCATTCTCATACTCCCTAGGTTTGTGCGAACTCGGTCCTCAAACCTAGGCTACCTCTTATCATAGCACTCCCGCTTCTCATAGGCTTCTTCACATTCAATCTCTTCATACCCATATGTATGAGGCGCTCGTCGCTCGAATCTGCGCCTAGGGTTCGCACAACGCACTAAGGGTGCACCATCTGGTGGCTCCTCGGCCTTTCCCTTTAATTTAACCTTTCCCACTCCTACCCATTTTTCCATCTCTCCTGTCCTTTGTTCCATCTCATCAAGCTTTTCACTAAGTTTTCTTAGGACCTCCATCATCTCTCGATTTCTAACGCTCCCTGGTGAATTGCCCGACATTCTTCCTAAAACCACAACACTAAAAGAAACCAAGCGTAAAGTTGCCTTAAGAACTAGCACTCCCTCACGTGTTTACTCTCGTGTTTAACTCTCTATTAATCTCACAAATTCACTCACTTTGTCTTTATAAACCACTGCGTTGTCCTTGGACCACAACCAATAATAAGTTTTGATGCTCAACAAGTGGTTAGTTGCAAGAACAATCAACTAGAAAATTATTGGGCTGGAATAGAAGATAGTTTCAAGAATCAAAAATAGCACAAATTAACTTGAACAACTCAAATAATTCGCAAAGCGCGCGAACGATAGGTGTGTGCGATTTAAGGTTGCAATTTGCAAATTCAATATCTTTCAATTCTGACCACAAAATCCAATGATTCTTTTTGCAATAACATCACAATACTCTATAGTATTTTGTATTTTTTTCGTTTTGTTTGGATTTTTTTTTCATTTTTTCACTCTTTTCTTCTCTTTTTTTTTTTTTTTTTTACTCTAAGAACGAATAACAATTAAATAAAAGACTCTTTTTGGTATTTTGTGACTCTTTTGTGGACAGAAACAAGCTAAACACACAAATCTCACAACGATTTGTTTAACAAGACACACAATTAACTAACACAAGCACACAAGAAGATTGGTTATAGAACGAATAGAAAAAGTAACCAATCTCAACAAGGGAAAACTGAAAATAAAAGATAGATAGATACCAAACCTTAAACGCCTTAAGCTCCGCTACCAACTGATACGATCCTAGTTGCCTAGGATGCGTTAATTGTTTGATCTAGTTCGAAGGATTGGATTTCAATGCGGAATGGATACTTCTCACTAGAGAAGGAGCGTCGACAAGAGTCCACCAGCCTACGCTGAATACCTAGATGAGTTTTTCACAAGAGTCCACTTGTGAGAGGGGTTGAATCGAGTCCACAAACTCATGCAGTAGATCATCCTCAGCTACCAGGACTAACTCATGCAGCAACATCTCTCATCAAAATGAAGTCCAAGTGTTAAAGAACTCCCTCCAAGATAACCACAAGCTTCTCGAATCCCAGAATGAGGACATCAATAAGCTCGCTGAGGTCTATTTGGCTGTGAACAAGTGCTTGTAGAAGCTCAATGACAAGATCACAAGTATTGACTTATCGGTCGATGACATCATAAAGCAACTGGAAAATGAATCAGAGTCTACCTCATCAGAATCAGCATCAGAATCAGCCCCCTGCTAAGTCAAGCTAAAGCACTTAGGTTGTTTCTTTTTTATATTGCACACTACTTTCTTTCTCTTTTTTTTCTTCCTTTTTCCTTCTCCAACATACAATGAGGACCTGATTATGCTCTAAATTTTATGGTTCAATGCTTGGGGTCTTGGTTAGAGGATAATAATAGGATATGGAGTTATGGAATGAAGTGCATGAGGATTTCCTGTGATAACTCTGATGTTTGCGAAAATGGATGCTTTCTGATTAAAAAATTTGTGTGTTTTGCGTTGTGAGAGTCTGTATGCTTGGGGGAAAGCATGTATTAAGTGTGGGGGGATTTGATCACATGCTAATTTCCAGTAGATTTACCATACTTTTGCAGGATGTGAGTTAGAGGGGAAGTGGGGAATTTATTGGCTTGGGGAGATGGAAAACGGAGACTCAGCTTGGCTAGGTCATAGGCTAGGCCTAGCATGAGTACCAAGATGGAGATCGACTTGGCCTAGGAGACTTGAGCACGAGAGCTGGCAGTGGATGTTGGTGGATCAGGACAACAACTGGGCGGTTGAGAAAATTAAGGGACTTTGAAGGAACTTCTTCTGGAGCTTATCACTTCCAATCAATTATCTTATCGAACAAACCATTTTGTAGGGATTTTGTTTATAGTTTATCCACTTACTTGAAGTCTAGTTTTTGCATTAGAGATAAGGCGGTAGATCGGTCTCTAGATCTCACTCTCTACACTCCATCTCTTCTCTGGTTACAAACAATTGCTCTGTGATTTCCAGTTTTGGATCTTACAGTTTTCTTTTATTATTGAATGCAAATAAAACCATTTTTCACTATCATTATGTGTATGTCCAGCTAAACAGTCATTCTTGGTAAGGGCTTCTGAGTTAAAGTGTTATCCAAAAACCATTAAGCTGTTTATTTAGCTCACAGTTGACACTCTTGTTTTTCTATAGCAAGCCCGTGGCCTAGCTCATTTATAGGAGCATTAAATGGCCAAATCGTCAACAGGGTTTGGGGAAGTGTTATCCAAAATCCATCAAATTCGCAACAATGGTTTCTAATTTGTAATCCATTAAGTACACATAAAATCTATACATAAATTGTAAAACCCAGTGAAACATCACAACCTCCATCCATGGCATACACAAACCAATCTGCCTAAAAGAGTAATTATATACCCGTGGGAAACTGACCAAATCCGATATGGATTACAACATTACAGCCTTAGATCTAAGCTACACAATGATAATGCCACTATCTAGCAATATCACAGAAAAAGGGAAAAAAACCTCCCAGTTAGTAGTGGTCTGGAAGAAGGATCCGCATGATCGCAATGAACATCGTCTCGTAATCAGGATCATCAAAGTGGGACATACCTTCTATTGGGAAATTATTGAGATCGAAATCTCGTCCCTCCTTCAAATTTGGTGGCAGCTGGGTCTCCTCAGCAGAAGGCTTGTTTAGATCAAAATCCAATGGAAATTTTCCTGTATTGATTGCTGCTGCACTTTCTTTCACTTTTTCGGTTGAAATTTTCCCCTCTCCAACTGTCTTCATTGCCACAACACCCAAATCACACAAAAACTCATTGACATCCATGGAATCATCAAACTCCACAAAACCGTCGGATTGAGCATCCTCCAAGTAGTCAACTGTCTCTATTGCCACCACACCCAAATCACACAAAAACTCCTCGACATCCATGGAATCACCAAACTCCACAAAACTGTTAGATTGTGCATCCTCCCAGTAGTCGACGCTCTCCATATTTCGACGATGGTAAAGTCTCAAACCCTAGAGGGATTTTCACAGATTTTGGAAATAGAAGAAATTGGAGTAGGAGACCTAGTTTGTAAATGAGAAACAAAAAAAGGTAATTATCATTTTGAAACTTGAAGAAATTGATTTCCCAGCCTGTCGATTTTCAATTTCCCACCCATAATCGATGCCTATGGCGAGGAGGAGAGGCGCGAAGGAAAGGAGAAGGGCGTGGAGGGGCAAGGTTGTCAACTCACTCCTGAAATAGTCAAAAAAATAAGGGGCGACAATTAATTCTCCGGGTTTTTGAAAGGGTAGAACGACATATAAATATGATAGGATGGAGTATAATATATGTAGTTTTAACCAAGTTGATAAAAATATCATAATAATAAAACATGATCTGAAAGACGAACCACTAAATGCATATAAATAAATAGAAGCACAATACACCACTTTTTTTGTACAAGAAATTTTCTAGATATGCACACATCATATCTTCAATCCAAATGGTGCCCATCCAATTTCAGTTTGCTATTTTACTCTTGGAAAGAATATTTATGTGTAACACTTAAGTATTTATAACTTTTTTTCATAATTTTTTTTCCCTAATGGGAGTCACGTCCTTTTTCTTTATGAGTGACATCTTTTCATTTGTGTGAAAGAGTCACGTTGAATTGAACCTTCTCAAATAACTATCACCCTTATTCTCCACTGAGTCTCTTCCTTTTAAAGCTCGTTGTGATCTCCATCCTTTATTGGCTGAATTAATCTCTATGAAAAAAGGGAATATAATAAAATAATAATCAGTAATTAGAAAATACAAGATAGAAAAAGAATATTAAATCAGTTGTATTAAACTAATAATCAATAGTTAAGCCGCTAATGTGACGATAACATAAAGGCCCATATACGCACGGGCAAATCAATAGTCCAAGTCACACACTTATATAATCCATTTTTCTCGTAGAAAAATTCACTTCAACTATTAATATCAAATAAATAAACAACTCTTAGGTTGAAGGGAAATATCCAAATACATGTCTTATTCTTTAATTTCTTTTTAATAATCCATATTTGTAGCAATGAAATACTATTCTTCCTCCCCCAATCCACAATAATTTATTACAAATATCTATGATCCATATTCTTTAATATTCAATTGAAATTCTTGGAGATTTATACATTTGCCGAAAAAGAATTTATCGATTCTCTTCCAATTGGTTAGGTCGTAGGTGCGATAATTTACTTCACGGGACCTAGGGGGTTGGTTTATAGGTACAACCTTTGTGACCTCATGGTATACCCACAGATTGGCCAGTTCAAATTCATCTTAGAACCACGATGATTCAATAAGACTTTGGTGATCTTCTCTATCTAATGAATGGGGAGTCCGTTTTGAAATCATCGCTTAGAGTTCGCTCAAAGTAATATAGTCACCTTACCCCCTCACGTCAATCCCACGAGCCTCTTATCCATTCTCATTTGATCACAACATCAGGGAGCAAGTCGAAATAGAAAAAACTCACATTTAGTTTAGGGATAATTAGGCTCGAATTGATGAATTTATTACGATAGGCGTCAAGTGGAAGTGCAGTGATGTATGAAGTTGAGGCATCCTAACAGACCGATGATTTTCCAATGAAGTTACATCTTTCATTAATGGAAGTCTATAGGATCAAACCCATAGGACTTAAGGAATGATGGAAGGAAATAAAAAAAAAGAAATAACAAAAGATGAGGGAAAAAATAATAAAAAATGAAATAAATAAAAATGAAGTAGAAGAGTCCAAATTCCAAATGAATAAATTGACGTTTAGGAAATCGGTCTGATTCTATCTTTGTTCGTTTCGTTTGAAGAAAGGGAGGAGTCAAAAGAGGACTCATAAGGATACCTCACGTGGTGCCATAATCAGTTCGACATACAACAATGTGTTGAACTACATGGGGGGTCCTATCAACTTGTTCTGACCTAGGATAATAAGCTCATGAATTTGGTCTTACTTCACCAAAATACTTTCGTCGACCAATTTAACTCATATGCGGCTCCCTTTTGTTTTTTGATGTGAAGGAGTGTCAAACCAAAATACCCAACAAGCATTATCTCTCCGTAAAAAAGAAGTGATCTAGCTGCACCTTCTAGTACGACTACCTTGTTATGACTTCACTCCAGTCACTAGCCCTGCCTTCAGCATCCCCCTCCTTACGGTTAAGGTAACGACTTCAGGCATGGCCAGCTCCCATAGTGTGATAGACGGTACATGATGAATATAGATCTTGTTTACTGTGGGAAAAGAAAATATAATACGTGGTTGTTAGAGAGTTAGAGTGCAAATATACCTGTATAGGCTTTATTGAAGTAATTGGTCATCATACTTTATCATACTTTATTATTTATAGGAGAAGGCTCATTATAAAAAATATAAGTTTGATTAGGTTTCAATTACTTTATGTTTCCCATTTTTTTAAAGGTTGTAGAATCCTAATTTGATGTCTCGAAATTATATATATTTCCCAAAAATTACAAGCAGTGAACGAAAAAAGAAAGTAAATAGCTAAGCTAAGTGGAATGTTGAAAGAATAACAAATTAATTGATATGAATTTAGCATTTAATCAATTGATACATTGTAATGCTTCAATTGCTGCAAGAATATATTGTTGGGATTACTTCCAAGTTGGAAAAGAAATCAAGCTAGGATAAGAAAGAATAAACGACAACGAGACAAAAGATTTATATGGTTTGGTCTAGACGCACTCCACAAGCCGCACAAATATTATTGCTCTCAATGATGATTTTACAATTACAAGAGAATAGGGGAAAAGACTAGTCTATGTTGTTGAGTTGTAATACCACGCAAATTATGAATTCTAATTAACTAAGACTATAAGTTCTACTCCTACTCCTATTAGGAGTTCTACTTAGCTAATCAGACTCCACATACTCAACATATATATGATACACAAAATCATTTATGTATAATATAATAATAAACTATAAAGTATATATATTTTCTACATTTGATCTTTGTTCAGACAACTATTTTTTGATGTTTGGATGCCACCTCTTTTTCTTGCCACTTTTCCTCAAGAATCTTGAGTCCCAAAGGAACTGAGGGTCCTCTATTAATAAGATATGTTGTTGTGCTAACTGCATCTGCCTAAAATATCTTTGGCAATCCTGCATGTATCCTCATACTCTTGGCTCTCTCATTCAAAGTCCTATTCATTCGCTCTACAACTCCATTCTGTTGCAGTGTCTCGGGAATGGTCTTTATCATTCTAATTCTGTGATCTACACAATAGGCTTTGAACTTGTCACTGTTGTATTCACCCCCATTATTTGATTTCAAGCTCTTAATTTTCAACCATGTCTGGTTTTCAACTTCTGCCTTCCATTTCTTAAAGGTTTCAAACACTTCAGATTTATTTTTCAGAAAATAAACCCATACTTTTCTAGTGGAATCATCAATGAAGGTGACATAATAGCGTGATCCTCCCAAAAAGTCAACTATAGTTGGTCCGTACATATCTGTATGAACTAGCTCTAACTTTCCAGACTTGGGTGCATTCCCTGATTTTGCAAAAGTAACTCATTTCTGCTTCCCAAACACACATGGTTTATAGAATCCAACTTCCACATTCTTCAATTCTGGTATCTTACCCTTAGAAGCTAGTACATCACCAGTAACTGCATTAACCTCGTCACATGACTGTTCCATAGAATAAAGAGTTCCCACCTTATCACCACGAGTAACAACCATATTCCCCTTCACAACCTTCCATTGTCTGTCTCCAAAGATAACACGATACCCTTCCTCATCCAACTAACCCACAGAGAGAAACATCCTCTTGAGTTCAGGAATGCACCTTACATCTTTTAACAACCAGATTGTTCCAAAGGAGGTTCTAATATTGATGTCTCCTATACTTGTAACGTCCAAAGTCTCGTCATCAGCAAGACGAACTTTACCAAAAATTTCAGTTTTGAAATTTAACATTGAATCCTTGGTTATTGGGATTACTTCCGATTTGGAAACAAAATCAAGCTAGAATAAGAAAGAATAAACGACAACGAGACAAAGAATTTACGTGGTTCAGTCTAGCCGCACTTCACAAGCCGCACAAATATTATTGTTCTCAATGATGATTTTACAATTACAAAAGAAATTATTTATAGGGGAAGAGACTAGCCTATGTTGCCGAGTTTTAATACCACGCAAATTAGGAATTCTAATTAACTAAGACTATAAGTTCTACTCCTACTCCTATTAGGAGTTCTACTTAGCTAATCATACTCCACATACTTAACATATATATGATACACAAAATTATTTATGTATAATATATTAATAAACTATAAAGTATATATATTTTCTACATTTGATCTTTGTTCAGACAACTGCTTTTTGATGTTTGGATGCCAACCGAATTCTCTTCTTGGAATAAATAAAGGATATTGTAGTAGGTCATAGCAAGCAACCAAACTAATGCTTAACTTGATGCCATATACCAGAATGCATATGAATCACAATATGCATCGACCCAAATGGCAACTACATCATTTACTCTTTGATCCAAGATAGGATTTTTCACTACACCAATATTCAGGTTTTCAAGTGAAGGATAATTGTTCAATTTGGGTTGTGCATAAGAATTTTCATTTAGAATACCCAGCATTACATCATTCAAATTATCATTCTATTCTCCAACTTATTCTCTGAATCATAAAAATACAACTAGAAAAAGGTTTTTCATTTTGTGAGGTAAGAGCAGGAAAATTATGATGAATTTGACTTTGATAAAGCTTGTCTAGATGTAGCAGATTATGATCTATTGTAACCTTTATTTCTCCATTGTGACTGATTTTTTTTAGCTCTATAATGAATGCACGGTTAAACCATTCTTAATCCATGTAAATTGGTGTGAAATGAATAATTAAAAACTGTTCCTAAAAGCACAACAAACATATATAGAAAAGGCATAGAATTGATTATTTTACTTTAGTTTTAAATTTCTATAATAGTTTTAAAAATATATGACTTGAAAAATTATTTTAAAAAGAGGACACTAATTTTTATTCTTACTAAGAGGTATTTGAGCTTCTAAAATACGTTATATATGATATGAACATGTTGTTTTCACGAATTTAAGACTAGTAAATAGAATAAGTTATTCAAAAATTTCTTCATTCTCATCAATAAAAAGTTCCACAAATTAAAAAGACCCTCGCTCGTTTGATCAAAAGAGAAAGAAACGCACGTGAAGTTGTAATTTAATTAATTAGTATATGTTAATGTATTATAATAATAATTAATAATAAAACGAAAAGAAATGAAAAAGAAAGACCCTCAGACCATCAGCAGCAGGGGAGCAAATGAGGGACTAATGAGGGACTTTTGGGTATAGCAGGGTACCAAAAGAGGACCAAATGTTGCGTAGCATGATCCCGGTACCAAATTTTAGTACCGAACTAAACTGAGAGTGGGACCCTCACTGTCAAAATTCGGAGAACCAATGGTAGGTGCAGCGTCACGCGTGGCGCGCTACCATTGGCCGCTGCATTATTTATCCCCCCCCCTCATTTTTTAAATGGGTTTTTTCATAATAAATACAGAAAATAATTTTATAAAAAATATACCATTATTTTTAATTTTTTGAGATCTATAAATTGAGACTAGGTTTGTATTATTTGGACACTAAAAAAAATCAGAGTTTTTTACACTTTTTTTCATTTTCTTCTTTTTTAAATGTTTTTTTTCATAATAATTACTCAAAATAATTTTAAAAAATATACCATTATTTTTATTTTTTGAGATCTATAAATAGAGCTTGTGTTTGTGTCATTTGGACACCAAAAAAAATCTGAGTCTTTTACAATCTTCAAGCTCTTTCATGGATCCTTCACAAAATTATAATTTGTTTCCAAATTACAACTTCCCTAACCAAGCTCAAAATCCAAATATGCGACCTCCGGACCCAAACATTCAATGCCTAAAAAATCCTCAGAATACGGGGATGCAGCCTAATTTTGGATCGCAGTATATGATGCCCTCAAATTTTGGCATGCAATACCCGTATAATCATCCTTATATGCCTTATGGCTATCAACCTGTTCCTGGAAACAGCTATGTTCCCGCTCCTGTGCGCTATCCAAATAGTGAACAAACTAATGAGCCAAACACACCCCGTTTCAGTAGTGGATCAAGTGATTTCCCAGAATTTTCCACACAAATATCTATGGGAAATGTTGATGGGGATACCCCTCTCAGTTTTCTTGCTCCAACCCAACAATCAGCCAAGAGACCAGGTTACGACACTTGGAGCACGGAAGAGAATAAATCTTTATTAACTGGTTATTTCCACGTTAGTAATGATAGTGAATTGGGGACGAATCAAAATGATGATACTTTCTGGGGAAAAATTGCAGACTATGTGAATGAAAACTTCCAAGGTGGAAAACAGAGGTCAGGGATACAGTGCAAAAGTCATTTTCGTACGATCAATAAAAAAATATGTAGTTTTATTGGTTATTACAGTAGAGCATGTAGAGTGAGGTGTAGTGGTTGGTCCGATGATGACTACATAGCCAAGGGTCTAGAGTTGTATCAAGAGTGCGAAGGTAATAGGTTTTCCTTGCTGGAAGAGTGAAAGTTGGTTCGCGACCAACCCAGATATATGCTAGGAGCAAATGAATATGCAAGTAGCGGATCGAAGAGAAAAAGTGGTGGCGATGACGTTGATTCCTCAGCTCCTTCCATTGTACGTCCAGAAGGTAGGGATGCAACAAAGAAGAAAGCTAGAGCTTCATCGAGCAAATCATCGACTTCTAGAAAATCAAAGGTTGCTATTGAGGAGGAGTTATCTAATTTAGCCCATGCTCGTGAAAACCTTGAACAATCCAGGGCTAGTACTGCATCAGCTATGTTGGAGTATGCACGTGTTAGGAAGATGGAGATGTTCTTGTCCTTGAAGACCAAAGAAGATCGTGATGCTGTAGATGAAAATATGTATAAGATGCTACTGAAGGAGTTGTTTGAGAACTAGTTTGTTATTGTATGTTTTATTTTCGAATTGTGTGTTTTATTTTCAAATTGTGTGTTTTATTCTCGAATTGTGTGTTATTTTGAATAATTTGTGGGTTGTGAAAGTGTATATTCATTTCAATATTTTCAAAATAATTTGTGTGTTTTGTATATCGACTTCGATCAGTCGGATAGTCCCGGGTCTAGCTCTTTGTTCAATGTCCAAACGCAAGTGTTGCCTCAATATGAAGTGCATGTCCAAGGCCGATCCGAATCATATATTCATACTAGAGTCGAGCTACGTGATAGAGCACAATATATTTAGTTGAAAAAGGATCTCGTCGAGCACATCTGGAATAAATTTGGAACAACCCTCGATTAGATTTTAAAAAATTATTTCTCAAGTTTACCAGTTTATTTTGTGTGTTTCTCAAGTTTACCAGTTTATTTTGTGTGTATTTTCTTGTTCATTTGCAATAATCTATATATGTTTGATTTACCGAGTGATAAATAATATCGTGTGTTACTCTTAAAAAATATTATATTATTTATTGTATTAAAAAAGTATAAATTTTTTGAAATCTGAAAAGAAATTATGAAATTTAATTAATTTATATTAAAAAATATTATTTATTATTTATTATATTATAAAAAATAATTATTATAGTAATTATAAATTTAATAAGAAAAAGAAATGAAAAATATAGTGAGGTATATGATTAAATGATGTGGAAATGAGAGAAAGTGAATAACACCCTGAAAAATACCCTACTATGAGAAGTGGGTGTTAAATGTTTTTTGGTTGAGTGTTAAGCTGATGTGCCAAGGAGAGAAAGTGAATAACCCTTTGGATGTTCTCATGACTCATGAGTTGCCTAGTCGGCCAAAGTTGTAAGACCAACAAGATTTCGTTATCCACTCACAAATACCGTCCTCTTCCAGTCTTCCTTCAAAAACAACTCTCTCAACTCTCCGAAATTGGGAAAAGAAAAGAAAACAAATGGCTTCTGCTTCATCTTTGCTGTTTCCACTAAGTAAGTTCTCCATCTCTCTGCAGTTCAATGCCATCACACTTATTAATCTCGATTTAAATGTTAATGTCTTCAACTTGCTTGCCATAGTGACCAGAGAATTTCTATGAAATTCTTGAACTATACTATTCCTAGACTTGAGTTCTATGTTAAAATGAAAGAAATTCATGTTGGGTATTTTCATTTGTAGTAATTCAGCTGTCTTTTCCCCTCCACAAAGAAAAATTATTAAACTTTCTCTCTTTCTAGGTTCTGCTCCTGGAAGAAGCTTCTCCGCCAGCCCACGTGGCAGCTCTAGTAATGACAAGGTCCATGGTCTTGTAATTGGAAGCTTGAGTTCGGACCATAAAATTAGTAGCACAATGGCAAAAGAATTCAAGGTTGACATGTGCTTGATGAAGAGGAGGGATGTGATTGGCCTGGTTTTTGGTGTTTCACTTCTCCTTGTGGACTCATTTGATGCCAATGGTGCTGGCTTGCCCCCAGAAGAAAAGCCAAGACTATGTGACGAAAAGTGCGAGAGAGAGCTTGAAAATGTATGGTGAGATTACATAGCAACCTTATCTTGCACATCTCCTTTTACCACACTTGAATTGGAGGTTTATTTGAGAACCATTTTTACTTAAAAGTAATCTTGTTGTGGAACACGACATTTTCTTTATCGGATCGTTATGCTATAGGTAATCGAGTATGCAGCTGATAATCGGTTCGACTTAGCACCAATCACTTGTTCGTGTTGACAATGTTGCTACTGATAATGGCTATAATTTTGTTTATTGAAGATACCGATGGTAACGACTGAGTCCGGGTTGCAGTACAGAGATATCAAAGTTGGGGCAGGACCTAGCCCTCCCGTTGGTTTTCAGGTGTGTACTCTTGTTACTATGAAGTATAAACTAATCCTGTGATGTAGTTAAGAACGCAGGGTACTGGCATTAATCTTGGACAGGCTATAAGAAATAGTTTAGTGTCTTCAATTTTAGGAATTAGCTGTTTCGAATTGATGGCCAGTCTACAGCATCCCTTGGGCCGAAATTAGTTTCGTAAACTTACGTACTTCTTGATTCATTTTGCCCTTATCTCATTTCAGTATCATTCATAATCCCAGGTGGCTGCCAATTATGTTGCCATGATTCCATCAGGACAAATATTTGATAGGTAAGAGATCAATTTCCCTTGTTTCGCTATGGTGTGTATCTGCAATAATCTGAATCCAACACGGAGTCCTCATCATATGTTTCTGTTCTAAACTTCTCTTCCATTTTTCAAGTTCATTGGAGAAGGGACAGCTTTACATATTCCGTGTTGGTTCTGGTCAGGTAAGCTCCATATGATACCTTATGAATTTTCTTAGTAGTAGTATCTTAGTCCATTTCTGTCACATAAATTTGTGAAGTTCCTCGTTTCGATGTGAATGTGTAAAGCACTACCTACATTATTCATGGATGGACCACTCTTTGCTCACCAACCTGACAATGCATAGTAGCACCAAACAATGCTAATATTTCTGAATGACCATACTTCGGCAAAAATTAACATGGATATTGGGATAGTAGTATCTAAAGAGCAACCATATACTTTCCACTGACAGAAATTTTTATGCTCCTTTGTGAATTTATTTCTGCACAGCTTCTGATTTTTAAATTTGAGTGACTAGAATAGGTGATCAAGGGGCTTGATGAAGGGATCTTGAGCATGAAAATTGGAGGAAAGCGCAGGCTCTACATTCCAGGACCGGTAAGTGTTAGTAGAATTGTTCTGAGTTTTCATTGGAGCTAGAGGAAATGGTAGATCAATGTTACCTTCTTAAAACCAGCAATACATGATGAGAATAGTTTCAGGAAAAAATCTTGGACTTCATAGCTTGAGATGCTCCAATTCATTATTTCTAAACATACATCTACCGGCATCAGCGTTTCTATAATATATATCAAGGTCGTTATCCTTCTAACTAGGTGTAAACCTAATCTACACTATTAAGGCTTGAATTTAGTTAGTCAAAACCCTAATTGGGCCTTTCATGACTGTCTTCCAAAGTACTTGCAGAATACGGTCCTGAGCTGGCCAAACAAGAAAGAAATTACGTATAATTCCTGGATATTTCATTGAAAAAATCTCCCTGGTTTTCTCTTTACCTCCAACTTTTCTGTGTTGCATGCTCGAACGACCATTTCAATCACCTTTGCTTAGATTAATTATTTGGTTGGTGAGGAAACAACAATGTCCTGAAAACTTAACACTGATATGGTTCATGGTTGTGAATACCAGTTGGCGTTCCCGAAAGGTTTGACGTCAGCTCCAGGAAGGCCGAGGGTGGCTCCGAATAGTCCTGTGGTTTTCGATGTCAGTTTGGAATACATACCGGGCCTTGAAGTGGACGAAGAGTAAAAGAGAAGAGTACCACCAGAGAATGTGAGTTGTTGCAGTGTATGTATGGTATGAATGATTGATTCATTTTTGTTTTGTATTCTTCTAAACCATAGCTGTACAGATTGAAAATATTCTTTCGAGTACATTCACTTGCAATTGTGTCCACAAAGTAGGAAGTTTGTGCATCTGTGTTGACTGGGATGCTCTTCCTCGTCGTTAAGTTGGCGGCTAGAGCTTTCAATTTTGAGAACCACTAAACAACATTTTATTTGTATGGAATTCTCAAATTTACCAATTTAAAAGAGCCGAAATTAAGCCTTCTGGTTTGTAAAATTTCCTCAATTTTTTTCCTCTCTTTTTAATATTTAAAATGAGATGTTATTACCGTTACACCGGCGAAAGCAGTGGTAGTTTTTAATCATAATCACACAAATTAAAATAATTATTGATTTCGATTACAAATATATTTCACTAATTATCTCTTTTCATCATATTAATTACTTCATTTTAAATTAACCAATATAAAATTAAACTGCTTTAAATTGATTGGGTTAAATTTTATAATTTATGTTAAGTATGAAAGTTATAATTAACAAACACTAATTAATTTTTTTGAAGATATGAATATGATATCTAATTATAAACAATTTTTTTTATAAAAATGGACAAGTATAAAAAATGTGAGGGAGTAGTTAATTTTTGCTCTTTTATGGACTTGAAAAGAGGGGGTGGGAGGAGACGGTGATCGGTTAGCGAGGTCAAATATACAGTTGCTACACAGTTTATACATTTGCTAGCTAGCTAGCTTATAATTAATTACTTAATACTCCCTTCCTCTAAAAATATTTGTCATATTTAACTTCGCACACTATTTAAAGAAGTTCAATAATTATTCTGCTCCAACTTTTACCACTATTGTTTCAAATAAAAGCCCCGTCAATTACACCCACTCAAATCTAATAAATGATATTTTAAAGTTAGGTACGAGAATTTAGGTAATGAATGATGAGAGTATTTTTAATATTAAATATTTATTTATTTATTTTATATTAAATGAATTGACCAATAAGTACTCTTCTCGTTGCTTTATATTGAATAAATTAATCATAAAATATCTAAAAAATTACAAAACGTCATCAAATTTTTTAACCTAATATGTCATTTAAAAGAATCCGGAAGGATTATTAGGAGATAAAATAAAAACAACAACAATAATTGAATGGTAATAATGCTGGAAAGTACTAAATTAAAAGTTTGATGGGACAAACATTTTGAAACCGACAAAAAAAACCAATAAATACATTTTGCGACAAAGGGAAGTTCTCTCCCTAATTTTAAAAAAAAAAAAAACCGAATAATCAAGAAAAGAAAACCCAATTAAAGTAAGTGGATTACCTATTTTGACAGTTTTTGCAAGAAAAATCAAGAATATTATATGAAAGTATATAGGAATTCTTTTGAAGAATCCCATTAACAACTTTTTCTTTTACCAACTGCGCGGGGGATATTCTCGTTAGAAAAAATTAAATTAGCGTTTGATTTACGAAATATTGGTCCGGTCCATGAGCCAATTAATGTAGCGGTTAAGTAGAGAAAAATTTATTCTCTTAATCCATTGAAGAAATCTTGAGCAGGAAGAAAACTAAATTCTCTAATAGTTAATTTTCTGGTACAAATTAAGAAAATCAATTATTCCATAGAGGGATGAGTAGGTAAACAAGTGAACGGTCAAGGAATAAAAGGTTGTGTTTGATATAAATCCATAAATATATATTACTCCTAGTCAAAAATAGTTTAAATAGAGAAATTATTTGATAAATTCGATATATATATATATAGTTTTACGTTCGTTTACTCATAGAAACACACGAGATCTATATTTGACTTATTTTTAAGAGATTAAAGATAGGTCCATACTTGTTGATTTATACAATGAGTGAGTACGAGGTACAAATGTAGAGCTACAAAAGAATACTATATATTATAATCAATAATAAACGGAGACAATTCCCAAAAGATGACACGTAGAAATCTTTATTATCAAAACAGGGTAGTTTTAAATTAAATTATCAAAATAGGGTAGTTTGTGCCATGTAGGATCCATATTACCATTACACTAATACATGTCATCAATTTCTTTTAAATTTACTTATTAATTAATTATTTTTCTTTTTCTTGTTCACTTCATCCTCTTCATCTCCTACCTCCATCTCCAATCTCCGCCCCATTCTCCTCCATCGCCCTTAACCACCGCGCCACCACCTCCAAGGTGCTCACTATCGATCAATCCTTTCATCTCGAATAACCACGGCAAGACTCAACAAGAATAGCACACAATTATGAGACTCAAAGAGGCAAAAGAAGGAACTGAAATGCAAACAAGACTCAGGAAATGCAAGTTACAGCTGCTGGAAATTAAAGAAGAAATTTGCAGTTGTGTTTCTTTTGTGTTTTTTCTTGTGTATCAACAAAAGAGACAATTTGTGTAAGTGAGTGATTGCAAGGCCATGGAAGAGAGGAAAATTAATGGCTGCTGATTTTAAATACAAAATACATGAATTTAGATGACAGGAGTGGATCAAACACAAGTTTTTCTTCAACCAGCTCAAGAACGCTCAAGAACACTTTGAATTTTCTTGGCTGGAAAATTCAAATTTGTTTCCGGAATGGAAAAACAAATATGAAATCAAATACTCTTGACTCTAAACACTTTGTAAGACTCAGCACAATAAAATTCAACCAAGCAAGAAGAAGAAAATTCGGTTAAAAAGGTAAAGAAATTTTGACAGCTTGATGAACACCAAGAACACCAAAAATCTGAAAAATTACAACTCTCAAATTTGGTGCTCAAATGGTTTAATTTCTCCACAAAAAACTCAGCAACTCAAGACAATCACTAACAACACAATAATAGAGGTTTTCAACCAGAAATTTTGACTCGATTTTGATAGGATGCAAAAGACCCAAAATCTAGCTTGTGTTTCCAGTAAAAAAAACCATTCCAAACCCTAGAATTAACGGTGGGGATTTGGATGGAAGAGCCGGCGTATGCTCGCCAGATTCGGGAATCGACACGGCGAAGGAGCTCCCCTGACGGCGGGTTGGGCGACGACGGTAGCATTGGTTAGTTAGTTAATTGGAGATCTCAAAAAAGAGGAGAGAAAGAGAGGGAGGGGAGCTGGTGTTGAGGAAAGAGTCGTGCGGAGGGTGCGTGAGCACCTTGGAGGAGGTGGCGCGGTGGTTGGGGGCGGTGGAGGAGCGAGAAAAAGAAAAATAATTAATTAATAAGTAAATTTAAAAGAAATTGATGACTTGCATTGTATTAGTGTAATGGTAATATTAATCCTACATGGCACAAACTACCCTATTTTAGTAATTAAGTTTAAAACTACCCTATTTTGAGAATAAAGATTTCTAAGTGGCATATTTTGGGAATTGTCTCTAATAAACGTCTAAACTGAAATACTCCCTCCGATAAATAATAACTGACGTTTCAGAATAGTAAGTAAAATTAAGCCAATAATTGATTTACCAATTCTGCCCCTTATTCACTCCCAAATTTAAGAACATGTCATTCTCTCTCTCTTTCGACACAACCCTGATCTCTATTACCACCAACCATCACCAAATCCATCTCCACCATAAACTAAAATCGACCTAAGAAAAAGATCAAATTTTTAGAAATGAAAATAAACAATGAATCAAAACATGAAGAAAAAAAACAGAATAAAGGGATCTAAACATGAGATAGAAGAGATGGGTCTTGACCCAGTTATTCCAAGAATGCCCTTTAATTTTTAATCTGGAACATGTCATTCTCTCTCTCTTGTTGCTCCTGTTCTTTCTAATTTTTAATTTAGTTTCACTATTATTATTTTTTTAAATAAAAGAGAGAAGATTTCTAGATCTGAGATGATTGTGTATGTTGATGACATGATTTCTAAATCTGAGACGATGAGATGTTGTTGTTGTGTATGTTGATGGAAACGGAGAGAGATTGAGATGATTCTAGATTTACCGTGTTGTGGCTCCAATGTGGTGGTGGGTGTGAATGGAAAAGAGGAAGATGGGATGAGGGTAGCCGTAAAGTTATCAAATAGATGGAATTTTTGCTTTGAAAAATGAGAACATCAACTAATTCGGGACAAGGATTCAGTAGGAAAGCGTCAAGTATTATTTGACAGAGGAAGTAAAAAAAAAAGGGAGTTTAAGCACCAAAACCTAGGGTTAAGTTTGGAATAAACTGAAAATTTATTATTTGAAAAAGATGACAACTGAAGACTTTAGAGTCAATGATGAGATCATTTGATGTGAAATTTAGCTGATCTAAGTGAACATATTGGAAATCAACAATATTATATGAATATATTGGAATTTAAATTTGATTTAAAAGTAAAATCAAAAGTTACATTCTATGTGGTGTAATTAATTCCATGAGATAAAGGCTCGTGAACATTTTGTTCGAGGTAAATGTTAAGTTTAATTTATCTAATGAAAAAAGAAGAATCTTAAATTAAGAAACGGGACAACAAATTGAGAATATAATTTGTGTGGTTCAGTTTAGGTTGAGTTCATCAAATTTGTACTTGTATTTATATTACACTAGCAAATTGGACCTCGTTGTGAGATTAAGGTAGCGTTTGGTTGGTGGAATCAGGAAGGAAAGTAACTCGGGAATCTGAGATTTCGAGCTTTATTGCGTTTGGTTGCGACAAGGAATCACTCTCCCCCGGAATCCAACTTTCCTTGACTGCTTTGACTTTCCCAAAAATGAGGGAAAGTGATTCCTTAACTAGGGGGTGAGGAGAGTGATTCCCCCTTACAGGGAAAGTAATTTTTTTGGTTAAATGACATATTTATCCAAAACTAATTATAAAAAATTAACCTAATAAAGCATCTTCTTCCTTCTCTATTTTCTAAAACTTCGCCAAATTATATTAATTACACAAAAAATATATTAATTACACAAAAATTATAATTAATTACATCAAAATTATAATAAATACATCAAAATTATATTAATTACATCAAAATTATAATAATCACATAAAAAATACATAGTAATGATGTAAATAATAATGTGTAGAAGAAAGTACGGTTAGAAACAGGAATAAATCATCCAAGAAATCCCTATCCTAAATTTGTCTATTGTTGCAATTATATATTTTTTGCATTGCTAGAACAATATGTGTCATACTTTGCTATAATTTTCAAAGACTCTAATACGAAGGTTGTCATTTGTCATGTTCTTTAACCTGCAAAAAACCATAGTCATAAAACAAACTCATTTGATATTTTAATTGTTGAAAGATAGATAATTAAATAGAGAGAAAGTCTAACGTGTTTAGAGGAAACTGTGTAACACAATATATATAGAAAAGAATAATTAGACACCTAACAAGATAACAAAAAATACCTAACAAAAGGATAAAATAGTCTTTCTTTTTTACTTTCCTTGAGGATTCCCAAATACAAAACAAACACAATAATGTTACTTTCCCAGAAATCTTAAATCTCAACCAAACACAAAAAATTGGCATTCCCCTCAATCACTTTCTCAGGTATCACTCTCCCGGGAGAGTGATTTCAAGGGGGAAAGTAGCATTCCGTGAACCAAACGCTACCTAAGTTTAGAATTTAAATAAAGATCACTCACAATCATGGTAGACTGCATATATAAAGATTATTAAAATGAGTAATTTTTTAGTTCAATTAAATTTATAAACATATAAAAAATATATAAAATTCTAAAAATATATGGTTGCAATTGATTTTTTTACAAATTTAGGAACAAATTAAGCATTTATGAGTTTGATTGCAAACCTCTTAAAAAATGACTATGAATTAATCAATTGGAAGTTTAATTGGAAAATTTTATAAAAAGGGAATACATTAATTAGTCAACAAATAATTTTTTTTAAATAATAATTTAATCAACAAGTAAAAGGATTAAAAGAATATCGTGAATAAATTAATTATTTTGGTTTCAAATGCAAATGTTTTTTTTGAACTATAGTAATACAGGAACTAAATTAATCATTTATAAGTTTGATTGGATTTTTTTTTACAAAAAGGGATTAAATTAAACGCCGTGTTAAGTTTGATTGGAAGTCTTTTATAAACAAGAAAATTAAATTAATAATTTATGGGTGTTAATTGGAAATATTTTATGAATACAGATATTAAACTAATTATATAAAAATTTCATTTGAAATATTTTACCAATTAATTAATAAATAAAAATTTTATTTTAAAAAGAAAAAGGAGGCGTGGAACCATTTTCTACGGTGCCAAGCAAAAGTCATTTCACTTTATGGATGACAATTCCGCCTTCGAATATTCATATCCGTCCAATACCTGCAATTGTGGGTGAGTATTACTCATACATTGCGGGTACGGGGTATGGATGTGGATATGTATAGTGTCTACCCGTTCCAATACCCGTACTAAATATATATATATAATATTTTAATATATAATTAATTCAATATATTAGGGGTGGGCAAAATTTCTGTTACCCAAAATTCCAATTTTCCGTTCCGAATTTTTTTTAAATTTCGGATCAAAAATTTCCGGTATCGAAAATTTTAGATTGGAAAGGTAATACTCGAAATGGGATCTAGTAAGAAAATTTTGGGTATTCAAAATTTCCTAAAATTTTCACCTAACCTTATCATTTCAAGTCCTTCCCTCAAATCATCACCACTCTCAATCCCTCACCCTCACCGCATCACCACCTCAATCACCATCTCCCGCTGTCCTCACCCTCACCATATCACCACCTCTCGGCCACCATCCACCGTCGCCAATCATCATCTCTCTCTCTTCAGCACCGCACCATCCTTTTCCCTCACCGTCGAATCACCATCACCGTAGCACCATCCCTCTTTCCTCACCGTTGAATTACCATCTCTCATTCTCAATTTCACCATCACCGATTCCCTCCCTCTCTTTCGGCAGCCACGTAAGCACAGGAGTTGCTATTTTTTTTATTAAATTGCATTTTCTTATGAATTATTATTTCTTTGTTGAATTATTATGGATTATCATGTTGGATTAGTGTATCATATTATTGTGTGGTATTATTATTAAATTAGATTGATTTTTTATACATTAATTTGATTGAAATTTGAAACTCAACCAAATTTGGGGGTATCCGCGGGTACAATTACTCTTCCTTTACCCGCTCTATATGGATGCGAGTGCGAATATGAATTATCCACAATTTTACAGGTGCGGATATGAATAGTGCTTACCCGCCTCATACCCACCCATTGCCATCCCTAATTATAATTAATGTAAGTCATTTTGGTTGGAACGGTTGAGGGGTGAGACTTTAAAACTCTAAGGTTAAAATTTGTTTATTTGAGAAAAAAAAACATTTATATTTTACAGGGTAAATTACCCACACAAAAAAATATCTTTAGCACCCAACTAGTTTAAATCTATGCAAATTAATTTAATATTTTCTCAAAATTCAATTAATCTGTACGGATTTAAACCATTGGAGTCTAGGTGGAAGATTTTAGTAAATTATTAAAAAAAAATTATAGCTAATTTAAGTTCTGTCCTGTAAATAAAATGCATAATTTTTTATTTATACACAATGTACACCTTTTTTAATTAAAATAATTCAAATTAAATCAAAAAACTCTAAGTCGGTAGGTAGGTGGATTTAGAGGATTTTGTTTTTCTTCAGAAAAAAAATTAAAAACACTGAAAGTATTATTTTAATATAAAAGGGTATACATTGCATGTAAACAAAGTTCATTTTTTCTTTTTAGCCTAGGTTTTTTTTTTGGAAGAAATCTCCATAGGGAATCAATCAATTCTCGTAAATTCTTAATCAGACATCCATAGGAATTGGTATAATTGTCAAAATCAAATTAAGAAAAAAGAGAAAAAGAAATAAACTGCATTAATTAATTATATTTTCATTAAGGTAATTTAATAGAAAGTTACAGAAAGGGAAATGGTACATTAAAGCTGTTTGGAAGTTTTTGTCGTACGTACATTGCATTTGAAGGACATATATTAATTGTGTAAGATGGGAAATGGCTTTCGCTCAGTGGCTAGTTAATCTCACTAACATCTACTCCCTCTGGTCCGAAATGTATGACTTTCTCGCATCCCAATATTTAGTAAGGAACGCATATCGAGGAAATCAGATGAGGCACTATTTGACCCCAAAAAATTCCGTACTTTTTTTCAAACGTACGTTAATCCTTAACGTACTTCTGAGAAAAAATTCGGGGCAAAATTGTCTCAAATAGTGACTGTTCCGGCCGTCTTAAGATACATTCCGAAACAGTAAAAATAAGTACTAAAACGTCATACATTTCGGACCAGAGGAAGTACTAACAATCAATTTTCCTCTCCTACCTCGAGAATGGTAGGCTAACCATCATAACAAGACACACGTACGTCTTCATTTAATTAAGCCAAATATAAGCAACAATTATTAAAGTCTATATTTTAATATTATAATTCGTAAAATAATTACATTTTGTGAGCAAATACATGAATATCTTCTCATAAATATTAGTAAGAGTTATTTTATATAGATCCATTTTTAGTATAAATAGTCAACACTTTTATTTCGAAATATATTGTTAACTAAATAATTTAAAAATTCTATATCTATTTTTTAATGTATACCTATGAGTCAGGAATTTAAAATTAATACACTTACATAGTAACTTATATATTACTCCCTTCGGATTATTTTACATTAATGATGTTTTAGCCTAAAAAAATTGGTTTCAAATAAATAACGTTTTGCAATTTTTTAAATACTTTATGATTAATTTATTCAATATAAAGGAGAAAAATGAGTGCTTATTGATTAGTGTATTTAATATAGAAGAGAGAGATGATTATTTAATATTAAAATACTCTCATCAATTATTATCTTAATTCTCGTGCTCGGTTTCAAAACGTTATTTATTGGAGTTCGAAGGGAGTAGTTTATAGAGAAAATGAACCAATATATATTAATCTTTTTGTGGGGGAAAAATTAATAACAAATAACTAATATGGACTATTTTTTTAACCAGTCCTGAATATGCCACTGCCAACATGGGGAGTTAATTTGGTGTTTATAGACGAAAGTGAGATTCTAACATGAATTTAAATCCTTACTAATGCTTTGCCGCCATCAAACAACGAATAAGCTACTTGCTCATTACTGTTAATTTTGTGTATTATTATATAATTTAGTTGTTGGTCATCAATTTAGAAATATTTGTTAATTTAACAGGTAATAACGTTAAAATACGTTGGTTATAGTACCTAAAAACCAATAATTTATCAAAGTTTTCACTTCTACCTCAATCATTTTATATATATATACTAGCAATTTGTACCCGACATTATGCGGATGAGTTTTGATCAAATTTTTTTACGAATACGAAACTAAACTAATTATATAAAGATATAATTAAAAAAAATTAATGAATACTCAAATTAAATTTATCATTTAGAGATATAATTGAAAAATTAAGTAATAAGTAATTGTTTAAAAAAGAAAAGAAAAGAAAAAAACTAAAAAGAGTTGACGTGAGCTAAAATTGGCACGGAACCAAAAGCTACCGTGACACTTTCACTACAGCTGTTCCATTCCGTTATATAAGTATGAAGAATATCTCTGTATTTATTTATTTATGTATAAAAGTGTTAATAATTTTTATTAAATTTTTAAATTTATTATTTAACCCTTAATGAAAGAGATATTTTTATCTAAGGCTAAAATAAATTTAACTTTTATTTAAACTCTTTTTTTTCCATATCGACGTTAACATGGATTTTTATTCACGAGGTCACTCTTAGTGGCGAAGCCTCCTTTGGGGGGCATGGCACCCAATTTGTTTTTTTTATTTTTTCCACAATATATTTTAAATTTTTATATTTTCTAAAAAAGTATCATATCCCTCAATTTTATGTTATTGCGTAATAACCTTTAAAATTTTAAGTATTTTTTTTATCAATAAACCTATATTTTTCCTCATAAACAAAGAAATATCCTATTTGGTCCATCACATTTTTTATTATTGTATAATGACCCTTAAAGTTTCAAAATTTTCTTATCAACTCACCATATTTCATCTCTCGAAAAATTGTACATACTGTTTGCCTCCCCTCCCCCAAAAATAATAAAAATAAATAAATAAAGGGTAATAGGTACCCATGTACTTTTGGTCAATGACAAAACACCCCCTAGACTTTTAATTTTTTTATTTCAGCCCTGAACTATTTTTTTGGGTGCAACCTACCACTTATGTTAGTTTTTTCATCAAGTCACTTATGGACACATGTACGTCATTATACAACCAATCTCTCCATTTCCCTTTTTTTTTCTTCCTAACTCTCAAAATGTCATTTCTTAACTCCTATTTCTCTTTATTATCTGTTTTTTTCTTCCACCTTTTAATTTTAAAATTTTCATTATTTTAGTGAGGAAGATGAATATTGTAATAAAATTAATAATATGAATGATATTCTTTTTTTTATTTTTTACATTATTGTATCAATTTTTACGTTATTTATTACCTATGGACGAGAAGGTGTAGTAAATCGTTAATAAACTTGACAAAAAAACAAACAGAAGGGGAAGATTGCACCCAAAAACTAGTTTAGGGGTGAAATCAAAATTAAAAATCCATAAGGTTTTACTATTGACCAATAGTATAAGGGAACCCTAAAATAAATCACCCTACCTTCGCTACCCGTCCATTTAGGCCTATAAGTTGAAGAATTTATATTAGCCAAAGAATGACAGCAGAAGAGGAAAGAATGTACAGTAGGCCAGCTTCAGCTCCAGGCACAAAACTAGAGCCGAAGCTGCCTAGAAATGCAGATCAGTAACTACCCCAAACTACAGAACAGAAACAACATACAAACAACACGGATCAACCCCACCTGTAGAGCCAAATAGAAGAGAGCTCCATCTGGTCCACCGAATATGGAAAGCTTGGATCCGTGCTGATAATCCAGTGCTGCCAGTGTCTGAAGACTGCATGATATGCACGCCGATGGCATGGAGTAGCCTGACGAAAGATGGACGCATTTCGTTGCAGCCATAACGTCCACATTACAGCAGCTAGAAGAGACTGCCACATTTCCAGCACAGGTGGTGCCCGAACGACCATAAGAGACGACCACAGACCCCACAAATCCTCAACTTTCCGAGGTCTAGCCCAGCTAATGCCAGCCCAGTTAGAAATCTGATCCTAAACTAGGTCAGCAACCCCACAGTGCAGATTGGTTTCCTCCAATTCAGAACATGAAGGGCAGCGATTCTCTTCTTGAGGAATGATATGGCGTCACTGCAGGTAGTCGCAAGTAGCAAGGCAATCTTGCACAACCAGCCATAAGAAGAAGCTGATGCGGTGGGGAACTTTACTCTTCCAGCAAGACTGAAGAGTGACGTTGACAACACTTCCCAACCGAGAGGATTCCAGTCCCATCCGTCAAGACTTCGTTGTAAAATCCCCTGACTTGTCTAGCTCCCACATCACTTCTGACTTGCAGCTAGCTAAACAGGGCGAAGGGATGGTGTCTTGGAGATTACCCAGAGCATCGACCTCCCAATCAAACAAGCCTCGACGCCAACTCTAGTCCCAACGCCAAATATCTCCTTCTCAATGCCCAAACTCCTTTACCTTGCCCAAGCTGTTGCTGGACAGAGAGTGGAGTCTCGGATATTTGATGGCCAGCGACACCTTGCTCGCCCACGTATCCCACTAGAACCGGACATCATCACCACTACCAAGGCTAACTTTCACATGGTTCTGCCAGAAGCCAAAAACCGAAGAAGCCCTCCCATATGTGCGCAGAATATCTCCCCAGATGAGAGATACATGTTTCAAATCCCTCAGCAAAAAATCTCCCATAGTAGAGAGCTTATATTCTTTTTGAATCAGGTCCACCCATAGCTTCTGCTCTCCCTTTAATACATTCCAAATCCATTTGAAGAGTAAAGCAGCGTTACGAGACTGCAAACATCCCAGCCCCAGCCCGCCTTTGTCGACCGAACGAGTGACTGTCTCCCAACTAACCTTCGCCATACCCCTCGTCTGTTCTCCCCCACTCCATAAAAAAATGCCGCATAATACCTTCGCAACGTCGAACAACCCCTTCTGGCATGAGGTAGACTGACATGTTATAAACAGGGATGCTGCTCAGGATAGATTTGATGAGGGTCATCCTACCACCAACTGACAACAAGGAGCCCTTCCAAGTGGCCAACCTTTTACATAAGGATTGGATAAGGAACTCCAGTTAGAGATCCTGTGTGGATTTAATCCTACATAAGAGCCCAAATATTTAAATGGGAGGCTCTCATACTTGCACCCGGCTCTACGAGCAACCGTTTCCCCAGATTGTCTGCAAACATTGACACCTACAAGGGAACTTTTATGGTAATTCACCTTCAGTCCCGAGAAAGCGTCAAACCACCTGAGAATCCCTTTGACACAATGGATTTCCTGCTCATCATTGTTGAGAAAAACTAATGTGTCATCTGCAAATTGCAGATGGGACACATTCCAACCAGTCAAGGGATTTTCGATGCCCCTCATAAGTCCTTGGCCGTTAGCTCTTCTGAAAAGCAGATGAAGACCTTCAACAGCGATATTAAAAAGGAAAGGCGACAACAAGCACCCCTAACGCAACCCCCGACTCACCCCAAACTGCGTAGAAGGCGCACCATTGATGCGGACTGAAACCCTTGCAGGCATTCCTTGACCCACCCACGCCACTTCAAGCCAAGCACATCGTCAAGATAACCCCATTCAACAGAATCATAGGCTTTCCTACTACATCACTAACCACCGACGCGACTACCCTACTCAAGCGCATAGCGAGGATTTTAGAAATAATCTTATAGAAACTACTAACCAGACTTATCGGCTGAAACTCCAAGAGCCGTTTAGCCATCTGAATCTTAGGAATCAACGTGATAAAGGAGGTGTTGGCGCCATAAGGAAAGCTCCCATCTTCAAAGAAGCTGGTCACTAATTTACTAATGTCCTCACCAATGATTTCCCAAGCATTCTGGATAAACAACATCGACAGACCATCCGGACCGGGGGTCTTATCTCTACCATAACTCTTGACTGCCTCCTAGATCTTCGAGCGAGACACCACGCTATCAAGCATTTGAACCTCCTCGGTATCTAGTTTTTTGAAACCCAAATCAGTCAAACGGGGTCTATCCCATGTCACAGCCGTAAATAATTTCTTAAAGTAGCTAATCGCAGCTTCTTTAATGTCTGAAGGCTCTGTCAATCTCCCACGGTTGCCAAGGATCTTTGTGATATTAACTCGCCTCTGAGTAGCTTTTGCTATCTGGTGGAAGAATTTGGTGTTACGGTCTCTCTGAGAGTCCCAACGAATTTTAGCCTTCCGTTGCCATAGGACAAACCTGCCCCTGTTTTTCCCATAAAGCCGCCTCTGCTTCTGCCCTGGTAGATCGTTCAGTCGATCCTTATCACATCAGGGCCTATACTAGATAACATTGACATTATCACGTCGATCCTTCCTTTAAGGGCTTAGATTGGATCTACTGGCGGGGTAACAGATGGAGCGAAAACTCTACTCAACGTTCTGGACGTTATTGGGGAAAAGAGATTCAAGGTTAACATTTGTCTAAGTTGTTATGTGGAAGTGGTTATAATTGGTGTGGTTGAAGTACCGGCTCAAGTTTGCAAGTTTCTAGGGGGAGTGAACAAAGGTGGATTTCGATTTGCATTCCGATGAGAAAAATAGGAAAATCGTAGTGATGAAAATATGGGGGAATAAGCTTTAGATATCAAGGATTCTTACTTGGATAATCTAAGCTCTCAATGAAAATACCAAAAAGATAAGTATGAAATTTAGGTAGGAGTAAATGTATAATTGTTCAATGTCCACGTGTCTGATTTATTATTCTGATTGTCCACCTGTCACCTACACAAGTGTCGAAGAGTGCCTCTAATGTAAAAAGTCCAACGATCAAGTTTTTGTGGGTGTTTGGGATTCTGGTTCTAGCCCAGGAAGCTAGTTTCCAGACCCAAACCTAAGCCAAAACTGTTTGGCTATTGCATTTTTCACTGGGCTTTTAGAGAAGCCTAGTTTCTAAACCTTGAAAAATGCAGGTTTTATGGATGGTTGATTTTGCTCCAGCAGAAGGAAGCCACTTTGCGGGAAGCTGGGTTGAAATTATAGTGGACAAAAATAATTGTCTTTTCTCTTCTTATTTACAAGAAAACCAGGTATATATTCACTACATTTACTCTCCTTCATCCTCTAACCCTAGCCGTTCAATAATCTCTCTCTCACAATCTTCTTCTCCGTCGCTCTCTCTCAGCTCTCGCTCTCGGTCTGGTCTCGCTCTCAGTTCTTGATCTCCCTCTCGGTTTCAGCTGTCGCAGACATCTCTCGCTCTCTGTCATCGTCTTGCTGTTCGCTTTCCTCTCACCTTCGTCGGACCTCCAATTTGTGTCTGTTCAGGTAAGCAAAACCTCTTCCTGTTAAATTCTTATAGCTTATGAACTGTATTTTTTAATTGTTCAAAACCCTATCAATCTCCTCGCCCCCTTCTACTTTTGATTGCAAAGTTAGGGTTTTCACCTAGGAGCACATCACGCAGCAACTACAGCAAATTCCCTGTTTTGGAGGTACAAGCATAATTCAGCTTTACTTCATGTGTTTAATTGTCATTGAATAATCAATTCATATGGTTGTAGATGGTGAAATTTCTCGATACAATTTGGCTTAGGTGCGAATTGTTTCTGGTACTTTAGGGGTCTGTCTAAACATGGGGCATAGATTATATTTGAATTTGCAGACTAACTGCAGTATAGCTTCATTGCCATTGGTTTCCCTCAAACTTTAAGCATGTAAACAATTAGCATGGCAAGTGCATTGTTCAAATAGAATTTGTTTCTGTGCCCCAACAGTGCACTCTCTTTTCTAGCTTTTGATAGAGGTGCTTGAATACATGCCAATGCATTGTAGGGGTCAGTTGTAAATTACAGAATATTGTTGATGTAGAAAAAAGAAAATTGCAAAGTCAAGTCATATCATTCGTCCATTCATTGCAAATATTTTGATTTGGAGGGGAAGTCAATGTCACCTTAAGAATTACTCTTTTGCAGTGGACATAGGGAATATATGAAGTCCTCTGTTAGTTTTTCCATTTATTATTCCTGACTATAATTGTGCTGCTCTGTTTAATTGAGCACAAATCTTTCATGTAAATGTACTACTTTGTGTGACAACTGTGCTACCTATTTCACTAGATTATCTGTTGTGTCATTCCCTATTTTATATAAGGAAATGAAACTTAGAAAACAGTTTTCAGAACTGGTGAATGAAAGTTGATTAATTGGCTTTTATTTTATTGATGGAACAAGAGATTTACTTTGTGGATCTGTTTAGATTGGGATGGGAATTGAGGTGCTTAGTATCCTTGTAATTTTTCACTCTGAACTCTACATATTTCTACGACATGGTTGCTTTTAACTTTATTTTGTTCACCATTTAACATTTCCCCTATAACAATGTAGAATTTTGGTGTTGATGGTAAAATACTGGTCAATTATGCTTGTTCGGTAGCATGGGGTTAACATGACGTCAAGAGATGTTTGTATCAATTTGTTAATAGTGTAAGAATCTCTTATGCGTAACAACTTTTGGAGCTTTTTTTTGTATGAATTTCTACTACATGGTTGCTTTTTACATTAGGTAAAATCAATTGTTTTAATTAAATAGAGTGAGTTTTTATTTTTTATAATTTATTTTCTAGTCCCACACTGGTGGTATTAGAAATTGGTTGCCTTACCATTGCTCAAGCTTCTATGTGTGCGTATTTATATTTTAATCTACGTAGAAATGAAAAACTAGAGTAGTGTATTATGTTTTAATCTATATTTAGAGTATAATGCTTTGAAATATAAGCACAAAAATAATTAATAAATGTGTCACAACTAATATGTAATTGTACTTTTTATATATGTAATGACGGGTTTAATTTTTAATGCATTAATTAGTTTAAGATTTTTTCATGTAATTTTATTACAATTTCAGAGTAATTCATTCCATTTTCGAAGCTAATAGTTTAAAACTTTTTATTATATTAGATAAATATTTAACTTTATTTAATAGTGCTCAATATGAATATTTAATTGTGATTTTATATATGTAAAATTTTAAAATAGTGCTCAATATTTAACTTTATTTAATAAAATGTTAACTATTTGTTTAAAGAAATAGATTAATTTAAATAATCTACATATATACTAAAAAATATTAACTTTAATACTTGAAACAAATTGTGTCATTTATAGTTAAAAGTAGGGGTGTCAAAACGGGTCCGACCCGACGGGTCACGGGTCGATCCGTCTGACCCGTTTAAATTTTCCTTCCTTTCTTTTTAGGGTTTGATGGGTTTCTTCTTCCACCAGAACAATTCTCTTCACTACCACCATAGCAACCAAACCCGCTTTCTCGAAAGTGTCGTCTTCACTGTATTCCGTATCTAGAGGCTTGGGTAGAGTCCATCTTAGACCTTTGCCATCGTCTAAAGCGAGTGGTTATTCTGTTTCTGTTGCTGGGTTTGGTGGGTCGTCGTCTTTGTGGCAGAGTAAGCGCGGGATTCGTAGCGGGGTCGTAGTCATGGCTGGCTCTGGGTCTTCGATTCAGAAATCGGAGGAGGAGTGGCGTGCTGTCTTGTCGCCGAAGCAGTTTCGGATTTTGAGGCAGAAAGACACAGAGTAAGGTCCTTCATCTTTCTCCATTACCATGTAGATAGAATTGCATAACTGTATTTCATATTCTGTAAATTAGTTCATTTTCATTCAGATAGTTCTGAGTTGTAATTTGTTCATTCATGAAGCCACTTAAGTAAACTGGATTACTATGGTGCAGGCTGGGATGGCTGCGAATTTGAGGGTTTTTGTACCCACTGGTTGTGAAGGGAAAGAGGTATGTTTTGTCCCATGAAAACTAACAAAGTTATGCTTGAGAACTGTATCCTGGGAATCCTTCAAAGGGTATTTTTTTTCCCCATCAGTTCCACTGATCTGTTTAAGCAATGAATTCACAAATTCAGAAATTGTAAAAACTAAATCCTCTGTAGGTTTCTGAGAACTTGGTAAATTAACCTTAAATAGATGTTTCTCATATGTGACAGCAATTATGATTATTGACCTCTACAACCACCTTAAACATGGTGATATATATATGAAATTATCCGCTGTTGAAATTTTAGCCTTTATACACTTTGCATTATTGTTAACAAGGGATAAAAGCTCTGCTTCCTAACTTGGCTGACTTCTATCAATTCCATGTGTTTATAAATACACTCATCCAAAGGTATATTCATTAATGGGCACTAATACTTGAACCATCATATGAAAGATCACTTGCTTCAATCTGGCATATCTTTGAGCATGCTGTATTTAATGCTTTCTGCAGGTAAAAGGACTGGAAATATTAACTTATGGTGGAGCACCTGTTGCCTATGCTCTAAACCCCACAGAAATAGTAAGGACTTACATAAGTTTGTTATTATATCTCTCATTAATATCATTTCTCTTAGAAGAATGCATCATCCAAAAGCATTCAGGTGTAGTATTTATCAAGGCCTGGCTAGCTGTGTTTTTTGTTCTTTATCCCATGGGTGCTTTGTAATTTTTGTGCGATATTAATGAGAGATTGCTTCCACTTATTATATAGACTTAACATGAATGTAGTTACGTGTAGGTAATTGATTCAAATGATCTATAAGGTGGTCTTATCAGTGGATAGTTATGGTTCGCTACTTGCTATTATTCTTTCATGTTTGATATTTCCATATATGATATTAGTCAGTCATAGTAAGCCAACCAATTTATGTTTGTGTAGATAAGAATGTGCTTCTGCTTAATTTTACTAACTTAGAAATTTTATATTTCTTGGCATATTTAGAAATTCGATGCATTATCCTTTCTCGAAAATCTCTATGTTTAATATGTAGTAATATAATTGGAATTGAGGATCGATCAAATCACTTAGGTTGGTCTAGTGAACACTTCTTTCAGCTACGGACCATGCCAAACTCTTTACACTTGAATTTTGCCTGCAGCAACTGTGATTATGCATGATCTCTTTTTTCGGTTCGTTGAATGGGAAGGAATTAAAGAATTGCCGTTTTTTTTGCGTTAAGATTTGCATGTAGTGAGTAGAACTACATGCAAGTCTGATTGTTTAAAGGTCTACACTAGTAAAACTGATAATATATAAATCATGCAAGATGAAACACGTGATATAATTACTTTGACTTTCGATTGCTGGTTTTGTTGACAACAGAAATACATGCAATTTAAAATTGAGTACATATGTAATTTGTTTAATGTTTATGCAAGAATTTTATTTTAAATCCGTTTATTTCAATGTAGTATTTGTGTAGAAATTTAAATGCGTAAAATATATAGTATAAAACTTGTTAACCAAAGAATCACATCAATAACAGTTTGTTTTTATAAAATATTTATTTTAAAATTATTCGTAAAGAAAATTAGCATTATAAATGTACCACTACTTTTAAAAACAAAAACCTATATAAAAAGAAAATAAAAAAATAATAAAATCCGGGTCAGCTCGATCGGACCCAAATTCAACGTGTCAACCTGGCCCGGATACATCCGGGTTTACGGGTTGGAGGGTCTCATCAGACAGATGGGTCGTTGACGGGTCAAGGTGACCCGTTTACGACCCGCTTGACCCTAGCATTTATTTCCTCATTAAAGACCAAAACGGCGCCGTTTTGATTAATTAGATCAAAACGACATTCGTTTAACTTTAGTTTTTATTCGGCTAAAATGATGTCGTTTTGCTTAGCGGGTCGGGTCTGGTCGACCCGCTATCCGACGGGTCAGAAACGGGTCGGGTCGGCTCGACTCGTTTTGACACCCCTAGTTAAAAGTCTAAAGTTGCAGCTTTTAGAAAATTATAGTTAAATTATTTGTTTAGAAAAAAAGATTGAATTAAATAATGTAAATAAATAACACTAAAAATGACTGATGCCTTTTATAGTCATTTTACACTCAAACCATAGTTCTAAAAACAGTGTTTACTAAACACCAAAAATAATTTCTCGTTTCCCACAACACTTTTAAAAAATATTTACCAAACAGCACACTGTTTTGCGCAAAAGTACTTTCTCCACAACACTTTTGCCCACAACACTTTTCGGATCAGAACCGGAATGCCAAACAGGCCTTTTAAGTGGCACTGTAAAGCTCCCAGACAAGTAACAGACGACGGGGTTGGCTAATGAATGGCGGAGCAAAAGCTAGAGAACACAACAATTACTCCAAGGCTATGTGTTTGGACTCGTGTTTTTAATGCTTATGCAAAGAAATAAATGAGTGGGTGTTTATAGTCTTCCAAAAGAGTTGGTTTGGGCGGTAGGTACTCAAATATTTTTGACTGATGTGATTGTCTAATAGTGTCAACTATCAAGGCTCTAAAAGCTTTTTTGTTGCTCTAGACACCATGTCCATTAATTTAATGTTGAACTACTTGGTTATTGATAGCTATCAATGTACAAACTATCGGTTTGATTAAGAGTTACCGCCTGTCCGTAAAATGTTTGATAAATAAAGAGGAAATGCAATAGAATACATTATCTGACATTCCCGGATTACCGGGTCATCCGGTAATGACATCTCTCAGATCTTACAAGCAAGGTCATCCGACTATCTTATGTCACCTTCCGGCATTCAGTGGACCCCTTGTGGGTCCCAACTGGTCCTTGCTGGACCTATAAATGACCAGGGTGCTTTAAGGTATTTATTTGTGTTATCAATCAGTGTATATATATGCTCTTCCGTTTCTGTTAGGTTTTACCTTCTTGATATATTGTAGGCCATCCACTTCCGGATTAGGAGCATACATAGCTTTTTAAGTGAAAAATGGCATTGTAACAACTAGGGGTGTCAAACGGGTTTAGCTGTGACCCGTTGGGTTGAGGGTCAAAAATGACCCGTTGGGTTGAGGGTCAAAAATGACCCGACCCGACCCGTTTAGCTGTGACCCGTTGGGTTGAGGGTCAAAAATGACCCGGCCCGTTTCTGACCCGCAGGGTAGCGGGTCGACCCGACCCGACCCATCTGACCCGTTATGTAAAACGACGTCGTTTTGGCATGCTTTGTGTTTATGAAGACAAAATTTCAGAGGGTCAAACGGGTCAGTATGACCCGCACGCGACCCATTGACCAATTGGCGACCCATTGACCAGTTGGTGACCCATGAACAGTACAATACGGGTCAACCCGCCCAAATTTAGGCGGGTCAACCCATCCAAATTCGAGTGGGTCGGCCCAACCCGAATTTTTGACCCGGATTTTAAATTTTTTAAAATTATTTTTTATATGGGTTTTTTGTTTTTAAAAGTAATGGTGCATTTAAAATATCAATTTTCTTTACGAAAAATTTTAAAATAAATATTTTATAAAAACAAGTTGTTATTGACTTGATTCTTCGGTTAACAAGCTTTATACTATATATTTTATGCATTTAAATTTCTAAACAAATACTACAATTAAATAAACGGATTTAAAAATGAAATTCTAGCATAAACATTAAACAAATTACATTTGTACTAATTTTTACATTAAAATTGCATGTATTTAAACAAAAACTAACAATCGGAAGTAAAATTAATTCTATACATGCAGTTTAGATTATTAGAAGAAATAATATCTTCAGTGAACTCCATTCGTATACTATACATCACATCATAAATTAAATGCATGCAGTTTAGATTCTTAGAAGAAAATGACATGAAACTAATTCCAAAAAAAAGAGAGGATAGAAGAGGTTTTATGTCATCTTCCTTTGCCTTCTCTCAATACCACTCTACGTATCCACCTACATATATATGCTTTTAGTATGAGAGAAGAAAGGAAATGAAACAGAACAAGCAAACATACAAACTTGATTGTTGTTGTAAGTCAATATGATCATGTAAAGCATGTAGAAATTTAATGAATACTTTTTGGTGGCTACATGTGTCTTGAGCTAAAACTTAAATAAGCCAATTGTATACTACAAAAAAAAATCACTTTTATCTTCCCTATAGAATATTGAAGATGCGTGTTTTCAAGCAAACTAAAAAGATGTGGGCATGGTGAATGTTTCCAATACAAATCAAGTGAAAAGATTCACGCACTGATCTTTACCAGCATACATAAGCAATAAAAGCACACCCAAAAGAAAGAAAGGATAGGCATGGAATTTAATAAAACGAAGAATTATGAGGAGAAGGAAGCATTGATTTCAGGCCTAGCATGCTTACCCCATTGCAATAATAATAAGCCTATCTTTCTCCATATGGAAATGCTGCAGGCACATAGAGATGTTGTTCAAAGCAGGTGATTCAGGCCCTACTACCACCTATAATTACACCCACATCAATATATACATATATATATATCTGCTTCTGAAGGCACTGCCAATTTGAATTCCATTAAAATAAATAATTTCAACTACATTAAGTGATCTGGGAAGCAAACTATATCACAATAATAGTTTATCAACAAAATACGATCATAATAAATGGTTCAGTGGCAGCAAACTAAGAAATAGCAAGTCCAGAAGCCAGCATACCTGTCGAACCCAAAGAAATAACATGCTTTTTGAAAACAATGGGAAGAACCCACAAAAGGCCACTGGCCATTATTGGTGAAAAAAGAATCGCATAATGGATCGACATCTATTTTGCAGTCTGCATCAGAAAAGACGGTAATCCTAAGTCCTAACAGACAGGGTAAGCTTATGATGTGCATACGATGGGCAAAGATAAGATAGATCCTGTCTCGAATGGGCCTAACAGTGATAATAAGTTCATCTTTTGATTAGTTTGGGCTAAGAAAGACTTCAACATCAAATCCAGTACTATGGATTACTCCCAAAGCAGTAAGTACTCTTATTTTTATAAGCTCTAAACGACATGTATACTTAAGTATACCTAAGCTCACTAAACCAGACAAATTTTGTCCAAGGCAGGCGGTACACAATACTATCATCCAGTAATTACTCCACACACAACGACCGAAACAACGCCTCTTACTTATAAGTGTAAAAGTGCCAAACAACTCCCACCAAGTGGTGAAAGTACTCCTACTTGGGTCACTGCTCTCAACCTGGCATCAGCACAACTGAATGTCATATCTGACAACAACTTCTAAAAGATGAATGCGATTAAAAAAAAAATCCTAAAAGATACATGCATGCATGTTGAATGACACAGAAGATTCTACTACAGTGAAAGAGGAAGGGGGATCATCTTGCCAGTATGACCATCTGTTAATAAGAAGAGTATATGAAAATTGAATGCTTTATGAAGCTATAATAAGAATTGACATTCATTATTTATCTCCTTGGTATAAATACTATCAGTGTTTAGTAACGCCAGTGTTCTAACTCAAGAAGTCTTGTTTTAAACAGTAAGAAGCATGATCCTCATGATCGCATTGGCATGTGAACAGATATCATTCAATAGAAGGCAATGCTTTGGTGGTTCTAATTTTTTGTTACAGTCATTTGCAAGAGTACTGTAACATGCCAGAGAAAATTCTCTCTTTTCTTCGATCATATGGAAAATCACTGCCAAAGACTTGAGTGTTATATTATCTGTCATTCTATAGAGCAAGAATAAGGCCAATTACCAACCTCTGTTCTTAAATAACCTTATAATCTTAACCACACAAGATTTTTTGAGTAACAATGGTAAGTACTAGTACTCTTATCATTTTTTATGTCTGTCCGCTCAAAACTGTTGAGCTCAATAGTAAATGAGCCTACCTGAACAAATGTTCCAAACGCAGCTCCTGGAACAAGAACATCCCAACCCTGAGAACCAACTGTGCTTCTAACTGCTTTTAGGAGTAGGGTACAAAGTTTAGAAACCTGAAAAATTACCCTGCAGATGGAACTCAGTAATTAGAAATTTCATAATTTATCTAGAAAATGATCAAACGCCCAAAGAAGTGTGGAACAACTAAGTTGTATAAGGAAGAAAATATGCTCTTTATGACGACAAAAAAGTATTCAACTCACCCAGCACGGATCTCAGCTTCAGTGTATGTCCTTATGCTATTTTCTGGAATTCCAAGGGCCTTTCCAAGTATCTGCAAGGGCCAGAGGTACAACTCTACTATTACTCAGAAGCGGGCACACAGTAACCCTTTCCGTGATGAGCCATCTGAAAACCCACAAAGGCAAATACACATTACTCAGAATCTCACGACGGACGCCTGGCCAGGAAGCAGGGCAAGAATCTCGAGACGGACGACGGTGGTCAAGGAAGATTCCGGTTACGGAATTGGAATTGGGGTCGCAGGTGACGCCGAGCCAGGAAGCAGGGCAAGAAGATAGGTTGGAGAAGAGGGTTTATATCTCGCGACGGATGGAGATGGTGGAGATTGGAGAATCTCGAAGGGCGGCGATGGTGAAGATTTTGGAGATTTTGAAGAATGGCGAAGTTTAGGAGAAACGAAGGGTTTTGTTTTAAAATTTAAACGGGTCAGACGGGTTGACCCGCGACCCATAAGGTCGATCCGTTTCTGACCCATTATTTAACGGGTCAAAAAATGACCTAATGGGTCAAAATAAGGGTCGAGTACGGGTCGACCCATCGGATCAGACCCATTTTGACACCCCTAGTAACAACAATACAACTATAGGGGTGACGAGCGACCACACATGTTAAGACCGCAGAAAAAGCAGTTAAATGATGGCTGCACCGAATCTCCACGTGCGCTTCTGAAAATTGCAATCCAGCAATTGTTAGTTAGGTCAAGCTAGCTAGCTGAAACCTGTTTTGATCAAAATCCTAAAATAAATAAATTAAACAATTAGAAGAAGTCCAACAAGTTCACCAAACTCATCTCCTTACAACATCATTCTTTCTCATAAGTCCTTTACTTACGCATTTAAACCAAATATACTCTTTTTTTTCTTATTATAAATTTTACAGTGAATTTTCATGTATGGAATTCCAAAAGGAAAATAATCTTTTTTATTATTTCATTTGTTTATATTATCTTCAGAAATAATAAATTTATTTCAATTAAAATAAAATCTCTATAATTTAAGTAATTATTTTTATAAGTAAAATTTCTACAAAATTTTCACAAAATCTCTACGGGATATGATTTTCTTTATAATTAATAAAAACTAAAGAATTATAATTTGACTATAATTACAATCTCAATTTACTTATCTACGAAGTGGATTTTATGTTGCAAACAAGCTTAAGGTAAGGGGTAAAAAACATTTAAACAGTACACATACAATGCATTCAAATTAATTTCGATCGATTTTCCCTTTATCCAATGTTTCATTTAATTAATTAAACATGTGGTGGATGAATTGTGTACCAAATTCCTATTATAACTTGATGCATCTCACTTATACATATGGCCCGTGATGTGGTAGAAGAGAAAATTAATTACGTCTCACCTTTGCCACTCAGCATCCACTTATACATATAATTGTCTTTAGTACCAATGTGTAGCTAGCTACTTTGATATATATAGCTAGGGATATATTTTATCCCTTTTTTTATTTATATTTATATTATTATTATGATATGGAATATTGTGTAACTTATGAATTAATTTATTGAGGAAAATGAGAAAAGGAGAAGAGGAAGAGGAAGAGGAAGAGGAAGAGGAGGTAGAGAGGTGGGTTATAAGTAGACGTTGTAGGTTAGAAACTAGGAAATGAAGACGTTGAAAGAAGAACCAAAAATCACCCTACCAAAAAAAAAGTAATTAATAAGGGGCTGTTTGTTTGTTAGCCTAGACGTTGTCATCAATCGCTGGTGGAGCTAGATCAAGAAAGGTCTGTCCAAACTCCGCCTACCACTTCTTCTTCTTCCCTCTCCCTAACCTCTCTAACGGAAAAATCATTTATATATCCTCTTCAATTTCTCATCTGCTTCTAGCTATAAATTACTACAGTACTACTCCTTGAAAATTCTCTCTATAATTAATCATCCTCATCATCTGCGGATCCAATCCACAGCACCTATCGATTAAATTAGCTAGCTAGAGAAAGATTATATTTAAGGTAGGTGGGCAGCTAGGGTTTTGTTAATTTCATTTCTTGCACTTTTAATTGAGATCTTAACTAATATTACCTAGATTACAATAGGAGAGGATCGAGATCGAGATCGAGATCGGGATCGGGATCGGGATAACATGATGTGCAGCAGAGGACATTGGAGGCCAGCTGAAGATGAGAAGCTTAGAGAGTTGGTGCAACAGTACGGCCCTCATAATTGGAACGCCATAGCTCAAAAACTCCATGGCAGATCAGGTACGTAATTAACTCATACGTTGTTTAATACCCTTTTTCGTCTTGTATGAGACATTCCGATATCAAAAATACCCTCCTTTTTTTCAATCCCATACTTAGCTAATTTTCGTTTTCAAAGAAAAGAATCTAATTATTATGATCATCAGTTTGGTTTCATTTCTGGGTCGACCCGTGTTTAATTGCATGGTTTTTTTTTAAGCGAAAGATTAACTTCTAGGGATTGATACTTGAAAACTGTACAATACATTACACCTATACGGTGACCTTTCACTACTTCATGCCAACTTTGACGAATATATATATTTAAAAAAAATGTTATGTTATCATAACCATTGTTCTAAGACATATAAATGAGTGTGACAAGTAACTAACTAAATGAAAATATATTATTATACATTATACAGGGAAGAGTTGTAGGTTGAGATGGTTCAATCAGTTGGATCCAAGAATCAACCGGAGCCCATTCACGGAGGAGGAGGAAGCGCGGCTGCTTGCCTCTCACCGGATTCACGGCAACCGGTGGGCTGTCATTGCTCGCCTCTTCCCCGGCCGCACTGACAATGCTGTCAAGAATCACTGGCATGTTATCATGGCAAGAAGGTGTAGAGAGAGATCAAAATTAGTCGCCCATGCAAAAAGAATCAATACTTCTGCACAAAACCTAGCTGCTATAAATGATCATCACCACCACCAAAGTATTACAACATTACCACAATATAATACCTTATTCTCTGATCACCACCATCATCAAGATCATATTCATCATGATCAGATGACGACAACGGGGACATGCAGCTCCAGGATCATCAACAATGATATTGCTTCATTATTTGTTGATAAATATTATCGTCAAAGATACTCCCATAATCATCCCTACGCATTCCCTTACCGCTCTTCCTTTCTCAAACAGTTTTGCAACCAAATGACAAATCATCAACAAGGTAATTTATTATTAATATTAATTAAGATAGTATATATCTATTTTGTCTATAATTAGACTACTGCTATGTATATTAAGAGAATTAGTAATAATTATAACAAAATATAAGAGCTTCAATTATAAAACGATAGTCCCATGCCTCCAAGTTTTTTTCCGATGGGCACATGCCACCAAGTTACAGTGTCGAAATCGAATATCTTGTTGAAAGTGTTACACTTTGACATGTATATCTATGTTTTGGAAAATAAGTGTGAAAAAAATGAGTTGCACCATACATTGCTAACATAGCAGTTGGCATGTAGCCCAATATTTAAAACCGGTTACAAAGTATTAGTAAGGTCTCTTTGTGTAATCAAATAAGACAAATGCTTACTTATACAGAGTTGCGTTGAACAATTAATGTTTATATATATATATATATATATATATATATATATATTTGTTGGTAAAATAAAGTTTTAATTAGCAAATCATAATTATTAGGCTGTGATAATCATTTTGGAACAAAATTCTTACACATTTTCTTGTATATATATGTGTTGAATTCACATGAATGCAGGTGATGATGCAAAGAAGCCGATCGAGTTTTATGATTTCCTTCAACTAAACACGGAGTCAAGCAAAAGTGAGGTGATAGACAATAATTCAAGAAGAGATCACGATGAGGAAGTTGATCAAGAAGCTACGGGGTTGGGAATGGGTCAACAGCAAAGCAACAACTACAAGGGTGCAGCTGGTTTCCCATTTATAGATTTTCTTTCTATTGGGAAATCCTCGTAGTATATATATATATATATATATATATATATATATGCATGGTTTGATATATAAATATATGGATATCCAACGAAACTGACATATATCTAATTAATTAATTACTTAAACACATGAATATATGTTGACATGCCTTTGCCGCCTACTGGTTTGATATATAAATATATGGATATCCAAGCATCAACATGCCTTTGCCGCCTACTGGTCCGATGACACGTGCAAGAGCTAGAAAGCTTCAAGATAAGTTGTCATCTCTCATTGACAAGGAGCTAGAGTGCGAGATGACAAGTGAGGAGGCTGCACTTCGAGAGAAGGCCTCGCGTATGGTCAATCTACTTACCATCGCGGTGTATGACGTTGTCTCTGCTAGGCAGCAGATCGACGCGTAGATGGGCCGGCCTTTCCCATCTATCAAGTCCGACATGTACTGCAACATGTCAAGGAGTGGGAGCCCAAGGTTCTTCAGAAAGGCTCGAGCCGTTTGGAAGATATCCCAAACCCTAATCTAGGGCGCGGAGGCGCACACAAACCCTAATCCGGGTACGTGAGTCCATGCGGCGCGAGGACTCCTTGTCCCGCGCGCGCTAGGATTCCTTGACCGACGGCGTGTCCTTGTCTGATTTTGGCAACAACTTCTGTTTCTATTTATTTAATTAATTAGTTAATTAGTTTATTAATTAGTTAATTAAGTCAATTACCTTATTTAGAACTCCTACTTGCAATCCGATTAGGGTTGGTTGTATAAGAACTCGCTTTTGCCTCATTTTGAAGGTTGGTTGTTATTTTGATTAAATTGAGACTTTGTTCTTTCAAATTTCTACCAATTGTTCAAGTGCTGAACCTTGTTCCTTCTCAAGTCCGCAATACTCGAGTCGTCAACAAGTAAAACCGAAATTGCATTCCACTTGTTCGTCTGCTCTAGGTTGATATCCACAAGGGATATAGGCTTAGTGATTCGGCCAAGGACCCTCCCTTGTTCGAACTAGGTTGGCTGGTGTTTAGCGATCAGCAGGCTTACGTTGTCTAGGCGAGTTATCTTATTCCGCATCGAAATCCATCTTTGAACAACGATCAGAATTACGTGCTACGCATCCTACGCAACTAGGATCGTATCAGTTGGTAGCGGAGCTTAAGGCGTTCAAAGATTGCTAAGTATCTTTAATTATTTTCAAGTTTTCATTGCTGAAATCGGTTTCTTCTTTTACTCCATTCTAAAACCGATTTCCTTGTGTTCTTGGTTCGTTACTTGAATAACAATTGATGGCATTTTCAGTCCATATTTGTTGCGTTGAAATTATCTAAATTTCTTGCATTTTCTACCAACAAAAGGGTCACGAAACACAAAAGAGAGTCCGTTCAATTTCTGTCAAAAAAAAAAAAGTCCACCAAAGTGTCAAGTCGAAATTGTATTTCAATACATACTTATTGAAGTCCGATTTTAGTGAAAAAGGATTCGTTGGAAATCTATGTTTGTTAGGGATCTGAATCAAAAAGAATCAAGTTATTCAGAGTCCGGAGTAAAAATCTGTGATCGAAACACCAAACCGTGTTCTTAGTCAAAAAAAAAGAAGAAGAAGAAGAGAGAAATTCCAAAAGAAAGAAGAGGAATTCGATTATGCAAATACAAAAATATATAGAAGTATTTGCGCTACAAAATTCAGGTTTAGTAAGAAAGCGAATTGAAGTGCAATTGCATATTAAAAATCAGAACTGAAAATTGAAATTGCTTGAGTCCTTTCGAGTCAATTTGAGCTTTCTTTGATTCCTTGAAATTGCCTTCTACTCTACTTGTTATTTGTTTAATTGGTTGCTCTTGCAATTAATCAAGTACCAAGTGTCAACAATTGTTTTGAAGCTAGTTTTCCTTTGAGAGTCTTCTTGGAAGCCTATTCTTGAACTCTTGAGTCTCACTAACACTTAACAATTGCAGAGATTTTTGAGTGAAGTTTGTGAGAGCATTAGAGAGTTTTAAACAGGAGAGTAAACACGTGAGGGAGTACTAGGATTAGTGCAATTTTACGCTTTTATTTCGTGTTGTGACTTTCAGGAACTTTTAGATGTCTCAAGAAGGCGAACAACCGAATTTAGTGGCCACGCTTGCGGTACTCACCGAGCAGCTTCGAATGGTGACAGAGGGGCAATTGGCTACTAATGTTGAAGTAGCTAGACTTGCGGCCATGAATCCTAATCGAGGAACGGAGCAGCCCCAAGTGACGGTCACGTTTCAGACACCTCCGATGAAGACGCCAACGCTAGAAGGCAGTCACTTGTTCCGCTGGCTGCCAACGTTAATCCACAACGTGACCTTGCGCGAGTCCATCCGAGGTGGGTTTCTAGACGTGGGCCTCAAGTACCACATGTGAACTGGGAGGAAGAGCCCGATAGGTGTGAGGGATATATAAGATGCCGAGATGGTCCGAGAGGAAGGGCCGAGAGACAGCCTAGGGATGAGGCTAGAGTTGATGCCAATATTGGTAGTATCAAGATGAAAATCCCTCCTTTTGATGGCATTGACGATCCAGATACATATCTGACTTGGGAAAGGAAGGTTGAATCGATTTTTCTTTGCCACAACTACTCCGAAGACAAGAAGGTTAAGTTGGCCGCCGTGGAATTTAGTGGGTATGCGGTTCATTGGTGGGAACATGTCAATTATAAGCGCACATTCATAGGGGGTTTTCCAGTTCAGAATTGGGAGGAGATGAAGCGGATTATGAGACACCGCTTTGTCCACACTCACTTCAGTCGCGAGCTTCATCAACGGCTATAGACCTTAACGCAAGGGAGCAAGAGTGTTGGGACTTATTTTAATGAGATGGAAGTAGCCTTAGCTCAGGCACGAGTCGAGGAGAGTTTTGAAACAACTATGGCTCACTTCATTAGCGGACTAAACCAAGATATTGCTCATACATTAGAGTTAACGCAGTATACTACACTTGAGGAGATGCTTCACATGGCTCTTAAAATTGAGAAACATAAGAAAGCTAAGGGTTCCTATAAGTCTTCTACGAACTCGTCATCTTGGAAGAAGTCATCTTGGGTTAAGGATGATAAGAGTGCGGCTGCTACACCAAAGACGTTACCTTATACCTCGAAGAGCAACTCTAGTACGACTACCCCTTCAAAACCGGTTAGTAATAAACCCTATACTCCACCTACTGACCGACCAACCACTAAAGACATCATTTGTTTTAAGTGTAATGGGAGAGGGCATAGGAAGACGGACTGCCCTAACAAGCGAGTATTCATTTTGCGACAGAATGGTGATCAAGAGTCAGATGATGATCAAGAGCTATCCGAACTCGATGAAGAAATTAGTGCTGGTTCGGATGATGAATATCAAAGGGGTGAATGGGTTAGTTTTCTTGTTGTGCATCAAAATTTAAGTGCACAAGCAAAGGAAGAAGTGTGCGATGAGGAGCAGCGAGACAATCTATTTCACACTCGTGGTGTGATTGACAAGAAAGGGTGCTCAATCATAATCGATAATGGGAGCTGCACCAATTGTGCGAGTTGGTTAATGGCTGACAAGCTAGGTTTTCCAAACGTGAAGCATCCAAAGCCGTATCAGCTGCATTGGATGACAGATGGTGATGGAATCAAGGTGAATCGGCAAGTGCTTGTTAATTTTAGCATTGACAAGTACCGCGATGAGGTCCTCTGTGATGTTGTACCTATACAAGACAACCATATCCTCCTTGGAAGGTCTTGATAGTTTGATAGAGAGGCGAATCATGAAGGGAAGAGCAATCACTATAAGTTGGTGAAAGATGGCCGAAAGTTCACCTTAGCGCCTTTGACACCAACTGAATTATTTGAGGACCAACAATGGCTAGCTAAGTCATATGCTGAGTATGGGATTACCAAAAGAATTGAGAGAGAAAAAAGAAGGATTGAGTGTCAGAAAGAAAGAGAGCGAAACTGAGTGTGCAAGTGATAAACATTCACATGAAAAGAGTAAGCATGCAGAGGGTGAGTGTAAACATTCGCATGAAAAGAGTAAGCATGTTGAGAGTGGCATTGAGGGATCCAAAGGAGAGGTAGACAAAAAGAAATTGAGCGTGTATGCCAAGGGGAGCGAAGTGAGGAAAACACTGATTTTGCAAAACAAAAATTATTTTGGTGCAAGCCGCCCTCTACTTCTACTCCGTTTTCGTTCCTTTTGTTTAAATACCTCTAACGCTAACTCTTTGGATTCTGCCACCCCTATTAGTATCTCGTCTCTTTTGCAGGAATTCAAGGATGTTCTATCCAAGGAGATACTTCCCGGATTGCCTCCAATCCGAGGCATTGAACACCAAATCAATTTTCTGCCCGGATCCACAATCCCCCACCGACCAGCATATAGGTGTAATATGGAGGAGACGAAAGAATTGCAGCAGCAAGTGGACGAGTTGCTTAGCTGTGGGTACGTGAGGGAAAGTCTGTCCCCATGCGTCGTTCCCGTGATCCTAGTGCCAAAGAAAGATGGAACGTGGCGCATGTGCGTTGACTGTCGAGCAGTCAACAAAATCACTGTAAAGTATGATCACCCTATACCTCGTTTAGATGACATGTTAGATGAATTAAGTGGTAGCATGATATTTTCTAAAATTGATTTGATGAGTGGTTACCACCAAATTCGTATGAAAGAAGGTGACGAATGGAAAACAACTTTTAAAACCAAATATGGCTTGTATGAATGGATGGTCAGGCCCTTCGGCTTGACCAATGCTCCTAGTACTTTCATGAGATTAATGAACCATGTTCTTAGGCACTTTATTGGCAAATTTGTTGTAGTTTACTTTGACAATATTTTAATCTATAGCAAGTCACTTGATGAACATGTTTAGCATCTTAGAGAAGTATTTGCAACACTTCGTGCACAACAATTATATGCTAAGCCTAGTAAGTGTTCATTCGCAATGGAACATGTTGGTTTTCTTGGTTTTATTGTGAGTGTAGATGGCGTGAAAGTGGATGAGGAGAAGATCCGAGCGATCAAGGAGTGGCCAACTCCAAAGAACGCGAGTGACGTGCATTCGTTCCATGGATTGGCGAGCTTTTATCGGCGATTCGTCAAGGATTTTAGTACTATTTTCGTACCACTGAATGAGCTAACCAAAAAGAGTGTTGTTTTCAAGTGGGAGCAGCAACAAGAAGAGGCATTTGCCATGCTCAAGGAGCGCTTGTGTTAGCTCTTCCGGATTTCAGCAAGGCATTTGAGATCGAATGCGACTCTAGTGGAATAGGAATTGGAGCTGTTCTTATGCAGGAGAAGCGTCCAATCGCCTACTTCAGTGAGAAACTCAAGGACGCACAACTGCGGTATCTGACATATGATAAGGAATTCTATGCCCTTGTACGCGCACTTGAGACTTGGCAGCATTACCTCATGCCGCGTTAATTCATCATCCACACCGATCACTTGAGCTTGAAGTACCTCAAAGGACAAGGCAAGCTCAATCGACGCCATGCCACATAGATGGAGTTTATTAAGGCGTTTCCTTATCATATCCACTATAAACAAGGTAAAGAGAATGTAGTCCATGATGCACTATCGCGAAGGTATGCGCTAATTACTTCTCTTAATGCCAAGTTACTTGGATTTTCGCATATAATTGAGCTATAACCTCTCGATGCTGATTTCGATGATATTTACAAACATGGTGTGTCTATTGCTGGTTCCAAATTTTATAAGCATGAGGGCTATTTATTTAAGCATAAACGATTGTGTATTCCCCATTGCTCATTACGTGAATTACTTGTGCATGAATCACATAATGGCAGTCTGATGGGCCACGTTGGCGTGACTAAGATCTTTGATGTCTTGCATGATAATTTTTACCGGCCTCATATGAAGTGCGATGTCGTACGCATTGTTGCTCATTGTTTAATTTGTCGTAGAGCCAAATCTAAGTCGGTTGGTCATGGCGAGTTTATTCTGTTACCTACGCCTTCCCACCCTTGGACCGATCTGTCCATGGATTTTGTTGTAGGGCTGCCCAAGTCCAAAAATGGGAAGGATAGTGTCTTTCTTGTGGTAGACCAGTTCTCTAAGATGTCACATTTTATTCCATATTCAACTACTTATGATGCGACACAAATTGCTGATTTATTCTTTCGTGAGGTAGTTCGTTTGCATGGAATTCCCTTAACTATTGTGAATGATAGAGATACCAAGTTCTTTAGCCACTTTTGGCGTGTTTTATGGAAGAAACTTGGTACGAAATTGCTTTATTCTACTTCTTATCACCCACAGACAGATGGACAGACTGAGGTAGTGAATCGTACGCTTGGTTCCTTGTTGCGTACACTAGTTCGTAAGCATGTTTCTACTTTGGTGGATCACCTCCCTTTTATTGAGTTTGCTTACAATCGTGTTGTTCATTCCACTACTCATTACTTACCTTTTGAACTTGTTTATGGGTTTAATCCTAGGACTATTTTGGATTTAACTCCTTTACCATTGAGTGATGTTGTGAGTCTAGATGGTGCACAGAAGGTTGATTTCGTTAAGCAATTACATGCCAAGGCGAAACATAACATTGAGCGCATGAATGAGAAGGTGGCGCTTAATCGGAACGAAGGAAAGAAGCTAGTTGCCTTCAACGTTAGTGATTAAATATGGCTGTATATGCGAAAGGAACACTTTCTAGCACAATGCCGTGGCAAGATATCACCGAGAGGAGATGGACCATTTCAAATTGTTGAGAAAATCAACAAAAATGCTTACAAACTGGCGTTACCTAGTAAGTATGGTTCCATTAGTTCTACCTTCAATGTTTCTAACTTGTCCTTGTTTGATGTAGGGGACGATTATAGACTTGATGCTGATGTTGATTCAGATTCGAGGACGAATCCTTTCGAAGGGGGAGGGAATGATGCGAATCCACGCATCGACATGCCTTTGTCGCCTACTGGTCCGATGATGCGTGCAAGAGCTAGAAAGCTTCAAGACAAGTTGTCATCTCTTATTCACAAGGAGCTGGAGTGCAAGATGACAAGTGAGGAGGCTGCACTTCGAGAGAAGGCCCCGCGCATGGTCAATCTACTTACCATCGCAGTGTATGACGTTGTCTCTGCTGGCCAGCAGATTGACGTGTAGATAGGCCGGCCTTTCCCATCTATCAAGTCCGACATGTACTGCAACATGTCAAGGAGTGGGAGCCCAAGTTTCATTAGAAAGGCTTGAGCCATTTGGAAGATATCCCAAACCTTAATCTATGGCGCAGAGGCGCACACAAACCCTAATCCGGGTGCGTTAGTCCTAGCTTGATTTTGGCAACAACTTCTGTTTCTATTTATTTAATTAATTAGTTAATTAAGTCAATTACCTTATTTAGAACTCCTACTTGCAATCCGATTAGGGTTGCTTGTATAAGAACTCGGTTTTGCCTCCTTTTGAAGGTTGGTTGTTATTTTGATTAAATTGAGACTTTGTTCTTTCAAATTTCTACCCATTGTTCAAGTGTTGAACCTTGTTCCTTCTCAAGTCCACAATACTCGAGTCGTCAACAAGTAAAATTAAAATTACATTCCACTTCTTCGTTTGCCCTAGGTTGATATCCACAAGGGATATAGGCTTAGTGATTCGGCCAAGGACCCTCCCTTGTTCGAACTAGGTTGGCTGGTGCTTAGCGATCAGTAGGCTTACGTTGTCTAGGTGAGTTATCTTATTCCGCATCGAAATCCATCTTTGAACAACAATCAGAATTACGTGCTACGTATCCTACACAACTAGGATCGTATCATATGTGATCACCATATACAACCTATAGCTAGATATAGCATTAATTAGTATCAATGCAAGGAGATGAGAATGTTGTATGTAAGATGAGTGAGCACATGCTAGCTAGCTATGTATACATATAGATATGGAGAAGTTGAATCTTTTGTGTGTGTGTGTAAAGCATAAGCTTTTATTGCACAATGTAATGTGAAACCTGATTAAAAACCATTGCTTCAAGCAGAATTCTTCCTTTCCACCATCATCTCTTTCATTTAATGCTTCTATCATTCTAATAAATTATTCGATGAATTATCATATTATATCATATTTAACTTGAATATATGTATGTATATGTATCTACGTAGATTTTATATAATTTTGCTCCATGTGCATGTATGTTTAATTTAGTCCTATAGTGATTTTCAATTTAGTCCTTGTTAGAGTAAGCGGTCATATTATAAGGACCAAATTAAATAAAGTAGTCATACTTTAGCATGCCTTGTGGCACATAAATGATATGTCATCAACCTCAACGGTTGTAAGTCACTCATAGGCCAAATAAAACAAAGTGATAATACTATAGGGATTAGATTAAATAAATTTATACTTTAAGAACCAGATTAAATAAAATGGTCTCCTTTAGAGACTAAAAAAGTTCTTAAACCATATATATTTTTTGTCCTTATTTATGTACATATCTAGGAAGATTTACTTAAGCATCCGTACCCGCACATTTGCGGGTATACTCACACCTACACCTACACCTACACCCGTGTGAGCCGGATGAAGGATGACAATTATGCCCTCTGGTGCCCACACTTTTTCATAATTCTTTAAATTTAATAAATACTTAAATTAAACGTGTATTTTTCTACTAAAGAGGTAAGGCTGAAATCACGTGAAACTCCATTTTTTAAGGATGAGATCAAACAAGCGGTATGGGATTGTGAGGGAATGAAAGCTCCAGGACCTAATGGGCTTAATTTCACATTCATAAAAAAAGCATGGAATGTTGTGGGCAGTGAGATTATGGCTATGGTGTAGAGCTTCTATTCAATAGGGAAATTTGCAAGAGGGTTAATTGTTCTTTCCTTACTCTAATTCTTAAGAAAGCAGAAGCAGGTCAGCTAAATGATTTCAGGCCTATCTCCTTAGTAGGCTGTTTGTACAAGATGATTTTAAAAGTTTTGATAACAAGGTTGAAAAATGCCATCTATAATGTTATATGCATAGTTATTAGAACCGAACCAGATAGCGAACCGAAAATGAAAATTTAATGGTTCAATTGGGTTCAACCATATTAACTTATTGGGTCTCACGCGTTATCTACTCATGCGCACGACGTCATCCCATCCTAGGTCATCCATGACATCACTCGAGGTGTTATCTTCCCAAGATAACGCCCACCCCCTAGAGGTAACGCCCGCGCTCTGCCTATAAATACCCCACCACTCAAGATGAGAGGTAAGCCTAAGATCGCTACTCGAACCTCTGCTATTTGGAACAACCTTACTAACTTAAGCATTGGAGTGTCTATGCCGGAGCCCCTCTCCGACGCTTTGCAGGTATACCCGACGACGATTACAGTAACTCCGAGCGGCCATAATCCTCACCCCCGACTCTCCAAAAGTCCGAATCTTATCAAACTGGTGCTTTTATTGAGAGCTTTGGTTTATTAAGTGAGTGTCCTTAATAGCCAAGCTCCGTCTTTCTTGGAAGATCCGAAGGATCATGGCTTCTGATTCGGAGTCCATACAACCTCCATCCTCTAGCATTCCTTTTGCGATTCGCCGATAACTTTTTCCTTTCGCCACTGCTGAAATTTCTACCACGATGCAGGAGATTACTCCGGAATCTTCAGATCTCTCTTTTAGACCTATAGGAGGAACGCCCTCCTCCCAGATGAACATCCCTCTATCCCAGATGGCGGGATCCAGTTTCTCCACTCCTCCCCCGAGGGGGTTCATGTTGGATAGCGTAAACAACCCCCTCACGAGCGAAATATCTACCCTTCGTTCTCGGTTGGATTACTTGACCGAGCTGGCTGCAAGAATCACACCTGATGTTTCTAGGTCGAGTGTTCCTTCCCAGGCTATTTTTACATCATCTATTGTCACCGAATGACCCTTATCACCTCCGCAACGCAGAAACATTCCGTTGACCTTGCCCGCGACAACTACACCAACTAGCTTTGTGCAACTCGCTCATAGGCGAGTAGAGCCTTACATGCCGCACGCGCTACAAATTCCCATCTCTCAAGAGGAGCGACGACTTGATGAGTATAGAGATCGTTGGGACGGTTGGTGGGAGGAAATGGATAGAGACGTATCCCCCGAGTGCAGTGAGAGATCGAGTAGCCGAATATACCGAACTCGTTCGCCAAGGAGTCGTAGCCGATCTCCAAGGCGTCATCATACTCCCGATCTGCAGAACCGCAGGCGTCACCTGGAAGCGTCACCGTCTCGCAACACTCGCGAAATCCTGGACGACACCTCGGGCCATCCCTTCCATCATCGCATAAGGCGCCACAGGGCCAGTCGACATGTGAAGTTCCCCACGGAGTCCTATGATGGAACTAAAGATCCCATTTCTCACCTTAACAAGGTTAAAGACTTCGTGCAATTCCAAACCCACAATGATGCGGCTTTGTGCTAAATATTTGTCATGACATTGGCAGGAGTTGCACGCCTCTGGTTCGAGGGTCTTCCAGCAAAATCCATTAACAACTTCTCGCAGCTGAAGTCTAAGTTTCGAAGTCGGTTCAGTACCGTGGTCCCCATCAGAAAATCCGCTGTAGTGTTATTCGACATACACAGGAAACCTAAGGAGTCTTTGAAAGATTTTCTCAGTCGTTTCGACCTGGAGATGTTGTTAATGCCAGACGTTACCATCGATTTCGTTGTGGAAGCCTTGAAGTGGAACTGTCGATATGAGAAATTACGAGACACGTTAATGGTGGACCCCCCGACAACTTTGGACGTGTTGAGACTGAAAGATCATAATTACGCAAGAATGGAGGAAGAAGAAAACAGAGACAAAACCCAAAATGTGCCACAAAATATACATCAGGGTCCTAACGTTCCTAGTAACATGATCCTTGACGGTCGTTTTGTAGACGATTACGCCCAACGAAAAGATCATATCCCAAAAACCTCCAACAGACGAAGAGGTAACTCTTCAAGGGAAAGATCTGGTAACTCCCCTACTCGGCGGCAGGCAGATCCTCTCAAGGGCTGGATTTACGACCCAGACCTTCATTCCCTTATATTGCCAAGGGCGGAAATCTTAACAATTGTGGAACAGCAGAATCTCCCCATCCGTTATCCAGGTCCCGTAAAGCCAGGAGTTGTCATGGGAGGAAGAGAAAATACTTTCTGCAAATTTCATAAAGTCAAAGGGCACTCTACAGACGCGTGCAGAGAATTAAAGCTGGCAATAGAGTGTTTGGTAGAAGAGGGATATCTCGGGGAATTTGCCACTAAGGCAAGAGAAGAAGTCAGGAACAACCCGACAAATAGGACACCTGACACCTGACAACAGACAACCACCTCCTCGTGCTCCGGAAAATAATAACACACCCGCTGGGAGAGGTAGGGAAACGCTAGCGATTGACGAAGACCTTTTTCCCATCATCAATATTATCGCTGGGGGCACACCGTACCTTGACGAGCTTATACATTTGACGCCCACAGCCGGAGACAGGCGGAAGCGAGGGGGCGCGTTAATAAAAAATGAAGCGATAAGTGCGTTGGATCGAATGGTGTTATCCTTCTCCGAGGAAGACGAGAAAGGCGTCGTGTTCCCACATAACGATGCACTGGTAGTTACGCCTATCATCGGTAACCACGGGGTTAGAAGAACTCTTGTTGATAACGGAAGCGCAGTTAATCTATTTTCTTTAGAGGCTTATAACCTCATGAAACACCCTGATAACGAGCTGACACCGTGCAAGAAGCCGATAATTGGGGTAGATGGAATCCCAATCCCTGGGACTGGAGTCACAACACTGCCAGTGTACTTTAGAGAAGACACGTCTAAATGGTCAGAGGAGCTATTATTCTTAGTCGTTGACTTAACCCTGCCCTATAACGCCATACTTGGACGAACGTTCCTCAACCGTTTCGGGGCAGCGATATCTCAAAAAAATTTGAGGATGAAGTATCCCTCATGGGATGGAGTGGTCTTAATCAAAGGCGATCAAAAATTGGCGGCTGAATGTTACCTACTCATGACTCAGAAGAGTTGTGATAGATATGTGTGTGTCACGGTGGATCCATATGGGCAAAATGATGAGAAACGCACTCAGCCTGTGGAAAAGATGGTGCCTGTACCAGTTAATGGGATCAGCGAGGTAAATTTCCTGGTTAGCGAAAAGCTCAGTCTAGAGGAAAACCTCCAATTAGCTCGACTATTGAACAAATATAAAGGAGAGTTCGCGTGGAAGCTTGCGGATATGCCTGGTATTTCGCGAGAAGTGGTGGAACATCGACTTAATGTCGACCCCTGTGTCAAGCCAGTCTAACAGAAGCGAAGAGCGTTCTCTATAGAGAAGGCGTTAGCTATTGACAAGGAGGTGACGAAACTCCTAGAAGCAGGTTTCATTCGCGAAGTCCAATATCCAACATGGTTAGCTAACCCAGTTCTTGTTCCGAAGCCCAATGAAGACTGGCGTATGTGCATCGACTTCACTGACCTGAACGATGCCTGTCCCAAAGATTGGTACCCGCTCCCTCGAATCGATCAGCTAGTCGATCAGACCGCCGAGTATGCGTATCTGAGCTTGTTAGACACCAACTCTGGATATCATCAAATCTCTATGACTGTCGAGGATGAAGAAAAGACTGCCTTCATCACTCCAAAAGCCACTTACTGCTACACGGCGATGCCGTTTGGGCTGAAAAATGCTGGAGCAACCTTCCAACATATGGCAAATAAAATATTTGAAAAGCAAATTGGAAAGAATGTGGAAGCCTACGTTGACGACATATTGGTCAAAAACCGAAGCTTCAAGGACCACTTGCTCGACTTGAAAGAAGTTTTTGACGTGATGAGAGAATACCAGATGAAGTTAAGCCCCCGTAAATGTATGTTCGCATTCCAAACGGGCAAATTTTTGGGTTACGTGGTCAGTTAGAAAGGTATCCAGCCCAACCCCTCGAAATTCAAAGCTATCCAGGACATGATATCTCCTCGAACTGTCAAGGAGGTACAAAAATTAACAGGTAGGGCGGTTTATCTCCAAGCAGGGCGAGAGATGATTTCCTTTTTTCAAGGTCATACGCAAGAAAGCCCCTTTTGGGTGGACAACGGAATGTGAAGAGGCTTTTACAAGCCTTAAAGCCTATTTATCATCCGACCTGGTGTTGACAAGGCCAGAACCGGGTGACACCCTATGCTTATACCTCGGCATTACCGACGAAGTGGTTAGTGTCGTCCTCGTTCGTGATGACAACCATCTACACCATCCTATCTACTTCGTAAGTCATGTTTTGAAAGATGCCGAGCTGCGGTATGCACGCATTGAGAAAATAGCGTTTGTCACGCGAAAAATGGACAGATACTTCCAAACCCATCCCGTCATCATACTTACTAACCAACCTTTGAAAAGGATATTTCAGAAACCTGAGTCTTCGAGAAGAATGTTGATTTGGGCCATCAAACTTGAGCAATACAGGTTGCGGTATAAAAACCGACCCTCTGTGAAAGCCCAAGTCCTAGCAGACTTCATAGCCGAGTGCACCTTCACAGAGGACCCGTTAACGGACCTACCGGATGAGGAAAAAGATGACTTGGATCACCCATTCCCTGAAACCTACCCTGACTTGTGGGTCATTCATATGGATGGAGCAAAGAATCAGGAACTAGCCGGAGCTAGAATCTTCGTAATCGGGCTGCACGACATACAGATACGATACGCCATCAGAATACTACAGCCGTTATCCAATAACGCTGTAGAGTATGAAGCGTTACTGGCTGGACTTAGGATAGGAAGAAGCTTTTCCACCAAGGCCATACATGATACGGGAATGATGGGAGACTTGCGACTAAAGATCTGTGGAGATTCCAAATTGATAATAGACCAAGTCTTGAGACACTCTCAGGCTAGAGAGCCCATCATGGTTCCATACCTCGCTAAAGTGAAACGCGAGTTCTTGGAAATAAAGAAAAGTGGCATGCAGGTCAGCTTTGAGCACATCCCTCGAGAGGATAACGCTGAGGCAGACAGCCTGGCCAAACTCGATGCAAATCCAGAAGCGTCCATACCTAAGGGCGTATACTACTGAGAAATATCGGTACCTTCCTTCATGGAAGAGCAAGCGTCGCTTTGCGTTGAAGAAATCGAAAACGACTGGCGAATCCTCGTAATGAAATACTTAAAACATGAGGAGTTACCTGCGGATAACGCCGAGAAAAAGAAAGTGCTGAAACAAGCGGCACGGTGTACATACTATGATGGGGAACTGGTCCGGAGATGCTTTTCTCACCCAGCCGCCAAGTGTATAATAGAACAAGAAGGTCTCCATACCTTATGAGAAATCCATGAAGAAATATGCGGCATGCACGCATCAGGCGGCACCTTGGCCGTGCAAGTCTTCAGGTCAGGACAATGCCTACTATTCGAAGAGATTGCCACAATTATGTACGGACTTGTCAGAAGTGTTAGGAGTTCTCTAAGATTCCTCGACAGCCCGCCACGGAAATCTCTGAAATTGTGGCCCCTTGTCCTTTCGCAAAATAGGGGATCGATATCCTAGGACCGTTTCTAAAGGCAAGGTCTCAACTAAAATTTGTGGTCATGGCAGTAGATTACTTCACAAAATGGGCAGAAGCGGAAGCGGTTGCCAATATCACAACGGAGAAAACACCAAGTTATCATGCGGTTTGGTGTACCCCGTGTGTTAGTCAGCGACAACAGGACGCAATTCACCAGCCAATTCTTTAGAGATCAATGCGCGGAATTCCAGATCGAACAAATGTTCTCTTCTGTGGCTCATCCGCAGACCAATGGTCAAGCGGAGGTGACAAATCGAAGCATTCTCAGCGGCATTAAGAAAAACTTGGAAGGATCCAAAAAGAAATAGGCAGACGAGCTACCGTATGTGATGTAGGCGTACCGCATGACCGTTAAAACCAGCACTGGAGAAACGCCTTTCACATTGGCCTTCGGCACTGAGGCCGTCGCACCGGTGGAGATCGATACTATGAGCCTGCGAGTGGTGTACTTTAGGGTGGAACTGAACGAGGAGAGGTTGCGAGCAAACCTGGACGCGTTACCAGAAGGGCATGAGGAAGCTCTTCTGAAAATGCTCCATTATAAACAAAAAATGGCGCGTTATCACAATAGGCGCGTCAAAGAATGACTGCTAAAAGTAGGCGATTTGGTACTCAGAGACAAACGAGCCGTCGGACAGCTGTCGCACCCCCCTTTTTCGTCGAAAGACGAGTTTAAGTTCGGGACGGATGCTAAGCATAAATGGATGCTTCGCATAATGCAATGAAGTCGCCACCCTATTTTTCTAAGGTTTAGGGAACCTAATCGTCATGGCATAAAAAGTAAAAACTAAGGCACATGCGGTCTAAACCAAAGAACGAAGGTTCGAGGTCGTATTATGGACTCGGGAAGGTGTTAGGCACCCGAGTCACATCCTTAAAAGGTTACCGGTTAAAAAGGTGTTTGGAAAACATTTTTGACATGAAAATGAGTAAGTAACCGGAAAGTGTCGTCTAATCCCGCGCACGGAAACGCGCCACTTTTCAATCATTTACGGAGTAAATGATCTCAAAGTGTCAACTGAAATTCTGTTACGAAGATTGGGCCACCTTCTAGTTGTCCATGGGCCCTCAGAGGTATTCATCGCTTTAGTGTTTTGTTATTTCCGATCGGGACTGTAGGGACTGATTAATCATTTCTGGTCGAGACTGATTAATCGTTGGTTTTTTACTAAAGCGAGAGCCCTCTTTATCATCATCGGGCCATACATGATTAATACTTAATTACTACGTGATCTATCATGGCAAAACTAGCACGATACCAATTTAATGAATGCAAATAAATCATGTGGGCTTGAAGCCACCATGCTCATATATCAACAAGTGATGTAAACACGTAAGCATGTACGTTGATTTTATTTTCTAACAACTCTAAATATCATGCATACAATTATGATATGAGTTTTTTAACATTTCTATATAGCATGCATATGAATAATATTTGCGGAAAACATCGAATAAATAAGAGAGGCTAGAAAGCGTACTTGCGTTGCGTGATCTTGATCTACCTTATAAAATGAAAGTATTAGCGATAGTTCGGAAACAATAAATAATAAAATGTACTCGAATATTTATTTAATTTGTAACAAGTAAGCAACTTAAAAAAAATATGGCATAATTAATAGACAGTTTATTTAAAACATGCAAGCATACGAATATTTTTCATGGTAATTTAACATGGCATGAAACAAGCAAGACATCATATGAACAAATGATTAACTCCTTTCGAACTTATCATGGTTTAAAGAAAGCTATTTATTGCATACGATAATTTTAATATAATTAAAACATGGCCTAAAGTAAACAATTTATTGCATACGAGAATTTTACGATAATTAAAACATGGCATAAAGTAAAACAATTTATTGCATACGAGAATTTTACGATAATTAAAAATGGCATAAAGTAAACAATTTATTGCGTACGAACATGTAAACAATTCATACGATATTAAAAATACGAAAATAGAATAAACATCTCGCATAAAAAATTTATTTCGACCGGGCCCCACATGCTGAAACTTATTAAAATGGGCTAGGAATAAATCCTAGGCCCATGATTAAAATTAGAAAAAGGAAAAGATGGGCTTGGTTTAAACAAAAGCCTATTGACATTTTAAAAACCAAAGAAAGGGACGGGTTTGGCCCGTCACCTTCTCTCTCTCACAAAAACAGTACACTGTTCTTCTTCTTCCTTGCGCCGACGCCACTACCGGTGACAAGGAAGGTCGAGCTTGGCCGAATGGCCCCAAAACAAAACCCCCACTGAACCCGCAATCACTCCAGTAGTCCAATCTAACGAAAACAGCCACGAAAACCCAAGAGAAGCACAAGCAATTTTAGACAAAGCGAAACATGCTTAATAAAAATGGATTTCAAACAATAATTAGCCAAAGAAACAATCAGTCAAATTGATGCAAGGGAAGCGAACTTAGCATGATATGAAAGCATTTAAAGCATATTTAAGCAATTAATTCATGCATTAGGAGGATAAACGAAAATTAAAAGAAAGAAGCTAGAGAGAGAAAGCTTGAAAATACTCACTTTGATTGCTTCCTTTTGCTTGGATTGATGCTGGTGATGAGAGGGTGCGTCAACCCGTGAGTCTTAGAGTGGTAAGTAGCTAGGTATTTATAGGAGTAGAATGTGTGGGGAGCAAGTTGGATGACGCGACCCTTTTGATTTACGTGGCTGGAAATGGACAGAACAATCGGGAAGCACATGGGAGGGCGACGTGGGCATGGTGACGAGGCTCATTTCTGGAAGCAATGACGAGGCGCGACTCGAATTTTGGAAGAGAAATGGCTTGCGGGAGAAGAAAAGGGAATGGGATATTTGGTTTTAAATCTGTGACCGTTGGATGGTTGACTAAGGGAGAGTCAACCAATCCAATGGCCTAGATTAAAAGGAAGGAAAAAAATTTATTTAATTAATTATGAGCTCGATCTATTTGTTGCGATGAAATTGACGAGAAATTTGAACGAAGGCCACTACGTTAATGAGAAAAATACGTCGATCAAGATGATGCGAACGAAAATATGAGCTCAACTCTCTAAACGCATTTATTTTGACAAAGTGTCAAAAATGTTTGTTCGGGACTTAAAAGAGTTTTTGCCAAACCGAATATAAATCCGAATGAAGATGAGCAAAATGTGCAGAAAAATATAAGGAACGAGATGATGCGAACAAAAATTCAAACTCAACTCTCTAAACGCATTTATTTTGACAAAATATCAAAAAGCTCGTTCAGAACCTGAACAGTTCGAATGATGTAAAAAGGTAAAAAACTAAAATAACGTGGAATGAAGCGAAATATTAAACCAATAGCCCGTGATCAAAGAATTGACTGAAATTTATCGTAAATGGGTTTTTAAACGGGACAAGCAATAAAATACGAAAAAGTTGTGACGTAAGTCAAAATTTGGGTAGCAATAGTTGCCCCCTCTTTACTGTCTGATAAAATATGCAGTGTAACTGAGATTTTTGATCAGCAGTAAAGATGGTTACCCCAAGTACTACCACAGTTTTGGGAATGGTGGAGACTTACCTGAGGGTGAGTTTTGAATTCTGGTCTGGGTGAGGCTATCACATTGCCAGATGATGGTATGAAAAAAATGAGACTGCATGTCCGTGCGAGGCTATCGCTCTCCGGACGTTGTTGCGGAAAATGTGATTGGCATGTTGGTGCGAGGCTATCGCTCTCCGAATGTTTGATGTGAAAATGTGAATGAAGGTCCGTGCTAGGCTATCGCTCTCTGGACGTTGACGTGAAAACATGACTATACGACCGTGCGAGGCTATCGCTCTCCGGACGCTGGTGCTAAAATGTAACTACACGACCGTGCGAGGCTATCGCTCTCCGGACGCTGGTGCTAAAAATGTAACTATACGACCGTGCGAGGCTATCGCTCTTCGGACGCTGGTGCTGAAATGTAGTCGCTCAAGGAGGAGTTATATAGATATGCAGAAAAGTAGTCGCTCAAGGAGGAGTATTTAGATATGCAGAAAAGTAGTCGCTCAAGGAGGAGACTATAAAAAAGTAGTCACTCAAGGAGGAGTATTTGGTTTGCAGAAAAGTAGTCGCTCAAGGAGGAGTATTTAGATATGCAGAAAAGTAGTCGCTCAAGGAGGAGATTATGCAGAAAAGTAGTCGCTCAAGGAGGAGATAAATGCCAGAATTTAAATGATATAAAGGGAAAGCGGGTCTTACCTCGGACTTACCTTGCGAACTGAAATGGAGGGTGGTTTGAAGCCACCGCATGAACTGAGTTGGAGAGTGGTTGAAAGCCACCACATTTGATAGATGGGTGAGTGGTTGAAAGCCACCGCACTTGACGGAGATGTGAATTCAGATCCGAACGGGGACACCGCAAAATTCGGATGTTTGGACATTGAGGAAGATAGTCACCTCGGACCTTTGAGGAAGATAGTCACCTCGAAAATTTAAGGAAGATAGTCACCTCGGACATTTTGAGGAAGATAGTCACCTCGGACAATTGATTGTGGAATGGTAACGTACTCCCTTCGAGGTTGATTGATTTTTGACGAAAATCCAAGATGAGGGCATTACAGTGATTTCTTCAACGAAAACCTAACGGCAAGGGATTTATAACGATGTTGTCATCGAAAACCCAATGGCATGAGATTTCACTGGAGCATATCTGTATCCTGCAAATTGGAAGGAAGCAAACGTAAAGCAGCAACAGATAGAAAAATGAGAAAGCAATTGATAATGTGAGAAATATCTTGTATTCCTACATTTAAACCTCGACCTGCCCCCAAGTCTTTTTTTTTATTCATTTATTTTTTTTAAGGGAAAATCAAATCAAGTATATTCTTATGATCATTTTTCGTTATATAAACATGATTGATACAAGTCTAGATAACGTCTGCATCTTATTCAGAAAATAACGACCTCAAGAACAAGAATTTCCCATGACATGTAAACATAAGCAATTCTCACTAGATATTAGTGTTTGCGCTCAGAAACAAGGCTATGTGTTTACACTCCTAAAAATGCAGCAAACATAGCACAAAATCAGATTTGCAATGTCAATCCAAGTGACTAAACTTCAAATGAAGATGCACTTGCATGGGCCTGCTAATAATCGAAAGGACTTTACGAGGGAGAAAGAAAGGAGGAATTTGTAGAAGAAAGGAAAAGTGTTGTGTTTGTTTTTTTCGTGAAAGGTTTTAATGAGTTTGTGCTCGACGACTGATTGTGATGGGGACAAATCGTGGTGAACGATGCTTGATGATTTAATCGAGGCAAAAGCGAAGTATACAAGTTTCTTTACCTTTCGCTAGGAACGCTCTTCTTGTGATCGTCTTGATCGATTTTGATTGATGATTTTTTTCGTACTTGCTTCTACTTTCATCGACTTGGGTTCTTTGAGATACCCTCTTTTTGAATCTTCTTTTTTCCTTTTTTTTTCTTTTTTTTTCTTCCTTTCTCTCCCTTTTTCCTTTCCCTTTTTTTTTCTTTTCCTTTTTTTTTGTAAAAGGTTCGTGCTCGATGACTGATTGTGATGCAGACAAATTATGGTGAACGATGCTCGACGATTTGATCGTGGTGAGAGCAAAGCGCACAAATCCTTGAATCTTTACTGGAGATGTTTCTTCTTGATTGTTTTGAGGGCACCGTGCCCAAGTTTGCAATGATCGTTTTGAGATTATTTTGCTGTTGATGTTTGACCATTTTTGTTTGGTACTTATTTTTTGAACACTCTCTTTTTGATTTCGAGATCATTTTGACGAACCGCACCAACTTTTGAATTTTCGCAGGGAATGATATCTCTTTGTTTTGAGATCATCACTCGTTGTTGACGAAGCGTACCTAGTTTTTAAACCTCTGTTGGAAATGATCTCTCCCCCTCCTTTTTTTAGATCATTGTTATCCTTTGACTATTTTTTTGCACTTGTTTTTTTTTGTTTGAGCAAGCAAAGCAAGTACAATTTCTTGTTTGGTCTATTATTCTCTCTATCTTTGGCAGAAGCCTCCAAGTCTTGATTTATTTTGGTCTTCTTCTAACGTTGATTTGTTAGCGATCCCCTAAGGGCTTTCTTGTCATTCCTTTGTTAGATGTATATTTTCAGCTCTTAGTTTAATGGTCCCAGTGGAGCACTACTCACTTGGTTGGGTGAAGATAGAGGGCTTTTGGGTAGCGGCCTTCGATTTTCTTCGCCGCTTCTCCGTCTGTTAATGCGGACTGTCAACCTTTGAGGGTTTCCTCTTCCTCCTGCTGATTGGCGTTAATTTTCTTGTGTTTTTACCATCTAAAACCACCTTGGTTATGGTAAAAACAATCTCTTTCACGTCATATTGTGGTCTTTTGTAGAAAATCTCAGCCAAGAGAAGGATTTGTGGAAATGGGTGCCTTCAGCGACAAAGTGGCAATCTAGGCTGTAAGCTTGGCCAAGATTGCAGAGATAGAGGCGTGATCATCTTGGACTCATGGAAGGCGGAGCGGATCAGGAAGCCAGCTGGCTGTTACATCCCTTTAGAAGAAATCTCGGATGTAATCTTTTAAGAACAAAAACAATCTGTTTAGATATTTATCTTATGTTATTTTAATTTCAAACAATTGGGATTTTATCCCTATCTTTTAGGCATTTAAAGTTTGGAATTTGGAAAGGAACGTAATTGGTGGGGACTCTAACCTTGTTAAAGGTTAGGGAAGGCTGTCAATTACAGGATCTTCTTTCTTCCAACTTCTGGTTCTTGTAAATATTTGCTCTGTGATTATTCTGTTTTGAATATCATAGATTTAATTTTAATTCATGTTCTTCAACTATTCTCTTCTTTAATTATTATGTCTAGTAGCTAAACACCGAATTCTTGGTAAGGGTTGAGTGAGTGTTCTTGTAAATCGTGAGGCCGATCTGTTCTTATTATCCTCTCATTCGTAATTGATTCAAGTTCTGTTTTAACAAACCGGTTCCTGTCTAGGCTAAGACTTGATCTATCTTAGGCAAGACGATGAATTTGTAGCCAGTCACGAAGGGGACGAGCGAAACCGGAGTGACGAAGTAGGCAGCTAACCTCGCGGGGGTTAGTGAACTTGAATCGATATAGGCCTAACCAGACTGAAAATCTAGGGCTCCGAGTTGGGAGTAGCTTGGGCTAGACTCTGTCTTTCCCTATGCCATTGAGAAAATGCATGTGCCTCAAGCCAGCAGCCAATTGGATAAACCCTTTAACCAGCAAGGTGTCCACTGGCCAGGATCACTAGGAAAGGGGGTACCCTCCAAGTGATTTGAATAGGAGGAGAGTAGGATTGGAAAGGGGTTCCTCCCAATCTATAGCCGAGTTATGAAAGAGAAGGGGAAAATCTAAAGGTCGATGATCGGTTAAACAAGGAATGCGCTCACGAATTCACCCTTGCCAGGAGTTTACCTCAAGACAGCTCACAGCCAACCTCAATCTGCAATCTTAGCTAAGATCACCTTCTGCTTAAGATTGCCTATTTATTTTATTATTGCTTGTTCTCTTTTATGCTTTGTTTACTTTAATTGCAGGAACAAAACCCCCTCAACTCCAGTGACGAGAAAGTCGAGTCAAGACTACGAAACCCCAACAAGATCTCTGTGGATGAACCTCTTATCATGACCTACGATTCCCTTACGGACGAGTGATAAGTTGTATTCCTACCCCATTTCTATATCTTTTTTACAACTAAATTTGATGCCCTCGACACGCAATCAAATTTTGGCGCCGTTGCCGGGGATCTTTTGACGGTGTTTCTTGTAGTTTTATTTTTATTTTTGTCTTTTGCAGTTGATGACCAGGTCCTCAAATGAAGATTTACTACCTTTGAATCCAGAACTAACAAAAGCTGAAGCACAAAACAGAAAGAAAGCCAAGAGAAAGACAAACGGTGAATTTTCAGGGACGCAAACAGAATCTGGTCCCAGCAACAATCTAGGCCAAGATTCAGGCCCAGCTGAAAATCCAATACCAATCATGGAGGAAAACCAACAAGAACAGACGATGAGGGAACAAAACAGAGGGGCAGAACGAGTGACCTACTCCTGTATTAATCTACCCCCGATGGCTAACGATTGGTCTATAAAGACAAACATCATAGCCAACTTAACCAAGTTCCATGGCCACTCAAATGAGAATCCATACAACCATTTGAGGAACCTTCACCTCCAATGTGATACCCTAAAACCAGTGGGAGTAACAATCGAGAAAGCTAAATTGAAGTCATTTCCTTGGTCTCTCGAAGACTCACCTAAGAATTGGTTCTTTAGCTTGCCCCATAACACCATTACAACATGCGGAGACATGTCCGCTGCCTTCCTGAATAAATATTGGAATGTGACTAAGGCAGGGGCAGCCAGAAAGAGTTTAGTTTCCGTTTAGCAGAGGGGAGGAGAGAGTTTGGGCGAGTATCATCAAAGGTTTAGAGACCTTCAAGATATTTTCCCTACCCATGGAGTGGCTGACCATCTCCTAATCCAATATTTCTATGATGGAATGTGTGTGAAGGATAAGGAAAGGTTAGATGCAGCCGCTGGAGGAGCACTTCAGGATCTTACACCAACAAGAGCAAAATTACTTCTCCAAACAATGGCTGATAATTGCCAAAATAACACCTCATCCGAGAGAAATTCTACACCTTCTTCTTTGAATGCTATAAATGTGGAAAATAAGCTTGATAAGATTACTAACATTTTGATGAATCTTTCTACAGGTGCCACATCTCAGGTACAAACTACAGTAGTAGCAACTAATCCTATGCCTTCGGTTTACGGGATTTGCCAACAACTAGATCATCCAACCCATAGTTGTTACATGGTGGAACAACCGGGTGATCCAGCCCCAATCCCAGTAAATGCAGTGTATGGTTATAATCAAGGACAATCTAGCGGACAAACTAGATTCCCACACGAGAGTAACCAATACTCTTGGAGATAACATCCCAATCTAAGGTGGAGACAAGATACACCTCAGTCTAGCTAACGAAATCAACAACAACAATACCAACAACAGCAACAACAATCTCCCATAAATTTCCAACACTTTGTACCCAGACCACCTGGAGCAAATCAGAGCAATGTCCCACTGTTACCCCCTGCACCTCAACCGCTTAAGATTACTGGAGTTCCTATAGAAGAGACGTTACAAAAATTCATACTTGCAACCCAATCTAGTTTTGTTGAGATGCAGAAACAAAACGCTGAAATGCAAAAGCAAATCAACCAATTTACCCAACAGACGCAGCAACCTGAGTCAGGCGGCAAACTACCTTCCACCACAGAAAATAATCCAAGGCACAATGTAAGTGCTATTAATCTCAGGAGTGGAAGCGTCTTACCTGAAAGAAAGGGAGCCAAGTCAGATAAGGAGATACAAAATCAGCTATTTGAAGATGAAGATGTCGATGTGGACGAAGAAATCCAAGCAGAAGTTCAGCCAAAACCAATCTTGGGTAAGACTCAGACTAAAGCTGACATTCTAACTGAAGCAGAAAAAGAGCAACCGATCTTAGCCAAGCCATCGGCTAAAACTGATGATCGGAGTTCAAAACCTCTAGAACCAGTGGAGATTCCACCTGCCTACCCTCCCAAGTCTTCCAAACAGAAGAAATTAGACGAGGCTAAGGAATTCATTAGCATTTTTGGCAAAGTGGCAGTGAATATTCCTATGCTAGATTTAATTTCTAAAGTACCATCTTATGCAAAATTCTTAAAAGAACTCTGTACTAACAAAAGAAAACTTGCAGGAATGGAGAGAGTGAATCTTACACAGAATGTTTCCTCAGTACTTCAGAGTAAACTCCCGGAGAAGTGCGGAGATCAAGGTACCTTCACTATCCCTTGTAAGATAGGGAACGAAAATATGGAAAAAGCTCTTTGCGACTTAGGAGTTGGAATCAACGTGATGTCCTTGAGAGAATACGAGATTTTGAAAATGAGACCAATGAAGGAAACGCAGGTGGTGATTCAATTGGCTGACAGAACCGTAATTCATCCTAAGGGAGTTGTAGAGGACGTTCTTGTCCAAGTCAATAACTTTATATACCCTGTGGATTTTTGTATCGTTGAGATGGATTCTGACTTGCCTTCTTGTACAACAAATGTGCTTCTATGGAGGCCTTTTCTTAGGTCGGCTAGAGCAAAGATAGATGTTTACGAAGGAAATATCATTTTGGAATTCTTTGGGAGCACGATTAAGTTCTTTATGAAGGAGGGATTAAAATATCAGGATGAGACACACAGTGTCAATTTTATTGATATTTTGTACCCCATCGAAGAAGAAGCTGCAGACTTAAGTACTACTGACCCCCTTGATTTTGTCTTAAGCAGAAGTATCTCAGCTAAGACATTGACAGAATTGGAAGACCGAGTGGGAAACCGAGAAGATCTTAGGGAGATCTTAACAGATCTTCACGAGACTGAGCCATTGAAAGAATCATTAAATTGCCTATTGTCTAGCATGTCTGATTCTAAATTTTTACCATCTATTGTGCAGGCACCCAAGCTTGATCTTAAGGAGTTGCCAGAACACCTTAAGTATGCGTATCTAGGTCAAGCTGAAACTCTACCAGTAATAATCTCAGCTAAGCTTTCCAATGAGGAAGAGGAAAGATTGACAACCGTTTTGAAGGAACATAAAGAGGCTATAGGATGGACTCTGGCGGACATCAAGGGCATATCCTCAACCATTTGTACCCACAAAATTCATGTGGAAGAGGATAAGAAAATAGTTAGACAACCCCAAAGGAGGCTAAACCCTCCGATAATGGAAGTTGTCAAGAAAGAAATTATTAAGTTGCTTGATGCTGGAATTATTTACTCAATCTCTGATAGTTCATGGGTTTCTCCTGTGCAGGTTGTGCCTAAAAAGACAGGAATTACCGTAACCGAAGGAGACGATGGGGTAAAGAGAACCACAACAATTCAGAATGGATGAAGGGTTTGCATAGATTATCGCAGACTTGACCAAGTCACAAGGAAGGACCACTTTTCATTACCGTTCATAGACCAAATGGTGGAAAGACTGACTGGGAAGTCTCATTACTGTTTCTTGGATGGATATTCAGGATTTCATCAAATCCCAGTGGCACTAGAAAACAAAGAGAAGACGACATTCACATGTCCCTTCGGAACCTTTGCATACAGAAGGATGCCATTCGGATTATGCAACGCACCAGCCACTTTTCAAAGATGTATGGTTAGTATCTTTTCAGACTATGTAGAAAAAGGTATTGAAGTGTTCATGGATGACTTCACCGTCTATGGTGATAATTTTGATGAATGCTTAACTAATCTGAAAAATATTTTGAAGAGATGTATGACCACTAATCTTATCCTAAATTATGAAAAATGTCATTTCATGGTGGAACAAGGCATTGTCTTAGGCCATGTAGTTTCCAAGAAAGGAATAGAAGTAGACCAGGCTAAGATCGATGTTATAAAGAGTTTGCCTTACCCCTCATGTGTGCGTGAGGTTAGAAGTTTTCTTGGCCACGCAGGATTCTACTGCAGGTTTATTAAAGATTTTTCAAAGATAGTGGAACCGATGTGCAAGCTTTTACAGAAAGAAGTGGAATTTAATTTTGACGAAGCTTGCCAAGTGGCGTTTGACAAGATTAAGGAGAAACTCATATCAGCCCCAATCATCCAAGCACTGGACTGGAGCCTTCTATTCAAATTGATGTGCGACGCCAGCAACTCAGCCGTTGGTGCGGTTCTAGGGCAGAAAAATGGTAGAGATCCACACGTGATCTACTACGCCTCTAAGATGGTTGACGATGCGCAAAAGAACTATACCACAACCGAAAAGGAATTGTTTGCAATAATCTTTACATTGGACAAATTCAGATCGTATTTATTGGGAACAAAAGTCATAGTCTTTTCTGATCATGCGGCCTTAAGGTACCTCTTGACAAAAGCAGAATCTAAGCCAAGACTGATCCGCTGGGTTTTACTTTTGCAGGAATATAATTTGGAGATTAAGGACAAAGTAGGAAAGAAGAACCTAGTCACGGATCACCTTAGCAGGTGCTTTATGAAAGGCGATTCAGAACCAATCAAAGACAATTTTCCAGACGAACACCTATTTGCTGTCCAGGCGACGAGACCATGGTTTGCTGATCTCGTCAATTTCTTAGCCACGGGTAAGCATCATGGAGATTTAACGGCTCAAGAAAAGGTAAAGATTAAGCACGACAGCAGGTATTTCATCTGGGACGATCCTTATATATGGAAGATTGGATCTGACCAATTGATTAGAAGATGTATTCTCGAAAGTGAGATTCCGTCAGTCCTAAGATTTTGTCATTCTTATGCATGTGGTGGATATTTTGGACCCAAGAGGACAACCTTAAAAGTCCTTGAGTCGGGATTTTATTGGCCTACTCTATTTTATGATAGCTTTAGGTTTTGTAAGACATGCCCCGAATGCCAAAAGATAGGAATCATAAGTTATAAAAATCAAATGCCCATGAATGTTATATTAAATTGTGAGATTTTTGATTTATGGGGTATTGATTTTATGGGGCCTTTTCCTATGTCAAATGAAAAATAATATATATTGCTTGCTGTGGATTACGTGTCTAAATGGATAGAAGCGAAAGCAACTAGGATCAATGATGCTAAAACTGTTGTTTCATTTATGAAATCTAACATTTTGAACAGATTTGGTGTGCCTAGGGGAATCATTAGCGACCGTGGGACATATTTTTGCAACAGTATTATTGTTTCACTTTTCAGGAAATATGGTGTTACCCATAAAGTTTCCACTGCTTACCATCCTCAGTCAAATGGCCAAGCAGAGGTTTCAAACAGGGAAGTCAAGTCGATCTTGGCTAAGATAGTTGGCTTAGATCGGCGAGACTGGAGCCAAAGGCTAGATGATGTGTTATGGGCATATAGGACTGCCTATAAATCTCCCATAGGAATGACTCCGTACAAATTGGTGTACGGGAAAGCATGCCACTTGCCAGTAGGTATGCAACATAGAGCCTATTGGGCAATTCGGAAATACAATCTACGGTACGACCAGGCAGGTGAGGAAAGGAAGCTTCGAATCCACAAGATAGAAGAATTGAGAAATCAAGCCTATGATAACCAACTCTTAGCTCAGATTAGGATGAAGACATACCATGACAGCAAGATTGTTGAGAAGAATCTCCAACTTGGGGGAAAAGTTCTTCTATACAACTCTAGATTCAAGCTCTTTCCTAGTAAGCTTAAGATTAAATGGGAAGGTCCATACGTTATCACTAATATCTACCCTCATGGTGCAGTGGATATTAGGAATGAAAAGATAGGAATAGTATCCAAGGTCAATGGACAGCGGCTTAAACCGTTCCTAGAAGGATTTCCAACATTTAAGGAAAATCAGGCGATTGAAGCCCCACCTGAGATTCATTGAAAGAAAAGCAAAGTCATGCCTAGGACTATAACTAGGGTGCTACATGGGAGGCAACCCATGCTTTTTGTTTTTAATTTTAATAAAATAAATTGTTTGTTCAAAATAATCCAGAACCACTTACAGATTTTCTCTTGCAGGAAATTTCAGGATCTTTTTTGGAATTTTCTGAAGAGCTTGTGAGGAATTAAGTGTGGTGAGGGATCTTGGCTAAACCTTTTTGATCCAGGCTGTATTTTATTCAGCCAAGAATTGAGTGACACGCGGAGAAAAAGGGAGAGAAGAGCAGATTGCGTGTAAGAAGGAGGAGAAAAAGTAGGAGTAACGGTCTTATTTTTAATTTTGATTTGGAAGTTAATTTTTCAAATTTTAATTAATAGATATTGTTGAAGAGTTAGACTCCTTACCTCCCACTAACACCAGAAATCCCTCATATCCCTAAAATCTCGCCCTCACCCGATTATCTCTCAAATTATCCTCATCTAAATCACTCCACTCTCCTACTTTCACTCCACGATCAATCGGCTTTAAACATGGGAAAAGCTTCAAAGAAATCTTCAAAGAGATCAGCTACACCAAAATCTACCCCGATTAGGCAAGAATCTCCCATGCCTTCGCAATCTCTCTCTCTCAAATCCAGAAAATGATCTCCCAGAAAATCTCAACGAGGTGCTCAGTATAGCAAGGACAATCATGTCCATGGATGCGACCCCTTCTAGTACCCAAAAGCAAGGACTTTCCACTCCTCCTCCAGTTCCTACCACTGAATCCCCTCAAGTCTCCCTCCAGGCCAAGAAGGAGATTGATCTCCCCAAAGAGCCGATAACCCAATCTAGGGTTAGCTAGCTTGATGATTCAGAGGTAGAGGTGATCTCAGATACTGAATCCGAGGAGAAACCCTCAGCTAGAGCTAAGAAAGTGGCTCGCAAGCAGACTGGAAATAAAGGAGCTGATTCAGAACCTCAATGTGAAGAAGGTTCAGCAAAAGAGAAGAGAGCAGGGAAGAGGAAGTTAGAAACGGGCAGTGAATCAGCCCCAGCCAAGAGGACTCGTTCAGCGACTGCGAAAGGAAAAAGAAAGGTTGAGGAGGCTGATCAGGAAGATGACTTAGACGCTGATGCGGCTGCAGTCTTGGCCAAGCCTGGGGCCAAGACTGCCAAGGTATTCATTCCTCCCTTAAACTCGCTTAATGGATGTTTGAGGCCTGATACCCCTGATCTTAGGGCGAGATTAAATGAGAAGCATGCATGTGAAATTACTCAGTTTGCTATCCTTGATTTCTCGTTTCTAGATGCCCTAGGGGTGGGTAATAGGATTAGGCAGTACATAACCAATCTTGGGTGGGAATGTTTTATGTACCTTGAGTTGCCTGCTTATGCTGAATTGTGCTTCGAATTTCATGCATTTTTCTGGTTGGATCAGGACAAATTATATGCCAATGGTAGAGCCAATCCTGATCTTAGCGCATCTGATGTTATGAATTTTAGATTGCTTGATGTGTGGTCTCATTTATCAATTGATGAATTTAACCACTTGCTTGGGTTTGTTACTGAAGAGGGGCTAAATTCAGATGATTATAAGAACGCCCTTACTGATTATCCCCCTAATTGGGATAAGACAGTAGCTTATAGAGAATTGATTGGTGACCCTAATGGAAAGCTTGATAAAAATGCCAAAGCCCACCAGATCTAAGATCCTACCTTGAGGATGCTCCAAAGGGTCTTGTCTATTAACCTTTCGGGCAAAACTACTATTTCTGGCAACATTTCTAAGTTAGAAGTTTTTCTGCTTTGGTGTATGCTTCATAATAGGAAGGTTAATTTGGGTTATTGGATTGTTAGGCAAATCAAGGCATGTGATTCTCTCCCTAAGCTGATCCTAGGAACTCTCATTTCCCATATTACTGCTACTGCTAGGGGTATTGATTTATCCAATTTGAATATGCATAAATCCTGTGCCGTTAAGATCATGGATCTTAAGGCTTTTGACCAAATGGGCCATTTCCATGAGGAAAAAGGCTATCTCTGTTTTAATACAGGTTTTACGCAAGTAGCAGATCACCTCTATGGGAAGAGGATCAATGGGAACTTCAAGATTCAGCCAATCCAGTTTGATGGTGCAGACGAAGAGCCTAATCTTGGGCAAGATGCCGAGCAGCCGTAAACCCAATGTGGCCTAGATCCAAACCATCCAATGCTTCCCGAATGGGCTGACACCCTCCTGCAGCTCATCAATGAGCAGATCCTATTCTTCACTACCAACCAGAAGCTGTTCCATGGACAACCCTAAAAAGCAGATACAGCAGATTATAGATCAGTAGCAGGCTCTGTTTATGAGCATTGAGAGGAACCAGCAGGAGCGGCTAGATAAGTTTTTGGAGCAGCAGGAGATCAAGTTCTAACAGATCCAGACCCACCTTGATGTTACCTTCAAATTCGTCCGAGCCATGGACAAGGTTGTAGCACACATAAGAGACAAAGTGGATGACCACTTCAGCAGTAGCAGCGATGACTCCTCTGATGAAGAAGATGATGCATCACCATCTATGCAAGATGCCAAGCAGCCACCTCCACCTCTCACATCACAGTAAATGCCCCCAGGTCGTGTCTTTCTTTCTTTTCTTTTTACATATTTTGAGTCTTTTTACTCTCATTTACATATTGAGGATAATGTGTTCTCTAAGTGTGGTGAGGGTGTTTCTAAGTTATTTGTGATGTGTTTTTCTGTGATTTTCTCTGATCGCATGAAATTTTTCGTGAATCTAGGTTAAGATAGTTGCCCTAGATTGTCTAGAAGAGTCTGATGCATGATTTTTTCTTGTCTTAATGTGTGTTTTGTGTTTTGATTGAGTGTCGGCAAAAATTTTGGACTATGCCTAAGGCCTTTCTCTTAATGTCTTAACCTTGACTTTTAGCATCCTTCACCTTGCGACCCCATAACATATGAGCAAGGCATGTTCAACGCCTAAAACATCCTTATTGTACATGATCATAGGGTCTAGCATTGTGTAACAGACTTGACACATAGGTAAGCTTTCACCAAATATACTTAATATCCCCTTAAGGAAAACTGCTAAGTGGATAATAGAGTTTGATGCCTTGTAATTAAGCTGAAATTGCTCTAATGTAGAGAACTACTTTTATGCCCAGTAAATTGCATGCTCAAATAATATAAAAAAAAGATGTGAATAAAAATGTCTTGATACTTCTGCCTCACTAAGCAGAAATACTCAAGAAACTTTAGCTAGAGCAATGGAAAAAAAAAGTATGCATATGTCTTGATATTTCTGCCCCACTAAGCATTAATATCCAAGAAACGTTTTAGCAATACTGGCATAGAAAAAAAAATGAAACTTCAGGCAAGGTAATTGAACGATGATGTTAAGCAGTAGAATTAAGGGGAGAAAATCCAAGTCGGTGAATGTCTTGTCTTGTCGAGTCTGCTGTGCAATGCAAATATGTTATGGTTATGTGGAATTTGGATGTTTGGGGTGTTGAATAGACCGTGCTCATAAGGGTTGGGATCCATTGAGAAGTATGCTGACTGTCATAGGTATGAAGGTATCAAGGGACTGGTCAAAGGGTAGTCTGTCCAGAAATTTACTACTATTTGTTGAGTCTGTTTTGAGTCTGTCTTTCTCTTTTCTTAGCTAAGAGTCTAGTATGTCCTTAGTTCATCGTTGTCTGTCCGATTTCAATGTTCAGTTTCCTCAGGGCTACTCTACTAGTGTCGCTTCTGACCCTCTTCGCCTTAATAGTGCATTGCCCGATAATAGTAGGATATTGTATGCCAAGCTGTTTGACCATGGGTTTTGGCTTCCCCTTGACCCGCTTGTAAAACTGTTACTGGCCGATTCTGACTTGAATCCGGCCCAACTAAGTCCTAACGCAATTTGCGTTGTTAGTGCTTTTGCGGCGTTGTGCCGGTTCAAAGGGATTGAGTCCCCTTCACTAGCGTTGCTTCATGATATTTTCCAATTGTATTCTCGCAAGGGGGTAATATCAATATCACCCCGCTATGATGATGACTCACTGAAGCCCTTTACTTGGAAACTTATGGGTATTGAGTCTTCTGTTCCTCATTGGAAAGAAGAATTTTTTGTTGTTAACCTGCCCGAGCCTTTGTGGAGAACCGGTTTCAATGAGGAAATCAAAGATGGGGCCTGGGGTAGCAGAAAACCACTCTCCGATCCGGAAGATGGTTGGCTAAAGACGCTGCTCCAGATGGACTTCAGCGTTGACACTCGTAAAGTGGCGAATGGAGTGGCAGTTATAGAGTGTAAAATGGGTGAGTGTTGTCCTTCTTTCTTCGCGTTGCTGGGAAACGCTAACGCTAACATTTTTTCATGACTATACAGTGGTTCCACCCGGTTGGGAGCCCGAATACATTCGGAGGAAAAGGAGAAGGGAGCAAACGCGAAGGACCTAGGCTGCCGCCGCTGCTGCTGCCACTGAGGGTAGGGCTATCGGTGTTACCTTAGTCGTGCCGCCTTCTCAAGGAGTTGCCGCTACTGTCAGCACTGTTCAAGCGTCGTCTTAGCGAGCGCGTGTTACGAGAAGGAAAAGAAGTAAAAAAGCAACCGCCGTGCCCTCTGCTCTTTCCCAGGCTACCGCTTCTCCAGAAGTGTCTGCTGGTTTGATTCCTACCGGGATTCCTTTGGTTTCTTCTTCTGTTCAGGTATATCTATTCGCTGCCGCTCCTGGTTTCTTCGTTCCTTTGCCGTGTCCTCATTGTATTTCCTTTTCTTAGGAAGTTGGCCATACTTCCACTCATTCTCTTCCTTAAGACATGTCCTTTGCGAGCGAGCTTGCCGAGTGCCGGAAGAAGGTTCGCCACGACCTTCAAAGTAGCCCGTCGTCATCCGGCGTTAATCCATCCTTGACGACTGCCACAAGGGATGACGCGCCTTTCGGACAGCCTCAAGGTGCTGGCCCTGCTGCTGATCCCCATGATTTTGCTGATTCTCCCCTCCATTCTACCTCCAGTGTTGTAGGTTTTAGTTCAGAGATGCTGGGTTATGAGATAATCGGTAGTGGTGAGTCTTTTGTCTCTACCGTGGAGGGCTCTGCTGACCGCCCTCCTTCTCCTCCTGCAATGTTTTTTGTTCCTTCGTCCCCGCTTGCTGCCACGAGGGACAATCCTGCTTCTAACTTTATAGTTGGTGTAACTCCGTATGCTCCTCCCAGCTTTCCCACTCACCGCGTTAACCTGAGTAGCCTTAGAGAGAAAGCTTTTCAAGTCTCAGAGACTGATAGCGCTGAGGCTGTTCTTGCATCTACGTCTCTGTTGGCGGCTCGAATAATGTCGCATCAGAGGGAAAAGGATGCATTTTTAGCCAAGAGTCACTAGGGGCCATGGATTTCCTTCGCTCTCAGATGTTTTCTTCCTTCTGTCATGCTCATTATATGGAGGAGGCTAACGCTATGGAGGCAGCGGACAAGTAGAGAGAAATAAATAGGTTGACAACTGAGCGTCAAGGTCTTTTGGATGCTGCGATGGCTGCCAAGCAAGAGGCAGAGGCGGCTAGGCAAGAGGCTAATGTTGCTAAACAGGAGGCGGAAGCTGCCAGGCTTGTGTTAGGGGAAGAGAAGCAGAGGAGTTTCGCTTTAAGCACACACCTTTCTGAAGAAGAAGCTGGGCTAGCATTAGAAAGACAGAGAAATGCTGAGTTGGCTGCCGACCTTAGCCTTTCTGCTGAGAAGTGCCGCTGGTATCTGAAGGAAGGGGCAATGCTTATGTCTGAGGGCTTCATGCACCATCACGGGATGGACGAATTTCAGATTAAGACTCTTTCTGTATATTTTGAAGAGAAGTCCTCACATGTGTCCGATGAGGGTTTCTACAATTCAAAGGCCGTCAAACAGGGAGGAAATAACGCGTCAGCCGCTCCTTAGACCTCACACTTTGTTTCTTGATTTTTGCTGTTGATGTCTTTGTCTATCCTTGTGAGGATATTTTGTAACTCTGACGATATCAGCTTCTGTTCAGGCCATTATTTTTTGTTTATAATTTCTTTGTTGGTCTTGTCTTATGATATTACTGCCATAATCATGGTTAGTAGGTTTTATTACTAAGATCACAATAATGTGGATATCGTACCTTATGCGGTTAGTCAACCGTTGCGTTTGTATACGCACGTCATTCGTGGTTGCCGAGATACTTCTGTCTTAGCCCTTCTATGGAAGTCATACCCGCTCGTTTTCTGATGAAGACTTTCTTGCTGTTGAGAATCAGGAAATTTAATTATGCATTATCATTATCTCTTTGATGATGTTCCAACGAACAAAATTATTATTTCCATTCCTGCCGCGTATAGCTTAATGCCGCCCTTTGTTGTTAGGGGGATCACTTAGCCTTGGTAAGTTTGCTTATGATATTGTTGTTGTTGCGATAGAGACATCTCTCCAGCCTAACTTCACCGGGTATCAACCGCTCGGTTACTAGCTGGGATATCTCTCTTTGTTTCAGATGCCAACGATCGGCTTGGGGCGTGCCTCGTCTTAGTGAGCCATCTGATCAGGACCGGCCATCACAAGGATAGGATTTTCACTCCCAAGCATTGAAACCTCGCGTTCCTAGAGCGTGCCTCATCTTAGTGGTCCGTCTGTGTAAGCATCGTTTCCACAAGGATAGGATTTTCACTTCTAGGATGGAGTTACTACCTCCTTGGGGCGTGCCTCGTCTTAATGACCCGTCTATGTGAGCACGACTACCATAAGGATAGGATTTTCACTCCCAAGGATGCCGGGATGTGCCTCGTCTTAATGGGCCGTCTGTGTGAGCACTGTTGCCACAAGGATAGGATTTTAACTCCCGGGGGCGTTGGGGCGTGCCTCGTCTTAATGGGCCGTCTGTGTGAGCATGGTTGCCACAAGGATAGGATTTTCACTCCCAATGCTATTTATGCCAGGGCGTGCCTCGTCTTAGTGGGCTGTCTGATCAGGACCAGCCATCACAAGGATAGGATTTTCACTCCTGGCATTCTTCGTTATCTGCATATGATTAACCATAATGTGCACAAGAAATTCCTTTCATTCATGCGTTAGAGCAATGCTAACAATGTCAAACAGGAGAGATTAGCTTCTAGCATGATATAGTTTCAAACGGGCTATATTCTAGGAGTTTGGTAAGGGAGTACCGTCAAGTGTTTCCAAATGATATGCTCCCTTTCCGATGACGCAGTTGACACGATATGACCCATCCCAATTTGGGCTGAGTTTTCCCATGCGCTGCCATGCCGCTCGTTTGTCTCTAAGCACTAAATATCCCACTTTGAGTAGCCGCTCTTTGACTTGTCTGTTATGATATTGCGCCATTTTTCTTTTGTAATGCAAGGTTTTTAAGAGAGCCTCCTCTTGTACCTCTGGCAGCGCGTCAAGGTTAGCACGTAACCTTTCTTCATTTATTTCTTCATTGAAGTATGCCACTCGAAGGCTCAGGGTGCCAATTTCTACCGACGTGACAACCTCTGTGCCAAAGGCTAACGCAAAAGGGGTTTCTCCTGTGGTAGTTTTCACCGTCATGCGATAGGCCCACATTACATACGGCAGTTTGTCTGCCCATTTCTTTTTAGAACCTTTTCAAACGGGCTATATTCCAGGAGTTTGGTAAGGGAGTACCGTCAAGTGTTTCCAAATGATATGCTCCCTTTCCGATGACGCAGTTGACACGATATGGCCCATCCCAATTTGGGCTGAGTTTTCCCATGCGCTGCCCTGCCGCTCGTTTGTCTCTAAGTACTAAATATCCCACTTTGAGCAGCCGCTCTTTGACTTGTCTGTTATGATATTGCGCAATTTTTCTTTTGTAATGCAAGGTTTTTAAGAGAGCCTCCTCTTGTACCTCTGGCAGCGCGTCAAGGTTAGCACGTAACCTTTCTTCATTTATTTCTTCATTGAAGTATGCCACTCGAAGGCTCAGGTGCCAATTTCTACCGGCGTGACAGCCTCTGTGCCAAAGGCTAACGCAAAGGGGGTTTCTCTTGTGGTAGTTTTCACGGTCATGCGATAGGCCCACATTACATACGACAGTTTGTCTGCCCATTTCTTTTTAGAACCTTCTAAGTTCCTCTTGATGCCACTGAGGATACTACGATTGGTCACTTCAGCCTGCCCGTTGGTTTGCGGGTGTGCTACAGAAGAGAATCTTTGCTCGATCTGGAATTCCGCGCACTGATTTCAAAAAAATTGGCCGGTGAATTGTGTTCCGTTGTCACTGACCAATATGCGAGGTACCCCAAATCGCATTATGACTTGATATTTAAAGAAACGCCAAATTTTTTCCGTTGTAATGTTGGCTACCGCCTCTGCTTCTGCCCATTTCGTGAAATAAGCTACCGCCACGACCACAAATTTTAGTTGGGACCTGGCTTTTGGAAACGGGCCTAAGATATCAATTCCCCATTTGGCAAACGGGCATGGGGCGACAATTTCTGAAATTTGCATGGCTGGTCTTCGAGGGATCTTGGCGTATTCTTGACATTTCTGACAAGATTTTACAAAGTTGTGACAGTCTCTGCGAATGGTGGGCCAGTAAAATCCTGAATGAAAGACCTGTGCCGCTAGGGTGTCACTAGCCACGTGCATGCCGCATATTCCTTCGTGGATTTCTCGCAAAGTATGGAGGCCTTCCTGCTCCGTTATGCACTTTGCAGCTGGATGAGAGAAGCATTTTCGAACCAACTCCCCATTGTAGTATGTGCACCGTGCCGCTTATTTCAAAATTTTCCTCTTTTCAGTGCTATCTACTGGCAGCTCATCATGTTTCAAATATTTCACAACGGGGACTCTCCAATCATTCTCCACTTCTTCCACACAAAGAGACACTTGTTCTTCCATGAAAGAGGGCACTGGTATCTCACCGTAGTGCACATCTTTGGGTATGGAGGTTGTCGGGTTAGCTGCCATTTTAGCGAGATTATCAGCCTCACTATTGTCTTCTCGAGGAATATACTCGAAGCAGACTTGAATGCCTTTTCTCTGTGTCTCTGTTAGCTCACGTTTTACCTTTGAAAGGTATTGGATCATGATGGGTTCTTGGGCTTGGGAATTTCCCAAGACTTGATCTATTATTAGTTTAGAGTCCCCCCGTATCTTTAGCTGCAGATCACACATTGTTCCTGCATTGCGCGTAGCTTCAATGAAGAAATTGTTGCCTATTCTGAGTCCGGTCAGTAACGCTTCGTACTCGGCTGCGTTGTTGGATAGCGGCTGCAATATTCTAATGGCATAGCGCATCTGTATGTCATCAGGTCCAATCATGAAAATTCCAGCGCTAGCTAACTCTTGATTTTTAGCTCCGTCCACGTGGATGATCCATGTATTGCTGTAAGTGTCCGGGGACGGGAGATTTGAGTCTCCCGCTTCCCCTTCCGGTGGGTCCACCGGTAACCCATGTGTAAATGTGCATTCTGCTATGAAGTCTGCTAACGCTTGGGCTTTGATGGACGGTCTGGCCTTATATTGCAACCCATACTGCTAAAGTTCGATTGCCCAAATCAGCATTCTTCCTAAGGACTCAGGTTTCCTAAGAATTTTCCCCAATGGTTGATCAGTGAGTACTACGACAGGATGAGCTTGGAAGTATCGATCCATCTTTCGTGTTGCCTGCACGAGGGCAAACGCTACTTTCTCAATGTGAGTGTATCGCAACTCGGCATCCTTCAGTATGTGACTGACAAAGAATACGGGGCGATGAACATGTCTATCGCTTCGTACAAGGACAACACTAACCACCTCGTCGGCGACACCCAGATATAAGTATAAGGCGTCGCCTGGTTCAGGTCTTGTCAACACCAGGTCAGACGAGAGGTAGGCTTTTATGCCGGCAAACGCTTATTCACATTCTTCCGTCCACCCAAAGGGGGCTCTCCTGCGAATGACTTTGAAGAAGGGTAGGCACCTTTCGCCTTATTTGGAGATAAACCGTCTTAACGCAATGATGCGTCCTGTGAGCTTTTGCACTTCGTTGACGGTTCGCGGAGATATCATGTCCTGAATTGCTTTTACTTTCGAAGGGTTGGGCTGGATGCCTTTCTGGCTAACCACGTAGCCTAAGAATTTGCCTGTTTGAAACGCAAACATACACTTTCGGGGGTTCAACTTCATCTTGTATTCTCTCATCACATCGAAGACTTCTTCTAAATCAGCCATATGGTCCTCAAAGCTTCGACTTTTGACAAGTATATCGTCCACGTAGGCCTCCACCTTTTCCCATATTTGCTTCTCAAAAACTTTATTTGCCATGCGCTGGAATGTTGCCCCGGCATTTTTCAATCCAAACGGCATTGCTGTGTAGCAATAGGTGGCCCTTGGCGTTATGAAAGTGGTTTTTTCTTCGTCCTCTATGGCCATGGGAATTTGGTGATATCCCGAGTTAGCATCCAACGAGCTTAGATAGGCGTACCCCGCAGTTTGGTCGACCAACTGATCGATTCGAGGAAGGGGATAACAGTCTTTGGGACAGGCGTCGTTCAAATCAGTGAAGTCAATGCACATGCGCCAATCTCCGTTAGGTTTTGGGACTAGGACAGGGTTAGCCAACCCCGTTGGGTACTGGACTTCTCGGATGAAGCCAGCATCCATGAGTTTTAATATTTCTTTCTCAATGGCTATCATCTTTTCTGGAGAGAAGACTCGTCGCTTCTGCTGAACAGGCTTAGCATTAGGGTTAACGTTGAGTCGATGTTCTGCTGTTTCTCGCGAGATTCCAGGCATATCTGCTGGCTTCCACGCGAATTCTCCTTCACATTTATTCAATAATCGAACTAGCTGTGCGCTTTCTTCTGCGCTCAATTTTTCGCTAACCAAAAAATTTGCCTCTTCGACTCCGTTAACGGGAATTGGCCTCATGTTGTCTACTGGCTGAGTGCGCTTTTCCTCTCTATCCTCGAAGGGATCATCCGCTACGCATAAGTAACAATCGCAACTCTTTTGGGTCATAAGTAAATAGCACTTGGCAGCTAACTTCTGGTCCCCTTTGATCGAGACCACTCCATTCCACGAAGGGTATTTCATCTTTAGATGTTTTTGCGATATTGCAGCTCCAAAGAGGTTGAGGTATGGCCGCCCAAGTATGGCGTTGTAAGGTAATGACAGGTCTACAACCAAGAACAATAGTTCCTCCGACCGTTTGGACGTGTCTTCTCTGAAGTATACTGGTAGCGTTGTAACTCCTACCACTGGGATTGGGACCCCGTCTACTCCAATTATTGGTTTTTTACAAGGCCTTAGCTCACTGTCAGGACGCTTCATCAGGTTGTATACTTCAAGCGAGAACAGATTGACCGCACTCCCATTGTCAACAAGGGTTCTCCTAACTCCATGGTTGCCGATAATGGGTGTGACCACTAACGCATCGTTGTGTGGGTAGACAATGCCTTTCTCATCCTCTTCTGAGAATGATAGCACCATTCGATCTAACGCGTTTATTGCTTCACTTTTTACTAACGCGTTGTCTCTCTTTCGTTTGTCGCCCGTCGCGGGTGGTAGCGCTGCAGGTTCATCGAAATACGGAGTGCCTCCCGCTATAATATTGATCATAGGAACATCATCCTCGTTAATCACAAAGGTTTCCTTATTTCTTCCGATAGGGATGGCGTTGGCTCCCGTGGCGTAAGAGGGCGCTTGCCTATCATCAGTCTCCTTATCTACTAGATTGTTCCTGACCTCCTCCCTTATTTTAGCAGCAAATTCCCCGAGGTAGCCCTCCTCGACTAGGCGCTCTATCGCTAATTTCAATTCTCTACACACGTCCGTGGAGTGCCCTTTGACTTTATGGAACTTGCAGAATGCATTTTCCCTTCCTCCCATAATTACTCCCAGTTTCACAGGAGCTGGGTAACGAATAGGCAGGTTTCGTTGCTGAACTATCGCTAAGATTTCTTCTCTTGGGAGTATGAGGGAAGGGAGGTCAGGGTCGTATATTCGCCCCTTGGGTGGATCCGCTTGTCTCCTAGTAGGGGAATTCCCAAATCTTCCTCTCGAGAAGTTGCCCCTCTGCCGATTTGAGGCTCTAGGGATGTGGTCCTTTCGTTGCCCATAATCATCGGTTGGTTGCGTATCAGGAGTTGCGTTAACCCGGACGTTAGGGGCTGGATGTGTATCTTGGGGTACATTCTGGATTCGTTCCCTATTCTCTTCTTCCTCCATTCTCGCGTAATTGTGGGCTTTCAGCCTTAACGCATCTAGTGTTAATTGGGGGTCCACCATTAAAGTATCTCGTAACTTCCCGTAACGGTAATTACACTTTAAAGCCTTGACAGCGAAGTCAATGGTGACCCCTGGCGTTAGCGACATCTCCAGATCAAAATGACTCAAAAAATCCTTCAAGGACTCTTGTGGCTTTCGGTGAATATCGAATAGTGCTGCCGTAAATTTCCTAATAGGAACAGTCGTGCTGAACCGACTCCGAAATTTAGCTTCCAGTTGGGAAAAATTATCAATGGACCCTGCCGGAAGTCCCTCGAACCATAACGCAGCGTCACTGTGAGTTTGAAACTGTACAAAATCCTTCACCTTATTAAGATGAGAAATAGGATCCTTTGTGCCATTATATGATTCCACAGGGAGTTTTACATGCCGATTGACCCGGTGATGTCTGACACGATGGCTGAATGGGTGACCACTGTTATCATCAGGAATCCCCTGCGGTTGACGAGGGGGAGAGGGCTCGTTGAGCTGCCTTTGAGCTCGAAAATCATACTCACGATGCTGCCTGGGAGATCGGCTGCGACTTCTTGGCGTTCGAGTTCAATGCCTTCTGCTACTCGATCTCTCACTATGCCTGGGAGATGGGTCCCTGAACATCTCCTCTCGCCTGTTATCCCAATGATCTCTAAATTTTCCGTCCCATTGTTCCCCTTCAAGAACAGGAGCTTCCCTCCTATGCTGCTCAGACGGTTCGACGCGTCTATGCGCGAGTTGCATGACTCCGACAGGGGTTGATGTCAAAGGTAGGGATAACGGAAAACCTCTAGACTATCGAGGTGATAGTGGTCAATCGGCGACGATGGATGGAGTAAAGACTATATGAGAAGGCACGCTAGGTCCCGAAACATGAGGCGTAAATCCTGCAGCTAGTTCTGTCAGCTGATCTAGCTGGGCTCGAAGAGCCGATATTGAATTCGCGAGAGGATTGCCTGCACCGTCTACCGTGGGTGCCCTCAAATGGGGAATAGAGTAACTGGGTCCTGGCATCTGAGATAGAGGAGTATATGCTTGAGATGCAAATGTTCCCGCCACTTGCTCAAAAGGGGGATCCGACATGCCCGGTGGAACTTCTTGCACCGTGATGGAAGGGTCAGTGGTGGCGAAAGTGAAGAGTCGCCTACGAGTAGAAAACAGGAGGCTAGAAGATTGGGACAGTTCGGGATCTGAGTCGGACTCCATAATCCTTTGAATTTTAAGAGAACAGAGCTTGGCTATTAAGGATGCTCACTTAATAGAACCAAAACTCTCAACGAAAGCACCAATTTGATAAGATTCAGACTATTCGCTGAAGGGTAGCAGAGGATTATGAGTCTTGAGGTCGACTGTCCACGGCGTCCGATGTACCTGCACATCGCCGGAGGGGGTCTCCGGCGTAAATACTCTGATGCCTAAGTCAGTAGTGATTGTGTAAAATAGCAGAGCTTCGGCTAGCAATCTTAGGCTTACCTTCCTCCTTTGTGGCGGAGGTATTTATAGGAAAAAATGGGGCATTTCTGAGTGATCTCGGTCATAAGGTGCTAACGCTCCCATCAGGGGGGGGGGGGTTAGAGTGCCTCGCTGATGGAATACACTATCGCTGTGTCAGGTATACATATAAGGGGTAGGCGTTACCTAGGCAAGGCAACGCCTACGCTCCTCTCGAGATGCCTAGCTTGGCCTGGGATGGGATAACGCCCTATATCACGACAGTGTGATGTGTGGGACCCCCTCGCTAATGTCGACCATCCCAGAGGCGATAGCCCCGAAGCTGTCGGGGCGGTAGTGACAGCTTTTTCCCCCACCATAGGGTATAAGACGAAAATGCCCTTGTTGTTAGGGGTATTGTTATCAAGTATTATTTTGGAATTCTTTGGGAGTACGATCAAGTTTTACATGAAGGAAGGATTAAAATATCAAAATGAAACGCATAGCGTTAATTTTATTGATATTTATATCCTATTGAAGAAGAAACTGCAGATTTAGATACTACTGACCCACTTGATTTTGTCTTAAGCAGAAGTATCTCAGCTAAGACATTGGAAGAATTGGAAGACCGAGTGGAAGACAGAGTGGGAGACCGAGAAGATCTTAGGGAGATCTTAACAGATCTCCATGAGACTGAACCATTGAAGGAAGCACTAACCTGAGCTTGATCTTAAGGAGTTACCAGAACACCTTAAGTATGCCTATCTAGGCCAAGACGAAACCCTGCCAGTAATAATCTCAGCTAAGCTTTCCAGCGAGGAAGAAGCCAGATTAATAGACATGTTGAAGGAACATAAGGAAGCTATTGGGTGGACCTTGGCAGACATCAAGGGCATATCTTCAACCATTTGTACCCACAAAATACATGTGGAAGAGGATAAGAAAACTATCATACAACCCCAAAGGAGGCTAAACCCTCCGATGATGGAAGTTGTCAAGAAAGAAATTATTAAGTTGTTTGATGCTGGTATTATTTACCCAATCTCTGATAGTTCATGGGTTTCCCCTGTGCAGGTTGTACCTAAGAAAACAGGGATTACCGTAACTAAAGGAGAAGATGGAGTAAAAAGGACTACAAGAATTCAGAATGGATGGAGAGTCTGCCTAGACTACCGCACACTTAACCAAGTCACGAGGAAGGACCACTTTCCATTACCATTCATTGACCAAATGATAGAAAGACTGACTGGGAAGTCCCATTACTGTTTCTTAGACGGTTATTCAGGATTTCATCAAATCCCAGTGGCATTAGAAGACCAAGAGAAGACGACATTCACATATCCCTTCGGAACCTTTGCATATAGAAGGATGCCATTCGGATTGTGCAACGCACCGGCCACCTTTCAAAGGTGTATGGTTAGTATCTTTTCAGAATATGTGGAAAAAGGTATAGAAGTGTTTATGGATGACTTCACCGTCTACGGTGATAATTTTGATGAATGCTTAACCAATCTGAAAAATGTTTTGAAAAGATGCGTGACAACTAATCTTGTTCTTAACTATGAAAAATACCATTTCATGGTAAAACAAGGTATTGTCTTAGGCCATATAGTTTCTAAGAAAGGCATAGAGGTTGACCAGGCTAAGATTAATGTTATTAAAAGCTTGCCTTACCCCTCTTGCGTGCGTGAGGTTAGGAGTTTTCTTGGCCACGCAGGATTTTATCGCAGGTTTATCAAAGATTTCTCAAAGATAGCGGAGCCAATGTGCAAAACTGTTTCAAAAGGAAGTGGACTTCAATTTTGACGAAACTTGCCAAGTGGTGTTTGATAAAATCAAGGAGAAACTTACTACAGCTCCAATCATGCAAGCACCAAATTGGAACCTTCCATTTGAGTTGATGTGTGATTCTAGTAACTCAGCCGTTGGTGCAGTTCTAGGGCAGAGTAATGGTAGAGATCCACACGTGATCTATTACGCCTCTAAGATGCTTGACGATGCGCAAAAGAATTATACCACAAAGGAGAAGGAATTGTTCACAATAATCTTCGCATTGGATAAATTTAGATCGTATTTGTTGGGAACAAAAGTCATAGTCTTTTCTGACCATGCGGCCTTAAGGTGCCTCTTGACAAAAGCAGAATCTAAGCCAAGACTGATCCGCTGGGTTTTACTTTTGCAGGAACATAATTTGGAGATTAAGGACATGGCAGGGAAGAAAAACTTAGTGGCGGACCACCTGAGCAGGTGCTTTGTGAAAGATAAGTCAGAACCAATCGGAGACGATTTTCCAGATGAACACCTATTTGCTGTCCATGCGGTAAGACCTTGGTTCGCTGATCTTGTCAATTTCTTAGCTACGGGTAAGCATCATGGAGACTTAACGGCTGAAGAAAAGGTAAAGATTAAGCATGACAGTAAGTATTTCAGTTGGGATGACCCGTATCTTTGGAAAATTGGATCTAATCAATTGATTAGGAGGTGTATTCCTGAAAGTGAAATTCCATCAGTCCTAAGATTTTGTCATTCTTATGCATGTGGTGGACATTTTGGAACCAAGAGGACAACCTTAAAAGTCCTTGAATCAGGATTTTATTGGCCTACTCTATTCTATGATAGCTATAAATTTTGTAAGACATGCCCCAAATGCCAAAAGATAGGAAACATAAGTTCTAAAAATCTAATGCCCATGAATGTTATATTAAATTGTGAGATTTTTGATTTATGGGGTATTGATTTTATGGGGCATTTTCCTATGTCAAATGGAAAACAATATATATTGCTTGCTGTAGATTGCGTGTCTAAGTGGATAGAAGCTAAAGCCACTAGGACCAATGATGCTAAAACTGTTGCTTCATTCATGAAAACTAACATTTTGAACAGATTTGGTGTGCCTAGGGGAATCATTAGCGACCGTGGGACACATTTTTGCAATAGTATTATTGTTTCACTTTTCAGGAAATATGGTGTTACCCATAAAGTTTCCACTACTTACCATCCTCAGTCAAATGGCTAAGAAGAGGTTTCAAATAGGGAAGTCAAATCGATCTTGGCTAAGACAGTTGGCTTAGATCGGCGAGAGTGGAGCCAAAGGCTAGATGATGCATTATGGGCATATAGGGCTGCCTATAAATCTCCTATAGGAATGACTCCGTGCAAATTGGTGTACGGGAAAGCATGCCACTTGCCAGTAGGTATGCAACATAGAGCCTATTGGGCAATTCAGAAATGTAATCTAAGGTACGACCAGGCAGGTGAGGAAAGAAAGCTTCAAATCCACGAGATAGAAGAATTGAGAAATCAAGCATATGATAACCAACTCTTAGCTAAGATCAGGATGAAAACATACCATGACAGCAAGATTATTGAGAAGAATCTCCAACTTGGGGGAAAAGTTCTTCTATACAACGCTAGATTCAAACTCTTTCCTGGTAAGCTTAAGACTAAATGGGAAGGTCCATACGTTATCACTAATATCTACCCTCATGGCGCAGTGGACATTAGGAATGAAAAGACATGAATAATATTCAAGGTCAATGGACAACGACTTAAACCGTTCCTAGAATGATTTCCAACATTTAAGGAAAATCAGGCGATTGAAGCCCCACCTGAGATTCCTTGAAAGAAAAGCAAAGTCATGCCTAGGACTATAACTAGGGCACTACATGGGAGGCAACCCATGCTTTTTGTTTTTAATAATAAAATAAATAGTTTGTTCAAAATAATCCAGAACCACTTACGAATTTTCTCTTGCAGGAAATTTCAGGATCTTTTGTGGATATTTTTTTTGAGAGCTAGCGAGGAATTAAGTGTGCTGAGGGATCTTTGCTAAGCCTTTTTTTATCTAGGCTGCGTTTTATTCAGCCAAGAATTGAGTGACACGCGGAGAGAAATGGGGAGAAGAGCAGATTGCGTGTGAGAAGGAGGAGAAAAAGTAGGAGCAACAGTCATATTTTGAATTTTGATTTGGAAATTAATTTTTCAAATTCTAATTAGAAGATAATTTTGAAGAGTTAGACTCCTTACCTCCCACTAACACCAAAATCACTCAAATCCCTAAAATCTCGCTCTCACCCGATTATCTCTCAAACCATCCACATCTAAATCACTCCACTCTCCTACTTTCAATCCATGATCTTTCAGCTTTAAACATGGGAAAATCTTCAAAGAAATCTTCAAAGAAATAAGCAACACCAAAATACACCCGGATTAGGCAAGAATCTCCCATGCCTTCTCAATCTCCCTCTCTCTCAAATCCAGAAAAGGATCTCCCACAAAAACTCAGTAAGGTGCTTAGCATAGCAAGGGCAATCTTGTCCATGGATGCGACCCCCTCTGGTACACAAAAGCAAGGACTTTCCACTCCTTCTCCAGTTCCTACCACTGAATCCCCTCAAATCTCCCTCCAGGCCAAGAAGAAGATTGATCTCCCTAAAGAGCCGATAACCTAATCTAGGGTTAGCCAGCCTGATGATTCAAAGGTAGAGGTAATTTCGGATACTGAATCCAAAGAGAAACCCTCTGCTAGAGCTAAGAAAACCGCTCGCAAGCAGACTGGAAAGAAAGGAGCCGATTCAGAACCTCAATGTGAAGAAGGTTCAGCAAAAGAGGAGAGCGGGGAAGAGGAAGTTAGAAGCGGGTAGTGAATCAGCCCCAGCCAAGAGGACTCGATCTCCGGCTGCAAAAGGAAAAAGAAAGGTTGAGGAGGCTGATCAGGAAGACGGCTCAGGCACTGATGCGGCTGCAGTCTTGGCCAAGCCTGCGGCCAAGACTGCCAAGGTATTCATCCCCCCCTTTAACTCGCTTAATAGATGTTTAAGGCTTGATACCCCTGAACTTAGGGTAAGATTGAATGAGAAGCATGCATGCGAGATTACTCAATTTGCTGTTTTTGATTTCTCTTTTCTTGATGCCTTGGGTGTGGGTAATAGGATTAGGCAGTACATAACCAATCTAGGGTGGGATTGTTTTATGTACCTTGATTTGCCTGTCTATGCTGAATTGTGCTTGGAACTTCATGCCTCTTTCTGGTTGGATCAGGACAAATTATATGCCAATGGTAGAGCCAATCCTGATCTTGGCGCGTCTGATGTTGTGAATTTTAGATTGCTTGATATGTGGTCTCATTTATCCATTGATGAATTTAATCTCTTGCTTGGGTTTGTGACTAAAGAGGGACTATATTCTGATGATTATAAGAATGCCCTTACTGATTATCCCCCTGATTGGGATAAGTCAGTAGCTTATGGAGAATTGATAGGTGACCCTAATGGAAATCTGGATAAAAATACAAAAGCCCACCAGATCCGAGATCCTACCTTGAGGATGTTCCAAAGGATCTTGTCTATTAACCTTTCGGGCAAAACTACTGTTTCTGGCAACATCTCTAAGTTAGAATTTTTTCTGCTTTGGTGTATGCTTCACAATAGCAAGGTTAATTTGGGTTATTGGATTGTTAGGCAGATAAAGGCATGCGATTCTCTCCCTAAACTGATCCTAGGAACTCTCATTTCCCATATTACTACTACTGCTAGGGGTATTGATTTATCCACTTTGAATATGAATAAATCCTGTGCCGTTAAGAGCATGGATCTTAAGGCTTTTGACCAAATGGGCCATTTCCACGAGGAAAAAGGCTATCTCTGTTTTAATACAGGTTTTACGCAAGTAGCAGATCACCTCTTTGGGAAGAGGATCAATGGGAACTTCAAGATTCAGCCAATCCAACTTGAGGGTGCAGACGAAGAACCCAATCTTAGGCAAGATGCCGAGCAATTTCCAAACAAATTTGGCATGGATCCAAACCATCCAAGGCTTCCCGAATGGGCTGACAACCTTCTGCAGGTCATCAATGACCAGATCTTATTCTTCACTACCAACCAGAAGTTGTTCCATGAACAACAAGACAACGCTAAAAAGTAGATGCAGTAGATTATAGATCAGCAGCAGGCTCTGTTTATGAGCATTGAGAGGAACCAACAGGAGAGGCTAGATAAGTTTTTGGAGCAGCAGGAGATCAAGTTCCAACAGATCCAGACCCACCTAGATGTTACCTTCAAATTCGTCCGAGCTATAGACAAGGCTGTAGCACGCAAAAGAAACAAAGTGGACAACCACTTCAGCAGCAGCAACGATGACTCCTCTGATGAAGGAGATGATGCAGCACCATCTGTGCAAGATACCCAGCAGCCACCTCCACCTCCCACATCACAGTAAATGCCCCAGGTCGTGTCTTTCTTTCTTTTCTTTTTACATATTTTGAGTCTTTTTACTCTCATTTACACATTGAGGACAATGTGTTCTCTAAGTGTGGTGAGGGTGTTTCTAGGATGTTTGTCTGTATATACATGTTTGTGATGTGTTTTTGTGTGATTTTCTCTGATCACATGAATTTTTTTAGTGAATCTTGGCTAAGATAGTTGGCCTAGATTGTCTAGAGTAGTCTGATGCATGAATATTTTCGTGTCTTATTGTGTGATTTTAGGAATGCGTGTTATGTGTTTTGATTGAGTGTCGGCAAAAATTTAGACTATGCCTAAAACCCTTCTCTTTAGTGTCTTAACCTTGACTTTTAGCATCCTTCACCTTGCAACCCCATAACATATGAGCAAGGTCTGTTCAACGCCTAAAACATCCTTATTGTACATGATCATAGGGTCTAGCATTGCATAACAGACTTGACACATAGGTAAGCTTTCACCAAATATACTTAATATCCCCTTAAGGAAAACTGCTAAGTGGATAATGGAGTTTGATACCTTGTAATTAAGCTGGAATTGCTCTAATAAAGAGAACTACTTTTATGCCTAGTAAATTGCATGCTCAAATAAAAAAATATATGAATAAAAATGTCTTGATATTTCTGCCTCACTAAGCATTAATATCCAAGAAACTTTTTGGCAATACTGGCATAGAAAAAAAAATATAAACTTTAGGCAAGGTAGTTGAACGATGATGTTAAGCAGTAGAATTAAGGGGAGAAAATCCAAGTCGGTGAATGTCTTGTCTTATTAAGTCTGTTGTGGAATGCAAAGATGTTATGGTCATGTGGAACTCGGATGTTTGGGGTGTTGAATAGACCGTGTTCATAAGGGTTGGGATCCATTGAGAAGTATGCTGACTGTCACGGGTATAAAGGTTCAAAAGGGACTGGTTAAGGGTAGTCTGTCCAAAAATTTGCTACTGTTTGTTGAGTCTGTTTTGAGTCTGCCCTTTTTCTTTTTCTTAGCTAAGAGTCTAGTATGCTTGGGGGCAAGTATTGTTCAAGTGTGGTGAGGTTTGATTGACGTTTATTTTCTTATGTTTTTACCATCTAAAACTACCTTGGTTATGGTAAAATCAATCCCTTTCACGTTGATAACCATCACACCTGGTGACAAGGCCAGAACACTGTATATACCAAGGGGGACATGGCACTGTTCCTACCGCCCCCAAGCCTGGTGGCCGGCCCTGGGATGGTCGACATCAACGGGGGGATCTCACTCGACATCTACACGGCGTCATCCCATCCCAGGTCACACATGATGTCACTCCGTATGACGTCACCTCGCATGACGTCACTCCCTAGCACCCAAGCGACATCTACCAGAGATATCGCCTACCCCCTGTGGGTAAGGTCCTTCCTTTGCCTATAATTACCCCCACCATTCCAGACAAGAAGGTAAGCCTAAGACAGCGTGCTGAACCCCTACCATTTTCACCACTCATACTGACTTAAGCATCGGAGTGTTTACGCCGGAGACCCCCTCCAGCGCTTTGCAGGTGACGAAGACAATCGGAACAGTGTTCCCGACCAGCCCCGCTTTGGCCGATCCTACTTGACGAATCTCGGACTCTTATCAAATGGTGCTTTCATTGAGAGTCTTGGTTAATTAAGTGAGCTTCCTTGATAACCAAGCTCCGTTCTTTCTGTGAGTTGAAGGATCATGGCCTCAGATTCAGAATCTACCCCCCTCATTCTCACAGCACCTACATTCGTAGGGAACTTTTTCCTACGTCTTCATCGAGCACCTTTACCACATCACATGGAACTTTCTCTGCACAGACGGACCTCCTCTTTGGACTGACAGGAAGCAAGTCGTTTCCTCAAACGGGCGCCCCATTTTTCGAAACGGGTGTCCCATTTTCTCAGGTGGCCGGAACTAGTCATCCCACTCCCCCTCCTACAGGTTCCGGAGTGGATGGTGTCAACAATCCTTTGGCGAGTTCAATCTTAGCCCTTCGTGCCCAGCTAGATTACTTGACTGAGCTAGCAGCAGGGTTTACTTCCAGTGTGCCTGGATCGGGTGTGCCTTCTCAGTTTGTCTTCACCTCGTCTATTGTTACCAAACGACCGGTATTGCCTCGGCGGCAGGCGAGCGCTCCTCTAACTTCGCCTGCGATGAGTACGCCATTCAGCTTTGTACAACTCACCGATGGACAGGTAGAGCCTTACATATCGCGAGCGTCGCGAGTTCCCGTCTCCCAAGTAGAACGACAACAGGGTGACTATAGGGAGCGTTGGGACGGTAGGAGAGAGGGGGTCGATAGAGAGGTCTCCCTAGAGCGAAGCGAAAGATCGAGTAGTAGAAGACATCGAACCCGTTCACCCAGGAGTCGCAGTCGATCCCTTAGGCAACAACATACCCCCGAGCCTCGAGAGCACAGACGTCACTTTGAAATTTCTCCGCCTTGTCATGATCGTGAAATCCTAGATGACACCTCAAGCCATCCGTTCAGCCACCGTATAAGACGCCATAGGGTCAGCCGACACGTTAAGCTCCCCACAGGGTCGTACGATGGCACTAAAGATCCCATCTCCCACCTCAATAAGGTGAAAGATTTCGTGCAATTCCAGACGCACAATGACATAGCATTGTGGCAAATATTCGTTATGACGTTGTCAAGGGTAGCCCGCCTTTGGTTTGAATGACTCCCTGCCCGATCGATCGATAATTTCTTACAGCTAGAGGCTAAGTTTAAGAGTCACTTCAGCACAGCTATCCCCATCCAGAAGTCTGCCGCAGCCTTGTTTGATATATGCAGGAAGCTAGAAGAATACTTAAAAGGCTATCTTGGTCGTTTCGACATGGAGATGTCGTTGACACCAAGAATTACTATTGATTTTGCCATAGAAGCCTTGAAGTGAAACTGTGACTACGGAAAGTTGAGGGACACGTTAATGGTGGACCCCCCGGCAACCTTAGATGCGTTAAGGCTAAATGCTCACAACTACGCAAGAATAGAAGAGGAGGAATACAGAGATAGAATGCGAAACATGCCCCAGAGTGCGCCCCCCGTCCCCGCCACACAAGCTAGTGCGATCGACGACACTCACCCGGGTGACGAATACGCCCAGCGGAAAGATCACATTCCCAAGGCGTCCAATCGGTAGAAAGGTAACTTCTCTAGAGGAAGCACCGGTGGCTCGAACGCTCAACGACAAGCGGACCCGCCTAAGGGTAGAATCTACGACCCCGACCTTCCTTCCCTTATACTTCCGCGGGCGGAGATCTTAGCAATTATTCAGCAACGGAACCTGCCAATCCGCTATCCGGCCCTTGTGAAACCGGGAGTGATCATGGGAGGAAGAGAAAATGCTTTCTGCAAATTCCATAAGGCCAGAGGGCACTCCATAGACGTATGTAGAGAATTGAAACTAGCGATAGAGCGTTTGTTAGAAGAGGGTTACCTCGGAGAATTCGCCACCAGAGCAAGAGAAGAAGCCAGAGGCAACCTAACGCGCGGGGCGTCAGGCGACCAACAAATGCCTCCTCCCCCCTAGAAGCAGCGGGACCTTTGGTGGAAGGGGGAAAGAAGCGTTAACAATTCATGACGGAGATATCCCCATCATCAACATCATTGTCGGTGGCACATCATACCTCCACGAACCCACTCGAGCGACACCCGCCGTGGGGGAGAAGCAAAAATGAGAAAGCCAGCCCACCAAAAAGGAAGCGATAGATATGTTGGACAGGATGGTGCTATCCTTCTCAGAAGAAGACGAGAAGGGCGTCGTGTTCCCTCACAGTGACGCGTTGGTAGTGACGCCCGTTATCAGAAACCACGGGGTTCGAAGAACCCTCATTGATAATGGCAGTGCGGTAAATCTATTCTCACTAGAAGCATATAACCTCGTGAAGCGCCCCACCGATGAATTGACACCCTGCAAAAAACCAATCATTGGAGTGGACGGTGTTCCTATACCCGTAACCGGAGTCATAGTGTTGCCCGTGTACTTTAGAGAAGACACGTCCAAGCGATCAGAAGAGTTCTTGTTCCTAGTCGTGGACCTCATTCTACCGTATAACGCCATTCTAGGGCGGCCATTCCTCAATCGCTTCGGGGCAGTGATATCTCAAAAATACCTCAGGATAAAAAATCCCTCTTGGGAAGGAGTGGTGTCGATCAAGGGCGACCAAAAGCTAGCCGCCGAGTGCTATTTGCTCATGACTCAGAAAAGCTGTGATCAGTACGCGTGTGTGGCGGCAGATCCCTACGGGCAAAGGGATGAAAGGCGCACCCAACCGGTAGATACGATGGTGCCCGTCCCCATCAATGGCAATAGTGAGGCAAGTTTCTTGGTCAGTGAAAAGTTAACCCCGGAGGAGAGTGCACAGCTAGCCCGACTGCTGAACAAGTGCAAAGGGGAGTTCGCCTAGAAACCAGCGGACATGCCTAGTGTATCCAAGGACGTAGCAGAACATCGACTTAACGTTGATCCGCGTTCCACACCAGTTCAACAGAAGTGGCGAGCGTTCTCCGCGGAGAAGAAAATGCCTATCGATAAGGAGGTAACAAAACTCCTGGACGCGGGATTCATTCGAGAGGTTCAATACCCCACCTGGCTGGCCAATCCCGTCCTAGTTCCGAAACCCAATGGAGACTGGCGCATGTGCATTGATTTCACTGACTTAAACGACGCCTGCCCCAAGGACTGTTATCCACTCCCCAGAATTGATCAATTAGTCGATCAAACTGCTGGATACGCATACTTGAGTTCTTTGGACGCCAACTCTGGATACCATCAGATCCCCATGGCCAAAGAAGATGAAGAGAAAATGGCATTCATAACCCCAAGGGCTACCTATTGTTACACAGCGATGCCATTTGGATTGAAGAATGCTGGGGCAACTTTTCAGCGCATGGCGAACAAGGTGTTCGAGAGGCAAATCGGAAAAAACATAGAAGCCTACGTAGACGACTTATTGGTCAAGAGCCGAAGCTTCAGTGACCATCTGGTAGACTTACAAGAGGTGTTTGACGCATTAAGGAAATACAAAATGAAACTGAACCCTCGCAAATGCGTATTTGCATTTCAGGCGGGAAAATTTTTAGGGTACGTGGTAAGCCAGAAAGGCATCCAGCCGAACCCATCAAAGATTAAGGCCATCCATGACATGGCATCGCCGCGAACCATCCAAGAGGTCCAAAGGTTGACAGGACGCGTCATCGCTTTAGGGCGATTTATCTCTAAACAGGGCGAGAGATGCCTGTTGTTCTTTAAGGTCATACGCAAAAAGGCTCCTTTTGGATGGACGCAAGAATGTGAAGAAGCGTTCATAGATTTGAAAACCTATCTGTCGTCCGACTTGGTGCTAGCACGACCAGAACCGGGCGACACCCTGTTCCTATATCTCGGCGTTGCAGATGAAGTAGTCAGTGCTGTCCTAGTACGGGAGGACAATCATGCCCACCGCCCCGTCTTCTTTGTCAGTCATGTGTTAAAGGATGCTGAGGTGTGATACACCCACATTGAGAAGGTGGCATTCGCCCTGATACAGTCCACACGAAAGATGGACAGGTACGTCCAGGCCCACCCAGTTATTATGCTCATAGATCAGCCCTTGAAGAGAATTTTCAGGAAACCAGAGTCCTCTGGGAGGATGCTGATTTGGGCAATCGAGCTTGAGCAGTATGGATTACAATACAAGGCTCGACCATCTGTAAAAGCCCATGTCCTAGCGGATTTCATCGCCGAGTGCACCTTTGCCAGGGAACCTGTGGCGGAGCCGCTTGAAGAGGAAGAGAATAGCGCAAAGCTCCCACCCTCGGAGGCCTACGCGGACTCATGGGTTATCTACGTGGATGGCGCTAAAAATCAAGAACTCGCAGGAGCTGGTATTTACATGATCGGGCCGCACGATGTACAGATGCGGCATGCCATTAGGATCCTACAACCATTATCTAATAACACAGCAGAGTATGAAGCGTTATTAGCCGAGCTCAGAATAGGAAGAAACCTCTTCACCAAAGCCGAGTGTGACGCGGTAGTAGGAGCCCCATGATTGAAAATACGAGGCGACTCCAAACTAGTGATAGACCAAGTCTTGGGACACTCCCAAGCCAGAGAGCCCATCATGGTGCAGTACCTCTCGAAAGTAAAATGAGAATTGATGGAAATAGAACAAAGCGGCGTGCACGTCACTTTTGAACACATTCCCCGAGAGGACAATGCCGAGGCAGACAACCTTGCCAAAACAGCAGCCAATCAGGAGGCGACCATACCAGAAGATGTGTATTACGAGGAAAGGTCAGTGTCGTCCTTCATGGAGGAGCAGTTGTCGCTGTGTGTAGAAGAAATTGAAAAGGACTGGAGAATCCCTGTGGTCAAATTCCTAAAGCACGACGAGTTGCCGAGCGATAACGCAGAAAGGAGAAAAGTGTTGAAGCAAGTGGCAAGATGCACCTACTATGATGGGGAACTAATCCGGAGATGTTTCTCCCACCCAGCAGCAAAATGCATAACCGAACAGGAAGGCCTCCACACCCTGCGAGAGATTCATGAAGGGATCTGTGGTATGCACGTATCAGGCGGCACCATGGCCGCACAGGTATTTTGGTCAGGATTTTACTGGCCCACCATCCGAAGGGATTGTAACAACTTCGTGCAAACATGTCACAAATGCCAAGAGTTTGCTAAAATCCCCCGGCGACCTGCCACAGAAATCTTGCAAATCATGGCCCCCTGCCCTTTCGCTAAATAGAGAATTGACATTTTAGGCCCCTTTCCGAAGGCAAGGTCCCAACTGAAATTTGTAATCGTAGTTGTGGACTACTTCACAAAGTGGGCAGAAGCGGAGGCGGTAGCCAACATTACGACCGAGAAGGTATGGCGCTTCTTTAAGTACCAAGTTATCATGCGGTTCGGGGTACCTCGTGTGCTGGTCAGCGACAATGGGACGTAATTTACTAGTAACTTCTTCAAGGAACAGTGTGAGGAATTCCAGATTGAACAAAGGTTTTCCTCCGTAGTGCATCCCCAGACTAACGGCCAGGCAGAGGTGACCAACCGAAGCATCCTGAGCGGTATTAAGAAAAATTTGGAGGGCTCAAAAAAGAAATGGGCAGATGAACTACCCTATGTGATGTGGGCCTACCACATGACTGTTAAAACTAGCACAGGGGAAATGCCCTTTGCGATGGCCTTTGGCACTAAGGTTGTCACGCCTATGGAAATCGGCACCCTAAGCCTAAGGGTCGAATACTTTAAGGAAGAGCTAAATGAAGAAAGGTTACGAGCTAACCTTGACGCGTTACCTGAGCTACATGAGGAAGCCCTCCTGAAAACAATGCACTATAAAAGGAAAATGGCGCAGTATCACAATAGACATGTTAAGGAGCGGCTACTCAAAGTGGGAGACTTGGTGCTCAGGGACAAGCGAGCTGCGGGCCAACGGATGTGGAAACTCAGCTCAAATTGGGAGGGCCCATACCGTGTCACCCGCGTTATCGGAATGGGGGCATATCACCTGGAAACACTTGACGGTAGCCCCTTACCTAACTCCTGGAACATTGCTCGCTTGAAATTATATTATTCTAGAATTTGACATGCCGTGACGTATACTCTAACAACTATTTTGGAGATATCTCTTGTGTTCCTTTTTGGTTGTCTGTGGTGTGCAGATAACAGAAGAAAGGGTATCGGAAGTGAAAATTCCTAAGCTTGTGGCAGACCGGGCTAACACAGACGGGCCACTAAGACGAGGCACGCCCCGGCGACCCTAGAAATATATGGTGCTGGAAGTGAAAATTCTATCCTTGTGAGGCCGGCCTTGATCAGGCGGCTCACTAAGATGAGACACGCTCCAGCACTGTCGGGAGTGAAAAGTCTTATCCTGGGATACCCGTGCTCACATAGACGGTATATCGAGACGAGGCACGCCCCGACTCCCTTGGGACTGCAAATCCTACCCTTGTGACAACTCGTGCTCACATAGGCGATTGATCAATAAGATGAGGCACGACCCCAGGGAAGATAAAAACTCCACCCCGGAAGTGAAAATCCTACCATTACGATGGTGGCGCTAACACAGGCACATCATTAAGACGAGGCACGCTTCGAGGTGCGAGGTGACAATGCTGAGAAGTGAAAATCCTACCCTCGTGATGGCCGACCTTGATCAGGCGGCTCACTGAGATGAGGCACTTCCTAGCCAATTGGAAAAATATAAGGAGTCACGATACCCCAGCGAGTAACCGAAGGGAACAAACCCGGTGAAGTTGGCTGGATGAGTATGTGACACGAGCGACATCTTGGTGGGATAGCGCCAAGCGAGCTTGGAGAGTACATGGCAACACCCCAAGGTAATTAAGACACTTTGTCATATGTCGCTACTACCACAAACAATAAGTGAAAATGTACAGGAAAATTGGCAAAACATTGAGGTGACGAAGCACCCGAGAAAGCAATGATGCCGCGGAAAGGCAATGTACCCTGACCAAATGACGGTCACCTTGTTACCCCAAACGCAGTTCGAGATGATTTGGAACGTTAGTTATGTTTGATCGCACAAGCCCTCACGAAGAGGAGAAAAGCGCGACACCGTTTTGAACACTGCATGTCATGACACTGCGAAGAAGGTTCGAATGTGCGTTCGGCATCACTCTATCAATACTGGTGTCACAAGTCTGTGAACAAACAACAACAAATTAAGAAAGACCATTGAGAAAGGAAAACTACAGCTAGAATATATACATTGTTCATACAAGAACGGAGGCTTGCGTGAGTAAAAGCCTTGAAACGCAAAAGAGCAAAAAGGGAGGACACCCGATACGCGAAAAGAAAAACAAGAAAACCTATGGCCCTGGCAAGCTGTCGTCCTCCTCGCTCCCCCGTGGCCTCTTCGGCCGATAGTAGCCATCCTCCGTAAGGCCTCCCGACTTGCCTTTGAAGAGCTGAATGATAGCAGCGACATCAAACTTGTCTCGGCCATAGCGCTCAATAAAACAATTAGCCATGATGCTCGCGGTTTGCTCCGAGAACTACTTACACTTGTCTGCCGTCTCCTTCTCAAGCGCGGCACTCCGGCCCCGTTCAGCTTGCAGATCGGCATCCTTGGTGGCTTCGCCCCTCTAGCCTCCTTTAACTCTCATTTCATAGTTGTCAAGCTGGTCTCTATATTCTGCCGCTCTTCTGCATACTTCCTCATTTCTTCTCGGTTCCTCCCAAGCTCCTCTTGGTTCCTGTTAATTTCCTCCAAAAGCTGATGATTAGTGTTGCGCCACTCCTCGGAGGAAGAGCTAAGAGAGCCCACTTGCTTCGTCACGTCCTTTGACCAATAGTGGAAGTCTTGAAGAGCAGAAAATAATTGAGTACGTATCCGCTATAATCGGTCCCCATTGGCATGAGAAAGGAAAGCTCGCTCCTCCTCCTCAAGCGAAAACATATGCGAGGCTAAGTAAGCAGATGTCGCTAAAGAGATGTCACCCCCCAGCGCTGGGAATCCATTTTGGTGAATATTACTTAAGTTGACCTGGTGTGTGGCGGGCCCGACAGAAGTCACTGTGCTCAAGTCAGCCACCAAGCAAGGAGTCTCGACGGACGCAAGGGAAGAAGAGATTGTCGAAGCGGTCGCAGGGATAAAGAAGACGCTAGGAGGAGACGGAGGGGAACGAGAGGATGTTCCTACATTGAGACCAAAACCATCGGCCTGGAAAGGTGGAAAGTCACTTTCCGACAGGTCACCTATGAAGCCCAGTGGATGGCCAGGAGGAGGAGGTGACGCGCCGAAAGAAGAAGAAAATTGAGGAAATAGCGTGGAGGTAACCCTGTTCCTCGACAGCTCAAAGGCTTGATCGCCTGGCAAGGGGTCAGTGCCAGTGACACCTTTCTCCCTTTCCTGATCGGCGGCAAGACCATCCGATGAAGGGGCATCCCCGCCAAGGCGGGGCCTCTTAGGACCAAGAATATGTGTCAGGTCCATACCGTCACAGGAACGAACAGTAGAGGAAACAACAGCGGTATCCTACGGAGAAAAATAGAGAGTATAAGGGGACAAGTAAGTGGAATAAATAAATTGAGAAGAATTTGCAAGAACAACCTCGGAAACCGGAATAGAAGGACGAGTATGAGCGATGATGTGAATACGAATAGTCCTTCTCCTCCTCTTGGTAATTGGGGGTCGGGAAGATGACGCTTGAGTAGGATCCGCACTTGTGGAAGAAATCAGCTCAATGGCCGAAGTAGCAGTAACCTCCGCGTAAGGACGAGAAGAAGACTCAGGCGCAGAAGTGGATGGGTGTGCAACGTTAGCAGCGGCACCAGCAGTAGCAGCGGTAAGAGCCTCTTTTTCCCTTCTCCGCTGAGCTCTTTTCTCTCATTTCTTGATACACTCAGGTTTCCACCCGGCTGGAGGATCTGCATGAACAAGAGAAAAACGTCAGAGTTAGTACCGATAGGGAATAGCGAATGAAACGGAGGGTGCTCACTTTTGATACAGCCTCGGATGTCGCCCTGACACCCGAGCTCGCGAGTATGAACACCAGGAATCCCTATCAGATTGAGAAATTTATCCAACTAGCCTTGCTCAAGTGACCCTAGGTGCGGCCTCCCACCCCAGGCGCCATCCCTAATGCTCAAATTGAACCCACTTCGCCACAAAGGTTCAGGCAAGGTGATGATAAAAAACCCCTTTTTCCAGGCGTCAATAGAGGATTCAAGATATATTAACTTCCAAGTAAAGGGTTTTAATGTGTCATCGTCATAGCGAGGCGATATCGCTATGACACCATTACTATGATTATATAGTTGAAACAGGGATCGAAGAAGCAATAGAGAGGGAGATTCAATCCCTACATGTCTACAAAGAGCTATAAAGGCATAAATGCCACAGTAAGCATTTGGGCTTAGCTGGGCAGCGTTCAAATCAAATTCAGAGAATAATTCTGCAACCAGGGGATCCAGAGGAAGTCGAAAACCATAGTTAAACATTTTAGCATAAAGAATCCTATGGTTGCCAGGCAACTCGTTGTTGAGATGAAGCGACCTAGGGGCAACTTCAGTAGAATACCCATCTAAATGATCAAGGTTGGCATTATAATTTCGCAACCGTCCCCGAAGAACGGCGGAAGAAGCAATGGTAGAGACTGTACTCTCAATATCTCCTTCCCCGGCAGGTTAGGGTTGGGGATAGCGGCGATTGCGAGCCATGAATAAAGCTAAAATAAGAGTAGATTAGAAGGTATCTTTTTGAGAAAGAAGGTTGGGGCACCCAGGCGGCGGCAGATCGCAAAGAGAGGAAGAAAAATTGTGTTCTTTTCTGAAGGAAAGAAGCAGTAAAAGATGAGAAAGGAGTATGAGAAGGGTTTTATAACCCTAAGGCCCAAGTGAAATGACAGTTCAAGCGATCATTGCGTGTGACGTGTCAAAAATAATAGATGCGGGAAACGGGTACAGTCCTAGGTGAGTGAAAAGACGCTTTCAGCCTCACCATTCCCCTAGCACTCCCACCTGCGGACACGTGTGCCTAGAACATCATGACTGTCTCTTTTGCATCAACAAAAGAATCCAGAGCATTAAATGCTCTGAAAAGTGGAACCAGGTCCAACGAAAGAGAAGACAAGCAACAACGCTGCGATACGCAAAAAGTATAGCACATAGCGATAGTACAAGGAGACAAGCGATAAGTAAACTCAGCAGGAAGGTGACACCGCAAAGGTACGTGCATTATTCGGCCAAGTATACAAGATTTATTAGTTATTACAAAGCAAGGAGGCGAGATCAAAGTTCAAATTGAAAAAATAGCAACAACAAAACAACAGATAGTAAAGCGACACCTTAATCAACCGACATCGAATGAGCCTTCCATGGTGTCGCCTCATCACTCCTCTTCGGAGGAAAAGAAGCCTTCTTGGCTCTCATCAATCTCTTTCATCTTTGCGGAGGCATACTCGGCAACCTGAGCAGGATCAAAAGCCCTATTGTGGCATTGATCCGCGAACCCAGCAGTAAAGGCCCGTACGGCCTTCTTCTTCCACTAAGTCACTTTCGATGAAGCCCTCGCTAAATCAGCATCGCGGGATGATATCTCTTCGTGAAGAAGAGAATTCTTCTTCACGGCAGCTACCAACTCAGCCTCCAAAGCTTCAACCTTGGCTTTTCCTCTAGACCTCTCCCGGCCAAGGTTAGCACGGCACTCGCGCAGTTCGGCTTGGGTACGTTTCTGAAGCCGCGTCAGCTCTTCCACTTTAGCCAAGGCACCCGGATCTTGAAACTGCTCACCGTGGGCCTTGATAAAGTAATGAAGTTCCTGGAAGAAGGCAAGACAGTTATTCATAACGCGTGCACGCTGAATATAAGGAGGATGTTGCAGTAACCTATTCTCATCCTCAGGGATGCGGAACATCTCGCATGCCAAGATAGTTGTGGGCTAGTTTCGCGACAAGGGATCTGATACACCTAAAGCACGAAACCCGTCAGTCCCAAACTTTGACAAATCCAGTTGGTGGGAAGGAGCCCCTCGAGGCCCGTCAAGGGAGAGGTCAGCAACAAAGGAAGGGGCAGAACTACCGACCGAACCGCCGACATGTCGAATAGAAGTGACGAATAACGGACAAGGAGACTTTAGTGGAAAACAAGAAGAAATAGTCGTACCCTGAACTGGTGCCACCACGTCAGGGATACAGGAACCAATGGGCGAATGAGGAGGCTCCATGACAGGAGTGGAGTCTGCCACCAACGGCGATACCATCGCAGCTACGGGAACCCCGTTAGGAGGAGACGACCTCGGAGTTGAGGAAGTGTCGCCTGGTGGCGCAATAACCTCTCCAGTGACACTAGGTGAAGCAGTAGCGCGAGGAGCGGCAGGGATTGTCACTGGAGCCGGTGTAGGCCTAACAGCAATCTTCGCCACCCGACTCGCGCTTTCCTCCCTCAGCCTCTTCCGTTAAGCTGCGAAGGCTGGGCGAAGACTCAGCTTTGTATCCATGTCCTCCATATCCTCGGCCCCGTAGGAAAAAATCTTCGTCTCAATTATTGGCAAACCAGAGCTGGACCCCTTCTTCCGAGTTGGCAACCAATTCTCCCCGAAGTGAGAAGCACAGGTAGAAGTACCACACTCCCTTGAAGGAGCCGCGCTAGAAGCCCTTTTCTTTATGGGCACGCAGCGGTCAGCCTGAGTCCCAGTAGAAGTAGAAGGAGTTATCGCTGGAGACGGTATAATCTTAGGAGGAGCGTCACCCTTTGAAAGTGGGCGAGCGACAGTATTCCCTGTGAGGAGCTATGTTAGTAAACAAGGGGTAAGTAAGAGGATGACAAAGCCCAAAATACTCACCTATGGTACACTCAGACAAAGGCCTATACAAGGCAAAATTCCGGATCTGGAAGGACGACTCCATCTCCAGCAAGGCGTTGGCCTGGCCTAACTCTTCCCTAGACAGAACTGCTGGCTTCACCCAATCAACAGCACCCAGGTTGAAGCTAGAGCACCACAGACGAGAGGGTAATTCGACAATGAAGAAACCACTCTTCCAGTCTTCGACGCTCTCCTCAAATCCTTGAAATCTTTACCAAAAAGACCCGACTAAGTCATCACACCTTGGGGTAATGTCAACTAAGCTGTTGCGACAGACTAGAGTCAAAAACTTGTGAAACAAAGCGACGGAGGGAAGGAGAATACCTTTCAACTCGCAAGCGCGAAGGAAAGCGTAGATGCCACTCCACGAGAAAGGGGTGATCTGCGCATGGTTAAACCCATACTCACGCAGTACATTCTCTAGTGTGGTATGAACAGGGAGATGGAACCCATACTGAAACATCTTAAAATAAAGCATCCTACGAGTCCCCCAAAGTCTGTCATGAAGCCTCATAATGCTAGTAGGAATAGAAGGACTGTAACCCCTGGGAAAGTAATGCCATTGCTTTCTAATTCGAGACACAGAACAGTGGGGCAAGTAAAGATGCTAGGGGTGTTCTCGATTTCAGGATCTCGAAGGGCTGCCCCGGGGATAACTAGAGAGCCGGACTGAGATCTTGTGCGAGGTATTACAGGTAAGTAGCAGAAGGAAAATCAAAGCAAGATCGAGTAGAATAACTTGAAAAAGAAGGAGAGGAGCGAAACTGATAGGCGGATCGTCGGAGTACGAGCGAGAGAATTTCCTCGAAGCGAGCGAAAAAGCGAAGAGAGATGTGAAATTTAAAAGAAGAGCAAAAGAGTAGAAAGAAGGAACGGATTTCCTTTTAAGAAATGCGGCTAAAGACCAGACGACCAAGCAGCCCATCGCAGCAGGACACGTGTAAAATAAAAGTAACACGTGGAAAGATTCTGACAGGAAACTTAAAATTAGGCACCCGCCTCGAACCTTGTGAGGGAAAAATGGTGCACCGCAAGAAGTCAAAAAAGATGGTTGTGTGAAGCGATAACTGGCTGGTCAGCGTCAGTTACCCCATGAGGCGGCACAACGTAAAAGTAAAGAAGAGAAAAGCAAAATACTATTTTTATTTATTTATTCAAAGAGCCAGTGACATCTACAATAAACACGACATCATCAATCCTTGTTAGCCCAGTCCATATCATAGCAGTAATCGTAGTCCTCCGGGGACGACGGTAACCCACTATTATAGGAAAAGAAAAGCTCGGCAGGCTTAGGCACGAGGTTTGTCGCGGGAACAACCTTCTCTACTAGGGCGACACGGGAATCCTCCCCGATAGTAGATGCTGCTGACCTCGGACCAACGTTCTAAGTAAAAACCCCTCTCTCTGAAGGAGGACGAGGGGCAGACGGTGGCACTTCATCACCCTTCTGTAGCGCGAAGTGGTGAGGCTCATAACCAGCAAAGAAAGATTCAAAGGCCTTCTTCTTTGTTTTCTTGGGATTCTCATGACCCCTGCGTTTGGTAAGGCATTTGGTAAGCCTCCATGGGGGTGACGGAGGAGGATGGTCTGAGTTTGGTGAAGTCGGAGGAATCGGTAGAGAGTAGCGAGCAGCAGTGTACAAAAAATGCGAGTCAGCCATGAAAATATCAGCGGTAGTAAGAAAGAAATGAGAAGAAGAGGGATGAATAGGAAAAAGAGAGAAGAACCCCATTATATAGCCAAGGCGAGGAGGCACTCCTGCCTTTTCGCGTGTTTTCAAAAATAATTAATACATTCAGGAACAACGGCTAGAGGGGTGAAGAGATCCGATTTCACAACTACAACTGTTGAAAGTCTGCGCCAACCAAAAGACGCTGAAACAACCGCCCAATCAGTTGACACTTAAAAAACAGCGCGAAATAAATTTGGAACGGTGGGGAGAGACGTTTATTATTATGTGCCGGTTAAGTAAATGAAAAGGTGCGGAATCCCAGGGGACATTAAACCTACTATTGGCATGTGCGGAGGTTATTTTTCAAACAAGACGTTATACGAGGAAGGAAAACATCAATAGCGAGGCAATCTAACGAGAAAATCATTTTATTTATTTAAGGGCCTAACGGCCCGGGAATACACAAGGTAGCATCAAAGGAAACATAAAGAGGCATAGCAGGAGGGTCCCCACTGTTGGTCAGGCATTCGACCCGGCATCATCATCTTCCCACTCCATGAAGGGAATCTCCCTCAGGGCATCCGCAAGAGTGGTCAGTTCGGATGAACAGGCCCTCATGCCTTTCAAGCAGCACCCCAGCAAATCCTTCCTGTGCTGCAGCATAGCTATAAGCAGCTGAATTTGAGAGACAACCACAGACAACTTCACCACCTTCTCCACAGGGCTAAAGTCTTCCATGGAGACAGCATTCTGCCTAGCCACCATCCCCTGGAGCTCCAAGATATCCTCAGAAGTCTTGGTGTTCAACGACCCCAGAAAATCAATGTCTGCTTGATTCAGGTTCCTCAGGGTGTGGGCCTTGAAGAGCAAAAAATTTTTAGTAACTTCGTCCATTGAATTAGGAGAGGTGGAGAGAATCGTGAAAACAAGTGTAGAGAAAAGGCCTATTTATAGACTCAGAGAGAAGATGTTCTGAAAAGGCGTGTTTGTCGATTCTTGAGCCCTCATTAATGCAGAAACCTCTAAAGAGGCAAGATACTATTTGCAGTAGCCCTTGGTAAACACTCGGGCTCATTTTCAGTTGGGTTTATGATAACCATTGACACCACCCTAGCGGCATCTCCGCTATCACACCTGGCGACAAGGCCAGAACACTGTATATACCAAGGGGGACATGGTATTGTTCCTACCGCCCCTAAGCCTGGCGGCCGGCCTTGGCATGGTCGACATCAACGGGGGGCTCTCACGCGACATCTGCATGGCGTCATCCCATCCCAGGTCACACATGACGTCACTCCGTATGACGTCACCTCGCATGACGTCACTCCCTAGCACCCAAGCGACATCTACCAGAGATATCGCCTACCCCCTGTCGGTAAGGTCCTTCCTTTGCCTATAAATACCCCCACCATTCCAGACAATAAGGTAAGCCTAAGACAGCGTGCTGAACCCCTACCATTTTCACCACTCATACTGACTTAAGCATCGGAGTGTTTACGCTGGAGACCCCCTCCGGTGCTTTGCAGGTGACGAAGACAACCAGAATAGTGTTCCCGACCAGCCCCGCTTTGGTCGATCCTACTTGACGAATCTCGGACTCTTATCACACGTCATCTTGTGGTCTTTTGAAGAAAATCTCGGCTAAGAGCAGAATTGAAGGAAACGGGTGCTCGGAGCGACAAAGTGGCAATCTTGGTCGCAAGCTTGGCCAAGATTGTAGAGATAGAGGCGCGATCATCCTGGACTCATGGAAGGTGAAGCGGATCAAGAAACCAGCTGGCGATTACATCCCTTTTGAAGAAATCTCGGATGTAATATTTTAAGAACAAAAACAATTTGTTTAGATATTTATCTTATGTTATTTTAATTTCAAACAATTGGGATTTTATCCCTATCTTTTAGGCATTTGAAGTTTGGAATTTGGAAAGGAACGTAAGAGGCGGGGAATCTAACCTTGTTAAAGGTTAGGGAAGGCTGTCAATTACGGCATCTTCCATCTTCTTTTCTTCTGGTTCTTGTAAAAACGCTTGCTGCGAATTCTCTTTGAATATCGCATTTAAATACTATTTCATGTTCTTCAATTATTTCTTTTCTTCTTTGATCAATATGTCTAGTAGCTAAACACCTAATTCTTGGTAAGGGTTGAGTGAGTATTCTTGCAAATCATGAGGCCGATCTGTTCTTATTATCCTCTCTTTCGTAATTAATTCAAGTTTTGTTTCAACAAACCGGTTCCCGTCTAGGCTAAGACTTGATCGATCTTAGGCAAGACGATGAATTTGTAGCTAGTCACGAAGGGGACGAGTGAAACCGGAGTGACGAAGTAGGCAGCTAACCTCGCGGGGGTTAGTGAACTCGAATCAATATAGGCCTAACCAGACTGACAACCTAGGGCTCCGAGTTGGGAGTAGCTTGGCCTAGACTCTGTCTTTCCCTACGCCATTGAGAAAACGCATGTGCCTCAAGACAGCAGCCAATTGGATAAACCCTTTAACCACAAGGTGTCCACTGGCTAGGATCACTTGGAAAGGGGGTACCCTCCAAGTGATTTGAATAGGAGGAAAGTAGGATTGGAAAGGGGTTCCTCCCAATCTATAGCAGAGTTCTGAGAGAGAAGGAGAAAATCTAAAGGTCCATGATCGGTTAAACAAGGAACGCGCTCACGAATTCACCCTTGCCAGGAGTTTACCCCAAGACAGTTCACAATCAACCTCCATCTGCAATCTTAGCTAAGATCGCCTTCTGCTTAAGATTGCCTCTATTTATTTTATTATTACTTGTTCTCTTTTATGCTTTGCTTACTTTAATTGCAGGAACAAAACCCCCTCAACTGCAGTGACGAGGAAGTAGAGTCAAGACTACGATACCCCAACAAGATCTCTGTGGACGAACCTCTTATCATGACCTACGAGTCCCTTGTGGACAAGTGATAAGTTGTATTCCTACCCCATTTCTATATTTGTTTTACAACTAAATTTGATGCCCTCGACACGCAGTCACCTGCTGATTTGTTGAAATGAATCTTAACATGCTTTTGGCGCTTAGTCGTCCAATTCCATCAAGCACTTAGTCATTCGTGAGGAGTTTAGAAGAAGGCTTTGAAGGGTTTGATAGAGTTGTACATGGTGTACAAGGTATGTGTTTTGAGGGCGAAAAAGTTAAAAAATGAAAAATGTGGAAGAAGAGCAAAGCAAAGTCCAATGTCATCTTACTATTATCCCATGTCTGATGGTTCATTTACCCTGGATATTATGCAAATCTAACTAGCACTTAACTTAGCATTTACACTTATGAAAGAAGCGAGGCGTGAAGGCCCAAAATACTCACAGGGATATGTTTGTAACTGCTTACGCCTAAATCATGTCATGGATATAAGAGCTAACAGACAAGATCATGTATGTTTATATAATTTCTAATGAATGCACAAGTCATCCGTGTCGTGATAAAGTGATGAACACGCTTGATTTTAAGGAATGTTAAAACGTAGGATTTTCAAGCCAAGCAATATATATTTATTTTTATTTATTTTTTGGCAAAAACTAAGAATTTTAGCAGACATGATGCACACACTCTTGCAACAACATAAATTGTGGGAATTTTAAAAAAAGCATGGAAAATGTAAATTGCGAAAACGGAAATTGCGGAAATGAAAATTGCAAAAAATATAAAAGGACAACTTCCCTGAAAAATGGGCTTTGACATTTTTCAACACCTTCTCTTGGTCTTCACTCCACTTGCTTGCCCCCAAATGATGTGATCCCGACCCCTTTGAAGCCTTCCCGAGTTAACCCTAGCAAGGAAAGAGGGTCCGTGCACAAGCCAAAGCCCTAGCCGCACTCGAAAAGCATTTTCGGCCATTTGGAGGCAACCCTTAGCGTCATTGACTCCAAGGCTTAACGTCAATGACGTTAACCACTGTTTTGGTGGCCATTTTGTGTAATAGTTTAGGCCCATTGTAATTTAGTATAAATAGGTCTTCCCTTCTCTTTTTGTAACTTAGTTTTGGATGATGAATGAATGTTTAAGTTGAGTTTAGTCCTTCCTTTATTCATTCATCCATTGCTCACCCTTCCTTGAGAGAGATCCTTCGAGTTGAGAATACTCCTCCCGATCTCTCTTTGGGAAATCAAATTGGTGCTTGCCTTGGTCTTGGATCGCCGTGGCTTGAGTCAATCAAAAAGAACAAGAATCCTTCACATGTGTAACCCGTTGTTACCTCCTCGTGTTCCAACCGTCATCTCTAATCCCTCCGCCATTCAATCGGGTAATTTTGTTACTAATCCTTTCCGCTGAGTGTCTCCCTCCGTTCATCCATATTTCCTACTGTTTTTATTGTTGTTTGTGTGCTCAAACCCATGAGCTAGATCCTCCTTTGGTTGAATGTTATTTCGGCCGGATTTCTCTTCTGAGTTTCGGCCGGGATCACATCAATTGGTAGCGGAGCTTCTGGGCTCTTGGGTTTATAGATCTGTGTTTGTTTGTGTTGTTCCTGTTGATCTTCCATTTTTCTGATGTTGAGATGATTTTGTTATCCGAAAATCATCTTGTGTTTTCGTTTCCAACAGTCGTTCCTCTTGTGCCTGATTTTCTGTTCAAAAATCAGTTTGTTGTGTCCATTTCTTTTCAGTTTTGTACGAGTTGTGCCACCCAGAAAATTCTGAAATTTTGTATGCTTAAACTTCAATCTGTTTGTAACAACTTCCATTTTTGTGTCGACTGCAATCTCGGTGAAATTTATATACTTTTTGCCCTTCAAAGAAAAGTGTGCAGATTTAACCCGAGAGAACAGTTCTTGTGTTTCTGCTCAGTTTTCGGCGTCTTCCCGTAGGAATTGTTTTTTCTTCCCTTGTGAAAGTTGTAGGTCCCTGTCTTAGGAGTGTGTCTGTTAATTTTCGTAATTTTTAGCCTTCATTTGCTATATTTTCGAGTCCGTTTTCAGAAGTCTGGCAAGAACACCTTCTTGTGTTCTTCGTGTTCTTCATGTGTTCTTCATGTATTCTTCATGTGTTCTTCATGTGTTCTTGAGTCTTCTTTTTATTTTGATCCAGCTGAGGTATTTATAGGAGTAGAATGTGTGGGGAGCAAGTTGGATGACGCGGCCCTTTTGATTTACGTGGCTGGAAATGAACAGAACAATCGGGAAGCACATGGGAGGGCGACGTGGGCATGGTGATGAGGCTCGTTTCTGGAAGCAATGACGAGGCGCGGCTCGAATTTTGGAAGAGAAATGGCTTGCGGGTGAAGAAAAGGGAATGGGATATTTGGTTTTAAATCTGCGACCGTTGGATGGTTGACTAAGGGAGAGTCAACCAATACAATGGCCTAGATTAAAAGGAAGGAAAAAAATTTATTTAATTAATTATGAGCTCAATCTATTTGTTGCGATGAAATTGATGAGAAATTTGAACGAAGGCCACTACGTTAATGAGAAAAATACGTCGATCAAGATGATGCGAACAAAAATATGAGCTCAACTCTCTAAACGCATTTATTTTGACAAAGTGTCGAAAATGTTCGTTCGGGACTTAAAAGAGTTTTTGCGAAACCGAATATAAATCCGAACGAAGGTGACCAAAATGTACAGAAAAATATAAGGAACGAGATGATGTGAACAAAAATTCAAACTCAACTCTCTAAACGCATTTATTTTGACAAAATATAAAAAAAGCTCGTTCAGAACCTGATAACAGTTCGAATGACGTAAAAAGGCAAAAAACTAAAATAACATGAAATGAAGCGAAATATTAAACAAATAGCCCGCGATCAAAGAATTGACTGAAATTTATCGTAAACGGGTTTTTAAACTGGACAAGCAATAAAATACGAAAAAGTTGTGACATAAGTCAAAATTTGGGTAGCAACAACAACGCATGGGGAAACTTAGTTCGAACTGGGATGGCTCATACCGCGTTACCCGCGTTATCGGAAATGGAGCGTATCACCTGGAAACACTTGACGATACTCCCTTACCTAACTCTTGGAATATTGCTCGTTTGAAATTATACCATGCTAGATTTTGATATATCTCTGCACCTTTTGCTAATGCCAGCCCTAACGTGCGCTAACGCTTGAATATCCTTGTCTGTTTTGTGGCAGTTGACTATGTGCAGATGATAAATGAAGAAGGGCACCAGGAGTGAAAAGTCCTATCCTTGTGACGGCCGGTCCTGATCAGACGGCTCACTAAGTTGAGGGCACTCCCTGGCATACCTAAAAATAAGTGTCGGAAGTGAAAAGTCATATCCTTGGGAGCAGCCGCACTAATATAGGCGGGCTGCTAAGACGAGGCACGTTCCGACACCACCGGGAGTGCAAAGTCTTATCCTTGTGGCAACCGTGCTAACACAGGTGGCCCACTAAGATGAGGCACGTCCCGACTTCTCTGGAAGTGAAAAGTCCTATCCTTGTAACCGGGCTAACATAGACGGTTCACAAAGACGTGGCACGCCCCAGAGAGATAGTAACTCCATCCTGGAAGTGAATAGTCCTATCCTTGTGATGACCGGGCTAATACAGACGGCTCACTGAGACGAGGCACGACTCCGGGGATGCGAGGTCAATGCCTGGATGTGAAAAGTCATATCCTTGTGATGGCTGATCTTGATCAGATAGCTCACTAAGAGGAGGCACTGTCCGAGCCAACCGTGGAAATTTGGAAATGCGGAAAGAAATCGCGAAATCCCAGCGAGTAACCAGATGGGAAATCCCTGGCGAAGATGGCTGGCTGAGAAAGCGATATGTCGTGAAATCCCAGCGAGTAACCAAATGGGAAATGCCTGGTGAAGATGGCTGGTTGAGAAAGCGACACGGATAATGCTAATGATACTTGGATACGGAGGCGCGACGACTCCTAAACGGTAATTAACGTTTAATTATCGCACAATATTTTGACTAATGCCCTAAAGCATCGACTGAGAATGTGCAGGACATTGTGGAAATGAGGGGGAGATTGATGCCCGTGCAAGCGATAACATCATGTGGCCTGTCATTGCGACGGGTACGTGATCAATGGCCAGCGTTCTTGTCACCTCGGTTCAGGAAATACAGTTAGAGGAACGCACGCGTTTGGTCCCCCCTTGGATATCTATTCTTGCAGAAAGGGATAAGTCCGCGCTTATCTATATAGAATTCTTCATCAATATGGAATTGTTCGTCACTGGTCGAGAATATCTGCGTCAGCATGATGTCGTTATAAAAATGCTCATCCTAGACAAAGTCTTATCGATTGAGTTATCTCTTCAGCGGTGTAATGCCTCTGGAAGGATACTGTTGCTTCAAAGGCGCGCATGGGTATACGCCACGCGTCGTGGATAATATTGATTATAAGTCATTCCTATGAGTTCTACTTCTGAAGCTATCTACTAAGCAGCGTTATTCTACACTGACATTGAAATGCGCATGATTAAGTCATGTCGCGTTGTCCGGCGTGGTATTCATTATTGGTGTTTGTGATTCTACAGATTATATAGCGAGGCCATGGTTATCTCATTTTCTGGCGGAATTGCGTTATCCCGCCACGACAACTATCTTGTCATAGGAGCTCAGAGAAAAAGAGATGGTGGGAAAGGATCAGTTATGAAAAGAAATAATATATATATATATATATATATGCGATAACTATTCAAAAAACCCTCAAGGGGCTACGAAAGGCAAAAGCCCTCAAGAGTGAAAAACAAAAATGGGTGGTACCCGATATCCAAAAAGGGCGATAAAAGCGCCTATCGCGCGGCAGCCTCGCTGTCCCCTTGCCCTTCGTTACCCCCCATCCTCTCTCGGTGAAAGCGGTCATCTGTAAGATCCCCTGATCCCTTCCGAAAAGCGTCAATGAGGGCCTCAGCGTCGTACACATCCTCCCCGTGAATATCCACGAAGCAGTCAAACATGATGCGGGCCGTATTCTCAATGTACCACTTGCCCTTCTCGGATGACTCTTTCTCTAACACTATTTTTTCCTCTCGTAATGTCGCTGTTGTAGCTCTCTCTGCCGTTAGGGCAGCCTCAAGATCAGACACCTTAGCGGCCTCTTGCTCCCTAGCCACTTTCAAATCTTTCTTGGCCATCGCCAAGGCTATCACCAACCTTTGACATTCTCCCGACAGTTTCCTCCTTTCTTCTCACTCCCTAGCGAGCTCATCGGAAAGCTCACGGCGAATGGCAGTAAGCCCATCTGAGGTGGAGGTAAGAGAGGCGACCTTCTGTGACATATACTGGGACCAGTAATGAAACTGAGAGAAACCAAAGAACAAGGTGGAACGCAGAAAGGCCACCTGCTCGTCAGCAGGCCGTGAAAGGAGCGCCCCCCTCTCCTCGGGGGACGTTAACTATCTCCCCGCAGAACTATCTCCCCCAGCGGCCGCGAACCCAACTCTGCGCAAGTTGCTCAAGTCAACCTGATGGGTAATAGGACCAGACTCGCCCAACGAACTTAGATCGGCCATGAGATGGGGCATGGTATCACCACTAGGACGATACATCGAGGCACTGGAAGGAACAAAGTGCAAGGTAGGCGGAGATGGAGGTTGATTAGAAGAAGTACCCCCATGAAGACCAAAAGAACCGTGAGATTGAAAGGGCAGAAAATCGACCCCCGTAAAGTCCTCAGTGAAGCCCAGGATAGTGGAATAGGAAGGAGGAAGTGAGGAGCTAAGAGAATTGGGCGAAGACTGACCGCCAAGGGGCGACATCGAAGCAAAAATGGTAGCGTTGTCCCCTTCATTGACGACGGGACCCGCTGGCAAACTAGTGTTTTCCCCATCAAGCCGCTGCCTCTTGCCAGAACGTCGAAGTATATGGCCTAGGTCCATGTCGTCCGGCGGCGGTAACTGGGTAGAGGCAACAGCGATATCCTGCCGAGAGAAACATTAAGAAGAATAAGAAAACAAAAGAAAATGTCAAAGAGTGTTAAGAAGTAATGACTGAGATAACGCGACACATACAGTAGTAGTGTCGCTAACCGACACCTCAAAAGAAGTTGCCGCGTATGAAGAAATAGTAAGGACGGCAATGTGAACTGTCTTCTTCTTTTTTCTTCTTTGGGAGAGCCCGGGAAAAAGACGCTTGAACAGAAGCGACGACAACGGATACAATTGGAATAGAAATAGTAATGGTACCAGCCCCCTCACCAACCGAAGTAGAAGGCGTTTGGATGGGATTCACAGCCACAGTAAGTGATACAACTAGATTGACAGCCTCAGCGACAGCAGCGGCGGCGGTGGCAGCGACAGCAGCCTCCTCTTGCTCTCTTCTTCTTAGAGCCCTTCTTTCCCGCCTCCTAACTCTTTCAGGCTTCCAATCAAGCTTAGAAGCTGTATAATCATGATATAATGTCAGCGTTAGTATCGTCTGAAATAACGAAAAAAATGACATAACACTCACTCTCAACACAGGCTCGAATATCGGTCCCACATGCAAGATTGCGTGTGGACATAGACTTCCAACTCGAGCAACTTGTCCAATCATCTTTGCTCAAGCGGAGAAAGAATCCCCCGTTGGCCCCAAGCACTATCCCTGATATCGTGATTAAAACCAGTCCGCCACCAGGGGTTTGGCAATTCAACGACAAAAAATTCTTCTTTCTAATCTTCAATGGAAGACTCAAGGTGGAAGAGCTTCCAAGTGAAGGGTTTGAGCGAGTCATCGTCATAACGGGGCGATATCGCTGACACACCCCTACGGCTATACAGTTGAAAAAATGACTTAAGCAACAAAAGGGAAGGAGAGTTAATCCCTTTGTAACTACAGAGTTGGAGAAACACATAAACACAACAGTACGCGTTGGGAGTTAACTGAACGAGATTCACATCCAGAGCAACAAACAACCTTTTGATGAAAGGATCAAGAGGGAATTTGAAGCCATAGCCAAACATCTTGGCATACAAGAGCCTGTTGTTGCCAGGCATCACACTATTGAGGCGGAGTGAATCGGAAGCAACAGAAGCCTTATAATCCTCAGGGATATGGGCATTGTGTTTAGATAAATGATCTTGAAGTATGGATGAGGAGGTCATGGTGGTGGCAGTACTTTCAATTTTTTCCTCATCAACAGATTTGGTTTGAGAACAATGAGTTCTAGCCATGGCAAAAATAAAGAAAAAGGTGAAGAAGATAACAGATGAGGATAGAAATACTTTTCTGGAGGAGAAACTCAGAACGCCCAGACGATAGAAAGAAAAAAACACAAGTTGGCTTGAGAGGGAGAAGCGAAAATGAAATAACAAAAGAGGGAAAAATAAACATGTGTTGGGTTTTATAACCTTAGCAGTCAGCCAAAATGACTGTTGTAATCGTCGTCGCGTGTATGACGCGTCGCAAGGGGAAAGACGCGAGCAATGAGTACGATCCTAGAAAAGCGAGAAGACGCTTCGATCTCGTCAGTCCCTAGGGCACGCCAACCCTTATCGTCTCCGCTAATAGACACGTGTATTCTAGCCATCATGACTTCTCTCTCGCATTAATGAGGGAATCTCGAGCATTAAATACTCTGAAAAGTGGAATCGACTTTTAAATCAAGACAAGCGCAATAACGCGAAGACCAAGATAACACGGCGCAACATTAACTCCATGGGCAGCTATTGAGATAACGCAAAAGAAAGAGATGACGCTACAAAGATCAATCATTATTCAAAGGAGAATCCTAAACACTGTTACAAGGTAGGCGTTATTAGTTATTACAAACCGAATGGGATCAATGTTCGAAATAAGAAATAGTAATTAATGGAGATGAGAGGAACTCTTGACGACCTCCGCGGTATCAGCACCGTCCGATTATGGGAGCGCCCCAGCATGACCCCCGTCGCCTCCCTCCTCCTCTCTCGAAGAAAGAAAACCTTCTTCGCTCGCGTCTATTTCGATCATTTTTTCAGAGGCATAATCAGCTATCTTAGCAGGATCAAAAAACCCACTACGATAGTAGTCCGTGAATCCGGCGGTAAAGGCCCGTACGGCTCTCTTCTTCCACCAGTTTATCTTTGAGGGCACCTTTGCTAGATCCGCGTTATAGGCCAATATCTCTTCACGAAGAAGAGAATTTCTCTTGTCAGCCGACACCAGCTCTACCTCCAACAACCCAACTTTGGCCTTCCCCTTAACCAGCTCTGCCTCTAGCAACCTAACTTTGGCTTTCCCCTTAGACTTCTCCCTTGCAAGTTCGACGCGGCAATCATTCAGCTCCGCTAGGGTACGAGTCTGAAGTCGCATCAACTCTTTCACTCTAATCGAGGCGGCATCCATCTGCCCCTTCGAGTCAGGCGAACCTCGAAGCTTGTCACCATGAGACTCAAGAAAGTAATGCACTTGGTGGAAGCCGGCCAGTGCGTCATTCAGAACACGTGCGTGCTGAATATCAGGGGGAAGTCGCAGCAACGCTTCTTTATCCTCAGGTGAACCGAATATCTCACCTGTCAGGAAGGCCGTCGGCTGATCTCGCGACAATGGGTCCGATATCCCTAAGGCATGAAGCCCGCTGGTGCCAGAGGTTGATAAATCCAACCGGTAGGAAGGAACCCCTTGAGGACCCTGGGGGGAAAGATTGGCGATAACAGAAGGAGCGGAACCTTTAGTGGAACCGTCGATACCTGAAAGGGAAGTAAAGAACAACGGCTGGGGACCCCCCATCGATGGGTCAGGAAGAGTGCTCGAGCTAGGGGCTGACACCACCACGTCAGGAATGCAAGAGGAAATAGGAGAGTCGGGGACGTTAGCCAGCGGAAGTGAGTCTACTGCCTGTAGAACCTCAATGACCTTGGGAGGAATGACAGTAGACGCCTCAGTAACCTTCGTTGTTTGAGAAGTACTCGCTATAGTGGAAACGTCAACCTCTACGGCGGGGACTTCGGTAACCTTTTCAGAAGAAATACCAGTCGCATGACCGTCTTTCTCCACTCTAAGTTTCTTCCGTTGAGTCGAGGAAGCACGACGAAGCCCTGTGTCAATATCCATATCCTCGCTATCGCTGTCAGTTATCCTAGTCACGGGTCGACTCAAAGTTACCCCTCTGCCCCGAACCGGTAACCAATTGTCAACAAAATGATAGGCTCTGGCAGAGATACCGCGCCCTCTCCCTACAAGTGTCTTAGTTCTCCCCTTCTTTGGCGGAGTGGTCTGACGGCTGGAACCCTCGGGCGGTGGAGAGGCCGGTAGCATTTGGAGCGGCACCATGTTTAAAGGAGCGTCATTCCCTTCAGGCGATTGACCCCTAGCATTTTCTGGCAATGAAATATGTTAGAACAGTGAGTAAGTCAAAAGCGATAACGCAAAAAGAGAAAAACTTACCTATAACGCACTCTTCCAAACGCCTGTACAAGGCAAAATCTCAAATACGGAAAGACGTATTTATCTCTAGCAAGGCGTTAACCTGAGTCAACTCACCCCTAGACAAGACTACTGGATTTGCCCAGGCGGCACTAGTAATTTCTCGATTAAAGCCCCCGCGCCACGGACGGAAAGGCAGTTCGAGGATGAAGAAACCGCTCTTCCAATCGGCCACAACCTCCTCGTAGCCCTGAAACTTCTGCCAGAATGACTGCACTAATGCGTCATTCCACCTTGGGGCGATATCGATCAGGAAGTTACGACAACTCAGGCTAAAGAACTTTCAGATCAAATTGACGGATGGAGTGAAGATACCCTTCATCTCGCAAGCGCGAAGAAAAGTATAAATCCCACACCTAGAAGAAGGAGTTATCTGGGCGGGATTAAGATCATATTGGCGCAATAATTTCTCTACAGAAGCATGAACTGGGAAACGGAAGCCATAGAGGAACATTTTGAAGTAAAACAGCCTATACTTCCCCCACAACGGGTCGTGAAGCCGAAAATAGTCCTCAAGAATAAGAGGAATATGGTCGGGGGGAAAGGTGATACCATGATTCTCTAATTCGGCCCTCAGAATTATCGGGCACGAAAAAATACTATGCGTTCTTTCAACCTCTGGATCTAAGGGTCTCTGAAAACCCTTGGTAGCTCTAGTATGACGCATAGCGAACCAGTAAAAGAAAAACCAGAGCGAAAGAGGAGCAAAATACCTTGAGGAAGAAACTGATGAATAGACCGCCGGTACCGACGAGCAGTTGAAGGAATTTCCCTTGAGCAAAAGAAGAATCAGAAAGAAAGAATAACGGAGAAAAATTCGAAGCGTGAGTAAAAGTGTGAGAAGAAAGCAGTTATTTCCTTTTAAAGGTCAAAACTCAGTGACTGAGCGACCTGTGAGAACAAGACAAGCGCAAAGTAGAAAATGACACGTGGAAAGGCCTCAGAGGAATATTTATGGCTAAGCATTTATATCCTTGAAGGAAGGAGGTTAGCGATTGGAAAGTGAAGAACGGTTGCCTCGAGCGATAACTCATCGCTCAGTGTTAACTGTCTAAGGACCGTAGAAGTTAACGCGGAGTATAACAGCAAGAAAGCAAGAACCAAAAATGTTATTTTATTCATGATAAGCCATACGACATCTACAATATGCATGGTGTGTAAAGATTAATCCTCGTTAGGCCAGTAAGAAGGCCAGTAGGAGTTATCTCCATCCGAAGACGGAAACTCCTCGTCAGCAAAAGGGAAAGGCTCGTCACCCCTTTTCTCTCAACCGGGCTTTGGCGGACTTGACTCCCTCTTAGTGGAGGGAGCCGCTACCTTGACACCGATGTCACTGGAGGAACCCCCTTCCATGAAACGACTGATGTGAGGAAACAGTTTATCGCCCCTCCGAATAGTAGGGACATAGAGGTCAAAAGGCACGCTGGCTGCCTCGAAGGCCTTCCTCTTCGGCCTCTTATGACCCTTGCGTCGGACAGGTCACCTTTTCAGATACGGCGAAAGAGGATCGTCAGAATCTGGCAAAGTCGGAGGAGTCGGTAGAGACTCGCGCTCAATGACATCCATGAAATACGAATCAGCCATGGAATCTTAAGCAATCTCAATGGAAAAATGTGAAGAAGAAGATGAATAGGAAAAAGAAGAAAAAACCCCATTAAATAGTTGAAGCGAAGCGAAGAGGCTTTCCCCTCTTCTCGCACAACCTTTGAGAGAAATCAATGCGCTTTGAGAAAAATGATCTTAATTACAGAATCGGATCTTGTGATCATGCCTGTCGAAATTTCTCACTAATCAAGAAACACCAAAAAACTGCCCAATTAGTTGATACTGAGGAGGCGGCGCGAAATTAAAGCAAAACAGTTCGCGAGAGTAACCTTCACCACCTGGCGAACAAGGAAAAATGAGCGCTACAAAATTCCAACCAATGGCGGACTCATTTTCAGTTGGGCTGATGTGGCACTCAACTGAAATGTCAACTGGCACGTTGCGAAAAGAAAGAAGAAAAACACAAGATAACGGAAAGATACTTTATTTATGGCCTAACGGCCTGAAGCATACATCCGCTTACACACCGAGAACATACAAAAGAAAATAAAGGGAAGCGACGACAGCAGCGAGCAGTCAAGCATTGGACCCAGCATCGTCCTCCCCCGGTATAGTAGGAATCACCCTTAGCGCATTCGCAACAGAGGTCAGTTCAGAGGAACAGACCCTTATTCCCTTCAAGCAATACTCCAGCAAGTCTTTCCTCTGCCGCAACATGGTGATCACCACCTCGATGTGGGAGACGGTGGCAGCCAGCTTCGTCACGCTCTCCAAGAGGCTGAAGTCCACCAAGGAAGTCGCGAGCTACCTGGACAAGAGAGGGGTCATCATCCCCTGGAGCTCCATGATATCCTCAGAAGTTTTCCTCACTATGGTTTCCAGGAAACTAACATCGGCCTCAGTCAGACTCTTCAGAGTATGGACTTTTGAGATCAAGAAATTCCTTGTCAGTTCATCCATGATGAAAATGCTGAGAAAGGTGCTAAAAAGATGTGAATTCTGCGCGGTGGAACTTCAAATTTATAGGCCCAAAGGGAAGACAGTTGAGGACATATGTCCCTCGAAAAACTGCACCATCCCGTTATCTCGAGACCCGTCAAGCATGACACGGAATCAAGAAGAAGCGTTAGCCCTTGGTAAACACTCGGGCTCATTTTCAGTTGGGCTTGTGATAACAATTAAGGCAATCCTAAGGGTATTTCCGTCTTCATACCAACGTTAAGACCGGAACGCTACAGTGCCTGCCAGGCGCCAACCGTGGAGGTTGTCGCCCCCTCAAGAAGAAAAGAACCCTAGGATGGTCGACATCAGCGGGGAGGGGGGGGTCTCACGGGTTATCTACTCATGCGCACGGCGTCATCCCATCCCAGGTCAACCATGACGTCACTGGAGGTGTTATCTTCCCAAGATAACGCCCACCCCCTAGAGGTAACGCCCGCGCTCTGCCTATAAATACCCCGCCACTCAAGATGAGAGGTAAGCCTAAGATCGCTACTCGAACCTCTGCTATTTGGAACAACCTTACTAACTTAAGGATCGGAGTGTCTATGTCGGAGCCCCCCTCCGGCGCTTTGCAGGTATACCTGACGGCGATTACAGTAACTCCGAGCGGCCATAATCCTCACCCCCGACTCTCCAGAAGTCCGAATCTTATCACCTTCTATGTTCAAACTTCAAAGTTTCAATATTTTGAGGAAAAACCCATTTCTTAATTTTGCTTCTCTTCTTTGTCCAATCATCGTACATGTCACCACCACCACCCCTTCTACACACAGCAACATTTCTGACCAAACCCAACTGAACAATTAAAGAATAAAGAGCATTTGTCCAGTCGCCGCCAGTCCACGTAGCGACAATGCCTAGTTGCTGCGACCATGTTCCGACCCACCTCCTCACTCTGGTGCGGGAGATCGTAGGGATGTCTGATGCGTCATTGGTGATGGTGTGCGGCGGTATTGATTTATTGTTCAAGAAGTATTGCACGGATTTGTTGTTCAAGAAGAAGGAGGAACTGGGCGTATGAAGTGAACAAAATGGTGCGGTTGTCATTTTACTCATCAACCCAGTCGGGTTGATAGTGAACCGGTTGGGTCGTCGGTTGTGTAAAAATCAGCTGAGTCGATCGATTTTTTCGGGTCCGCATACATATCTGGTTAGATATCTGAACTGAATCGAACTGAATCGAACCGAATCGAACCGAAAATCTCTTTAGGTTGCGGTTTTGCCGATTCGACTGCTAGGTCGGTCCGATTCTGAAACTATGGTTATAGGTCCTTCCCAAACTCGCGACTACAGTTGCTAACCCTAGATATATTGTAGCATTGTAGGAATATTTTTAATCTAGAATATAGTCGTTTTCCTTAGTTAGGTTCCTCTGTAACCGTAATATATCATTAATTATTGTATGATAGATAGAGATAGGGTTCACTCTTAATGATTAACTTTCTACATGGTAAATTATCCTTTTATTCTACTTTAGTGCGAGTTATTTTACTTTAATTACTAGGTTGAAAATTTAGTTTTGGTAAAAAAATTATTATAAAAATACATGTAAAATAGTGAACGAGTATGGATATGGGTATTGGGTACCTACACTCGCGGGTATATATAGTTGCAAGTTGCGGGGCAGGTGAAGCCTCTTCACCCCCGCACCCGCAACATACCCACACTGTGTAGGTATTCCCCCACCCATATCAAGCGGGGTTGGGCGAGTACCCAAACTCAGTGGGTACAATTTCCAACCCTAAATATACAGTAGCATTATAGGAATATTTTTAATCTAGATTATAGTCATTTTCCTTAGTTAGGTTCTATGTAATCGTAATATATTTTTAATTATTGTTTGATAGATAGAGGTTGGATGAGATTCAAATATAAGTCTGAATTCCTATTAGTATTTTGCCACCAATAAACAACCATTGAGATACATGCCCATTGGCAAATCTTTAATCTATGCGAGGAATAAATAACAGAAAATTTCACTCATTATGATTAGCTTTCTACATGGTAAATTATTTTTTTGGCTTAAGTGGCTCTATTTTTTATGATATATTATCTTTTTATTCAACTTTAGTGTGAGTTATTTTACTTCAATTACTAGGTTGAAAATTTAGTTTTGATACCTACACAAATTTCTTTCTTTCCCATCAACTGAAATGATTATTAAAACAATTACCAATTAGCAACAACCACCATTTCATCCGACCTTGAATGCAATACCTTACTGACGGCGATTCAAGAGAGAATCACACATCGTTTCGTTTGGTATTAAGGGATGGTTTAAGATAGGGGTGGCAAATGGGTAGTTTAGGTGGGTATGGGTATTCCTTAAATGAGTATGGGTGGGTATGGGTAGTATACCCATTTATTACTCATGTAATTTTTTAAATGGGTACCCATACCCATTTATATCCATTTAATTTATACCCACCCATTAACCCATTTAAATATAAACATAATATTTGACAAAAAAGTATAAGTTTTGACCAAATTTGACCATGTGACTCTATTTAGACAGTGTATGCTCGATTTTATCTTTTAGGATCGACTTCGACCATTTAGGGTCGGTTTTGACCATTTATGGTCGGTTTTATCATATAAGCTTGGTTTTCAACATTTAGACTGGAATTTGACTAATTAGGCCCAATTTTTACAATGTAGCCCCATTTTTTGACCATTTAATCCCAGATTTTAACTATTTAGAGTAAGATTTGAACTCCTAGTGCTTAGGTCCGTTTACGATTGAGTTATATTTTTTTCCACAATATATTCAACGAACAAAGCTGATTTGCGCAACAATATATATGTTGATGTTTTTGTCATAAAACATTTTTTACAATGCATACAATATTATCCTCTCCCTGTATGTGCATCTATGCATTTTTTACAAACATTTTATGCCACAAAATTCATCACAACATGGGTCTTGGGTCTGGGTCGGGCCAAGCGGGTCTGGTCTACGGGTCCCGAGGCTGGACTGGGTCCACGAGTCTCGGGTCTGGGTCGGGTCCTCGGGTTCCAGGGCGGGGCGGGATGAGTTGGGTCCACGGGGTCTCGAGGCTGGACCATGTCCACGGGTTTGGGTTGGGTCCTAGGGTCCGGGGCCGGGTCCGGGTCGGGTCGGGTCCACGGGTCCTGGAGCTGGGTTGGGTCCACGGGTCTCGGGATAATTGACATCCCTAGAAATAAGTACGAGATTAATGGGTATACCCATGTCCAAACCCAATTAAACCCATTTATTTTGTTTTAAATGGGTAGCTACCCATATTTACCCATTTAAAAATTACATTGACCCATTTAATACCCATACCCACTCAATTAATTGGGTATGGATATATTTTTGGCAATCCTAGATTAAGACAAAGGCTATGTACTACTCAATTTTATGCTTTGTGCACTAATAATGATTTTATACTCAGTACACTAATATTCATTTTACCTTTCTCTCTCTTTCGCCTTTTAAAACACACAATACTTAGAGTCAAGTGCACATTTTCTTTTTAGAAAAGAATACATGACGCAAGAGCTAATCATATTAATGATTGGATTTCTAATGATTACAGTATTAGAATTACTTATTTTATTAGGACTGCTCTCAGTTATTATAATAGTGTTAGCACTAGGTTAATTGAGTTAGTTATTAAAGTCCTAGAATAAGTAGGATTTTATCCAGACCTACATAAATAGGTTTGTAAGGTATGAAATTAAGTATGTTTGTCTTAGTTGATATTTTAGTCATAAACTAGTTGTTTATACACCAATTATATTTGTAGATAATTTGAGTCATAAATAGGCATGCAGGGTCTAAAATTTTATAGGCATGATGGGAATTTTTTTTTAGAAGATAGATTATACATTCCTAATTGTTCTTTGCATGATTTACTAGAGCATGTATCACATAGTGGCGGTTTAAAGGGACACTTTGGTGTTCATAAAACCTTAGATGTACTCAAAGATCACTTTTGTTGGTCGCATATGAATCAAAATGATGTTCGCATTGTCGCTCGCTATATTGTTTGTAAGAAGGCTAAATTGAAATTGCAAAATCATGGTGAGTACATGTCTTTACCCGTTCCTTCACATCCTTGAACCGATTTTTGTATAGATTTCATTAGTTTGCCATGTTCCAAGAGGGGGAAAGATTTTATCTTTGTAGTTGTTGATCGATTTTCTAAAATGGCACATGGGTTGTCGAAGCCGTCAAAAATAATAATAAAGACCTATAGCCAAAATGCATAAAATAAATTGCATATTGCGGTAGCAAGATCATTCCATAGGGAATGGGAAAGACGTAAACTTTCAGCAACAACCAGAAATAACAAAACAAAACAAGTAGCAACAACGGAGGGTTTTGAGTTTGTGAATTACTCTAATAATAAATCAATTATAAAACAGGGGTGAAGATTGAAATAAACTCAAGTAGAGAAGGTTTCCTAGTAAAGATCTATCTCTAGTTACGATTGAGGTCAACTGATCATTGATGCAAGGGTATTCTATTCCCAACTCGCATATGCGTTATAAAGACTAGGTACGCTTAGGTCTGCTGCTTTTCTTCGTAAGAGAAGCAACTCCAAGGTACGCTTATGGAGAGGCCTTGAAAGTCTAATACCCCTAAGGTACGCTTATAGGGATTTAACCAAACTTCCCATGAGGTGGAGGAAAGATGCACCTAGGGGAAGACAAACAGTATGCTCAAAGCCTTTAACCCTAATTAGTTATTTATTCTAATCATATTGGACCAACGGTATGATGATCCTGAATTAAGTGTCTACTCTATCTAACAACCTCATATAGTGGCTAAGATGCAAGAATGACAATAATTATTCATGCATAATTCTAGGCTGACCTAACCGCAAATCAACCATAAATAATATAACGTTCAATTAATAAACAAGTGAATACAAGTTTTGAAATTTATGAAGAACATTTTAGACCTCACAGTTTATTTAATCATAACCTTTGATTATCTTTACAAAGAAAAAAGAGAATTAGCTATGCAAACACATAATTAAATAAACAAAGTAAAGATGAAAATAAATCATAAATAGTATTAAGAGAAAAGAAAGGAGAAGACACTGCTAAACGCAACAGCTCTCCAAATTAGCTACAGGATATGGTCTGAAGTCGGAGAAGAAGAAGTAAAGAAAAGCTTGTCTAAAAACCCTAAACGTCTAATGTATATATGTAATAAAATCTAAAAGGCCTTTTACTAATTGAACTAAGCTTGTAATTAATGCTCCTAGAAGAGCTGGATAAGAGGCAGAAGAAACCGCATAATAGTCGAACTTTCCATAATTGGATGCGAGAATTGGTTTGGACATTAAGTCATTGGTAGGAAATCTGCGTCAAGGGCAAGACAACAATGACTCGTCCAAAATCCAACTGATAGCATGCATTTCCATAAAAACTCTCCTTAATGCATTTATCTGCAAATATGAAGCACATAAACACTAATTAGTAGCATCTAAATTCAAAATAGATAGCAAAGAGAGGCTAAGTCATGAATAATATACACACTATCAGCACACTTTATTTCTTATTCAAAAATTGATGAAGTAACTAACATATCTATGTTGTTCTTTCGTGAAGTTGTGTGTTTACATGGTATACCAATGAGCATTGTTAGTGATAAAGATGTTAAGTTTCTTAGCTACGTTTGGAAGGTTTTGTCGAGGAAACTTGGCACTAAGTTGTTGTGTTTGACTACTTGTCATCTACAAACCGATGGACAAACCGTAGTTGATCGATTGTCGACACCGTAAAAAATGATAAAGAAATGCAACCTAAAACAGTCCACAATAAGATTGTAAATTGTAATAAGAGGTTCGTCCACATGAAAAAATGGTTCGATTTTAGAAATACTTAACTGACCAATGAGTAGTACTTTAAGTAACAATTTGGGGGGTTTTGTTAACTAAAACTACGAATTTCAAAAACAATTACAACAGATGTAAAAATTCCTAGCCAAGAAAATATGAAGATTCTGGGGCCATGAACAAAGATGAGATTTGTGATAAACAATTATGAAAATGATTCTCAATAAAGGCTCTAGCAAGTTATGATTCTTGGTATTTGATCGACTCAAAGATCTTCATTCTTAACTTACAAAATTGCTATGGAATCCAGGTATACTTTTTAGGATTCCTATTTCCCTCCTATATCAAACTACCTAAAGAGACACTTTATTAGGTAATCCTAATCAACTTACACCTTGCTAGTTAAAGGGTTTACTAAATTGATTAATTAAGAAAATGGGAAGACAACTCTTGATCCAGGCTCCTCGGTTGTCAATCGGGTCTGAATAAAATTACTTGTTTTCTCTAATCTTTCTAAGGATTAGTTGTCTACTTCATCTAACCGGATTCGAGGTCTACCCTCACCTTTAAGAATGACTGCCACTAATTAAATTGAGAATTAGATTGGCCAAATCTAAACGTAACATGAATAGCAATGATGATTAAGTAGAAAACTCATGAATACAAGCTTAAGAATTATTAAAACGATTTAGATCTCATAAAGCACCTAGGATCATAACTCCACTGCCCTTATTAAGAATAAGAGATTTATCTAGACATTACCATGATTAAAAAAAAAAATTTAATTAATTGCATACAAAATAATGATATGCTTCAAAGTTGAAGAACAACAGGAGCCGAGAGTTGTTGTTCTGAAATCGGGAAGAGTAAAACCTAACAGGAGAGTCCTCCTCTCTAAGGAGTTCTAGCAGCTTAAATAGTCTAGGTTGTTGTCTTTATCTCTAAGAAAAATAATATTGCAAAAGAAATCCTAATTTTTTATTTGTTCTGATCTTATTTTCAATGAAGACTCATAGTAGGAGAGGTACTAGCGAGAGCGAGAGTTCCCCAAGTGGCCTCAATCTTTCCAACCACATAGATAGTGACAAGTAGAAGTGCACCAACTAGGAGACATGCTGTCAGGATCCGACCTAGAAAGTTGTCTTGGTTAAGACTGATTAGTCTGGAATCCTTCTTGGCCAAGAATGTTAGCCCTGAAGTGGATTCGTTCTTGCTCAAGAAGCTGGCTTGCTTGGTCCTTAGCTACTCTTAGTCTTTTTCTGTTGCTTTCCATCCTAAGCTACCCTGTTGCCTCCTTACTACAAAAGTGAAGGAAATCGACCCCAATCAATAGTCTTACTATCTAAATTATGTAAAAATAGGCAATAAAAATATGGAATATTAGCACTCAATCAGTAGTTAATCGAACTTTAGGCTCACTATTGCATGTTATGGTTATGGATAATGTTAAGACTTGTGAAGATTGCACTCCATTCATTGAATTTGCATATAATCGATTCATTCATTCTTCTATTCATTATTCACCTTTTAAGATTGTTTATGGATTTAACCCTTTAACTCTATTAGACATGTTACCTTTGGCTTTGAGTAACTTATCTAGTGTAGATGGAGCTTAAAAGGTAGATTTGGTGAAGTAAGTACATGAACAAATGAAGCTAAACATCAAGAAGATGAATAGCAAGGTGGCGCAATAAAGGAACAAATGAAGGGAGAACGTTTCCTTTCATATCGACGATTGGGTTTGGTAGCACTTAATGAAGGAATGATTTCCTTAATAAAGAAAAGGAAAGTTTGATCCTAAAGGAGATAGCTCATTATAAGTAATAGCCAAGCTCAATGACAATGCTTACAAACTCGATTTGCCTAGTGAGTATGGTAATATTTGTGTTATTTTCAATGTTAGTTGATCGAGAGTAACTGTTGTACATTTATGTACACAATTAGGACCTTTACTGATAGTGGTCTTACTGATTTTGGGAATAATCTACTTTCTTTTGCAGATTATTGACTCATGGAAAGCTAAGAGAAAATTGGAGAAGATTAGAACAGTTTTGGGCATTTTTTTTAGTTGTTTGCTGTCGTGGGCAAATACCTTGGGCAAGGATGACGGTCACGACGAAATTTCATAATTAGAGCATTTTGGCGAGCTGGCAACACAACAAACCAGCGGGACTCTCTCTATTATTTTCTGCTAAGAGGATCAGTTCCTTGACATTTTGATCTAAGACGTTATTTGATTTTTGAACTTCGGTTAATAAGGGTTTTATCCTAGTTTTTAGGTTAGTTTTAGTTTTACAATGAGGAAAGATGGATGTTTAAACAACTCTTTCTCATCTCATTCTCTCTCCTCTAAGATAGCCATTGTTGGTTGCAACCTTTTTTTATTTTCTGAAATTTAGTTTTAAATAAAATAGAGGTTTTATCATAATGATGCATTGCTAATTCCTTAATTAGCAAGGGGTTATCAAGGATTCGATATTCAAAGTTGTGAGGTCTAAATATCTTAACTCTCTTTTGTTTATTCTTGTATTCATTTATTTTCAGTAGTTTAATTTTGATCATTATAGGATTGTTAGGATCAGTGGCGGAACCTGCCTTCGATGCTTGGGGGGGTGAGATTAAAAAAAATTATCTGTAAAATATGAACATTCTCGTCAATAATTATTATAGTAAAAAACTTAATATGTATTATGTATAATTAATTAAATTACCTGAATTGTACCCGACGCTCTTTCAAATCAACAAATCCATCTAATATCGATTCTAAACTGAAAGTCTCGACAATTTCTTTTTCAATATAAACCACCAAGTTATCTGCGAGAAATTCGTCTTCCATTTTGTTCTAAAGCCTGGTTTTAACAATTTTCATTGCCGAAAATGCACGTTCACCTGTTGCTGTAGATACTGGAAGAGTTAAAATAAGATGAATCATTCTATCAATAAGATAGAACGTCTTTGACATCTTTGTTTTTGCAAACACTTGACATAATTCTGAAAGAGATGACAAATGATGTAGCTAAGGATGATTCTGTATCTCAAACTCAAAATGTTGTAATTGATATTTGAGACTCATCATTTCTTGCTCACTAAAATCAAGAGGATAAAACTTTTCAGCAAGCTTACAAATATCCTCAATGTTAAAGGATTTGTAGCCATCATTTGGATTCAATGCTAAACTGAGTGTCAAAAGCTCCATTGCTTGCTCATTGAATAAACTATTTAGCTCCTGCAATTGGAAGTCTATTGCAACGTTATATATATCAAAATGATAGTGATGCTCCTTAGTAATTTTATCACGTTGACGACGACCTCGACCTTCAATATATTGATCACTCAAATCAGGGATCTCAACATCTTCTTTCCTTGAAAATGATATGACACTTTCAATAAAATCATTCCAACCATGTTCTCTCAACTTCTGGATCAATGCTTTTGAACTTGAAACTAAATGTAAAGCATTCAAGATATCTTGAGACTTTTGTTGCAAAACTTGACAAAGTATATCAGTAATCGCCATGATTTCCTTCACTAGATGCAAGATGAAAATAAATTCAAAGGATGTCATCATATTCAAAGCTGAGTTGGCATCACCTTGTTGAGAGTAAGTAGATCCATTAGTCTTTACTTTTTCAAGAACATAGCAAATTGCATCATACATGCTTAGAAGGCTGCAAATGGAATGAAAATGTGATCCCTAATGAGTATCACCAGCTCATTTTAAAGTTCCAATTTGATTGAGACCCTTTCCAGTTTCAAGTTCATCAATAGCAAGAAAATAGGCAATTTTAGATGCTTGGGCAGCTTGCAATTCATCATGACGTTTACATGAAGATGTAACAATATTGACAATAAAAGTCAAATTGGAAAAGAATTCATGAATTGGATGTACCTCTCTAGTTGCAGCAACTAATGCCAGTTGTAACCGATGAGCAAAACAATGTACATAATAGGCACAAAGACAATCTTGAATAAACAATTCTTATAGTCCTTTCCATTCACCACGCATGTTGCTTGCTCCATCATATCCTTGACCTCGCAGGTTCTGAATATCAAGACAATAACGAGAGAGAATGCCTGAAATCTCACTCTTTAGTGTTGCTGCAGCTATGTCTTTACCATGAGCTAGATCAAAGAAATGCTCTTTTATAAAACCATCTTGATTAACAAATCTCAAAATAATAGTCATTTTTTCTCTTTTAGACTCATCTCGAGCCTCATCAAGAATAATATAAAATTTGGAATCACCAATATCTTCTCGAATCTTATTGCGAACTTTATTTGCTAAAACATGTAGAATCTCCTTTTGGATGTCATGTGAAGTGTATTTATCCATAGTAGGAGCATTTTCCAAAACAACATTTGCAACATTGTCATTGTATGATAACAAAAGTTGTATCAACTCAAGGAAGTTACCGCGATTTCTAGAGCTTAAAGTCTCATCATGACCTCTAAATGCACACCCTTGAAATGCAAGCCAACGAACCGCATCAATAGAAGTCTTGAGTCTTAGTCTATTGTTCTGAATTTGATCAGACCGTTGCACAAGTAAAACTTTATCAATGTGGTCAGGTTGATTCATTAAATCTGTGCAAGCTTTCACGACATTATTATGTGGTGAGCACGAATCTGTCCCGATATGGTTCAGAAAAGCACATTTTTTTCCATTATTGACCTTCTTCCATGTCTTGAATCCATCTCTTATAAAAACATCTCATCCAGGTCCCCCAGATGATTTCACAGTAAAATGATAACATGGCAAACAAAATGCGGCATCTTTGGTAGGAGAGTACTCTAACCAAAAAGGAAATTTAGAGAACCAAGAAGCTTGAAAATATTGTTGTTGCTTCTTGCATAAAGGATACTTAGAGTCAGAGCTAGAAGCACAAGGTTGATACAGACTAGCAGTTAGATAAGCATGTCGAATCTCATCTCATTGATTTATTAAATAGTCCCACATTTGGGGACGTAATCCTGGATCACGTTCTAAACCATCTACTTTGACAATAATAGACATCCCATCAAATTCACACACATACATATGATAGATTAAACACTAGTATGAGCTGATCAGTTCAATTATTTGCATTAGGTATGTCTCTTTTCTGTTTTGGTGTATTATAGTTTTATATCGAATTTGAAAACCAAAGAATTCATAGGCAAGAGAAAGCAACAATGTCTCAATTCATTTTTTACAAAATAAAGTGTTCAATCTCAGAAGGTTCAGAGGGATGTGCCGGAATTGTTGAAGTATCAACATCAACATCCAAAATAAATAAATTATACAATGTATATATATAAAGTTTGGGGGGGGGGGGGTGTGGTTAGGATTGATCACCCTATCATGATTTGAACAACGGTTTGCTAATTAACCAAATTAAATACATAATACTTTAATTGGGTTAATACAAGTAGCTAAGGAAATAGATGATCTAATTACTTGATCCGAGCTTCTGAGATTGAGAGTTAGAATTGATGTTTCTCAAGGTTCTAATGCAATTAATAAGCTAAATTCCAAGAGCATATTTGGAGATTGTCTAGTTAATTAGGGTTAATTAAACAGCTTATTTTAATTAACTAATCCCAAGGAGAAATGAGGCTATTAAAGCTTGTTAATAGCTATAGTCAATTTGTAGGAAGAATGAAGGAGTCATCCTTGCATCTATGATCAACTTGATATCCCGAATTTGAGGTAAGCCCCCTTGGCTACGCTATTTTTCTCAATGATTAATCATATTTATTTACTGCAATTATTTTTGAATTTTAGTTTATTCACACTCAAAATTCTCATTACATAAAAATCTATTTTAATTTGCCATTTTTCTACTTCTTTGCAATTAGATTAGGCCATTGTGGGTATAACCCTTTCCAAACTTTGTGGACACGACCTTGCTGACCACTACTACAAAATTTACATTAGCCGGAAATCATTTAATATTTTTGGTAGCTTCCACAACCAGCTATTATTGAGAGTTTGTCTTTGTTCAATGTAGATGATGGCAACTTGAGGACGAACCTTTTTTAGAAGGGAAGGAATGATGTGATCTAAGCTGAATCAAGTGAGATTCCACTTCCTAAAGGGATTATAACTCGAGCAAAGAGTAAGAAGATCTAAGTGTTGGTGTGAGCTGTAGAATCTTAGTTGTGTAAATTAATGTGATCTTGGGAAGTAATTACTATAGATATTTAAGGCCTAACTAATAGCTTAGGATTTATATATTTCCTTGTTTAGTCTTTTTTTATATATATATAACATATTGTTGTATTGTAATTGAAATAAGAAAGAGATTTATTCTTCTTGATTCTTGTAATCTGACACTAAGCCTATGTATAGGAAGAAGGATTAGGATGGAAACGAAATTTTTAAAATTTCCCTTGTATGGGAAAAAAAGTGCAAGGGAATCAAAGGGAATGGAAGAGAATGTAGAGTAAATAAATTGTAAAAATTTCCTTCCAGGCCCACAAAATATTTCCTCCCACAAGTGGGAGGAAAAGGAAGGAACTAAAGGGAAATTAAAAAAATACTCCAATATTATCCTTGCTAGGTTTTCACGTTTTTTTATTCCAGAGTTTTCTTTTCTTCCATATTGAACAGCAGCTGCTTCTTTTTCCATCTCTGGTCCATGGTATCCAATCGATTTATGTGTTTCTCCTACTGAAGGCAATCTGTGCAGCTTTGTTACATCTATTTAGCTCTCTGCAATTTCCAGGTATTTCCTTCTGTCTTTGGCTCTCTGCAATTTCTGTTCTTTTTCTATTCATTGAGAAGACAAAACGTGGTCGTGCGTAAAAGATTCAAGCTTTTCTATTCTTTTTTCTTTCAATTAGTTCAGTAAAATAAAAACTAGAAAGATAATATTTGATAATTTGGTTATGCTTTCTTTTTTGGATTTTGGTTAAAGGTAGAAAGAAAGGCTCTTTGAACTGATCTTTTCATTTTCTTTTGTTTTTCCATTTATCTTAACAGAAAAAAAGAAAGAAAGATCGATGCCCAGTACCTCGAATTTTGACTTCCACAGTATTTTATTGAATTTGGTCTTTGCCTATTTTTTTATTTTCACTTTTTATATTTTGAATTTCTTTAAAGTAAGACATGTTTTTTTCCCTAAGCTCATTCTTGATTACAAACATGGATATGAAAGATATGTTTTATTTTGTGAGTTGTGTATAAACATATGCTTATTTTTTATTAAATTATGTGCATTATACATATGTTGTCATCACAAATGTTGAGAGGAAAGGGATTGAGTGGACATTAAGCAAAAACTCCTACAAAAAGTAGTGTGGCTGGTTCTTCTACTGCTAATCAGGAGTACATGGTAAATTTTTAAATCATACTACTAATAAGAATTTCTATACACCTTTTTCAATCTCATACTACTCTTTTGACATGAAACAATAGTTGAAATATTTGTGATTGTTTACATATGTATTGTTTGATTGGCCATATGGATAACCAAGAGAATTTTGAGGATAACTTATTAGAGGATGACTCGGAAGAGGAGTGGATAGAATGGGAGAGATCAAGGGCACTAGTTGTTGTTCAAGTCATTTGTCAAGTAATTCATGCGCTACATATTAAATATGGAAGTTATAGGCGATGAGTTGTAACTCCATCAATTTTAGAACAACGTACATGGGAAGAAAATAGAGTGCAATTTAGGCTAACATTGATGGACCATATTAAAAGATTTCCAGGAGCTTGTTATCATTTAACTCGTATTAGTCCAAGAGCGTTGCAAGGTTTATGTCAAATATTTTGAAACAAAGGTGTGATCAAAGACAGTAGGCGTACTTCTATTGAAGAAAAGGTTATCATATCTCTTGTCATTTTAGGACATGGTCACACAATACGTACATTGTCAGTTTTCTTTCGTCGGTCACTTGAAGCTATAAACCGTTGTTTCCATCAAGTATTACGAGCGTTGATTTTATTGGAAGATGAATTTCTAAGACAACTTGATGAAACTTCAGTCTCTCCCGAAATCCAGAATAGCACTAGATTTTATCCCTATTTTAAGGTAATAATAAATTTGTTTAGATGCATTAGTTGTGTTATTAATAATGAATTTACTTTAATACATAAAACTTTTTTTTCAGGATTACATTGGTGCACTTGATGGGACACATATCCGTGTGTAAGTATGAAATGAAGATGCACCAAAATTCCGGGGAAGAAAAGACTACCCAACTCAAAATGTGTTTGTTGCATGTTCATTCAACTTGATATTTAGATATGTGTTGCCTGGATGGGAGGGTACTGCATCTCATTCTAGAATTATAAATAATGCATTGATAAGAGAAAATATCTATTAAAAAATCCCCCAGGTAATTTTACCATTGAACACTTGTTTATATTTACATGTTTTGATAAACCAATAGCATAATACTGACTAAAATTAGTGTTATTAGGTAAATATTATCTGGTTGATGCGGGGTTCATGGTTAGGAGTGGACTCATTCCACCATATAGAGGTGTACGCTATCACTTGAAAGAATACTCATCACGCGGTCCAGAAAATGCTACGGAACTGTTTAACCTTCGGCATGCTTCCCTGCGTAATGTCATTGAAATAGCTTTTGGAGTTTTGAGATTGCCCATGAGAAAACATATTCTTATGAAGTTCAATGTGAAATTGTTCTTGCTTGTTGCATCCTGCACAATTATTTGATGGGTGTAGATCCATATGAAAATCTCATTGCTGAAGTGGATAGAGAATTAGAAGAAAATATGGAGCCACATTTTTATTTTACAGAAAATGATAGTGAGGATGCTAGAATAGGTGCCACAATTAGATATAACATTGCAGCTCATATGTGGCAAGACTATGTGTCTTGATCTTTCTAATTTAAATATAATTTTGTGTTAAAGTTGGTCTTATTATTTAGTTGTCTTTGTAATTGACATTATATTATTGACTGAATTTTTTTATGAAGTTTTTATAATGCATTATGATTGGATTGGATTTCTAAACGAGGATTGAGCTCTTGCCTTGTTTGAGTTTGACCTTGTATTGAATTTGTATCACACTACACTTGGCTCTACACTTGACTTTGATGACATTTTAATCATTTTCATGTTTGTCATTGTTTTGTTGTGGATGTAAAAAAAAATCATTAAAATAACTAGTAATTTGTTATAAAGGTAAAGTGGTAAAAATAACTAAATTTCCTTTCCTTTCCATCCACATTGCCATACACAAATATTAAAATTTCATTCTTTTTCCCTTGTATATAAAATATGCAGCCATACAAAGGAATTTTTTTAGAAATTCCCTTACTCTCCTTTCCTTTCCTTTCCCTTGATAAATTTTCCCTCCTTTCCTTCGTGCACTTTAATTCCCATACAAAGCATAAGGAGCACTTCCAACGTTGATTTTCAAAGAGCTTGCTAGGGAAGCAATGAGAGACAACTATCTTGAGGAAGAAGCAACCAAGATTGATTACTATCATTCAAGCAACATATGTGAGGATGTTAATGATCTTAATTGAAGCCGATTGGAATGCTTGAAAACTAAAAAATGGTGCATGTACAATAATAGTGTGAAGGTTTTCTTTTTGTAACTTTTGTTAGCTTCCACCTATTCTATCCAAGACTTGTAATAAATTAGAAATTTTAAATTTTTGGTATTTTTCTTATCCTACGGATTAGGAAATCATTATTCATTTAATTAGAATTAGGAAGAGTTAAGACAAGTAGGAGTTGCACTCCAACTTGGAGTATGAGTTGGAGTGTGCAAGGAAAGAGTGTGCGATTTTAAAGTGTGGCCGACCTTCATAGGTCGAATTCTACTAGAAGTTGGACTCCTCTTGCTTCCATAAATAGAGAGCAAGGCTACACATTGTAAACTCATTCATTATTGTTTTGATAATTGAGAGGTTTTCTCCTAAGTTTTAGGTAATTGAAAATTATGAAGCTTTTAATTGTATAAGTAAAAATAACAATTTGCACTCCTTAATTCAATTGCTAGTTACAAGATAGATAGAGAATTGGTTAGTTGAGTTGAAAGATCCTTAACTCAAATTAAAACTAGGATGATTAGCACGAGATGCTAATAGCGTTAGTTGTTCTTGTTAAGTTATTTTCCGTATGATTGAGAAGCTGAAATCCATCCTTTTAACAAGATCAAATTCAAAACTTTTCATGGTTTTTCACATCAAGGATCGTATCAGTTCATAGCATATTCTTAGTCTATTTTCGATTTATATCATACCTTTACTACATCGATACGTTTGTAACTAATTATAAAAGTACTTAATAAATTAAGGATATAGGAAATGATGAAATAATATTTCCTAAATATACTCCCTCCGTTCCTAATTACTTGTCACTAGTCACTATTCCTATCGTTTTGTAAAACGGCCGGAATAGTAACTATATGACCTCGAAAGATTCCGAAATTTTTCGTCAACGTATATTAATCCTTCACGTATGTTGAAAAAAAAATTCATATTTTTTCGAGATCATATAGTTGCTATTCCGACCGCTTTGAAATGCGTGCTGGAATAGTAAAGTGACAGGTAAAGTGGAACGGAGGGAGTATTATTTACTTATATAAATATAAATTAATTAATTATAAATCACGCATTTGCATACCCAATATATTTTTTCAATTTTTTTTCATTATCTTTTCTATTAAAAAGTGTAGAAATTGTAAAATTTAAAAGTTCCAAAGTGTAGGAATGAGATTTTAAAAACTGTATAATAGATTTTACAACACTGCAAGTTGTAATGAAGTTTACAGCAATGCATAACACACTGCCACGTGTCTAACAGAAAAAGAAAAGAAAAGAAAAAACTAGTAACAAGGAAAATTTCTCAAACAGACAAGCTAACCCAAGCAGAGGTCACCACTCCAAGCGCGTATACCCCAACTGCCGCCCCCGTCAACCCTTTCCCCGTCCCAATCACTGCTCCTACCCCCATAATCCCGGCCACGCCTAGTGGAACTCTCATCAGAACAGCCTTCTCAGCATTACCCACCGCAGCTTCCGCAAACAGAACCAAGGCCCACTCCTTAAACTGGGTCGGCCCAAGAATCGCATCCTCCTCCTCCTCCTTATTTTGGTTAATACTTGTGACGACGCGGAAGGCTGAGTCGATTTGGATCCGATTAGGAGGAGACGGGACCCACTTGAGGATGAGTGGATGCTTGTGAGCGGTGGAGAGGGAGGCGTGGTTGCGGGTGGAGGCGGCGGGCAGTTGGTGCGGCAACACGCCTGGGAAAGCGTGTTGGGTTTGTTCTAGAGATTCCGTGTAAGATGAGGCACAAGCAGAGTTGAACTCGTTCGAGTTGGCAAGTGCAGTCTTCAATCGCTTTGAAGGTGATAACCCCATCTTCTTATTTTTCCTTTCCTTTCTGAGAGAAGAAGCAGCAAGAATAAAGAAACCTTTTGATTTTTGTTTGTTGGCGGTGGGATATAGGCTATAAGACGTTGTCATTTTCCGGTGTCCAAACGACGTGTCGCTCGCAGTTCTTATATCTCTAAAACCCTCTCTGTCCCTCTCAAATTCTTCACCCAACCTAGCCATGAATCTCTGCAGCTCAGCTCTGGAGTCAGCGCTAAATGGGTCTCTCAAATTCCAATTTCCGCAACGGATATCGAGCTCACCCCGCAACAGGAGAAGCGGCGACTCTTTGACTATCACTTGCGGGCTGAGGAGTGTGAGTAGGAAGCCGTTGTGGAGGTCAAAGAGGCTGTCCACCGAAGCCATACAAGCAATCCAGGCGCTGAAGTTGGCAAAATCATCGGCATCAAGGTTACAACAAGTGTTCAAAACTAAACTCTCCAGACTCCTCAAAACTGACTTAGTGGACACCCTTGAAATCTTGCAAAAGCAAAATGAATTGGAGTTGGCTCTCAAGGTATCGATTCTTCTGCAATCACCACTGTTGTTGTTATAGAAAACTTTCTAGCTTTCAAGATTAGTTGTATGAAACATGAATTTACCTGAAATGTCACTTGCGATATTTTTTGTGTCCAATTTGTGTGATTGTTTGAATTGCCTTTTGCATTCATATGGGGACTTGCTTATAGAGTGAGTTATGAGTAAGTGTTAATTGGTAATGGTTTTCTTTTTCTAGTTAGAGTCATCAGTCATTGTGGTTTAATTACATGACGTAAGAATGTTGTTTAATGATTAACTAACGAGAGAACTTTCTGAGTACTCCTGATTTATATTCCTCGATGTCAGACCCACTTAAGGGTGATAATTCTGATTCTGATATGATGAAATGATGTGTAAATTATTGTGCAAATTGTCATCAGAGGTACATGCCTGGTTCAAATGTGGGCAGGATTTGGAAGTGTACCTCTGAGGCCGTTCAACCTGAGATACTCTTAAAGGAGTTTTTTCTAGTTAGAGTCAGCAATCATTGTGGTTTAATTACATGACATAAGAATGTTGTTTAATGATTAACTAAGGACAGAACTTTCTGAGTACTCCTGATTTATATTCCTCGATGTCAGACCCACTTAAGGGTGATAATTCTTGATTCTGATCTGATGAAATGATGTGTAAATTATTGTGCAAATTGTCATCAGAGGTACATGCCTGGTTCAAATGTGGGCAGGATTTGGAAGTGTACCTCTAAGGCCGTTCAACCTGAGATACTCTTAAAGGAGTGTGTATGCACTTTGTTGAATTAGAATGCGTACATTGGAATACTATTCTTGTGCAGAATGGATCCTCTATCTTTTATGTGATTTATCTGAAATCAATCAGATTATAGGTCTTTGATTTTGTGCGGGAGGAGGAATGGTACAAACCAGATATATCATTCTATCATGGCATGATCCAGCTTTTGGGAAAGAACAAACTGATAGAAATGGCTGAAGAGCTTTTTACCTCTCTACAGAAGGATGAGGGGCTGAAACCTGACACGAGCATTCAGTGAGATTATTGGGGCTTATTTGCACGCGGGAATGATTGACAAGGCAATGGAAACTTATGGAAGAATGAAAGCATCAGGTTGCGATCCAGATAAGTTCACCTTTACGATTTTGATCAGGAAGCTTGAGGGGGCTGGAAAAGAAGAGCTTGCTGCTACGATAAAGGAAGAGTGTGGCGAATATATGGATTATCCTGAGAAATTCCTTCAAGAAATCAAGGAAAAATATGTGAATTGAGTGAATTGGTTTCTGCACGTCCCTAATTCTTTCATCTCCCCTTGTAAGTGAATCGTGTTCTTTATGTTAATAGGCGGAGGTTGGATTCGAACCCGGTACGTTTGTTTTATTCTTCATTTGCAGGGCATAAAGTGAGCAAGCTCTTTGGTTATGGTATGGCTTCTTGGCGGTCGGCAGAGACCATTTTGTTGTGTTTCTAGATCCTTTGAGTTGTGTATGTAGCAAAATGTTGTGTATTTCATACGTATATATGCGTTTAGGTACTAAAATGTGTACCAATCAACTGTGGATTTATTTTTCTCACGCATCATCATTTAAACTAAATTTGATAAAATAAAATAAAATTATTTAAACTAAAATCAAATGGACGGATGATATTATGTTAGAGAGAAATCCTTTCATTTATTGGGAAAAAAACAAGAACAAAAGTAAACTTTTATGTTACGTTACATCCCGGTTCAATTCGATTGGTCTTTTTAGTGTCTGAAAATCCAAGGACTGTTTCTTTACGGATGGGTTTGGTTTAATCTGATTCGACCCTTCATTTACTATTTTATCAGGTCGGTAAACTATTTTTCTTTATTTATAGTTTTGATCTGTTTCTTTTCTTTTTTGTCCATGGTTTAGTTCATAGAACCATGAATGTTTTAAGAAAATCTCTTCGGACTGCCAAAAATCTCATAATTCTAATGTAATTTCCTTCTTCCTAAACTTTTCTTACCATAAAAGAAAAATATTTTCCTCATCATTCTAATATAATTTTCTATTTTATTTTTTAAAATTAAATAAGCTATAAATTAAGTTTAAAAAAAATGAAGATGAGGTGATTAATGAATTTCGAACCCATGATTTCAATTAAAAAAGTTATGCTTTTAGCCATCATTTCGAACCCCATAGTTCAATTTTTGATTCTTCAATTTGGTTTTAAAATAATTGAACCGAACCAAATTGTGTGTGTTTTAGATTGATCATAGTTTTTCCCTCTTCAGTTTGAAAAAAAAATGACCGAATTGATTGATCCGATTTATTTTCTTGTTCAGTCCAGTTTTATTCAATGATAGTTACAAAATGATTTTGCTATCCTATTTTTTTTATATAAAAAAGGTAACATTAAAATAAAAGACATCATAAGGATGTGGCTCGTACTGCATCACTGATAATCGGATCAAATTGGAAGGTTATTGTTTTTTAAATTAAGACTTGAATATTTGGAAAATGTTTTTAGTTTTAACTTTCACAAAAAAAACTTTTAAAAAATGAATTTCTTAAAAGAAAATTCATTTGCACCAATTTATTGTGACATAAATTACTCGTTGCATTGTACTCCTTCCGGTTTTTAATAACTGTTGCTTTGGCTCTGGGCACACATATTAAGAAGGGTCTGATGACTCACTGTTTGAGACGATTTTGCCCCTTGCCCTCTCTCGAATTTACAAGCATACCATTCATGTAATCTCCATCCGCTTCTCATCTCCCCAGGCTCCCACCATAGCCAACCACCACCACCACCACCCGCCGCCACACCAACATCATCCTCCACTTTAGTAGCCGTCACACCAACCCCATCCGACGCCACTGACCCTCTCTCTCACTCGAGTTTGACTCTCTCAAGGCTAGAAAGCCGATGCCATTAGAAGATTTAACAGGAAAAAGAACCTCACCTCCTATATCCAATTAATCGGAGCTCTCTCTATTTTTGTACTCCTACATCATCATCATCAAATTCCTCTTACCCATCACACTAACAACCACTTCCCAACAATTTTACCCCCTTGTCCTCATCAACGCCATAATTTTCCTCATCTACCAGTCCTCCACCACTAAAACCCTAGAAAACAACCAAAGCACCACCGCCGCCTCCTCATCTACCAATCCTCCACAACTACTTGTGTGGATACGGACTGCAACTTGTAGACCTATCTCCCGTGGGACTGGAGGAGGAGATCCCGATATCATCATCGTCATCGGATCAAGAGGAGGGGCGGTGTTGGGAAGGTGTTGCGGCGGTCGGAGACGGGGAATGGAAGGGAGGTGGTGGCGGTTAATGGAGTGAGGAAGTGGGTGCAGGAGATGGTTGATTAGGAAACCAGGTTTAGATATGGAAGAAGAGATTTGTAAACATGGAAGAAGAGATGGTGATGCTCGTGGGCAAATGAGAAGAAGGAGAAGATGATGGCAGTGCAAGGGCAGGGGCAGGGTAATAATCTCACCACTGAAAATGTCAGAAAAGTAGGGTAACAAACATTTAATTTTAGTGATTCCCAAGTGTGCTAAAACGACAGTTATTAAAAACTGGAGGGAGTATTTAAATTTTTTTATTAGTAATTTGACTAAATATTTTATTTTTAGTTCTACTTTACTATATATTTATTTGTTGAATATTTAAAATACTATATATATAATTCTTTAAATTCTAGTTCAATCCTGATTGAACCTTAAACCTATGACCCTCTTTTTAAATCAAGTCGATACTCGTTCCGGTTTTTACAACCTTGCCTAAAACACAAATGTAGTCACATCCATAAATAAAATATAACTAAACTAAAAGATATAAGATTAAAATGGTATATGAAATTGGTATAAACTTGCACAAAGTAAATATTTCACAACAACTAATATTATATGTGATACGAGCATGAGAGGGCAAAGTATTGGACAAGAAAGATAGTGTCATGACAAGTCAAAAGGAAGTCGAGAAAGAGACATGAGGGACAAAACCCTAGCGCACGGGTGCTAAGACAACACGCGAAGCAGCGCACTAAGGCAAGACGCGCGTGCCTAGCGGACGCGGATCGTGGACGCAAGGTCATGCGCGGCCAACGCGCAACATGAAAGGGGCCAACACTATTCTTCTTCAACACAAGCCTATTCACTCTTTCAAGACCAGCCCTTTGCCAACACATGTATAAATAGCATTTTATTCTTCATTTGTAATTTAGTCTAAATTTTGAAAACTTTTGTTGAGTGTATATCCTCTAACCTTTCAATAGGACTCACCTTGGTATTTTTCTAAGTTAGGAAGCCTTGAATTAAGTCAAGTAAAAACACTAATTTCCAGCTTTGTTTTACCATCCTTGAATCAATTAAAACTTATTGTTTTCTTGGTTCAATCTTGTCAAAAACAAGAACCTTGATCTCGGCCAAATTACTCTTTCCGCATTGGTTGTTTGTGTGTTTGTTTGTGTATCATCTTGAGTTGCGTTATACCAATCACTTACTAAACTAGATCCTTGAATCAAGTAGAAAAGCACACGATTATCTTGCGTGATTTTTTTTTTATATTTGAATTTTTTTTATAAAATATTTTCTAAATCTTTAGGGTTATTTACTCTATTTTAATTTTTTTTTCAGAAGTAAAAATGAAAGCACTAAAATTTCATTAAAACAAACATTATATAATTTTATTATTAATAATTTATTACTACTGTAATCAATTAATTCAGTTGTTTAATTAATACTTATTCATATGGGATATAATGTTAACTATGATGGAATAGAAATATATAAAAATTGAAACACAAACTCATTTAATTAATTCTCAGCCGTCTGGCCAAATGATCAATCTGGATAAATCAGAAGTGGTGTTTAGTAAAAATGTTGATGGTGATGTGAGGTTAGCGATTCAACGAAGACTTGGCGTGAGGGTGGTGAGTCACCATTCGAAGTATCTCGGCCTTCCAGTGGGGTTTGGTCGCTCCAAGAAGGTTATGTTCATCAACGTTCGCGATAGTCTTTGCAAATGTCTTATCAGCTGGAAAGAGAAAACTTTATCCCAGGCAGGGAAGGAAGTGTTGATCAAGTCGGTTGTGCAGGCGATTCCCACGTACCTAATGAGCTGTTTTGAGATGCCGTGCGGAGCTTGTGAAGAGATAGAGCGCGCGATGAGACAATTTTGGTAGGGAGGGAGTGAGGACCACCGCAAGGTTTGTTGGATTCCGTGGGATGTGCTTTGCAAATCTAAACGGGAAGGCGGCTTCGGGTTCCACAAATTGAGGGAGTTTAACCTCGTGTTGTTGGCTAACGGTCGCACCCCCTTTTGAAATGTTTGCACGAGGCGATTTGGAACGGGATGTGAGACAAAATCTGGGCTTATCTCACATAATGCAATGAAGTCGCCATCCTATTTTGTTTCTAAATTTAGCGAACCTAAAGTCATGGCATAAAAAATAAAAAGCTAAGGCAAAATGGGTCTAAACCTGAGAACAGTGGTTCGGGTCGTATTATGGACTCGGGAAGGTGTTAGGCACCCGAGTCACATTCTAAAAAAGGTTACCGGATAAAAGAGGTGTTTAATCATGCTTGAAAAATATAAAAGTCCTAATTTATGTGATCATGCCTAATAGATGATTTGAATTTCTAACAATTTTAAATATTCATGCATACGGTCGTATATGCAGAAAAGCGCAAAATAAATAAATAAAAGGGTAAGAAACGTTTACTTGGTGACGGGTACGAGCGATTTTACGCTTTTTTATCGGAGTTATTGGCACGAAGAGAGGATAAAGATGACGCTTAAATACTTGATGATTTATGCGTGTGAAAATGATTTAAACAAGCACGAACAGGATAATTATCTAAGCATTCAAAGCGTATGAAAATAAACAAGCATACGAAAAATAAATAGTGCGAGTGCAGAAATAAATAAATAATATGTGCGGAAATAAATAAACAGTACATATGCAGAAATAAATAAATAGTACAATTATACGATTACATGGCACGAAAAAATGACGGGTCGAAAAATTGGGCTTGGCCCACTGGGCCGAGAGTGGGCTCACAACTAGGTCAAACGCAGCCCAGCTGATGGGCTGGTGGGTTGAAGCAGCCCAGCTTCTTCTTTCACGCACTGGGCCAAAGGCCCAGCCTTCCTCTCTCGCGCGCGCCCAACATGCGTTGCTGCTGTCGCTTGGGCCTGCGCGGCCCAAACCCAAAATTTAAATAGAGAGAGCATCGGCTCTCTTCTATTCATCATCTCCCTCATTGTGTCGCCGGCTGTGGACGAGGGTCTGGCGAACATGCTCCATTTCCGACAAAGTTTATACTAAAATGATCAACATCACCACAGAAATTTAATAGAATAATTACAGCAAATTAATTTCAACAAAACAGTGGTTCATTAATTAAAAAATGAATTAAACTTAATTAACAAAAAATCCAAAATTCGTCCGAATTAACCTGTAATTAGACAAGGTAAAGTTGTGCAATTAATCTAGAAATGAAATAGAGTTCATTTAAAAGCTAAGAAAGCAATTAGCTTCTTCAAAACACAAACAAATAATTTTTGAAATGTTGGTAGAGAAAGAGCCTTTTAAAATGAAAGTTTTGAAAAGCTAGAGAGAGAGAGCTTCAACCTTTGTTGAGCCAAATTCTAGTGAGAGCTTTAGAGAGTGTTTTTGTGTTTGTGTATTGGTGAGGTGAATACTTGGATGGGATGGCTATTTATAGCCGAAGTTGAGTCGGTGGAGGCGAGGAGGACGTGTCGATGAGCAGCGGTTGTGTGGCTGGGGACGCTCGGAAGTTTCTAGTCTCACTGGTAGCCTAGGGACAGCAAGCCATGCTAGACGAGGCAATGAGGACGAGCTCGCATTAAATGCGGTGAGGGAAAAAGTGCTTGGAGTGCAAGGATGGAGATTGCAGGTGAGGGAGAAGGTGAGGCATTAAATGAAACAAGATGGAAGGAGATGGCCGCTGGATGAGTTTGAAGAAAAAAAGTCATGGTGATCAACGGTGATGATGAGAATGAGAGGGAAAATGCTTATTATTTGTTTATTTGGTTCGAGCTGATGGTACGAGAAATCTTACCTGAAAATGAACAAAAACTCAAACCAAAAATGTTAAAAAGTAGAAGAAAATAAAACAAAATTATTAGTACACAGTAAGTGACGAAACATTCATCATACAGTTCGATAAAAATTCACTCATAAGCGATAAAAGTTCGAATGTAAAAATTCCTAAGATAAAAACTGAGCGAAATGCAATGAAATGGCGCGAGTTAAAATAATAATTAAAAAAAAGTAGCTAATGAATGAAATTTTTCGACCACTGGTTTTGAGAATTTTACTCGGAACCGATACGAGTTCGGACGGGAAAAGCGATGAAAATGTGAAAAAACTATGGAATAAAATTTAAATGACATTAACTGTAAAAATAAATGACAAATTGATGAAAATAAATGGAAACACGATTTTAGAAAATTGACGATAAGAAATATGAAAAACGTTTTGATGAAAAATTTAAAATCAAAAATCGGGTAGCAATAGTTGTCCCTTGTTTACTGTCTTATCAAAAAATTAGGTGTAACCGAGATTTTTGATGAGCAGTACAGATGGTTGCTCCCGTGCCAGCGATGGTTTTGGAAATGTGTTGAGGGTAAAAATGCAGAAATGTAAATGACGTCGTAAAAGGAGGAGAATGCAAACGATGTCGCTCAATGAGGAGATAAAATGCAGAAAAGTAAATTGCGGGAAAGTAAATAAAGTCGCTCTGGGAGGAGATAAATTGCAGAAAAGTAAATAAAGTCACTCTGGGAGGAGATAAATTGCAGGAAAGTAAATAAAGTCACTATAGGAGGAGATAAATTTCAGGAAAGTAAATAGCAGAAAAGTAAATTGCAGGAAAGTAAATAAAGTCACTCTAGGAGGAGATAAATTGCAAGAAAGTAAATAAGGATTAGGGCGTACCTTTGCTCTGATGTTGGTTGATTGTAACGTACCTTTGCTTGAATGTTGGGGATATTTGAAGACAGGCCGTGGGGACATGACCAATCACAACATTTTAAAAGACATGTTGTGGGGACGTGACCTTCATGACCTTTCGCATCATTTCAAAATAAGATGTGAGGGACATGACCTTTCATATCATTTAAAAAACAAGATGTGAGGGACATGACCTTTCACCACATTTAAAAACAGGGATTATGAAAATGACTAACCTTGATGCTGATGTCAATGGGATGCTTCTCAGAAATGTAAATTGTAAAATTGTAAATGAGAATCGGAACGTACCTTTGCTCGGACGTTGGTTTACGTACCTTTGCTCGGACGTTGGTTTACGTACCTTTGTTCGGATGTTTTGATTTGGCGAACGGGGGTGTGAACTATCGCACGAAATAGATTGGAAGTGGTAACGTACTTCATTCAAATGTCGTGGATGGATTTATTGGCGGAGATTCATGACGAGGGTAAGATAGCAATCCTCTTATCAAAACCCATCTAAAAGTGTGAAATTCCACCGAAGCATATCTGTATCCTGCAAATAGGGTGGAAATAAATACGACGCAGTAACCTCCAATTCCTGATGGGTGGAAAAAGAGAAAGTAATTGATAAATGGGGAAAACAATGAGATCAAATCATATATGTTGTATATGAAAGTATTCCCACGCTATCCTAAGGCTTTCCCCCAGCATTTTGTCAAGATAAAAATAACTTCCCTATCAAGAGAAAGTTCAACAAATTTAGGCATTTTTGGAGAACTTGTCATCCAGTTTCTGTCATATAAGCATGTTTGATACAAGCCTAGAAAAGCATATGCATCTTGCCCAGGAGATAACGACCTCAAGGACAAGACTTTCCCACAACATGTAGATGTAAGCAACCCTCACCAGACATGGGTGTTTGCGCTCACACTCAGAAACAAGGCTACGTGTTTACACTCATAAAAATGCAACAAACATAGCACAAAAAAACAGATTTGCAATGTCAATCCGAGTGAAAGATGCACATGCATGGGCCTTCTAATAATCGAGAAGACTTTGCAAGAGAAAGGAAGTGGATAGACAGAAAGAAAAAGAGAAGAAAGAATTTGTTTAGCAAGGAAGTGGTTTTTAGCAGAAAAAGAGTTTTAATGAGCGGTGCTCAACTAAGGTTGCAGCGAAGGCAAAACGCACACGTTCCTCAGTCTACGCTGGGGGATGCTCCTTCTTCGAGATTATTTGTTAATCTTCACATGGGGTGAAGCACCCAAATTTTTTAATCTTCGCATGGGGTGATCTCTTTTGAGACCATTTTGAGGGCAAAACACCCAAGTTCTTCAACCTTCATTGGGGGACGATCTCTTTTTTGTTTTGAGACTATTTTATCGACTTTTGACCATTTTGTACTTGCTTCTGCTTTTGTTTTGTGTATTGTGTTCTTTGAACACCTTTTTTTTTTTTTTTTGCAGGCTTCAGCAAGTATAATTTTTTTGTCTGGTCTGTCTTCATTTCCGTCTCTAGCAGAGGCCTTCAAGTCTTGATTTTTTCCGGCCTTCTTCCAGCGTTGACCATCAGCAATCCTCAGAGTTTTCGCATACCCTCTTGCGCAGACTAAGTTCGATGGGCACCTTACCTTCGGTTAACAACCTCAGTTGGGCACTGCTCACTATTTAGGGGAGTTTAGGTGGAAATGGAAGATTTTGCAAGTGGCTTATGAAAGAAATGAATTGAGTAAGGAGCAAAGATAAGTGTTTGAGAGGCAAAAGAATTTAAGGAGACAAAGGAAATGTAGAAGCAAAGAACAAAGTCCAATGTCATCTTACGGCTATCCCATGTCTGATGGTGCATGTACCCTGGATATTATGCAAACCTAACTAGCACTTAATTTAGCATTTGCACTCGTGAAAGAAATAAGGCATGAAGGTTCAAAATGCTCACAGGGATATATTTGTGACTACTTACGTCTAAGTCATATTGCAGATATAAGAGCTAGTATGCGAGATCATGCATGTCATATAATTTCAAATAGATGCACAAGTTATCCATGATGCAGTAAAATGATGAACATGCTCAATTTAGGGAAGGTTTGAAAATTATGAGGGTAATATGGATTTTATTCAAAGAATTGTGTTTACAATTACAACAAATTTTAACAGTTTTAACAATTTTATAGACAAATTGTGAGGGCATGACCACTCACAAAAATTTATGAATAATTAAAAAGAATTGCCCCCAATGCGGGAATGAATGCTGAATGATTATATAAATGACTAAAACTTAAAGAGGCAGAGAGGAAAATGGACTTCTCTGGATAGGTGCAGCAAGCGGCAGCCAACGATCTGACAGGTTCAGCAGCGAGGAATTAGCTTCATGATTCTGATCCAGCATCGTTCGTACCCAAACTAGACGATGGTATTGCTGCAAACATTTCTAACGGTTCCATCATAGCTTGAGACTGGTTGTTTGCAAATGCAGTATCTTCTGCAACGAGGCCAGCTCATTGTAGCGGATGAAGAACCATCTTTAACATCTTTCCTAGTTTGCTCCCTGACTGCTCTTTGCAGGAGACATCTTCTATGCTGGGGATGGCCAATTGCTAACTTGACGACTTGTTCAAGAAGCATGACTTGAACATCATTCTGGGTGATGGAAGAGAATTTTGGTTCAGCTGGAGATTCAGGTCGCTATCGGTGAATCTGGCCAGTTACTTCTTTGCGAAGGAGCTCCAACACTTTAGCTTTTGCAGCAAGGGGACAATTGAATGTAATCCCATCAACCTCCGTGCTTACTGGCTCACCAATTGGAGGATTGATCTCCCCTGTATGATCATTGTGTGCGCACATGGAGAGATCTTGCTTATGATGATCAAATTCAGAACATGAAAGATTTGGTTGTGGTCGAGTTTTGCATTCGCAATCAGAAATTGTATAGGCTGGGAACGTCGCTATATCGCAGAACAAGACAACATTAAATATGTTGATCGGCATCCCTGTTGTGAAAATGTGAATGTAAAGAGTTCATCATGATGAACAATCAGAAGAACATTCTATCCCTACAAAACTAGTATTGATTAGTGATATTAGTTTACGCGCAATTTGTGTGACTTAAAAGGTTTTCTAGAACTTGCTGGTGATGTGTTTTCTTTTGTCGTTTCAAAGAATAAGACAAGAGAGAATTTTGAAAAATGCAATTTTTTTGAAAAATCTCATTTTGTTGATTTAGGATAGACATCAAATGGTTTTGTCATGAGAAACCCTATGTCTTCATCAAATACCGAGGAGCACAACACTTCTCCGCTTGACTCTACAAGCGCATGGAATCACCCTAGAGATGGGGTTATATATCTTAATTCGGATGCGGGTATAGGTCCATCCCAGACAAGTTTGGGGATCATTGCCCGAGACAGTAACGGAAGATGCATTTTCTCGGTACATGAGTGTGCCTAGTTCTGTATGGAGGTGACTGTGGCGAAAGGGCTAGCTGTCAGAAGAGCTCTTGAATTAGCCAGGGATCGTGGTCTCGATCGGATACAGATCTAGTCTGACTGCCTCAAATTGATTCTAGCTATTCTCACCTGGTCTCAGACTCACACAAGTTTGGGAGTGATTGTTGCGGACATTAATCAGCTTTCTCTCCTTTTTGATCTCTGCGATTTGTGCACATTAGGAGATATGCTAATTTAGTCGCTCACGCTTTAGCAAGGTGAGCTTATGTGTTAGGCCTACCTAATTGTTGTGACGGATTGTGTCCTGAACATCTCAATTATTTTACGAATTAATGAAAAGGCATTACATTTCAAAAAAGAATCTCAACCGTCTAATTTTTCTCAACCATTCAATCTTCTTTCTTATCCATTTAGCCTAACAATCATGTTTTTTTTTCTTCCTCAGCTCCCTCTTTTTCTCCTACGAATTTTTCCCCTTTTTTATTTCAAAGTAAATGTAAGTATGTACGGATACGGAATATAGATACAACACGATGCAATAGTATGACAAATTTTTGGAATATAGATACAACACGATGCGATAGTATGACTAGGGGTGTACACGGGTCAGGTCGGGTCGGTTATGGCCCAAAACTGCCACCGACCCGCCAGAAATTTAGCGGGTCAGTTCGGGTTGATTTTTAAGCTGTAACCGTAGAGTGACGGGTCAGTTCGGGTCGGGTCGGTTAACCGCGGGTTTGCGGGTTGGGCGGGTTAGGTTTTCTCTGCAATGCAAACTCATCTCTGTAACTTAAAATGAAAAATCCCAGACTAAAAACATCTCAAAACAAAGATCCCAACCCAAAAGCAGAACAACCAAACAAAAAAAAGAACACAAAAATTCAAATAATACAAATATTATTTGACAGTACAAAAAATGGATAAAAAAAATAAAAATAATACCAAATTTCTATATAAGAGGCAGACAAATCTAATTAGCAAAAGGCAGAATTGGGAAAGAAAATCTAATTAATTAGCAAGAAATTCCCAAATCAACTCCGGGTCATAAGAAGGCATTCTTACAAGAGAATAGCCATCAAATTCCATATCTTGTACTGTCAGCGTCATTCACAGACAACACAAAAATAAATCATGATGGCTGCCTATTTTTAAACCTTCACTTGTAAACAGACGAATCACAGAGAAAGAATCCAAAAATTTAAAAAGAATCAAAAAACTCAGATCCGCACCAAGATCCCACTTTCCAAAGCCTTTTTCCCCAGCAACAATGTAATACCTCAAGCAACCGTCAAGCCTCCGGTACTAAGCCCATCGATCTGGCCACCGAACCGAGGAAGAAGAAGATTGAGTGATGTGGCGGCGACGAGGGAGGAGGAAATGGTTGGCTGCGTGGAAGAAAGGAGAATTGGAAAAGATGAAAAATGAAATTGGGAGAAAGAGTAGTATTTATACGTAGGGTTAGTTACAGGTGTCGGGTCGATTATAAGCGGGTTTCAAAAATGCGACTCGCGAACCAACCCGCATCGAATTTAACAGGTCGGTTATGTATCTGTATATGGGCGGGTTAGGCGTTTTTGTTCTTTTGGCGGGTCGGGTCGGTTCGGTTATGTGGGTTGGGTCGGGTTGGCGGGTTATTTGTACACCCTACAAATTTTTGAAAATTTAGAATATGATACGTAAATTATTAATATTTGTTAAAAATTATTTATTTAAGAATATATATATCTATATTTAAACTAATAATATTTTTTTTATATCCGATACGTATCGGGCAAGTATCGGTATTTGATCAAGTGACATAGATAGAGATACAATACGATATCCAAATTATCACAAATTGACAAATTGGATGGCCAAAGCGTCTTTTTCTCTTTTTTGAAAATTTAGAATACAATACATCGATAAATACATGAACTATACGAACTACGTGATAAAGGTACAGAAAAGATACAATATGGTATGAATTCTTTTTTGAAAATTTATAGATACGTGAATTTTTACTATTTAAAATTATTTATTTTGATTATATAGATACAGATCATATCTATATTAAAAATATATATATTACGTATCTGATACGTATTAGACAAGTATCAATATTTGATCAAGTGATACAGATACAAATGCGATATAGTGCGACTATTTTTTAATATGTAGGTACGATACGTTGATAGATATGCGAATTTTTATGTTTTTTTTTTAAAAAAATTATTATTTCATGTATCTAATACGTATCGGATAATAAGTGATGTGCAAAAATTGTTATTCAAGCCACCGATAAAAAAATTCCTTCCAAGGCACATACCACCCCAAGTGATACGATCCTTGGATGCTAGGTTAGAATCCGAGGCGCATAAGTGAATGATCTTGTTCTCGGGTAGGTTTGATGCGCTGAATTATAACGAAAATCCCCTTGTTCTACACGAACGCTCTTCCTTGATCAATTAATATCCCATACTATTAATTGACATAATTCTTCACGAAAGCTCTTGATTGTTTTGAAAGGAACACGACCCTTCGAGTTGAGGTTAATGACAAGAACACGACTCGCCTATGTGATGATGATGTACGCCCTAGTCGCACCCTAAAGAGAACACGACCCTTTAGCACACCTAGTACTTGACTGGCACCCGAGACCTAATTCGAAGGAGTACACCTACGAACCCTTCTCGCCGAGATTGAACACGACAATCCCCCATGCTGCTCACGCACCTCCACACTTGAACACGACAAGTGCCACGCTTTGCACACACAATGCTAGTTCACGCACCTCCACGCTTGAACACGACAAATGCCACGCTTCACTAGCCCTAACCGAGTCCACGACTAAGTACACAAGAACAGCTTGCTCCGGAGAGTATTAAGATGATGGAATGGAAATTTTGTAAGTGATGATTTGGGTGAAAATACTCTTGATTAATTATAAACAAACGTTGCCTTTAAATAGGCGAATACAAATTCTAATTCGACTAAGACTAGGAATTCTAATTCTATCTTACTCTAACTACTTTAATTAAATTAAATAAATACAATATTTATCCTATCTAACTTGTACAAGACCACGCGTCTTCTTCCAACTCCTTGTCTCGCTCGAATTGCACTTCTTCTCCTAGTCGAACTTGAAGTGAGCTTCCAATGCCGCGTTCACACTTCCCTTGAGCCATCTCTTGTTTTCCTCGTGCGCTTTCCTTCAAATTTGGTCCAGAACTCTCACATGAATTACTTGAGTTGTGGCACTTGGAATTTCAGAAAAAGCTCGAGCCAATTTTGTTTTGGCTCGGAGTCAACCCTCCTTGCGCATATGTCTCGCGCCTAGACTGCCCTAGCATGCACCTTCGCGCGCTGACACCTAACTCGGCCCTATGGGCTCTCGCTAACCTCACCTGACTTGTCAAGGCCTTCCTAGCTCGCTTCCTCGCGTTCCACAAACCCTTGGTTGCTTGCGACGCTCCACTTAACCTCACTAGGGTTTGCGATGATACTAGGATCGTATCATTCCCTCCTTCTTTAAAAAGATTCTTCCTCGAATCTTCATTAAGATCACCATCTAAGGACAAATTATAACAGAATTCTACATCCTCAATCTTCAATCCATACCTTGTACACAATATGCCTAACATGGTCTCATACTCACTTCTTAAGGTCGTGACATATACAAAGTCTTCAATCGCCCTTCCTTCTTGTTTGCTCAAAAATTCCCAAAACGTAAGCGATTGTCCCTTCATCCTTGGCACATCTATTGTGTAATTGTCCACTGGATTATACTCATCCAAATATTTCTCGTACGCAACCAAGTCCACTTTAATCAAAACAAGCCGCAACCACCCTCTTTGGCATGCGATAAGTAAGTCCCTCGGAATTTCTTCCCTCTTGCGCTTTCCAAGCGAATTTGAACTTGTCTCCTTGGAACTAGATTCCTTGCAGACCTAAAAATCAGAAGAAATACTAATAATAGGATTAGTCTCTTGTTTTTTTTGAACACTTGAAGTGTTTTTGTTCTCCTCCTCAAACTTGCGCTTGTTGCTTGTAAATTCTGCCCAAGACTTCGCAAGTTGCTCTTGGTCTCTTAGCACTTCTAGTGGTGCCAACGGGGCTAGAATAAACCTTCGTTCCCCTTTGTATGATGCGTTCCTTAGTATGCTAGAACGCTCTCTCTTGAGATCGTTGTCCGGCGACGTGGATTCAATGCGGAAATTGACTCGAAGAAAACACGAAAGTCTCCAAGGTTTGGTGGCCTTGGCACCCTACGTCGAATCCCTTGAGGTTCTTAGGTCAAACATTTGAATCTCCAAGATTTGGTGGTCTTGGCACTCCAAAGAACGGATGACTCAATGAAAAGTGCTTTCAAGTTTTACTTGACAAGCTAATCGAATGCACGAAGCTCAATTAGTTGCAAGGTTCATCAAGAACAAGTGGATAAAGATCCAAAGCAATTTGCTTTCAAATTTCAATAATCATAGTCTCCCCAATTACAAAGTAGGCGGCTCCCTTTTAAGGATGCGCCAAACCCTAATTCCAAAAAATGGAAACTAGTCAAGTTTCTAAAATAGACTTAAATAAAATGACAACAAGCCAAACTTCCATAATAGGTTCCAAAACCCTAAAATAACTTAATTAAAGTAAACATAAATATAATTAAAGACATTCCAGCAGCTCATGTCGAGTTCTCCATCATCGGGCCAAGGTTTGGGCCGAAACTTCAAGTTGTATGTTGTCTCGCGTACAGACTGCGCACCATAATGTAGACTTTTATAACTTTTAAACGACTGGGCCAAATGGGCTGAAACTTGTCCCAAATGAAAGATAACATCCTGAAGTTTCTGAAACGTGGTCGATTGCACGATTTGGACTTGTACAGCGCCGGCTGGGTTCCAACGAAGTTGCCTATTACGTCTGCGCCTAGAACTGTTGTGTGCGAGATTGTCATCTCGAATCTCCTTGAGATCTACTAGTCCAAATGCTCTGAAATTTGGACACAGCCTTCCTAAGACTCCAATAGGTCTTGTATATATTCTGGATCTTTTATTGAAGTCGTTCTTCCAAGGGTTGACTCGGGTCCTTGAGCGGGTAGGGCTGGTTCGGGACCTTGAGCGGGTAGGACTGGTTCGGGACCTTGAGCGGGTCATCGGGCCTGTGGCTCTCGGGATCGTATCATTGTAGACCTCATACCGATTCGTTCCTCCATGGTGCACGGCGTTCATATCGAATTGCCAAGGTCTTCCCAAAAGGACATGACATTCGGTCATTGGTATCACATCGCAATACACACTACAATTAAATTTCCCAATGGCTAGCGAAACCAACACTCGATGAGTTACCTCTATTTCAACATCGCTAGTCCACCAACGAACCTTGTAGGGATACTCTCTTTCGATCAATGGCAAAGTCAACCTCTCCACGAGTATTTTACTAGCGTAATTAGCCATACTACCATTATCGATCACTACTGAACATACCTTTCCTTGGATTGAACAACGAGTATGGAATATACTACTCCTTTGCTCCTTCGAACCATCAATCCCTTTAGGCCGCATATACATATTTCGCCTAATCATTAGATTTAGACCACCGATGATCTCCTCCTCTTCAGCGGACTCGCTTCCCTCTTCATCTTCGTCGCTACCTATTGCGCCTTCCTCTCGGATTAGCATCACTCTTCGATTTGGACAAGCGTTCGCTAAGTGCCCTCGACCTGTGCACTTAAAACATACGACATCCCTTATTGTTGTTTTACCTTGAGCAGGGTTTGAAGAGCTCTCTTTGTTAATTCGTGAAGATGAATTAGTTACATCTTGTGGGCTTGTACTAGAGTCGTTTCATTCTTGGTCCATGTCGACTTCTTCCAACTTGGTGATTTAGTCGACGCTAAATTTCTAGCCATGCGAGACTTCTTTTGCTTCTCTATCTTCTCTGCTAGGTGCAACATATCCTCTAAAGAGTTGTATGTTGTAAGCTCCAATTTATCGGCTATCTCCCGATCCAATCCGCTAAGGAATCTCGCCATTGTTGCTTCGGTTTCTTCATGGATTTGCGTTCTAGCTAACGCGACTTCCATCTCGTTAAAATATTCTCCAACGCTCTTGTTACCTTGAGTTAGGGTTTGTAGTCGTTGATGAAGATCCCTCTGAAAGTGTGATGGAACAAACCTTCTCATCAAGCGCTTCATGTCTTCCTAATTATCAACAAAACCAGCACCTACTCTCTCTCGAGTTGAATTTAATTCTTCCCACCAATGGGATGCATATTCTTCGAACTCAACAGCGGCTAGCTTTACTTTCTTCTCCTTGGAATAATTATGACATAGAAAAATCGAATTGATTTTTCTCTCCCAATTCAAGTACACATCCAGATCTCCTTTCCCATTAAAAGAAGGAATCTTTAATTTAATACTTCCAAGGTTGTTGTTGAGTTGATCTCTCCTTGGATTTCTCCTAGGTCCCTCTTGATTTTCCTCAAAATCATCCTCCTCTTGCTTCGGTTTGGCCTCATTAGCGCGCAACCTTGCGGATAATTCCTTGAATTGTCCCTCGATTGTTTGCTGCTTGACTTCTATATCATCAAACCTCTGGATCAGCTTCTCCATGAGCTCAACCACCTCTTTCCTTTCAGCTTCAAGCCCTTCTTCAGCCATCGTAATTACTTCAAGCAAATTTGACACAAGAAAGTGCAAATCTATTTTCGGTGAACACAGTTTAGTGTTTTGAGTGCAGCTGTTGACTCCGATATCCAAATCACCTGATTCTTCTTGATTTGGAAACCTGACAGACAGACCTTTCTAACTAACTAAGACTCGATGAAATCAGACTCCAATAGGTATATATTGAAATACGGTTTCGACACTGACACTTTGGTGGACTGTTTTTGGTGACTCTTTTGTATGACTCTTTTTGTGGACTGTTTTTGTGACTTATATATGACTCTTCTCTCAATTTAAATAAATAAATTGAAAGATAAAATAGAATTAAACTACTAAACCAACTTAGTTTAGAAGTAGGACTTAAGACTCAACACAAACACACTTTAGTTTAGAACTCCTAAACCGACTAGACTTAGAACTCAATTTTGATTTAGAACTCCTAAATCAACAAGACCCGAATTGCAAAAGCAAAACAGAAAATTCAGTAACAAGACCCGAATTGCAAAAGCAAAACAGAAAATTCAAAGACACTTTTGGGGACTTGATTTTGTGATTTTTGACTCAACAAAAACTAAAGACACAAACAATTCACTTGAATCGTTTAGACAATTGACTCAAAATTACTCCCTCCGTCCTTAAAATCTTGTCTTTCTCGCATCCCAATATTCAGTAGGAAACGCATATCGAGGAGGTCGGATGAGGCACTATTTGATCCCAAAAAAATCTGAATTTTTTTGTGAACGTACGTTAATCCTTAACGTACTTCCCAGAAAAAATTAGGGGCAAAATTGTCTCAAATAGTGAGTCTGCCGGCCGTTTTAAGATACGTGTCGAAACAGTAAAAGCAAAAGCTAAAACGACATCATTTTGAGGACGGAGGGAGTAAATAACAACGAAAAGATAGTTTGGGATTTTCTTACCAAACCTAGAACTCCCTTGAGCTCCGCTACCAACTGATACGATCCTTGGATGCTAGGTTAGAATCCGAGGTGGATAAGTGAATGATCTTGTTCTCGGGTAGGTTTGATGCGCGGAATTATAACGAAAATCCCCTTGTTCTACACGAACGCTCTTCCTTGATCAATTAATATCCCATACAATTAATTGACATAATTCTTCACGAAAGCTCTTGATTGTTTTGAAAGGAACACGACCCTTCGAGTTGAGGTTAATAACAAGAACACGACTCGCCTATGTGATGATGATGATGTACGCCCTAGTCGCACCCTAAAGAGAACACGACCCTTTAGCACACCTAGTACTTGACTGGCACCCGAGACCTAATTCGAAGGAGTACACCTACGAACCCTTCTCGCCGAGATTGAACACGACAATCCCCCACGCTGCTCACGCACCTCCACACTTGCACACGACAAGTGCCACGCTTTGCACACACAACGCTAGTTCACGCACCTCCACGCTTGAACACGACAAACGCCACGCTTCACTAGCCCTAACCGAGTCCACGGCTAAGTACACAAGAACGGCTTGCTCCGGAGAGTATTAAGATGATGGAATGGAAATTTTGTAAGTGATGATTTGGGTGAAAATACTCTTGATTAATTATAAACAAACGTTGCCTTTAAATAGGCGAATACAAATTCTAATTCGACTAAGACTAGGAATTCTAATTCTATCTTACTCTAACTACTTTAATTAAATTAAATAAATACAATATTTATCCTATCTAACTTGTACAAGACCACGCGTCTTCTTCCAACTCCTTGTCTCGCTCGAATTGCACTTCTTCTCCTAGTCGGACTTGAAGTGAGCTTTCAATGTCGCGTTCACACTTCCCTTGAGCCATCTCTTGTTTTCCTCGTGCGCTTTCCTTCAAATTTGGTCCAGAAATCTCACATGAATTACTTGAGTTGTGGCACTTGGAATTTCGGAAAAAGCTCAAGCCAATTTTGTTTTGGCTCGGAGTCAACCCTCCTTGCGCATACGTCTCGCACCTAGACTGCCCTAGCGTGCACCTTCATGCGCTGACTCCTAACTCGGCCCTGTGGGCTCTCGCTAACCTCACCTGACTTGTCAAGGCCTTCCTAGCTCGCTTCCTCGCATTCCCCAAACCCTCGGTTGCTTGCGACGCTCCACTTAACCTCACTAGGGTTTGCGATGATACTAGGATCGTATCACCAAGAGAGCATCCCTTTACCTAGCAGTTCATAAAGAGAGCATACATTTACTTAATCATAGCATCACTTCATCCGATAGGCATGCAACCTGCCACATGTTGTCACCCCATTGGAGGACGAAATGCCACATGGGAAAGAGAGGGTTGCCTTATAGGAGGGAAGGCATGCATGGAGATGATGGATTTTAGTATTAGTGTGCTTTTAATACTCAAAAAATCTCTTTAAATTATGACAAAATATGTTATAAGAAGTAATCATGAAATTAAACAAATTATTTTTTTATAAGCTTATTAATATTGCAGCAACACAAGATGTATGTTGTTAAAAAATTAAAGTCGACTTTCGAAAAGGCAAATTTTAAAAAATTATAAGCGGATTTTAAACTAGACTTATCATAGGAAGACCACAAGTCGGCCGTCTAGCGCACACACCATGAAAAAACCGACAAGGACACCATAACTAATTCGTCCACGCCAAGCCAAAATACATGTAGGGTATGCCATCATGTGGTGCACAGAGTAAGAGAAGTCAATCCTCCAAGCCTTAATCCATACCCAAACTCTCACCAAAGATAACATGAATCATTTTTTCTCCTAAACTTTCTTGGTTAGTAATTGATGTTCAAGGAAAGGACTTGAATACATAAATACAAAATCAAATCACATAAATTGGGAACATGGTGTGATATTTTCACTAGGAGAATGGCATAAATTTGTAGATCACAAACCACTCAAGTAAACCAAGAGAAAAGGAAACCAAAATTTATTAGAAATGGAACTAATCTCTGGTTGTTAAAAAATGGAGTTTCTTTCTAGCTAGCTAAGAGCGCGAGGGAGTCATCGAACATGTATGCTCTCAAGCATTTCATGCCCTCAAAAGAGCCATCTCTCGAGCTTTCGGTGGGTCCTCGTATTCTCCTTCTAGCTAGCTAAGTGTTTAGGGGAGCTGTTGAACATGCTGTGCCACATGTATGCTCGAGAAAAAACCATCTCAAGTTCTTGGTGTGTCCAGTTCTCAGTTGGTAGGTGTTGAAGAAACATTACCAACTCTTGGAAATCAAGACTCTGAAGCTTATCGGACCACTACGAAAAGGGCAATAGAACATTGTTAGGTACTCGGTTGCACAACCACTCTCTAATGAAGTTATATCCTTCCATTAAGATGCACAGAAGTATGTCAACAAGAAAGCAAGAAAATCCAAGAAAAGGGACGGAAAGAATGGCTTTTTTTCCATCCACCCCGAGTTAAGAGCAGACGAGAATGACATTTTTCAAATGCAAGCCACTGTTCATCCTTAAATGCATAAAGATTTTGCAAAATATTATGGGATTCCAAAAACCTAAAAGGAGGTCTTGGTCACATTTTCAGTGGCAATGCAAAACCAAGTTCTTATCCTATATAGATAACTTGTAACATCATGCTTATCATATTCACGCTTCTCATAGCAGTAATACATTTCAATTATGAAAATAACTAAGCTACACTAGGCAAAAAGTTATAGTCCTCACCGTCAGAAGGAAACTTGCAAATATATACACAAGGAAATCTGGCAGTGCATCTCCTTCAGCAAGGTATGTATCCCAAAGGCGGGTCACAAGATGGAAAGGGATCTGATCAAACAAAAAAAGATCTCAGTTTCAGAAATTAATAACAGATGCATTTGAGCACAGAACAATAGCATCAGTCCATCGACTAAGCCTTATCCCAACTTCTTGGGGTTGGCTATAGTAATACTGATGTCCCACAAGGTAGTCTAAAGTTATAGTCAAAGTGCACATGCTAGAAAATCTTCTAATAGTGTCCACTAACGTCAACTTAGGTATGCTCTTCCTGGAGTAATGTTAGAAAACTGAGTAAGTTTGGTCATGTTGAGAGAAGACTCCTAAATGCAATAGTTGGGAAGAGTCATAACTTTTAGTTTTTCTAACATTAAAAGAACTCTTTAATGCCACGTTCCTAATGACTCTTCCCAACTATTGCATTTAGGAGTCTTCTCTCAACATGACCAAACTTACTCAGTTCTCTCACAGTTTAAGGTCGACAGGAGTGATCCCCACTAAATTACAAATACTCTCAATCCCGATTCCTATCTCCTAGTTTTTACCGCACATCCATCACAATGTCCTTCATATCTGCTGCACACAAGCATTTGAGAATGGGACTGTGAAGAGTAAAAATCATTCAATATGCATCAATTGTAAGTAAAATCACTCAATAAAGATGAACTGCAAGTGCTGAAGATTGAAATCAAACCTCACGTATTAAAAGACAATTGAACCAGCGAAAAGCAAATTGAAGAAATTCAAGCCCTTGCTCTTCCATGTGTCTTGAAACAGGTTCTGCTCCACATCAAAAGAACTCTTTCCTCAAAAAGCATCCAAGATCGTAAAACATATTGAGTACAAAGATAAAATAAGCTTTGATTTATTCACTCATGGATAATGGTGGCAGATCATGGATAGTTGATTATGTGAGGTGTTAAAGAAGGCAACACAAATAAGCAAGGCTGTGCATGCACAAGTAACAGTGAGGATCATTCAGGCCATCAAAAGTATACAAGTGGACATAAAGGTGGTTGATAGAGTATATATACACTGCTTCTCAAAAAAAAAAAAATAGAGTATACAGCGAATATTTACCGTCAATCCTCCTAACCAATTCCTTCAGCTTAAACACAAGTCTCTGTATTCCTGGCTGAGCAAAGGTGTAATGGTCTTGCATGCCATCAAGTAACTTTGAAAGGCACCCATAACAATCAGCTTCTACATTAGAGATTTTATCCGGGGAAAGATCAGAGATTGACCAAATATCTATGTCTCCTTCCAAGTATTCAGACAAAAAAACAACCAGAAATGGCGTAGCTAGATCATTAATCCCCTGTACATATCCACTTGCAGGATGCCGAATGGCCCTGGAAAGAAATCAAGAAAACATGACACCTGAAGGGAAACAGAGCAAAATAAATAATAATAAAATCCTTCATTGCAACCAGAGAGTCACATATACATGAAGAGCAGATTTTTTTTTTCTTTCTTTTTTCCTAGAGTTAAAATACCGTATTCTAAAAACTAATCTGAAACAAGACAGCCTGGATCTGAGAATCCAAAGAAAATGTTCCTATGGAAGTGTCTATGAACCAGCATTAGGAGTGTGGCACGTATGGTATATAGGTGTTGCAAGTTATACTTGCTGAAAATGTAGTTGAGTTACAGGTTCTCATATGTGAATGTCAGTCCTAATAATAACAAGAGAACTTTGAGAATTAATGTCTAACAACTTTCAGAAAGTAAGGCTAAGTTCTATAATTGCAACGTTGTGGAAGATGTCACCACGCCTAGGAATAATGGGCAAATCTTAAGTTTGTAATTTAATTTTAAACTTAAACATTCAACAAACACCCTTATTGAGTACAATCATATTCACTGGATACATCCACAATGATAGTTGAAGTCATTATTTATCTTCCATAGTAGGTAAAAGTAAGCCATCTAAAAGCTATCACAAAACAAGGAGATATGTAAAGTATCTACCATGTATAAAGAATGCGCTCTAACGATTTCTGAACTTGGGCTTGCTGAAAGAAGGGGACATCAGGTACTGTTCTTGGACAATCAACAGAAATCTAAAAATGAAATCAAAGGCAACTATCAGGAATCAGGAATAAGGACTAGCAAGAGACATACAGGCACAAGTTTGCAATGAAATACCTGACGAAGCATGTTGATCTCATCATCCGAACGTTCAGTATCTGGTACCTCATAAAACTGGGCAACACAGTCAAGATATTCTAGCCGCTTTCTTCTTAGAACCCCCTCCCTTCTATCTGAATTAGGTGGTGCATGTCCCTGTTGTCAGTTCATATACAGATTTAAAACAAGCAACATAACTTTACTTATAAAAGAATACTGATTACTATTGCTTCAGAGGCTGCACTGGCATGACCCTCTAATCAGATGCAATTATTCCTCTGGTGTACAAGTTTATGACCACAAGATTCTATTTAGAAAATATCACCAATTGCATGCTTACTAGTATAAAGCATCAAACCAGTGCTGTCATTATGCTTCCTTATATACATACATGGTTGGAAAATAAGCTTACCAATAGAAGCCTCCATATGTTAGGACGCATATATGGTGGCACACCACTCCAAGCCAGCTCATGCAACCTCTCTGGACAATGAATTTTACAACAACATTAGGCTACTATAGAATAACACAAAATGTGTAAGAAAGTTAAAGACTAATGAATGAAAACATCAATTTAAGCCTCAAAGATCCCTTTTTATTAACTGTCAATGCCATTAGATCAAAAAGAAAAATACATCCATCAAAGCGAGACATAAGGTCCACTGCTTAATCTAATGCAAAATAAATGAATTCAGCCAAGTAAAATCCAATGCACTGGCACATAAAGCTGGAAACAGAGTCATTTTCTGGTTTCCACCACAGATTCAGATTTCTGCTGTCCCATTTCACCAATGTTCATTAACCATTTCCTCACAAGCATAAGCTGTTTCTTTTCTTTTTCTCTTTCGGGCCTTAGTCCTGACTCAGGAACACCTCCATGTGACTACATGGTGGCACATCAACGATCATGGGAAAATACAATAGCAGATATTAGAGAGTTCTTTCATGCCCCAATGGAGCAATGACAGTCAGACTTATAGCAGATATTAGAGAGTTCTTTCATGCCCCAATGGAGCAATGAAAGTCAGACTTATTGTATCATCCCTTGTGCGATCAATCATGCAGCTGTGGTGGGTCGACATCTACTTAATTTTTGAGTTATATAATTAACATAACCATCCAGCACCCTAATTTAAAGGCCAATCAATGCCTGTTAAGAATGTTTCTCCATCAAGTTAATCGTGTATAAAGATCCAACAAAACTAACACCACAAGCTATATGCACAGATGCATGCCAGAGATATTAAAGTCTGGACTTGAAGACAAAAACAAAATGGACATGTTATGGATCCTTCAACAAACTGAAAGGAAGAAAAATTACATGAAAGAAATCATATATGTATTTCGCTGCAGGTCAACACAAAAACATCAGTCTTGAGAACAGAAGTAAACATGAATTTAGCATTCAACACTTGCACACATCTTATTTGCATGTTTTCAGATTTCCATGAATAGGGAATTAAGAAGGCAATAAAGAAACAGCCATTAACAACAAAGAAACTATATAGGAAGGCAACTATGAAGCAACATACCTAACATGACAGTTGACCCTGATAGCTCTTTAGTGAACTTTATAACTCTAGCTGAATCTGCTGCTCTAGCACCTATAGGGGACTTCTGAACATCCTTGGAAATAGTCTCCACATTTGAGGTTGAAGGTTTTAACTTCCTTGTGGTGGAATCATCATTTGACTTACTTGTACTCTGAACTTCTGCCTATGAGAAACTTGTGATTAACTTACTTAAATCTTCATCAAACAAAATTTAGGACATCAAAAATGTAAACCTTTGACTAATTGGCAAAATGAATCTGTTGTTTATATTACCTCCTTTGATATGTCGATTCGATTACTTGTTCCAGCATAATTTTCTGAGAAGCTCCTTCCAAAAACTTGAGAGCGTCCTTGTGAGCTTGGCTCCTCTGGTGGATCAGATCTTCTGGTCAGCAATACTTTACCAGGAATACTGCGACCTTTAAGCAATCTTGATTGCAAGAAAGTATAATAAAAATCAGAATTTAGTATTTCAATATACAGAAAGCTCACAATTGCTACCGATAGCTACTACCAATGACTTTGGGTGGTATGCACCTATAATCAAGTGATCAACATAAAAATACAGACAAGACTATTCAAGAACTTGATCAACACACATGCACTCTCAACCATACATGAAGATGCAATCAAACATGCACTGTGAGCAACGATATAGTTTGTTTCCAAAGACTTAACCACTGTTATAAAAAGTAAACCTACATTTTAAAGAGGATGAAATGATCATGAGAGACAAGAAATAATCTAAATGAATGTGTCAAATAAACAACAGAAACATAAAGACAAGATTGCAAACACAAAAGTCCAAATCAAATGATTGTTCTCAATAACTTCAGCTGGATTCATCACAAACAACAAACTGCCTGTCATTCTCCAGAGATCCAATATCATCACTGACAAATTTTCAAATCAGTTTCTCAGATGACCGAGTCATTTGATTACCCAGGAGCTCGAATTCGAAACTTCAAAGATGTAAGAGACCCAAAGCTCTTGTGAGCAGATAGATTCTCAAGCATAAACATGAATTACAACCAACAACCAACTAGGAAAATGGAAATCCAATTGAATTGGAATCTAAGCTTAAGTAAGAAAATACACAATTTCCATTAACTGAGAATAAAAATCAACATAAAATGAAGTTCTGAGGCGTTGAATGATTAATTTGTGAGATGCAGAGCAGATTGTATCTAACAGTGGAAGAATGATGAGTGAGAAATGAAAGGCAAATGAGAATCGATGGCAAAAGGGACCGAATTCCAGAAAAAAACAGAACCCACCCTTGAACGTTTTTGAGCGTTTGGTTGAATCGCGAATCCAAGCTTGAATTGGCGTCACTGCTGTTGTTATTCTTCATGGCTTCTCTTGTTCTTCTGTTGTTGGTGTTGGTGGTGGAGGAGCTGCTGCTAACGGAGACGGGCCATTACTTTCTTTTTGCTTTCAGTTTAGTCCCTTTCTTCTTGTACTCGTATTTGTAACTTTGTAAGCTGTTTTTTCTCTTTTTTTTATTTTTCTTTCCTAATTATTTTTTGAAATAATTTAATCACTAAATTTTTTAAAATTAGACGTATTGACCATTATGTCCAATTTTAATATTAATTAGGACTAAAAGTGGTCTAAACTTTTACTAAAATTTTAATTTTGATCCATATACTTATAAAATATCCAAGAATTTTCTTTTAAAAAAAACTAAAATATCATCAAAATATTTTTAAAAATAAGATTTTATTGCAAAATTTCCATGATCATTTTACTCCACATAAGACACTCACAGTAATAAAAATAATTAGGGAATAAAAATTTAAATGTATTAAAAATTTAAAAATACTTTTAAAATATAAAGATTTTTGTAGAGAATGGAATTGTCACACGTAAGATTCTCCCGTAATAATTTAATTGTATTTTACTTTTTAATTGGGAACTTTCAATTTTATTTTCATTTTTATTTTAAAAAATCATATGAGCTCTATTTTTTGACATTTGGCCACCCCACAGTCATAGATTACCATTAGCCATTGGATATTAAGATTTTTTCAAACCATTTTTCTTCCCTTGGGTCTCAACAGTGTGCATATATTAATATTACTTTTGTCAATTTTGCTTAGAAAATAATTCATTTTTTGTTAGTTCTATAAAAAATTCCCTCTCCACTTTAGTTAAGACCGTTCACTTTCCACTACAACGCTAACAAAATGAGCCTTTTATTTTAACTTACCAAAAAACAGTAACTATTTTTTAATTAATATAATTTCTAATTTATTTCTTTCATTAATCAAACATGTTTTCATGAGAAAATTAACTCAACTATTTTTTTAATTAAACTGTTTCCACTTAAAAATATAAAATTACAAAGAGTAGATACTAAAAAATCTTACAAAATTTCTACACATAATAAATTTGATTATATTTCATTTATAAAACCAAAAATTATGGATAATTTTAATTTATTGAAACTATTTTTTTAAGAAATCTAATTTAATTCTATGTTTAATTAGTTTCAAAAAAAATTAGAATTAAAGTGTGAGTGGTCCATGTGCTTTTCATTCTGATATGGAATTAAATCAAATTTGTTAATTATTTTTTATATTTTTATTTCTTAGTTATTTATATTACTAAAGTGTGAGTGATCCCACGCAGCCTAAAATGATGTTGGAACTTTTTAATAAAATCTAATTTTTAAAACTATTTTAATAATATATTAGTTTTTTTATTAAAAAAATCTTAGAGATTTTTTAAATATAGGAACCAAAGTTGAAACTTTAGTAAAAAATTGAACCACTTTTAATCTAAATTAACATTAAAATTGAATTGGGGTCAATGTGTCTAATTTTGAAAATTTTGGTGACTATTTAGTCACAAAAAATAATTGGTGGCAAAATTGTCCCAAGTTGATAAATTGAGTAGCCAAAGCGTCTTTTTCTCAAAAAATAATGGGTAAATCCCGTAATAAAAAATCCTACCGTTTATAAAATATTTTACTTAACCTTTTATATTTTAAAAACTTGTAATGTCAATTTATAATTTTTTAAAAGTTGTAATTTTAACTTTTATAATGTTTAAAAAATTCAAATAAAAAATTCAAAATTTTATGCAATTTGGTCCCAAAAATTATATCAAATATGGTAGGAACTAATATAGTATTAACATTATCAGCTTTAAAATTTTAAATTAGGGGATTAAATGGATTATTTTATAAATAATTTTTTATGTAGTTTATCTAAAAATATCATTCCAAATCTTACACAAGGATCCGAATAGTTAAAGTTCATGCATAATTAAACTTTATTTTATAAAAAAAATTCAATTAAAACCTCTTCTACGTATGAAGCCAGGATTTGGTGGGTAAATGTTGACTTGATGTCATGATGTAACCTCTCCTCCTGTTCTCCATGACTAAGTAGATTGAAGCAGGAGAAGATTAAGTCTCTGCATTCATGAAATCATCTTGTTCCAATCAAACTTCAAAACCTGAACTATTCAGCTATTGTTACAACAAATGAAAGGTGCACATACTGGTGCAGAAGGGATCCCAAAGAACTCAAAATGATGAGGATGATGTGAAAAACATGCATTCTCTAATTGCGCAAATACGAGGAGAATACGTCTCTTTTATCTTCTTTATTTATTTCCTTCTTCCACAAAAGTCAACAGATTGAAGTCCCATTTAACATCTAATAAAAACTATATCATCACGGGAGAAGCTTTCGCCTGCGACGAGGAGTCTCTCGTTTCACATACATTTTCTCCATCTCATCTAATGGTCGGCTGGACCCGTCTGGCAAGCTTACAAACTTCCACCCACCTCCTCCTCCACGCTTCCCTTGTGCTCCGAGTTTCTCCACTGTGATATTCCAACCCTCAGAAGAGCGCCGCCTGCTGTACTTATGGCATTTCACCTTTCCTGCCATCTGCAAAGAGGGAAACCATACCATACCAGTCAGCGGGTCCAAATAAAGTCAAATGGACACATGGAGGATTATATCACAAATAGGAAGTGGAGCTGGAGATATTTTCAGCACAACAAGTAGCATACAGTTTACAAACAATTGCATTAAACACAAGGAGAGTTGTAGGGGAACTCACTTTCATTTTATTGAAGTTCATCCTTTGGACAAATTCTTGATACAACATCTCATCCTCTTTATGGGATATCTCATAGTGAACTTCATCCAGGTCCCGTATAGTGCCATCCCAGCCCTCTGGCATCACCTTAAAATCAGGCTTATAAGGAAGGGATGCTACATGAAATTCTCGGTCGTGGGACTTGAAAAATCTGCAAAAGGGAAGGGCAAAAATATTATGAGACGTTAAGTCCTTTCCTTGGTAGACCCTTCAGTTTGCAAACACACCATTTTCCATCTGATAATTGTACTCTACATATATATTCCACCAAATCACAAAACTCGTGTTTATGGACTGCACGCACATGCATGCATAGTTTATAGAAGAATATGCATCCTACTCAATGTCGGCACTCACCAACATAACTAGTTATACACCACACTAAAAGATCAGGTCTCTCCCTTTGTTGTTCATGCTTAAGAGGTTATAGGTCTGACTATCCGAGAGAGAACACACACCTCAAAGAGAGTTAAGGGAGGATGAGGGTGCATAAGTTTTGTACTCTTGAATACAAATAAATAAATGGAGAAAAACACACATGCACTCATGCGGAAAAACTCAATGACCAACAACCATAAATCACTAAAATACCATTAAGCATTGGCAACTTCCAGGGCATCAAATAACAGAAATGCTCAATTGATTATAGAGAAGCAGCAATCATAGTTGGACAGAGTAGACATATCAAGTAAACAACAAGAAAGAAATGACCTATTTATTCTGCCAAATACAGTATCTAGGCCTATGATGAAAAGGCTTAGCTCATCACAAGATCAGCCAAAAACTAATAAATATTTCATGCTGACTAGAATGATTTGGTGATCCATTTCAATATTGCATACATTTCTATACTGTTTTTACTTGTTTAATTGGATATTAAAAAAAAAAATACTCTAGATATTTCTAGACGTCTAAGTTTTTGAGAAAAACTCGGTAGCCTAAATTGTAGAAGACCTGCCAGATTGGACTTTAGAGGTACTAATGGACGAATCAACATACACCCCCAACAATCATAATAATCATACCAAGTGAAATAGGACAAGTAAGGAATACACAATCAGGGACTATTTACAAGCTATATAGTTCATGACATAATGGAAGGCACTGCAATACCCAGGGCCATCACTGAACGTCATGAGACCAACTAATATCATGTCATTTTCTGCTCCAGTACTGGTCTGTGAACCTCATGGTTGTCCCCCTCAGGGACGCCTATATAGCTCGAGTTCTAACCGTCCCTTTAAGAAGTTCCTAAGCCTAATTGCCTACAAATGTGGTAGCCTCCCATGTTTCTTTGACAATCCCGTTTATAAGATCTTAATACTAGTTTGACTACCAATTTGGGTTAAACAAAGGTCAACCTAGTCCTGAGATCTTAGATGGGAGGTCAAGGATTCAAGCAAGAAGTTCGAGAATCATGCCTGACAGACTGGGTCAAATAGGGTTCAGCCTTAAAGGTAAGTTGCTGGAGCAAGAATGGACTATTACCTAAAAGGCACTGGGTGAGCTGTTAGATTATGTTTCCATACAACGATTCATAATCAAGTTTTTGAAGCACAAATCACCCAGCACAAAAGTATAAAGAAGTTACATACTGTAAGAATTAGCCAAAAGTAACATCAGTACAAAATAACAAAAGTAAGATAAGATAATATTCAATGACTTACTCAGGACAGGTATCAAGCAAGAGCTCAACAGAGTCATCCAAGGGATGACCAAGCTTTTTCTCCTCTTCCTCCTCCAGCTCTTTCAGCCAAAGAATTGCATGTACCCTTTGCCTCATAATCCTGTAGTCCTTAGCTAGCTTCTCAACTGTGTAGACTTCAGGATCCTGCTTATGTAATCGATACATCTCAGCCTTTTCTGAGTCCTTCAAATAGGATCCCCTTGCACCAGGCTCCATCACTTGCTTCAATAGCTCTCTTGTCTCACGCAACCTCTCGTCCCACCCATCCACAAAAGCCTTTCCCTTCTTGTTTTCCGCCTCCAGTTCCCGTATCCTATCATCAATATCTTGCGAATCATAAACCATTTCACTAGACTTAGAACCACCTTTCCCACTATCACTAGAAGCTGTCCTCCGACCCACCACCTTTCCATCAAAATGATCCTTAGTCATTCCTGTTGACCATGACGAAACTGAATCCCATCCCAAATCACCACCACCATTGCCACCAAAGGATTCACCAACCACACTCTCCCATTCGCCTTTACCATGATTCCCTCCTCCCCCACTTCCAGCATTCACAGAGAAACACCGGCGACTAATAACATGACGTGCACTAATCTCATCATTTGACACAATCTTAACATCCTTGCCACATGCGGCAGCATTTCTTTCCTTCATAATTCTCACAGCACTTGCTGTGCTGCTTAGTGCAGTTGAAGAAAATCGCGATACAAATCGATTGATGCTCTGCATACTAGCAACAGTGTCCCACTAAAGCACAAAAATTAAAATACCATGAACACAATGAAATAAAAACTGCTAAGGAAGGATGCCAAAATAGAAGATTCCAGGTATATACAAAGTTTAGAATAGAAATGAAACTAAGGGTAATGCAAACAGACCCAAAAATGGAAAAGAGAATAAATTTGCCCATCTTCAGTGCACAAGTCACCAAGCATCCTAAAGATGGGTCGGACTACACAGCGCATCAAATGGAGAGCACACAATGCACAGCCATCATAGGTGAATCGGTTTTGTTTATGTTAAATCGGGTTTTCTTTGGGTTTGGTTTGGCAAATCAATTTGACAAATGTTCAGAATTCACATAACACTGTCACAGTGGCAGAATAAATCTCCCAGACATGCAATACAATATTACAGTGAGACATTGCAAATCCTACAACTCCCAAAAGCATGCATATAAGTGACAAATATTGAATTACAGACTGGTGGGAAAGAAAGCTGAAGAAGAAAGAACATCTACAGGCAACTGATCAAAATCAAACTATTAACCAGCCGAACAAATTTATTTAAAATGAAGATAAACCAAATTACGTGGAAACCTACAAAAAGAGAAAAGTGAAAACAAGAATGAAAAAGGCGCAACAAACACATATGGAAAATTTTCAATTTTCACTGCAATTAAATTGGTTTTTTTAAAAAGGTTACCCTTCCAATAAAAGATGATGATCTACATTGCCAAGACATCATTAGTTATTTCCCAACACAACTAGTCAGCACCATAACTTTAAAATCCAAATACAACTCAGTCGTTGTTCATTCATTCTTAGAACAATATAAATTCTCACCATTGAACTAAGAAGTGTCATTAGTTAAAGGAAAAGAACCATTCTCTGATACCAACAGAACCAACAAACTAAACTAATAGAAAAACAAGAGTAAGAAATTAGTTGAGTGGGGTTTATCAAATAAACTAAAAATCCATCATTTTGTTTTTGTTCCTTCGAACATAGAAATCAAATCTTTGAAGCTTGAATAATCTTGTAACCAAATTGCCTAGGAGTTTCAACTTAAGAAAATCAGTCTTTGAACACCTTGCAAAATGAATTCTTCAGTTTTTAACAAGGAACGCGGATCATAACAAAAATACATCTAAAATCCCAGAATCAAGAAGACAGAATTCCAGGATTTAAGTACGATTCCAGTAAAATGAAAGTTAATTAAACATCTGAAGTTCATTTTATTGATTGAAACCCAGAAGTTAAAGCCCGAATGAGTTACACTATACAGCTGCAATGTAAATGAAAAACATCAAAATCAGATAGACAGGCCAGTTCCAAATTTCCGGTACTCATAAGGAACAACACCAGCTATCCTACATAAATAAATAATGGAGGAAGAAAGGCCAAGAGAGAATGGTTACCTAGGGTAACTCTTGTTTCCACCAAACGAGAAAGGGCTTTAATGGTCTCCACCAATTGTAAGAGGAGAAGTGACAGTGTAATAGCAAAGAAGAGAAGGAGAGAACAGTGTGCTTGAAAGAGAAGAAGAAAGCGAGAGGGTGCAAACTGCAAAGCTGGGAAGAAACGGCACCAAAACCTCAAACCTCGATATTGAAACGCGCCGTTTTTGTTTAAATTACATCTGCATCCCTGCCTGCAAAGAACAGAGGCGGACCGGGTCGGGTGTACTAGTTTCGTGGGTCTGTTCAAGTTTCAGGTCGGGTCGGGTGTACTCGTTTCGTGGGTATGTCCAAGTTTTCAGGTCAACTTCTATTCTCTTTTTTAGGGTGTAAAAAAACCGGTCCGACCTAAAAACCGCATCAAAATTGGAAAATTTTGAACCGAACCGAACCGTAACTTTTCAGTTCGGTCTGGTTCTATCCCAATAGAACCGTAAATTTTCGGTTCGGTCTAGTTCTTTGAATATAAAATCCGTAAACCGAACCATAGAACCGTTTGAACCGATTATATATATATATGGATCATCTATCAAAGTTTAGCTTTGCTTCGGTGGCTAAATCTTTGTCTTCCTTTCTAAAAAGAAGGGGTTTGAATCCCCTTGGTCTAAAAAAAATAATTATAGTTTTTTCCTTCAAAACGACGCCGTTTTGGGCCCCAGCTAATAATTGGGTCAGCAGCCAGCCCAAGCCCAATAAGACAACAGCTAGGAATTGAGCCAGAAGAAACCCAAAACCAACAAAATAGCAGCCAACAATTGGGCTAGCAGCCAGCCAAAACCAACTAAAACTCAAACCCACAGGACAATAGCCCAACAAACCCAAACCGAAACACTTCATCTTCAACCTTTAGGCATCGGCGACCAGACAAAAAAATCCAAAACAGAAAATTAAACGGCGTGTTTAACAACTTAACGGCGTCGTTTTAAATTTTTTTTTTTTAAACTTGAAATCGAACCGAACAGTCCAGTTCGGTTCGGTTCTAGCCATACCATAACCGAAAATTCAGGTTCTGTCCGATTCTAATACCACCAGAACCGGAATTTTCCGGTTCAGTCTGATTCTAACCCAAAAACTGAATCGAACCGACTCATTTTCAACCCTACCTATAATCAGACCAAAAAAAGAACACCATTTATTTTGCAACATTGTTTCTTTTTTCTTTTTGAGAAATATTAGCCCGATTATTCCAATTAAAATCTTTAGTCATCGATTGATTTTAGTTAGAAAAAAGTCTTATTTTCCTAACCCACGCTCGACTAATTTAATTTATTTTATAAAATATTTTTATAACACAGTCAACCTGTAGGATCATTTATGTCCATTGACATGCAAATGCGGTGTACCAACTATCAAATTAAATTGTGTGTTCCACACAATCAATCGATAGATTTAGATAGAAAAATTTAATAATATATATTATTTAATTTACTAGTATAGTAACATTTTTTTTTGTTCTTTTAATCTTAATGAAACTAAATTAATACTATATTTGCTTTCTTTGTCAACCATTATATAATAATTATAAAATAAACATGTCTATCAAAAATAATCTTCATAAAAATGATATTTACGTTATAATTATATATTTAGTAACACTTGACAATGAATTATAATAAATGATCTGAATATATAAAAAAATATTTTATTTAAATATTTCTAGAATGAGATAGAAAAATAACTATGGATATTGTTTTTGCTCAAGCCACTATTATCTCTTAACACACTACGCTATGATTAAATTTAGTCGCGTTGGGTTAGTTAATTAAGGGGTAAAGTGAGTCCATCGAGTAAGTACTTCATACATAAGGATTGAAATGTATGCGACCTTTTGATTAATGAATAAGAGCACTAAATTACTCACACTAACCATTTGTTGGATTTTTTTATAGAGAAAATAACCTTTTATATATTAATAAGGATGTAGAACAATGTCACATTTTTATAGATTCATAACCTTCTAAACAACAGGGTCATTAAGCCCCCAACTACTAAAAGAGTTTACTGGTGATATAGAATGACAAACAAAATTTGGCAACTTTTTACAGACACAATGAACCAACGAAACCTGAAACGTAAGGCATCTTCGAGCAATAATCTTAATATCCGTGATAATCGAATCCAGATAGGTGAACTATTCATCAGTTGGCGATGTCGCCAAAGAAGACTGCTTTGATGATACATATTGATAATCAACCTCCAAACTTATAGGGTTAAATGATATAAAACAACCCTAGACTTTAATGTTTTAATTAATCACAACCCTGAACTATTTTTTTGTTGAATTACCCCCCTGGCCATACTTATTATTGTTCAATCACCCCCTACCATTACAGAAATCTGACGTGGCATCAACGACGTCCGTTATTTGCCACATCAGCACCCCATCGTTGCCATGTCGGATTGCCACGTCAGTGAACAGTGGCAAGTGGACCCCACCACTTCCTTTCCTCAAAACCCTAACCTTTCCTTATTCCATTTTGCCCACTTTTTTTTATCTCTCCCTAGACGTGGCTTAAATTCTTGCTTGAAGAGGGTCATTGCTAGAGATTCTTGTCCTATAAATCTCCTTAATGTTCTCGCCAAAATTATGGGTAATCATCGATACTGTTGCTTCCTATATAAATGTTAATTTATTGACAAACCTGCAGGTGGTGGATATGTAGTGACTCATGTAAATCAAGGAAGACAGTCTCTTGTAAAGCACATGCTTGCTGTTGATTGGAAGTGTTGGAAATTATACTTGCGACCATCATCTGCAAGATCCATTACCATTCGTATGCTTGGCAGAGTTGTAGGTACCCTTCAGCGATAAAGAAGTTGTACTTTATCTCATCTCATCTCATTCCTCAAAACCCTAACCTTTCCTTATTCCATTTTGCCCTGCCACCATCACCCACATCTTCCTCCCTCCAATTTCCATGGACGATGTGTCCCCAGACGCCAAAATTGAAACCATAATCTCCCTCATAGTTGCCCGCTCCCTCCTTTCCCTCCGTGACGCTTTGAAGAAGCTAATCGAAACAACGCCATCGACAAAGCTGGTGTCCCTGATCGAGGATCTGTTCGGCACCAACGCTTTCGACGTTGCATAGGAACTCAGCATCTCCCCATTCATTTTCTTCCCTTCCACAACCACAACTCTGTCCTTATTTTTATACTTGTCAAAGCTTGACAAAATGGTGTCGTGCGAGTACTGGGAGCTGGAAGAACCAGTTAAAATCCTCGGGTGTGTACCGATTCACGACAGGGATCTGCTGGACCTAGTTCAGGATCGAAAGAATGAAGCGTACAAGTGGCTCCTCCACCATGCGAAGCGGTACAGTCTCGCCGATGGGATCATGGTGAACAGTTTCATGGAATTGGAAACCAGAGCTTTGAAATGGAATAATTGATTCTTGGTGGTGTTCAAGAATTTGATGTTATTACTTGACTAATTGCTGGGTTGTTTTGATAGTGAAGAGATGAAGCAGAAAAAAGGAAAAATGGAATAAGGAAAGGTTTTGAGGAAGGAGACGAGATGAGATAGTGGTGGGCCCACTTGTCACTATTCACCAATGTGGCAGCGGACGTGGCAATCCGACATGGCAATGGTGGAGTGCTTGACGGACATCGTTGATGGCACGTTAGATTTTTGTAACTGTAGGGGGGTGATTGAACAATAATAACTATGACCAAGGGGGTAATTAAATAAAAAAATAGTTTAAGGTTGTGATTAATTAAAATATTAAAGTCCAGGGTTGTTTTATATCATTTAACCAAACTTATAGGGGTAGTTCCAGTACTTAGAGCAAAGAGAAGACTCATTTGATCCGCAAGAGCCTCCTCAATGTCCACTGAATTAACATGATGAAGAAATTTAGTTGTAGTACTAAGAAACACCCTAGTAGAGTCCCGAATAACAGCCCCAAAACCTCCATCTTGTTCCATCTTAGCATAGTCTGTGTTAACCTTCGTAACTCAATTTGGAGGTGGACTCTATCTAGCTTGCAAAGAAACAAATGAAGACTAATAGTATGTATTTTATGCATATTTTTCTCTCTTTTCCTAGTCCATTTTTGATCTTGATGCTACTTATTTGCATATGTTTCCTTCATTTTTGCAGATTTAGACTTGGAGAAGAGAATTCCCAGAAATGCACACTTTCGGCCAGATTCTGAAGGATGCTAAGCGTCAAGGCCTCACAACTGATCGTTCGCAGAAGCTGAGGAGTCCACGACAGAAAAGGAAACTCCCGAAAAAGGAAATCCGACAGATCTGCCGATTCTCTTCCCATATCTCCAGCTCAGCAGCAGCACTAATTGAGGAAACCTAGTTCTATTAGACGTAGGATTCTATTTTTATTTACTATATATACTTTAGTAAATTAGGGTTTTGAGAGTTCTTCTTCTCCCCCGGTTTTTCTGCACTTCGCTACTTCCGCCTCCTGCGCCCTATTTTCCGCTTTGTAATAATTATGGAGCTTTAGCTCTAGCCGACATTAAGTTATAGTTGTGCAGTGGTTTCTTCCCTTCTCTTTTTATGAAGTTTATTTCTAATTATTTAATTTCTTTAATTTCTAGGATTTGAGTAGCTAAATTCTTTTTTCTTAGTAAAGGTCATCGAAGGTTGCATAGGTTAGTTGTGAGGTCGAATTGGGTTTAATAAATTCCTGTGTTTGCATATACTTATTTATTGCACACTTGTCAATTTATCTAAGAATGATTAGAGGTCTGGCCAGGTACTAATTGAACCTAGGTAATTATCACCATCTTTGTAATAATAACTAATATGAGGTTACTTAGTAGAGTATGCAACTAGATCAGAGTCATCAGGTCGCTGGTCCAATCTGACTAAAGTAATTAACCAATTAGGGTAGTGCCTCGAACGTACTGAGTGTCTCACCCTAGGTGTCTTTCCTCTTCTTCATAGGCATCCGAGTATTGTCTCTATAAACGTACCTTAGGGAACGACAGATTGTCAAAGTCTCTCCATAAACGTACCTTGGAGAGACTTCTCTTACAAAGGAAAGCAGGGGACCTGTATTTTGCAACTAACTAAGTAACCTCACATTAGTTATTATTACAAAGATACTGCTCAGACGCATCTGACATTGTATTCAAGAAGGAGCATATCAAAATTATATTCAAGAAGGATTAATACCTACCCAATATTATGAAAAAACCAAAGAAACTTTATATGGAGCCAACAGATCTAAACTCCAAATTAACTATAAACTTTCTAATGTAAATATATGTAATAAAGGGTTTTGTTTATGTCCAATTTTGCAATTGTTGTTCAATTTTTGCTATATGATATTCTTGTCTGTTATATTCTTCTAACTTATTTTCCATTATATCTTCTTTATTGTTGTTATTGGATCCCGAGAGCAATTTTTTGATTGGAGAGTTTCTATTTGGTATATTCTATTAATTGCAGTTTTGGGCAGGTTAAATTAACCAATATTTCTGTTGTTTTTTCTTGAAATTGACTTGGTTCTCCCACAAAATATTTTAATATAGTATAAACTAATACATTAGTAGCGTCTTCTTTAGGTTCTTCATTTTCTGTTTTTACTGCATTTATTATTTCTAATTTTTCTTCTAGAGTTAGATAGTTATCCCACCAACTTTTAAGTTGTCCTGAAAATCCTGAAATAATTATTTGGGCAACATATTTATCTGTGTTTCCTCTTGCCTTATATGTGGTGGCTGCCATCATCATATTTTCTAACATTGTTATTATGTTATGCTCACTTTGCCCATCTAAATTCCATTCTATAATACTTTGACCATCATAGTTAGCTGAAGTTCTAGTATTCATATCTTCTGATTGTACATCAGGAATTGTTGGTTTAGGATAAAAGTGCTTTATTTTAGGATTTTGGTAATTTCTTCTAGGATTTTGATAATTTCTATTTCTTAATTTATTAATTTCTAATTCCTGAAATTGTTCTGAAATATCTTTTACATCTTTTTCATCTATTTCTGTTAAAGCTAAAATTTGGTCTTTAGATTTCATATTTATTTTGTCTAATTTTTTATTTTTTATTTCTAAATATTCATCTTCCTTTTTAAATTTAAAATTCATTATTTCAGAATTAGTCATATCGATTGGTTTAAATAAGGGTTGAGTAAGAATTTTTTCTTTCTCTTGTTTTTTACTGGGTCCTGCGCCTACAGTATTACTTTTAAATTGAATAGGTGGAGGAAGGTTTTCTTCTACTATTGTCATTTGTGCCGCTAGAGTATTTAACATAATGTTTGTATAATTATTTTGAGTTTGAACATTTTTAATATCTTTTAAGTTTATTTCTCTGTTTTCTTCGGGAATAGGAATGTGTTTAAATGGAGAGGCTGGAATAGTATTATTATGATGGGTTATTTGTATTTCTTCTAAAGGAGGATATACAGATTCTATATTTGTATTTAGGGCAGTTTTCCAAATTTTTTTTGATGATTTTATCATGTTAACATTTTTTATATCGTGTAAATCTGATTGTTTTTTAAACCAGGTAAAAAATATCTTGTTCCATCTTAGCATAGTCTGAGTTAACCTTCGTAACTCAATTTGGAGGTGGACTCTATCTAGCTTGAAAAGAAACAAATGAAGACTAATAGTGTGTATTTTATGCATATTTTTCTCTCTTTTCCTAGTCCACTTTTGATCTTAATGCTACTTATTTGCATCTGTTTCCTTCATTTTTGCAGATTTGGACTTGGAGAGGAGAATTCCCAGAAATGCACACTTTCGGCTAGATTTTGAAGGATGCTAAGCGTCAAGGCCTCACAACTGATCGTTCGCAGAAGCTGAGGAGTCCGCGACGGAAAAGGAAACTCCCGAAAAAGGAAATCTGACAGATCTGCCGATTCTCTTCCCATATCTCCAGCTCAGCAGCAGCGCTAATTGAGGAAACCTAGTTCTATTAGACGTAGGATTCTATTTTTATTTACTATATATACTTTAGTAAATTAGGGTTTTGAGAGTTCTTCTTCTCCCCCGGTTTTTCTGCACTTCCCTACTTTCCCCTCCGGCGCTTTATTTCCAGCTTTGTAATAATTATGGAGCTTTAGCTCCGGCCGACATTAAGCTGCAGTTGTGCAGCGGTTTCTTCCCTTATCTTTTTATGAAGTTTATTTCTAATTATTTAATTTATTTAATTTCTAGCATGAGTAGCTAAATTCTTTTTTCTTAGTAAAGGTCATCGAAGGTTGCATAGGTTAGTTGTGAGGCCGAATTGGGTTTAATAAATTCCTGTGTTTGTATTTGCTTATTTATTGCACACTTGTCAATTTATCTAAGAACGATTGGAGGTCTGGCCAGGTACTAATTGAACCTAGGTAATTATCACTATCTTTGTAATAATAACTAATGTGAGGTTACTTAGTAGAGTAGGCAACTAGATCAGAGTCATCAGGTCGCTGGTCCAATCTGATTAGAGTAAATAACCAATTAGGGTAGTGCCTCGAACGTACTGAGTGTCTCGCCCTAGTTGTGTCTTTCCTCTTCTTCATAGGCATCCGAGTATTATCTCTATAAACGTACCTTAGGGAACGACAGATTGTCAAAGTCTCTCCATAAACGTACCTTGGAGAGACTTCTCTTACAAAGGAAAGCAGAGGACCTAAACGTATCTGGACTCCATAGCACATATATGAACTAGAAATAGAATATCCTTGCACCAATGACCGACTGACCTTGTTTGCAATCGGAGATAGATCTTTACTAGGAATCTTTCTCTTATTGATTTTACCCTTTTATTTACTCACTGTTAATTGTTTTAATTTAGTAGTTAATCAAACACTCTCTCAAAACCCCCCTTTTGGTTACTCATTCGGTCTGATAATCCCAGTCATACGCTGAAGTAAGTGTCTTGCCCTAGTCCCTGTTACCACTATATACAATTTATTTTATTCATTAAGCGATAGGTTTTATTATTATTTTTTACGGCTTCGACAATCGGTCAAAGACCATCCAATGGAAGAATTTGCCAAACTAAATTTTTGACACAAGGAAGTAGCTTTAGAAACTACTTTCGAGGCTATTTTAAGTAAGCCTCGAAAAACTTGGTCATTGAAAGAGCACCATAATTGCCAACATGAACAAAGAGGAAAGGCCAAGTCATCCTTAGTAAGAGAAGTATAAAGAGTATACATCCATTCCATAACAGTTGGCATTTGGTTAAAAAATCTATCATCATCAATCGAACTACGCCTCTAAATTAGACTAGCTCAATCGTATTCTTTAAGAATATGGAGAATGGATTCCTCATTAAAGAAACAACAAGAACATTGGGGGTTAGGAATCATACCCTTAGAACATAAGTTTGGCTTTGTAGCCAGGGAATTATGTCATGCTCCCTAGCTAAAAGTTTTAACTTTCGATGGGGACATGCATATTCCATAAGGAGTTCCACCATTCTCCAATCGCTAAAGGATTCAGAGAAGATGTAAGCATGGGCGTATTAGATGAAGATTGTAATTGTAATGTCAAGTAGTATCTAGGCTTAACTATATATCTCTTACGGGGAGAATAGTGTCAGACTAATCTGTTAGAAGGAAACCACCACCTCAATGGAATGTGTTTAATGATGTCAGCCTCAACAAGAGTTGAAAAGAGAATCAACCAACTCCATATCCCACGTCTGCTTAGAAAAATTGACCGGTTGTCGAAGCCGTAAAAAATAATAATATAAACCTGCTAACAATGTGCACAATAAATTATGTATAGTGGCAATATGGTTGATCCATAGGGACTAGGGTAGACACTAACTTGTGTGTGCGACTAGGGCAAACAAACCAAAACAGTAACAAATTGGGGGTTTGAAAGTTGTTGATTAATCTAATGTAAACTAGGAAAGTAATGACAGACAACAATAAAACAAATAAGAAATCGATAGAGAGAGGAGTTCCCATTAGGAATCTATCTCCGGTTGTATTTGCGGTCAGCCGGTCATTAGTGTAGTGATCTTCTACCCCTAGCTGATAGATGTGCTATGGGGACTAGGTACGTTTAGGTCTCCTGCTTTCTTTCGTACGAAAAACTACCCCAAGGTACGTTTATGGAATAGTCTTGACGTTTTGCCGTCCCCCAAGGTACGTTTATGGGAGCAATACTCAAAGGCACATGAAGCTGAAGAAAGACACACCTAGGGTGAGACACTCAGTGCGTTCGAGGCTCTACCCTAATTACTTACTTAACCCAGTCAGATTGGACCAGCGACCTGATGACTCCGATATGGTTGTCTACTTTACCCTGCAGCCTCACGCTAGTTATTACTACAGAGATGACATTAATCATCTAGGCCTAGCTACTAGTTGATCAGGCTTGTAACAGTCCTAGTAGATTTGACAAGAATCTGTTAAGCAAATAAATATAAACCAGTGATATATTAATTTTCAATTAGATCTCACGGCTTTCCTAAGCAACCTTCGATGATCCTACCAAGAACAAGAAATTTAGCTACTCATATTAAAAGTGAAATAAATAAAATAAATTAATTGCATAAAGGAAGAAGAAGAGAATTGAAGAAACTCTTTATTATTACTGGGCCGAGCAAAGCTCCGGTTTATTGAACGAAAAACAAGGAACGCCGGAGGCGGAGGTGTGGTGACAGAAATTCCACAAGTGGAAGATGTATCCGAAGGTAGCAAATGAAACAAAAGATGGATCCCAACTTTAAGTCTAAAAAGGTTTTTAAAAGGGAAAATTACAAAGAAGGAAATTCTAATAAGAGAAATTAATAAAAGGGAAATCCTAGATTTAATTGGAGTTGATTCTCAAATTATCTTCTTGCCAAAATGGGGAAAATCTGGAGTGATGGGGCTGATTCTCTGATTTCCTTAATTCAGGGATTTTCCTTTTCCGTGTTGCTTTCCTTCGCTGCCGCGTGTGTGCAGCTGTAAGGCCTAGCTGATCAAATCCGTCCAAAATTCTCTGATAAGCGCATCTTTCTGATATTTCCTCTCCAGCGCTTGACTGCACTGTCGTCACAAGCACCCAGCTATTAGGGCAAGCTGATCAAATCCGTCAGAATTCCAGCGAATAATGCATCTTTTCGTTATTTCCTTTCCAAAAGCCAAGATCTGCAAATAGTAAGGAAACAAGGGCAAATTAGTAGCATCGAGATCTAAAAAGGGCTAGGAAAGGAAGGGAAAATACGCACAAAATGCATCAAATCAAAAATCAATCAGATTAGCTACCATATTATGGCTAGGATGACCCACAAGAGGAGAATGGCTTATGATAATACCTAACTTTGAGAACTTTAGCGGCCAAGGAATTTTTATACACCAATAACCATTAGCTTTATTTTTCAAGCAAAGCTTGATTAAATTTTGTAAGATACCTAAAACCAAGGCTACCTTTCTCCTTAGAAGCACAAACTTTCTCCTAAGACAACCAAAGAATTCCCTTCGATCACCTTGTTTCCCCCACCAAAATCTTTTGCATTGGGATTGAGTGTCCTCACAAAAATTGGTAGGAAGTTTAAACATGCTTATTAATGCTAATATTGTTAGCATGATTACAGACTTGATTTTAGGGATTGAGAGGCATAGTTGTAGGGATTCATATCAGCATGATTATAGGAATCATTGCTTGTATTTTTTTTCCTTTTCTAGATAGCTTAAATATGTATATAAATACATGTACAAATTCTTCAAAGGAGATGAGAAATATTAGATTTCTCTTTTCATAACATGGTAGGGAAACCCTAGTGAGTTGTATAGAAAAGTTTATTTATTTTTAAGTGTTATGCCTGAAGTGTCACTTCCAGTAATAACAATATTATCCACGTGCACCAACAATAAAATTATAGCTAGTGTTTGTAGTAACAAGCTTATTGACTTTAAATGCCTTTTTCCTTTCACCATACATGCATCCTTTTTAAAGTAATTGTGGTTGTTGGTTGGTGAAACATTAAATATTTTTCAATAATTTTTTTCCCTTTTCTTCTTTACTCTCATAGCAATTTAAGATATGCAATGAGTATTGCCATGGTACCATTAAGTTAATGGTTTGAAATATCCAAATAGTATTTAACGATGTTGTGATTTGATGTTGTAATTAATTTTATGTTAAATATCATTGTAGTATAGTGGTAAGTATTCCCGCCTTAAATTTTTCCAATTTCCTTCTTTCTCAAATTATGGATACTTTATTATTCCTACGTATTCTAGTGTTTTTTTTGAACAAAGAAGAATGATTCCATTAAATAAACTAAACACTACAGATATTACAATCAAGGTAGGAAAAATATCATGCTAATGATTAATTACCTAGCTATGGGCCAAGCCCAATACTATAAAAATAACACATTTAGTCCAAAATTAGCCCTAGACGTAAAAGATAAACAAAAGAAGACCAACCATTTTACAATGACATGATGGGTACCATTAATCCATAACATCACGTTACATGGTGGGATCCTTAATAAGTTAATCCAATACGTATATAACATTAATCTACCAATACTCTAAGCTTCCTAATCTTAGCTTCAAGTCCTTACCTTGGTAACTCACCAATGGTATGTTCCCTACATTTAAGTTCTTCTTCTTTGTTCATGCCTATGCTGCCTCCATTTCTCTTGACTTTAGCCGCTGGATTGCTTAGAAAATTCACCTTTCTAACAACTCCGCCATCTGAACTTGGACTTCATATAACCTGACACCTATTTCCTAACACAGGTTCAACATCATAATCTTTAATTTTCATAATTTCTATGACCTATTTTTAAATGGTATGTGCTCTACACTTAATTTCTTCTTATTTGTTCATGCCTGAGCTTGAGTCTCCACTTCTCTTAACTTTAGCCGCTGGATAGCTCAGAAAATTCACCTTTCTAATAGCTCTGGCATCTGAACTTGGACTTGATATAACCTAACATTCGTTGCCTAACACAGGCTCAATATTAGAATCTTCAATTCCCATAATTTCTATGACCTCTTTCTTAATGGTATGTGCCCCACACTCAATTTCTTCTTCTTTGTTCATGCCTAACCTTGAGCCTCCACTTCTCTTGACTTTAGCCGCTAGATTGTTCAAAAAATTCACGCTTTCTAACACTCCGTCATCTAAACTTTGACTTGATATAAGCTGACACTTGTTGCCTAACACAAGCTCAACATTAGAATCTTCAATTTGCACAATTTCTATGACTTATTTCTTAATGGTATGTGCCCTACACTCAATTTCTTCATCTTTGTTCATGCATGAGCTTAAGCCTCTACTTCTCTTGACTTTATTCGCTCGATTGCTTAAATAATTCACCTTTATAACAGCTTCGCCATCTGAACTTGGACTTAATATAACCTGACATCCATTGCTTAACACAAGCTCAACATCAGAATCTTCAATTTCCACAATTTCTATGACTCGTTTCTTCTTTGTACTTGTTAAATCACCTAGACAAGGAGAGCCTGACAATGGTTGAACATCAATATCCAAATTCATCTCAACATCATCCTTGTCGTCAGAACTGGAAATAGAAACACAAGAATCTTTTCTTCCCCTCATTAAAGCCTTAGGAGATGATGAATTCAGGGCAGTTTTATCTCATGTGCTTTGTGCCATTTGCTTCCACCACTTCAAGTACCACACAATTACATCTTCTCGGACTTGTCTCGAGGGCACACACAATCATGAATCTTTTAATGGCATGTTGATGCGATCACGCATACCTTAAAGCTTCAAGAACCTGATGTGGCGCCGAATGGACCAGTGACCCGAAGTAGAGCTAGGAAATTGATGCTATGGATAGAGGCGAAAATGAAGACAGGGGGAGACCATCCCGAGAAGCGGACGTTAACTGTGATTGCACACATTCACAGGGCAGTTACCGGGAATATGTCTGTTACCGGTAACAATTATCTTCCAAAAACCTCCACTAGGGTTAACGGGAAGGTATCAGGAAAAGTCAAAGATGAGTCAAACGGATTCTATTTCCCTTACACACTAATGATGTGTCAAGATCTGTCGGATACCGTTACCTTTTCAGAATCTACCGGATTTCCATCAACCTATAAATAATGCACTGTGTATTTCATTTTCGACAGTTTTTGTGTAAAATGTTTTTACTTGCGTAGAGAATACTCCACCCTTAAACACCAGAAACTCACCTTGTGAGAATCAAGTCCAGAAGACGACGTGATTCATTGCAAGTAAAAGATCACTGGTCTTCAACCTTTAATGTTACTGTCTGTGTGTTAATTTCCTTTATAATTTTCGGGATAATTGTGTTCAATCTTTTATCTTGGATTTCTATACTTGGATGTTTATGAGCAAGTGTGATTTGGATGTTTATTTTTAATCGATTGTTTTGAATTAATTATCCACTGCAAATTCCATTGTTATTTCCTTTCCGTGTTCATCTTTATTCTTCTTATTTTCCGCTGCGTACTTCAACCTCTCTATTTCTTCTTTATTCATCGTCTTTGTTGTGAATACCCACTATATTTACTTGATAACTCAAGCTAAATCCTTAGCTGCATAGTGTCATGCATCCGATTCTTCGAAAGGGAACTCGAATTGCGTCACATGTCGTAATTATTCCAGGCAATCTTTGGACTGTCGTTACATCTTGCGACAAGACCTGGAATGTCTTGATCCATTCCAAACTGTTGTGTTACATGGTGTGATAGGTATTGTTCTATACATCATATCCCAACTACCTCACTTGGGTTAAAGCACCTAAAAATTGATACGAACTTTTCCTCTAAATGAGGGTTAACTGCTATTTCATATAGGCGCCACATGAAACTCTTCTCCGCGGAATCTATAGCTAATCTTACATGTTCAACACACTCTCTCTTTCTCAACTTGTGCCACCTAGCTGTTCTAGGTTGACCAGGTTCTAAGGTTTTAATTTTGGTATGAAACTAGGAAATCTCTCCTAAGCTTAAAGTTGAACTAATTGGAAAAGTGCATAAAGGGTAAGTTTCTGATTATTTGTCTCAAACTCATTTGAGACAAACAATTTATGTTTCAAGAACCCTAAATCCCTATAAATGTTTGACAGCACAGCAAGTGCAAGTGCAATTGGAGTCTCTCTTGCAAGATAAATGACAATGGAAAAAAACGAGTATTATGATAAATGACAATGGAAAAAAACGAGTATTATGATAAAAAATGGAGAAATTAGTTGGGCATACGAACTTAGACAACCAATTAGAGAGAAATGCTTCATTTTCTAACTCCCTTTCCTACCCCATGAAATGCAACAACCATGTATGATAAGTAGTGAATCACCCATCGGTGTCTCGAGTCATTTGAATCAACTTTTCTTCAATTTCTTTTAGCTCTTTAGTCACAAGAGGGGTTGAAATAGGTTGTCCTAGCACAAGGTACCCTCCTATAATCATCATATCCTCCAAGGACATTTTTGCTTTACTTTAAAGGAAAATGAATGTGTTTTTATAAAACACCATTTTTGAGCTAACCCAAGAATCACTTTTTCGTATTTGTGGATTCAGCAAGTTGAACTCATTATGCTTCATAAATTCCTACTTTCTTCCATAAAGATTGAAACTTTGGATGCAAACAATATGAACCCACTTTACCCACTCAGGTCTTAGAAATCTCCATTTGGTGAACTGGACAACAATATCAGGAGGCAGCTCACCATTGATAGATGTGATCTAGGCAAAAATGGGCTTATTCAAGTTACTCAACTTCCCTAGAATCAAAGTTTGACCTAGGTGTCTACTTTATCCTTCAGGTCTTGTTTGTTGTTTACCTAAAACTTTCAAGAATGATAATGATTATTCAATTCAAAAACCTAAATTGGTCAGATTTAAATATGAAATGAATAATGCAAATAAGCAATTATAGAGTTTGTAAATGCAATGTAGAAATTATGAAAGTCAATTAGACCTCACAAATATATGCAATCATCCACCTTTTAGTCTTTACCAAGAGTTAAATAACTTAGCTAGACATAATAATAGAAATTAAGAAGCATAAACTAAATTGCATAAGAAAAAGACTCATTGGATTAAAGAGGAAGACGAAGTAAGAAAAAAAGGGAAGAAAACTGGAAATTAATTTAGATGATAAAAGTTAGGTTGCCGAAAATACAAGGAAGGATTAGGTAGTTTTTTCCCTTGATCTTCTGTAGCCAATGTTCAAATCCTAAATTTAAAACGACTCACTGCTTCACAAATCTAGAATGTTGTCTTGGTCTGTTTTTGAAGATTTGCCTTAGATTCCTTTCTAGGTTGAAATACTTGATATAGAATTTTATCCCATACTCGAGTTATTTTTATCAATTATCAACTTTTTTTAAAAAGAACCATTTTATTGAAGGAAAAAATAAGAAAATTATAGGGTGTAAGTGCAAGTTTTAAAAGTGAAGTTGAAGATTTTAAAAACTATAAGAATCTTATACGTCACAAAACATTCTAGAGGTATTCGGGTTAGGAAAACTGTGTAGCGGGTAGCAACGTGGATTCGGGTTGAGGAAGACTGAAAAGGTAAAAAGCTTTAGGCTCCACTTTTATCCACCAACCCAGTTACCATTTGCAATCTAAGAAGAGAGACAAAAACACATCACTCACAGCTTTGTGTTCGAGTACCTTGAGAAAAAGTAAAAAATCATCTGAAGTTAGGGTTTCTGAGAAAGCCCATTTGCTCCCTTTTTCACCAGAATTGATCCACTTATAACCAACAGATTCCATTTTTAGGTGTTCTGCGAAGTCTGATTAGACTGGTATTGAAGCTGCTTGATTTTCAGGTCCAATTATTATATGGCTTCAACATCTTCTGGTAAGTTTGTTAGCTTGTGTTTGTTGCTTTAATTAAGTTTTGCTAACTGAGAAAATGCGGTTGGACGCTTCGGCTCATCTTGAGCTGGACATGAACTTTGTTTGCGGTTTATTTTTCCTTTCTTTTTCGGTAAAGTGTGGCATGTTTTTGTTCCTTGCTGAGAAAATGTGACAAAAGTTTCTCTCTACCTTGTTCTGGTAGCTGTGAGAATGCGAGACAGAAGTGTAGCATGGAGGATGGGGACCTAGATTTTGTGTTGTTTGAGGTGGGCTTTGCTCAACTGAGCTCTGTAGCACTATTCAACTTACTGATGGGTGTGTTTGTATTTGTTCTACCCTTGAGAAATATTTGATCCTTGGTTTGTACCTAAGATCATAAGAGAAAAGTGGTGGCTTGCTGATATTTATTGTTTTATTGATATGGAAAATAAAATGGGAATTTGATGCTTCTTATGCTTGTTATTTTGTTGGTGAAAACCTCAAGTGAAAGTGACAAAGCTGTTTGGTTGATACCATGTATGATTGATGTGTTAGTTAGGCATATGAGTGGGTTGCACACTTGCTCTATGTTTCAGGTTTATAGGCTATCACAAGAGCTAAGGATCTTTTTAAAATTATTTAGATTTCAGTTGGTTGATTCTTGTATGATTGATGTGTTGGTTTCGCATGCAAAGAGGTTGCAAACTTGCTCCACATTACAGGTTTATAGGCTATCACAAGTGAGAAGAAGGATCTGTGTATAATTGCTTAGGTTTCGGTGTGTAAAAGAGCAAGTTAGCCTAATATTATCTTTCAGTCTCTTCTTCCATTTATGTCACTAGGTGTCCGGAGAAAGTGAACCTCTGGTTGGAAAATGCCTGACTGGTGAGTACTTTTTCACCAATAGGGGCTTAGTAAAGGCATTGGTCCACAATTATGCCTTATGATGGTGTGGGATTCTCTCATGTTCCAATTATGTCCTTTTAGGGGTAGATTTCTGACAATGCTGTGCCTGTGCTACATTTTTCTTTTCAATATAGCTCTGGATCATGTGTTTAATTTAAAACTCTTTGCATCAATTTGATTATAATTGATATTTTGTGTTCTGTCTTGAGTGTGCTTGCTATGCACTTCTTTACATTTGTTCTTGTCCTGACAAACCAAAGCTTTTGGCAAGTCTTAATTATTTGTCTTTGTTATGTTGTTGAATTTTCTTAGTTCTTCTAATTGGTGCAGGTAATCTAGCTTGCTGCTGCATTTCTGCTGGGACGTTTTTGCATCTATAGTTTGTTGCAGTATAAGTTCCCCTTTTTTGAAACTCGATGGTGCCAGAAGGCTAGTAGAGCTATGGATTGTCTTCTGACTGCTAGCCGACTCAAGGGTATGAAATTATAATTCATTAAATAAGTCCTGAATGCCATGTTCTTCCTCCTTCTCTCTCTCTTTCATATGTTTGCCCCCTTGTCATGTCCCTGTTATCTTTACATATTTTCTTTAGGATGAGCTATATTGATACTGGTATCTCGCTTATACCTGATTGCAGGGTTACTGTTCCAACAGCTTTTGTTATTCATCATTTGGTTATCCAGCTTCCAAGATGTTGTGGCATTGGAGACCCTGGTTGAGTCTAATCGCATTTCATCGACATCAGTACTAGCTACTCCACCTACTACCGGACTTTTTCAGCCCATTGAAATATCACCTGCCGTCTTCCCACATTACCCTGATCCCAGTGAATCTTTTCCACCTATGTACCCAACTTTCCCTACCACATATGAACCAAATCTAACTGGACGATGCCCTGTAAATTTCTCTGTCGTGTCAAACATAATGGACAAAACTGCAGCTGATTGCTCTCAGCCCCTGGCGGCCCTTGTGGGGAATGTAATATGTTGTCCACAGCTTGGTGGTTTCCTTCATGTCTTCCAGGGTTATTACAGTGTCAACTCTGATAAGTTGGTTCTGGGGGATGCGGTTGCTAATGACTGTTTTTCAGATATCATTAGTATTTTAACCAGTAGAGGGGCCAATACCACCATACCTACACTTTGCTCTGTCAAGCCATCAAATCTTACAGGTGGGTCTTGTCCGGTGAAGGATGTCATTGGCTTTGAGAAATTAGTAAATGCTAGCAAATTACTGGAGGCATGCAGTGTCGTTGATCCTATGAAAGAGTGTTGTAGACCAATTTGCCAACCTGCACTTATGGAAGCAGCTCTTCAGATTTCTGGAGCGCGATCAACAATTGATGAGAACAAAGATTTAGTGGCCGGGCCAAATCATATTGATGCTATTAGTGATTGTAAAGGGGTTGTCTATTCATACCTTTCTCGGAAACTCTCAGCAGATGCTGCAAATTTTGCTTTCCGTAGATTATCTGCCTGCAAAGTCAACAAGGGTACTCTATCAATCCTCTATAGTCTGTTGATCCCCACTTTTCCACTGGACTTGTTGCATTCTTTACTTGCATGTGCTTGTGGGCTATTTGAATTTAAGATGTTTGTCTTTGGTCAAAATTTGGAAGTTCTCATTTTTAGATTTTTTTGACTTATTTGTTTGTTGGTACATGTTATCTGCAGTTTGTCCTTTGAATTTCACGCAGCCATCTGAGGTGATCAAAGCATGCCGCAACATAGCTGCTCCTAGTCCTTCTTGTTGTAGCTCATTAAACACTTATATTGCTGGAATACAAAACCAAATGTTAATTACAAACAAACAAGCAATAATTTGTGCGACAGTGTTTGGTTCCATGCTACGCAAAGGTGGGGTCATGACAAACGTGTATGAGCTTTGTGACATTGACTTGAAAGATTTTAGCATCCAAGGTATATTTTCTTGCTATTTGGCTTCCTGGAATTGCTTGCTCTGATTGTATACTTTGTTTCATCCGACATTAAAATTCTGTTTTCTGCCTTTTCTACTTGGATGGATGCTGGTGAAGCTTATGGACAACAGGGTACGTATTTTCCTTTTTCTTTCACTTGCACTTTGCGCATGCAATGACAGGAAGAGCATGCCTAAGTTTGGGTTCAAATGCAGGGTGTCTTCTCCGAAGCTTGCCTGCAGATGTTATATTGGACAACTCTACAGGATTCAGCTTTACATGTGACTTGACTGACAATATTGCGGCTCCATGGCCTTCATCATCGTCCATATCATCCATCTCTCTTTGTGCTCCAGGTAACCATTCAGGAGAGACTCATTGAAGTAATATAAGAGATGCGACGTATCATTTAATTTTAGCATTATATCCTAACGAATACCACCCGCTCTTGCATGTGCAGAGATGTCCTTGCCTGCTTTACCTACATCGCAAACCTTAAAAAACCATGGTACATTCTGTTGCTCTTTCTAGCTTGTGTTGAGTGATCAGTCACTTACATATCATTTGTTAAACAAAGGCAAAGCATTGATGCACGAGTCATTCTGTGATGGCTGGCTTTAAACTTGTTCTTTCCTGACGTTCTTGTGTGATGCCACCATGCAGGCAATCGTGCAGGAGGTGGTGGTGGTGGTGGATTCGAGTTAATGGTACCAATTTTTTCATTTATTTTTTTCAGCGCATTGTCGTACTGATGAGATTAGTAAAGGGTTGGACTGGTTTGAGTTAGGCGCCCTTCGAAAATTAACCTCTGTGAAATTCTTACGTGTATATTTCAAGTAGCCTCTTTCATGTATAGCAAGCCTTTTGTCTTTAATCTTCATTCCCTTGCTTTTTCCTTCTAAGTGTGGTGTGTGTTTTTATCTAATATTTAACAGAGCAGAGCTTTCTTTTAACGATGTTTCCTCTAGTAACTGGATCCATGTCTTGTCAAGATGTGTCCATTGCCTTTATACTTGGTTGGCCGTGCATAAAGGCCATTTAACTTAAGGGGAGAGAAATTAAAATATTGATCTAATAAGGTAAACATTATGCAACCCTAATGAGAGCTATGAATTAGGGGAAATTAGGACTGTCAACCAGGCCCGAGACCCGAAGACCCGGCTCGAGACCAGGGATTTTTCCCGGGACCGGGACCGGGTTTTTGGTCCCGAATTGTGTCCGGGTCGGGTCTGATCGGCGGATCTCGGGTCTGACCCGGGAAGTGATAACCCTTCTGCCCAACCAAACCCTAAAACTAAATAAAATACATCATCTTCTTCCTCTAAATCAAGTAGCCAGCCATCCCAACACAAACACTGCCCCATTCTTCCTCCATATGTCGCCGACCACCTTACAAATCTAGTCGCCGACCACCTTACAAATCCACATACAAAGCAAACCCAACCTCTTACATATCATCATACCCAATACAAATCAAACCCAATCCGTTTATCTCCTCCTCTAATCTGAAATAGCCCTGCAAATCAAACAACAAGCACGACAGCAGACCAAACAACAAGCAAGAAAAGAAACAGAGAAGAGAAAACAGAAAAGTCAGAGAGAGGAAATATTGATGTAGGAATGAGGATAATTACTCTGTTTTTTGTACTTGCGTCGCTGCCGGAGTTGGAGGAGGGAGGGCGCGGTGCTGTGGCGGCTATTGGTCAGTGATGGTGGTAATGACAGTGATGACGGTGGTGGTGATTGAGCGAGAGATGGAGTGAATTTGAGGATGGGAGGTAGTGATTGAGGTGTGGTGGTGATAGGTTTGGTGTGCCTGCGTTTTAGAGGAAGAGAAGATGATGTTTAGTATTTATTTTTAGGGTTTAGTTGGTGTTTTGTTTTGAAAAAAAAATTTAAAAAAAGAAAATTCCGGGTCCGGGTCTGGTCCCGGTCCCAGACCAGACCCACTGGGCCGGGACCGGGACCAAAAATCTGGACCCGTTTTTTATCGGGTCGGGTCCAGTCCCGGTCCCGAATGTCTCGGGTCTGGCCGGGCCGGACCGGGTCCGGACCCGCGGACCCGAATTGACAACCCTAAGGGAAATGATTAATCTTAAATTTCTACCAATGGTTAAAAAAGAAAGAAATGGCTTATCAAAAAACAAGAAAAAAAAAAAGGGAAACAAGTGATCTTTATAAATTCATGTGTTGAGATGAATATAGAAGATGAGTAACATAGTTTCACTAATTGCAATTAGCTCTCTTAAAGTTAATGGAGGTGCTTAATTAAAATTGTTAAGAAACTTATTTATGTTATTAATTTGATGTATGTGTCTACTTACAATTACGATCAGTAGAGAGTTGTTCTAGTTTAATTAGAAGCCTGAGAGCTTTACCGCCCTTTCGAGTCTTACCGGACTTGAGTCTAAAGTAATTATATTCAATATGGTAAGCGGATTATCGAATGGTTTTAAAAATAAATAAATAAATTAATGTATATATATATATATATTAAATAAAATAACTATAATTAACAAATTTTTTATCATGTCAGTTATATTGTTAACTATTGGAGTGGTGCTTATGTCACCAATTCTTATAAATGCAATTATTGGTGGAGATATTTCAGAACTACTTAAATATTTCAATCTTTTAAAAAATTATGGAATAAATATTTATGAATCAACGTTTATGTTTAATAATACGTTACTCATAAATATTGCTGTCAATTCACAGCTTTTGCAAGTCTTTCATATTACTAGTGTATATAAGAAGAAGTTCATTAACATCTAGAAAAATGGTAACCAGTTATTTGACAAATGCAAGCGGATCTGTGTGGAAGGGTGCAATTGCATGGCCAAAAGAAAAAGTTACTTAATTATATATATTTGTGACACCATTAAAAAAATCATTATAATGAATAATTACATAAGTTTAGTACTCCCTCCGTATTTCAATAATTGACTTTTTAAAATAATAAACAAATTTTAAAAAGTGATTTTTGGACTACATTTTTTTAACTGTAGTTTACAATTTGCTCATTTTTTATAATATAATTACAATAATACCGTTGTACCAAATTAATTGGTTAGGCCAAAAAATTAAAACAAAGGACATGAGCAGTAATTATGACTCAAAATGACAGTTAATTTAGACTACGTTTTCAATAGAAAAACGATAATTATTGAAGTACGGAGGAAGTACCTCAATAATAAAAAAAAACAACCTCTTTTTTTTTTACTCTTTAAAATTTAATTCAGGAAGAGTCTAATATATCAGAGTTAAACTAATCAAAGTTATTAATCAAATTGAGGGGATTTCTTTAGGCTCGAATTTCTCTTAATTTTATATTATATACTAATAAGACAGGTTATTGATCAAATTGAGGGGATTTCTTTAGGCTCGATTTCCAGGATTGGATGGGAGCTAATTTATTGGGACAATTCAAAGGTGTTGGTCAAATTGAGTGGCTGGTGCTCCTCGGTTTACTGGTTGGTGGAACTGGCATTGGCTGAATGATCACGTGTTAACAACAGCTGAGCTTGAGCGAAACTTTTTATGTGGTCAATTAGATAATTTTTTAGTGGAAAGATATGAAAAAATTAATTAATGGAAAAAAGGAAAAGAATTTTAAAGTCTATTATGTGAAAATTCAACTTTAAAGACATTATAGGATAATAGGAAGTTTAATGGGTAAATATGAATGATTAGTATAAAGAATACAACTTTAAAAATAATTATATAAAGGAGCGAATATGAAGGATCTATATAAAAAGAATAAAAATTTAGGAACTATTATGGGAGAATTGATTTTTTTTTAAGCGGTATGGGGTGGGGGCATGCCCCCCTCTAGTCTACCTATAGCTCCGCCCTAGTGTTTAATCAACCCAACAATACACTTGGCTCAAAGCTTTCTATAGTGAAGTGTATAACTAATGTGTCCTTGACCGCTTTTGTCAATTATTATCAAGTGCAATATAACATTCAGGTACCACATGAGATTTGGGTGGGTTGGTGATATGATCACGGATGCGTCACTTTCAGCCTCTCAGCCGCAAGACCCAAACTTGCAAAGCAAGCAAGTGTCAGCATCCGTTAATAGGGTTGTCGAGAATACTCGAGCTACTGGGATATGTGATAACCCTAGGGAACCTACTGGTTTTGGAAGCTACCGGTAACCTATCCGGTCCAAACAGACAGGCTTATGGAAGTCAGCCTCCCGAAGAACGATCAAGGCTTAGACCACCCCCATGGCCTAACTATCCGAGCCGTCAGCTGAGCCAACAGTTACCAAAAGACCAAAGGGAATCTAACGGGAAAGCCTTGAGGGAAACCTTACTAGTAACCTTAGAGGGAGATACCGTAATGCATTTACCGGTAACCTTGGTGGAAAATGCCGAGATTCCCCACCCGACTATACATAAGCCTAGTCTTAGGCCTGATACGATCCGGCCACCTACATGGTCGAGCTTTCCAGACACCAGCCCTAACGGGAAGCTATCGGGAACTGATAGCTGACTGCAATTTTGAAGATTTCCCTTTACTTCTTTTATTTATTTTATAAGGACAAACTTATCTATAAACACCCTTATTCTTTTAACTAGTATAAATAGCGTCATACATTGTACGTAATGGGCAGCTTGGATTATATGTGAATTTGTTAAAGTTGAGAATACTTGATCCTATTCACCTAAGCTCCTTTGGCTCTTACTTGGGTTCAGATTACCTTGGTTTGATTTAAGTAAAAACAGCAACAATCCAACATCGTTTAATCATCCATAGAACCGAGTCTCACTCTTTGGCCCTCAACTTATATCTTGATTAAACAATACATTTGTGTAACCCGTTGTTACTTCCTTTTGTGTGAGCAATTGAATCCAAAATTTAGTGTTTTCTTGGACAACTTGCCCGTGTTCAAAACCGTTCATCAAGCGATCCTCAAGTTCAATCATTCATTTGTTCAACCCTTCATCTCCTGTCCAATCGCCTTCTTAATCCATGTATTTGTTTCTAATTTCATTCCGCTGCGTGTCTTCCTCCATTCGTCAATTTTCCTACTATTTTCCTTGTGTTTGTTGTGTCGCAAACTCAGAGCTAGATCCATCCCATTGTCGCATACGTTCCTGCTTTTGTTAAAGAAGGTCGTGAACACATCAGGTGGTAGCGGATCTTCTAGGCTTTTGAGTTTGTATATCTGTGTTTGTTTGTGTTGTTGTTTCTTTCTATTGTGTCGTCGTTTTCCATTTTTGTGTTATTATCGTAGTTATTGTTGTTGTTGAATTTTATGTCTGAAAATTCATCTTTATTTCATTTTTGTGTTCTTGAGTGTTCTTCATGTGTTCATCCTGTTCTTGAGTTTTTTTCTTATTTTGATCCATTTTGTTTGAGTCAATATAGTAAAGTGTGTTTATTCCTTTTATTTACTTTTATTCTTTTAAAATAGGAGAAACACATGACAAGACACCCACCCCTCTTGTCCTTGCCTAAAAATTGGATAGTGGCAACAACCTCCCTAAAAACCCGCGAATACATATACTCTCCCTCTTAGCTGGAGAAAGTTGTAGCCTATACACTCAAAAGGTCCACTTATAGTTGTCAATTCAGTCGGCTACAACAGCCTTAAGCCATATAAAAAGAATAAACATAAGAGACCAGATACATTACCGTTGCCAACTAAAAGGTGAAAGTGAGAACCCAAGTCTATATAGTTTCTGATATATCACCTTTACTAATAACCCATCTTACAGTCTTTGTTTCTTCTTCCAAAGTCTTAGGTCCTTTGAGTCGGTCTTGAGTCCAGTCGGGCTTGAGTCTTTTGAGTCTTTACTCCGTTGATTCATCTTTTGTCTTCTTCTAGTAACTAACGGTATACCAATAGTTACCGTCTCTTTGAGTCTTCCCATTTCTTTCTTAGTGTCTGTCTTGAAATTTCTCGGGTTTTGTCTTCTTACGATTGATTACTTGAGATTACCTGCTTAACTGCTTGTAGGCGCACAGAGTTGATTGCAAGATGATCGCATATTTTTATTGTAGGTTTTTCCCTCTTATTTCGGCCTTTTCGAGGGCATGATACTTCTGATTTGCCCATTTTCCCCATCTTTTTTGCAGATCAGTGCCTAAAGGGAGAAAAGAGCGAAAACGAGCATTTTTGGAAGGATTTCTAGAGTTTTATAGATCGAGGCCTAGAAGAGCAGAAGTCATCGAGCCCGCGATGCTAACCAGACCAGTGAGCAGTCTTGTGCCCTCGACTTACCTGTATCAGATCAAAGATCAGGAGCCAAAGAAAGGAATCCCTAAGGACTCGCAAGGAATCCCAAGCATTTCTAGAAGGTATCAGGCACTTTCAGAAGATTCCAGAATATCCCTTACTAAGGGCGTGTCCCCCTTGTGTGCTGGCGCCCTCCCAAGCGCTGACACCCTCTCTCCTTTAGCTATATTTTATCCCCTAGCTAGTTTTTATTCTATATAAGCTTAGCTTTAGGGTTTTTGTAAAATAGGGGCCTAACCTAAGACATTAAAAACATCACTCTTTCTTTTACCCTAATTTTAAGGGATCTTATTCTCTTGATATTTGGAGCAACCGCCAGTTTTGTAAAGGAGTAAGTTTTTCTCCTTTGATTAATTAAATCATCTATCGGTTTCTTCTAATCTCTTTCTTTACCTTTTATTGCATGCTTATTATTATCTACTGTTCATATTTTGTTATGAGTATCTAAATCCCATCTTCTTAGTAAAGGGTGTTTCAAGGGTTGTAAGGTTTGGTTAGGAGGCCTAATGCATGCTTAATATATTCTCTTGTCGCATTCAATTGTTTATCATTTTAATCCCATGCTCGTTTAGAACTGTTGAGGGCCTGATCAACTGTCAATATTTCTGCATGAGTAATGTCATTCTCTTGGTTATAACTGACGTGAATCCTTGAGTTAGAGTAAACACCTAGTGGAGACATCGCAAGAGGTCTTTCGTCTAGGGGTAAATGATTGTTTAGGTTATGTGATGCGAGCTTGACAAACTGAGATGTCACGCCCTAGATTTGTCTTGCCTCTACTTCATAGGCGTTTTGAGTAATGCCTCCCCGCATTCGTGCTTGGGAGGACGGCGAAACGTCAAGGCCACCTCATATGTGGAAACGTGGCGTGGCTTCTACCTACGAAGGTGAGTAGGGGGCCTATGTGGAAACATGTCCCCTATAGCAAGTCTGTGCATGTGTTTGGAATATTTTTGTAACCATGATTAACTGACCTAGAATGCAACCCACGAACACCTTTTGCTAAGATTTCTTCTCATCGTATTAATATCTCTTTTACTGCTTTCATTGTTTCGTGCCCCCGAATTGCTTTTCTTGTCTTACCCTCGATTGTATTTTACTTTCATGACCTGGATAATTACTTTAACTTTCTGTCTTGTTAGCTACTACATCTGCGTTGATTAATCCGTTAATCAACATAACCCCCCCCCCCAATGTTACCTGTTCGTATTCTGTTGCATTTGTTCCCTGTCATACGTCTAAATTAACTTGTTATTCCTTCAATCTCTGCGGTTCGACCCTGTCTTGCCCTTTACGCATTTATTTATGCATCTAGGCATTAGGAAAAATATTAAGTATATTTGAGTGACGATCAAATTTTGGCGCCGTTGCCGGGGATTGAACGGTACTAATTTTGTTTCTATTCTTGTATGACCATGAGATCTACTCCAGATCTACTCCCTCTAGATCTCGAATTTACCAGAACGGAAAGAGTACTTCGAAGGCAAGCCAGAGGTTCATCTAACCAGCGTAGAGTATTCCCTCATCCGGCCCTCGACGGACATCCTTCCAATCCGGCCGACCAAGACCGTCAGTTTTTCCTAGACCTAGCCTACCTCCCTCGTGATCTCGAAAACCCAGTAGCAGCCCATTTCGATTTCCCAGAAATGGAAGACCATGACAACCAAGTGCGTCATGAGAACCAACCACCTCCTCCTCCTCTGAATCAACAAACCATCGACAACTTCAATGCAACCATCGACATGTCGAGTAGTTGCATTGACTGGCCTGCCGTCCCTCATGACTGGACCCTGAAGTCAGCCGTTCTGCATCACCTCCCAACCTTTCGAGGGGTTGCCAAGGAAAATGCTCTTCGCCACCTTCAACAATTCCATTCTATCTGCGAGGCCATGAAACCTCCTAATGTCGGCATAGAGCAATCCAAGTTGTGCACCTTTCAGTGGTCTCTTAAGGATGATGGCCTCGACTGGTATTATGACCTTCCTTCTAGATCCATTCGCTCTTAGGCAGAAATGTCTAAAATCTTCACTGAGAAGTATTATCCGACCTCGATTGCCAACACCACTCGCAAACAACTTGTCTCCATAGTCCAAAAGAAGGAAGAAGATCTAGCCCAGTATTATGAGAGATTCCACAAGATGCAATCTTCGTGCCCTTCCTATAATCTTATAGAGCACGCCCTCGTTCAGTATTTTTGCGAAGGCTTAAAAGCCCATGACAGAGCCCTTCTCAACGCTGCAGCCAACGGATCTCTAACTGCTCTCACTCCCGCCGCTGCCAAAGCAACTATAGAACTCATGGCCAAGAATGCCTCGTCTGATGCCACTAACAATGGAGGTCAAGATGCCCAAGTGGCTGCCTTGCAGAATCAGCTAGCCTCTCTAATGGGGATGTTTCAGAATTTTATGACAGGGTAATCCACGCCTGTCAAGGCCTACCAAATCTGTAATTTTGCGGATCACCCCACTGATGCGTGCCCTCATATTCCAGATGAAATCTAAGTGAATGCTGTCGGCCAGTATGTCCAGGCTCCTTACGGTCAAAACTACAATCAAGGCTGGAAATAGCAAAATCCAGGATGGGTTCCAAACCCTCAGCCGTTGGGACCTAGCCATCAACAACACCAACATAATCTGTATGGAAATCATCCTCCCCCTCTCAATAAGCAGAACTTCAGACCTCGACCCACGTATAATCAGAATCAGTATCAACGTCAGCCTCCTCAGGATCAGACTTTTGTCGTGCCCCCGAATACAGAATTGCCTCAGAACCCCGAACAACAGAAGGAAATCGAGGATCTTAAAATGCACGTGAGTACCTTGATGGCAGAGATGAAGGAAGTAAAGAATCAAGGGAGATTTCCACCCCAAACTGAAACCAATCCAAAACACAATGTCTATGCAGTAACTCTGCGAAGTGGAACGACCTTGACACCTCCTGCATATCCTGCCTATGATATCAAAAACTCCCCCGAGTCTGAACTCAAGCCGAAACCCAGGGTGAAGAGCCCAAAAGTGCCCAGATTCGTCGAAGTCATGGAAGACAGAATCCGCTCCCCTAGAGGTCCACCAAGGAGTGACCCCAATCCACCCGAATTCACCCAGGAGTACATTCACAAGATTCTCGAGCCCCCATTTCCCCAAAGGCTGGTTAAGTCCAAGAAGGAAAAGAAGGACCACAATATCTTCGACATGTTTAGTAAAGTGGTTGTCAACATCCCTCTTCTCCAAGCAGTAAAGAATATTCCTCGCTACGTCAAATTCCTGAAACAGTTGTGCACCAACAAGAGTAAATTGGAGGAAGTTAGCAAGATCAGTGTAGGAGTTAACGCTTTTGCCCACATCCAGAGAAAGATTCCCCCAAAATGCAAAGACTAAGGAATGTTCATCATTCCATGCAGAATTGGTACAGTCGACATCGAGAAAGCTATGTGTGATTTGGGGGCAGGAATTAATGTCATGCCCTTGATCATCTATAACAGTCTTGGTCTCGAACCTCTCCAACCGACCAACCTTGCCATTTAGCTTGTTGATCGCTCTATCATCAATCCTGAGGGGACCATCAAAGATGTTTTGGTCCAAGTGGATGAATTCTTATTCCTAGTGGATTTCTATGTCATTGCGATGGAAAATGAGGATTCTACCAAGTCTACTGATGTTCTTCTAGGCCGCCTATTTCTGGCTACCGCCCGAGCAAAGAAAGATGTTCACGATGCAACCATCTCCCTCGAGTTCGATGGGGAGATCATCAAATTCAATATGCTACAAGCCATGCGATACCCCTCCGAATTTTCCAGTGTTAACTATATTGATATTATTGATCCTTCTATAGAGGAACTTACTGAACTTCATTCTACTGACCCTTTACAATTTGCCCTTGACAGGAGTCTGACACCAACTCTTCTAGATGTCGTGGCCTCGACACTTTCCACACCACCTGAATTACATTCCGTCGTGGCTACCTTAGAAGAATGCACTATTGTCCAGTATGAGCCCCCAATGGTGTCTCCCAACTGCCCAGACCATGTTAAGTTGTTTCCATCTATTGATCAGGCTCCAACCCTCAATCTGAAGCCACTGCCTTCCCATTTGAAGTATGCTTATCTAGGCCCCAATGACTCTCTGCCCGTCATCATCTCCAACAAGCTCAACAATCCTGAAGAGTCTGAGATGATTTCCTTACTAAAGGAATTCAGACAAGCCATAGGCTGGACAATTGAAGATATCAAGGGCTTGTCCCTAGCACTATGTACTCATCACATTCACCTAGAGGACTCAAGCAAAACCATCCGTCAGCCTCAGCGCAGGTTGAATCCACCTATGATGGAGGTGGTCAGGAAAGAAGTACTGAAGTTGCTAAATCTCGGGGTCATATATCCTATCTCTGACAGCCCATGGGTCAGTCCTATATAGGTCGTGCCCAAGAAAACTGGCATTACTATCACCATTGGGCAAGATGGCGAATCAATTCCTACTAGAATCTAGAATGGGTAGCGTGTGTGTATTGACTACCGCCGCTTGAATGTTGCGACCAGGAAAGATCACTTTCCTCTTCCCTTCATCGATCAAATGCTGGAACGACTCGCGGGCAAGACCCACTATTGCTGTCTAGATGGTTACTCCGGTTTCCCTCAGATCTCAGTTGCCCCCGAAGACCAGGAAAAGACCACCTTCACGTGCCCTTTTGGCACCTTTGCTTATAGGCGTATGCCCTTCGGCTTGTGTAATTCCCCCGCCACTTTTCAGCGCTGCATAGTGAGCATTTTCTCCGAACTGGTTGAAAATGGGATTGAGGTCTTTATGGATGACTTCACCATATATGGGAATTCTTTTCCCGAGTGCATGGGTAAATTGAAGAAGTGTTTAGAGCGCTGCATAGAGACCAATCTTGTCCTAAATTTCAAAAAATGCCACTTCATGGTGGATCAAGCCCTCGTTCTGGGTCATATCGTCTCGGTCAAGGGAATCGAAGTCGACAAGGCCAAGATTGAGGTGATTGAATCCTTACCCTATCCAGCATGTGTTCGCGATGTGCAATCTTTTCTAGGGCACGCCAGTTTCTACATACGATTTATCAAGGACTTCTCCAAAATCGCCCAACCTATGTGCCGACTGCTCCAGAAGGAAGTCACCTTTAATTTTGATGAGAATTGCAAAGCTGCCTTTGAACTTCTAAAAAACAAGCTTATCTCAGCTCCGATCATTCATGCCCCCAATTGGTCCTTACCTTTCGAGGTCATGTGCGATGCTAGCAATCAAGCGCTAGGTGTCGTTTTGGGTCAAAAGAAGGACAAGGAAACCTATGTCATCTACTATACTTCCAAGTTATTAGATCCAGCCCAGCATAACTACACAACCACAGAAAAAGAACTCTTAGCCGTGGTGTATGCCCTTGACAAGGTCAGACAGTACCTCTTGGGTACTCACGTTCTTGTATACTCAGATCATGCAGCCCTTAGATGCTTGTTGACAAAGGTTGATGCCAAACCTCGCCTCATTCGTTAGAGCTTATTGCTACAGGAATTTAACATCTTGATCAAGGATAAGGCAGGAAAGAAAATCTTGTGGCAGATCATCTAAGCAGACTTCCAGCCCAAGAAGACAATTCACTTGTGCCCATTCGCGATACCTTTCCAGACGAACAATTGTGTCTTGCCCACGCTGTCCAGTTTCCATGGTTTTCAGACATTGTGAATTTTTGTGCCACTGGTACCTACCCCGCAGATGCTTCCCCCTCAGAATGCAGTAGAATCAGAAGGCAAGCAAATATTACATTTGGGATAGCCCATATTTATAGAAGCATTGCTCAGATCAGATCATATGCCGTTGTGTAACCATGGATGAGGTGCCCTCGATCCTAAAATTCTGTCATTCTGAAGGAGGACATTTTGCGGCCAAGAAAACTGCCCTCAAGGTCTTAGAAGCCGGTCTTTACTGGCCCACTATTTTCAAGGATAGCTACATGTATTGTGCATCGTGCCCTCAATGCCAAGCCATGGGTAACATTGGGGCCAGGAACCAAATGCCTCTGACCAGTATCATTGTGTGTGAGATTTTTGATATCTGGGGTATAGATTTCATGGGTCCGTTCCCCAATTCCTTCGGAAATGTCTACATCCTTCTCGCCGTTGATTATGTCTCAAAATGGGTCGAGGCCAAGGCAACTCGAACAGATGACTCCAAGGTGGTAGTAAATTTCCTATGCACCCATATCTTCAATAGGTTTGGTACGCCTCGAACCCTCATAAGTGATCGAGGTACCCACTTCTGCAACCGTGTCATGACCTCGCTTCTGGCCAAATGTGGAGTCCATCACAGAACATCTACAACCTATCATCCTCAAACAAATGACCAAGCCGAAGTGTCAAACCGTGAGATTAAGGTCATTCTAGAGAAGACAGTCAACCAATCCCGCAAGGATTGGAGTCTGAAGTTAGACGATGCCTTATGGGCCTATCGAACAGCTTTCAAGACCCCGATTGGTATGACACCCTACCGAATCGTGTATGGCAAGCCATGCCATCTCCTAGTTGAGATAGAACACAAGGCTTTTTGGGCCATCAGGAAAGTGAACACGGATCTAGGGCAGGCTGACCAGAACAGATGCTTACAGATCCAGGAGCTCGAGGAGTTACGAGACGATGCTTATGAAAATGCCTTGCTCTACAAGGGGAAGACCAAAGCTCATCATGACAGGCACCTTCGTCCCAAAACATTTTCCATTGGACAGAAAGTTTTGTTGTACAACTCACATTTGCGTCTGTTTGCAGGAAAGCTAAAGTCAAAATGGTCTGGACCTTTCGTGGTCATGACAGTTTTTGACCATGGTGCAATCGAGATTCAGAATGCAGATACAGGAACAATTTTTAAAGTGAACGGTCACAGGTTGAACCCCTTCTACAAAGGATTCAAGCCCTCGACCGTGGAAGAAATGATGGTGGAACCTCCACCTGTCGAGACCTAGATTGCTGGAACACGTCGAGGCCTTGACGAGTAAACAAGCCATGCTGGAGGCATTCCAAATGTCGTTCCACTCTTTTCTAGTCCCTTTATCTCTTTTATCTAGTTATTTAATTTCAGAACTGTTTACCCTTTCTATTTTATGTTATTTTCCCTTTATTAGTTAAGATTTCTTTTCCTTATTTTTATCCCCTGATCTCTCTCCTTTCCCTTTCCCCAATGATTTTATTTTCTTCCAATTATTATCTTTCCACTTATTCCCTCATTTTGTCTTTATCTTCCCTAACTACTCTCCCTTTTTAAATTTCAAAAAGGCAGGCGGTTGGGATACGCAAGCCCATGCTCTCTCTATCCTAGTTCCAAGATGCCAAATCATAAAAGGAGACAAAAGGTGGCCCTAATTAATTCACTGTCAGACGCCAGTCGCTTTTGCAGCACGCTCCCCCTCGTCTTTTCTCCTTCTCTCTTCTAGCTATCACCCACATCTCCCTCACAAACACCCAAAACACTTCACCACTGACCCATCACCATCAGCAATACAAACAACACACTCTCTCTCTCAAATCCTCTCTCATCCTTCCCCATGACTATCAAGCAGGTAGCTCATAAGCGCGAGGTCCCAGACCTTGAACCATCATCCTTATCCACTCGCGACTCCATTCTCAAATCTCCAAGCCCAGGCCTCGAAGTCAAAAAACCACCATCTCTAGAAATCCCTCCGACCGTCGAAACCGTTCCACACTCCGACGCTGCTAACCAGTCGGACGGCGAGCTAGAGATTACCAGCTCTCTTCCAGCGACCTCCATAATGACTAGATCCGGTCGGGTTTCCAGGAAACCACCGAGCTCCACCACCACGCCCAAAAAGCCAAAGCTTGAAAAACCCTCTCCTGCGGCCAAAAAGAAGCTCACGGTGGAAGAGGCCATGAAGGACATCTGAGCATGAGGAAGAAACTCCTGCCGGAGTGGAGGAGGAAGAAGTCGAACAGACCGCCGCTAGCGAAGAAGAAGGGTCTGGTGAAAACGACGCCATGGAAGAAGAGGAGGAAGTAGATTTAGAGAAAGAGAAGGATGAGAAGGAGAGAGCTGAGAAAGAAGCAGCTCTAAAAGTAGAAGCTGAAAAGAAAGCCAAGGAAAAGGAGGCCGCGATGAAGAAAGCAGCTGTCAAAGGAAAATCCAAAGCTCCAGCCAGTGCGGAGCTGCCAGCTGAGCCAGAAACGCCAGCAGATAGGAAGAGGAAGACCACATCTTCCTCAAAGGTCCAGAGCAAGCTGACAACATCGAAGAAAGCACATCGTGGGTAAGACGACGATTCAGACATCGAGGGCTCGACACAAGTGCCTGCCTCTACCCCGCGAGCGTCTTCCATCCAGGTTGTCTCTGACCTCTCTAAGCCCCATGCTTGGTTGTCCTTTAATGATAAGCCCTCGCTTGATAAGTTGCATGCTATGAACTCCAAAGGCGTTAGCCCGTGTGTGCGTCTGGATTTGGAATTTTTAAGTAAGATGGGACTCGAATCTCGAGTCCGAGATCTCGTAGGCAACATTGGTTGGGAGCCCCTATTCTTTCATGAGCACCCGACCTATGTCAAGCCCTCGCTTGAGTTGTTCACTACATTTTGGGTAGCTTCGGACCATTTTAGGCTTAAGGGAAAATCTGGACCGAACCTTTCTTCCCATGAATTGATTAATTTTCACTTAGCGAACAAATGGTTCAAACTTTCACTAAATGAGTTCAATTGCATGCTCAACTTTGTCACTCCTGATGGTTTAAAATCCAATGCTTATAAGAATGCCCGTACTATGATCCCTCCTATATTTGATGTTGACGTGGCTTGTTGAGAGCTAATTGAGAACCCTAGTGCTAAATTCAACCCTAAATTCTCCAAAGCGCATGAAATTATAGATCCTACCCTTAGAATTTTGCATCGTTTTCTTGCCCTTAATTTTGCTACTAGATTTGGCTCTTCAGGCCAGTTATCTTTGCAAGAACTTTTTCTTCTTTGGTGCATGAAAAGTAAGCGTAGGGTGAATTTAGAATTTTGGGTTGCTGCTGCCATTATTCATGTTCAAAATGGTTCTCGAGGCCCCATTTTAGGATCTCTTATTTCTCTCCTTGCTATGAATCTGCATCATATTGATTTGAACTCTTCTGGCCTTAATGAGCCACTTGCATTTAAAGATCTAGACTCCCGCACCCTAGATAGGATGGGGCATTTATGTATCTCACATGGTATTTTGAGGTTTTCCATAGGAAGTACGCCCTCGACAGATAAGGTCTTTGGCACCAAGCATGGAGGCAACTTCAGATATCCAGACCCTTCGAGGTCCTGACTCCCTAATGCCCCTCATTCCCAAGCAGAAGATTCAAATCATGCCCCCGATGCCAATCAAGCGAGCAAGCCATCTGACTCATCCTCCCAGGCGCTTCTCAGAATCGAGCGACTATGCCAGGCCATGCTCAGGGAACTTCAGGCTTTGACGGCTGAAGTGGCCAGGAGCAAGCTCCCACCCCAGTGACCCACCTGAACAATTTATCTTTCATGCCCTCGAGGAGGGCCAAAAATTTTTTTACCTGCTTTATTTTATTTCCTTATACTTATTTTAATTTTCGTAGCACTTTTTGTGTTTGTCCTTCACGCATTGAGGACAATGCGAAGCCTAAGTGTGGGGAGGGATTTATGTTGCATTTGTCTTGCGTGTGTGACTGCATGTTTTTATTTCCGCTGTTTGCATGACTGTGTGTTTTTGTAAAATTTCTCGGATTTTAAATTTTTGCTAAATTCTCCCACTGCCTAGTTTTTAAAACCTCTATGAATGGACACACACTGTTGATCATTTTCACACAAGTATGAACCGTCAGCATCTTGTCTAGACCTAGGTGTTCTCATTTTTGCCTGCTGAACCTTATATCCATATGCCTAGACACCAGCAATCACAAAAGCACCCTGTGAGCACTTGAGCTTCCATGCCTATTTCTTTTCTTGAGTGATTAGGATGCTTTAGCTAGGCACTGGTTGAACTTGCATGATATCCCTGGGTATAGGCACTATTAGACATGGGAAAGCTTCGATTTGACGGGAAAACTTCGCATTAATGTCTTTTTCTTTCTTCTCTCCCTCTTCTCTTTTCATGCCCCTAACATTCCCCTTCTATTCATATTCTTTCTTGACCATTCGTCTCTTTTCTTGATCTTTTTCCTTGGTAGGTGAGGTAGCGATTATTGAGGGTAACGTCGAGGGCTAGACATCCGAAGGACGTGCAGAAAAGTTCAAGTGTGGGGAAGCAGAGAAAAACTAAAGACTTCAGATCGAAAAACAGAAAGAAAAGATCTAGGGCAAGAAAAATCAAAACTTCTTGAGCCCTAGACCATTCAAAAGCCCTCAGAAATTTCAAGTGTGGGGAAGCCGAAGAAGTCACCATCGATGCTGGAAGCAGATTAAGGGCAAGCGCCAAATGAGAAATCAAACGTTTCATGCCCCGAAAAAATCAAGAGCTTGTAATTGGTTCTTGCCCCCTCTTTTATTATTATCTTCTAAAATATATATATATATATATATATATATATATATATATATATATATATATATATATATATATATATATTATATTTCGGAATAAAATGAGGGGGACAATACGCGAACAAGAGAATATCCACATCCAAAGCCGCAACAAGAAGAGTTTCCTGCCCTCGAAGAAGAAGACCTCCGTCTAGCCCCCGAATCGCTATCGTGCCCTCGATGAAAGCTATCTTGCCACTTCGCCCTTTTTCCTAAGCCAAGGAATCCATCCAGGTTCTATGTGGTTCTTTCTTTTCCTTCCTTCTTTTCTCCCTTTATTTCTCTTTTGTTCCTCTCCTACTTCTCTCCTCTACATTTCTAGCTCACTCAACCCTTTTTCTTTCTTTTTGTTGATGTGTTGTTCTTTCCAATTGATGATTGCCCATGCATGTGTACTAGTACTCGGATTGATATGCAAGTTTGACTTTGTGTTGTGCTCTATGCATTTAGTTTTGAGCGGTAAATACTTAGCCTTACTTGCGAGAGTGAGTATAAACACATATCTGGTGAGGATTGCTGGTTGAGGGCCTGATATGGGAAAGTTTGATCTTAGGGGTTATTATCCCTCTGGTTTGATGCAGGTGTCGTCTAGGTGAGAATGAGTTTGTGCGAAGTCTAGCTCAGTGCCGGTTTGTGTTTGTGTGTTGGTTGATTGTGTTTGTCTGTTTCTTGAGGTGATTTTCATTTTTGAGAATGCTCGAGGGTGAGCATTAGGGCAGTGTGGGGATATTTGATCGCATATTTTTTTTTTGTAGATTTTTCCCTCTTATTTCGGCCTTTTCGAGGGCATGATACTTCTGATTTGCCCCTTTTCCCCATCTTTTTGTAGATCAGTGCCTAAAGGGAGAAAAGAGCGAAAACGAGCATTTTTGGAAGGATTTATGGAGTTTTGTAGATCGAGGCCTAGAAGAGCAGAAGTCATCGAGCCCGCGACGCTAACCAGAATAGTGAGCAGTCTTGTGCCCTCGACTTACCTGCATCAGATCAAAGATCAAGAGCCAAAGAAAGGAATCCCCAAGGACTCGCAAGGAATCCCAAGCGTTTCTAGAAGGTGTCAGGCACTTCTAGAAGATTCCAGAATATCCTCTGCCAAGGGTGTGTCCCCCCTGTGTGCTGATGCCCTCCCAAGCACTGACACCCTCTCTCCTTTAACTGTATTTTGTCCCTTAGCTAGTTTTTAGTCTATATAAGCTTAGCTTTAGGGTTTTTGTAAAAGGGGGGCCTGACCTAAGACATTAAAAACATCACTCTTTCTTTTACCCTAATTTTAAGGGATCTTATTCTCTTGATATTTGGAGTAGCCGCCAGTTTTGTAAAGGAGCATGCTTTTCTCCTTTGATTAATTAAATCATCTATCGGTTTCTTCTAATCTCTTTCTTTACCTTTTATTGCATGCTTATTATTATCTACTGTTCATATTTTGTTATGAGTAGCTAAATCTCATCTTCTTAGTAAAGGGTGTTTCAAGGGTTGTAAGGTTCGGTTAGGAGGCCTAATGCATGCTTAATATATTCTCTTGTCGCATTCAATTGTTTATCGTTTTAATCCCATGCTCATTTAGAACTGTTGAGGGCCTAATCAACTGTCAATATTTCTGCATGAGTAATGTCATTCTCTTGGTTATAACTGACGTGAATCCTTGAGTTAGAGTAGACACCTAGTGGAGACATCGCGAGAGGTCTTTCGTCTAGGGGTAAATGATTGTTTAGGTTGTGTGATGCGAGCTTGACAAACTGAGATGTCACGCCCTAGATTTGTCTTGCCTCCACTTCATGGGCGTTTTGAGTAGTGCCTCTCTGCATTCGTGCTTGGGAGGACGGTGAAACGTCAAGGCCACCTCATATGTGGAAACGGGGGGTGGCTTCTACCTACGAAGGTGAGTATGGGGCCTACGTGGAAACATGTCTCCTATAGCAGGTCTGTGCATGAGTTTGGAATATTTTTGTGCCCATGATTAACTGACCTAGAATGCAACCCGCGAACACCTTTTGCTAAGATTTCTTCTCATCGTATTAATATCTCTTTTACTGCTTTCATTGTTTTCGTGCCTCCGAATTGCATTTCTTTTCTTGCCCTCGATTGTGTTTTACTTTCATGACCTGGATAATTACTTTAACTTTCTGTCTTGTTAGCTACTACATCTGCGTTGATTAGTTCGTTAATCAACATAAACCCCCCCAGTGTTACCTGTTCGTATTCTGTTGCATTTGTTCCCTGTCATACATCTAAATTAACTTGTTATTCCTTTAATCTCTGCAGTTCGACCCTATCTTGCCCTTTACGCATTTATTTGTGCATCTAGGCATCAGGAAAAATATTAAGTATATTTGAGTGACGATCATGGTAACATGGTCGAACACAGGGACTAAGGGTAGACGCTCAACTCAGAGTATGACTAGGAACACCAAATCGAATAAGTAACAAAAATTGGGGGTTTTTAAAAGAGTTATTTGATTAATCTATAAATTAAATAAACTAAAACAAAATGAGAGAATGTGAAATCAGTAAGGAAAGATCCTAGCAAAGGTATGTATTCGGTTGCATCTCGGTCAGTCGGTCATCGGTGCAATGATGTTCTACTCCTAGGTCATAGGTGTGCTATAGGGACCAGGTATACTTAGGTCCCCTGCCTTCCTTCGTAAGAGAAGTTCCCCCAAGATACGCTTATGGGGTAACCTTGACGGCCCGTCGTCCTCCAAGGTATGCTTATGGAGACAATACTTAGACGCCCATTAAGAAAAGGAAAGACATACCTAGGGCGAGACACTCAGTACGCTCGAGGCACTACCCTAATCGGTTGCTTGCCTTAGTCAGATTGAACCGGCCGACCCGATGACTCCGACCTAGTCGTCTACTTTACCCTGCAGTCTCACGTTAGTTATTACTACAAGGATGACTATAATCACCTAGGATTAATTAAGAGTTGGTCAGGCTTCTAATCATTCCTAGGTAAATATAAAAGAAAATGACAAATAAGTGAATACAACTATGGAGCTTATTAAGTATATTTTTGACCTCACAACTGACCTAAGAAGCCTTCGACTAACCTTTGCTAAGAAGGATGAGCTTAGCCGCTCATGCTAATAATAAAACAGATAAAATAAATAAATAGTACTCCCTCTGGACCATATTAATTGACTTCCTGAAATAGTAACATTCAGTAAAGTAAACACTAAAAAGTCAAATAAAGTGTACAGTAACATTCCGTAGAAAAATGACGATTATTGCGGTCCGGAGGGAGTATAAAAGAAAGGAAGAAGATGATGGAATTAATTTCTACTCAATACTAGACGGAGCTAAAGCTCCGGGATTATTACAAAGCTGGAAAAAGTCTGAGCCGCCGCCTCAAGGAGGAGGAGAGGAAGAAGAGATCCCCGAAGAAGATGAAGAAACCCTAAAAGTTCTAATATATATAGTAAATAAAAATAAAGTCCTAAGTCTAATAGAACTAAGTTTTCCATAATTACGCCTTTGCAGAGCTGGAAACACGGAAGGGAAGTAGGAAAATCTATCGTATTTATTAGATTTCCTTTTCCGATAATTTCCTTTTTTGTTGCCGGATCCTCAGCGAGGCCTCAACGCTCAGCATCCGTCAAAATCTAGTCGAAAGTGTGCATTTCTGTGATTTTTCTTCTCTAAGTCCAAATCTGTAAAAAGGAAGGAAACAAACGCAAATCAGTAGTATCAAGATCAAAAGTGGACTAGAAAAAGAGATAAAAATATGCATAAAATACACACTATCAATGATCCAACAAATACAAACTAAGCCTATAAAATAAAGCACTTACTTAATCAAGTGAAGCAAGACTCTTTGAATAAGAGAAAACTTTAGCTTTCCTTGAGAGAGTTTTGAAAAGATGAATACAACTTTAGGGTTTGCTTTCTTAAGACTCCAAAGAGATGGAAACTTGGTATTTATAAGCAAGGAGTAATTTATGTCCTTTTAACACAATGGGGGCAAAAGGAAATTCAAAATCGGCTACAAGACAAGAAGGAAAGGTCTAGGGTGGTGTACTGTTGATAAGGTTCGGGCACGCATTCAAGGGCTGAAAACTTAAAAATTCAAGATACAATGGATATCCCAAGAACACTTTAAACATTCAACACAAATATAGCCGAAACTTCAAATAACATTAATGGATCTAGTTCTTCAAGGATGGAACAACAAAATGAAAACAAGAACAAGAAGGTAACTTACAAACCCCAAGCTAGACTCTCTTAGAGCTCATCTAAGACAACCTAGTCAAAAGCTTACAATCTATACGACAATGTTCGACCACTCTAGAGTGTATCTAGAACAACTCGAATAATTGAAATAGAAAGGAGAAGATGAACCTAAATAATCCAATCTCCTAAGTTGGATTACCTAAGGCTGGACGTGGCTCTTGAGAGAGAGATAAAATCAAATGTTCAATTGAAAAGCAAAAGCTAATATAAGGCTATCTCTAAGTATATATACTATTGCTACCCGAATTTGGATTTTTTGTCACAACTTTTACGCATTTTATCATTTATCACATTACTAGCTCGTCTACGTCAAATTTCTATCATTTATTTTAATATTCCGCTCCATTTCGTGTCTTTTTTAGTTTTTTGTATTTTTTTACTATCTTTTCGCTCGAACTTCTATCGGTCCCAAGTAAGTTTCCTCGGACCGTAGATCGAGCGCGTTATTTATTTAATTGACAATTACCTACTATTTTTCTCTTTCGCGTCAGCTAGTTTGGTTTCGTTCAATTTTTGTCATTATATCATTTATTTTTCGTCCGAACGTTTGACATTTCCGAACGAAACAATTCAGACGTTAAACCAAACTTTTTCTTTATTTACTGTCTACTAGTTATTTTGTCTCCTTTTTCTGCACCTTTTGGTCCTCTCGGTTTGGGCATTTTTTTACTTCAAGCGAGTTAACTCGTGCCATAGCCTGAACTGAAAATATCTCGTTCGTGCCAAATTAATGCATCTTCATCCAAAATCGCATCACCTTTCCGCTAGCTAGCCTCACCGATGACCGGTTGATCATCACAAACATCCCATCGATCATCCTTGGCCACACAAACTCTAGCTTGGTCCTCACTCCGGCCAAATCATCATCACGAAGCCTCGTCATCTTCTTCCCAAACCGACGACCAATCCTCAGCCACACACACCCTCAACCGACTCCAATCTTCACCTATAAATACCCAGCTCCAAGCAAGGCATCAAGGGCACCAAAATCACTTCTCACTCTCCATTTTCTCACTCTCTCTTAAGTCACTGCCAAGAAAAGTGAGTCTCCTCCCTTAATTTCAATTAATTCATTTTTAGCTTAAACTTGATCTAATTGCTTTGTTTTCAAGTTAATTTCATTGTGCCTACCTAAAATTAATTATCTACTATTTTAATTAATTATTTGCTTGATTCTAGTTTAAATTGCTATTTTCATTTTTAGTAAAATTGTCCACTGTTTTGGTTGAAATAAATCACTGTCTTGGTTGGTTTGAGTTGTTGTTGTGTTTCTGAAATTTTTGGGACATTTTTGGTTAGGTTCCGTGGTCTGGTCTTACCTTGGTCGCCGGTCATGGTGTCGGCGACGCAAGGAAGAAGAAGAAGAGAAAAGGGCTGGCGGGAAAAAACGATGGGCTTGATTTCATCCCAAGCCCAGCTGCTGTTTTGATTCTTGGGCCCGCCCCATTAAGTTTTCGTAACTTTCGTGCTTAAGTTTTCATACGATTTTCGTATGCGTATAAATTATTTATTTTATTTCGTGTTTAATTTTCGTATGAAATATTCGTATGTTTCGTATGATGATTTATTTATTTTATTTTCCTATTTTAATCATATGCAATTGTTCACATGCTCGTATGCGATAAATTACTTATTTTGCTTTCGTGTTTAATTTTCTTATGCAATTGTTCACATGTTCTTATGCGATAAATTGCTTATTTTATTTTCGTGTTTTAATTTTCATATATAACTGTTCATATGGTCATATGCAATAAATTATTTTATTTTTCATGTTAATTATCGTGCAAATTATTCTCGTAAATGATTTGCTTGCTTATTTGCCATGTTTATTTAATTAATTACTTGCTTGTTAAAAAATCAAATAAATGTTTATATGCTTGTTTTATTATTTTTCAAACTATCGCTAACACTCTCACTTTGTAGGGTAAAATTTAAGTCTTCGCTCGCAAGTACGCTTTCTACTCCTCTTTTATTTATTTAATGCTTTCCACACATATATATTCATATGCATGTTTATTTAGAAATGTTTAAAACTCATATCATATTCGTATGCATGACTATTTCGAATTGTTATAAATTAAAATCAATCCACATGAACAACTTGTTTAAACATTTGCTTTACATGCCATGATTAAATGCTTATTTCCATGCGTATTTGAACATATATTTTGGTGGCTTCAATCCCACACGGTTTATTTGCTGCATTCATTAATCGGTACTTTGTTAGTTATGCATGATAGATCACGTAGTAATTAATTTAATCATGCATGGCCCGATGATAATAAAAGGGACGCCCGCTTTAGTAAAAATGGTAACAATTCCGTTAAATAGAAATACTTGTCCCGACCCTACGAAATACTAAAGCGGCGTTTCCTCTGAGGGCCCAATTACGTGCTTTTAATTGTTTTATTTAACACCTCTTTTACCGGTAACCTTTTCGGATGTGACTCGGGTGCCTAACACCTTCCCGAATCCATAATACGACCCCGAACCTTTGTTCTTGGGTTTAGACCCTTTGTGCCTTAGTTTTTTTATTTTTATGCCATGACGATTAGGTTCCCTAAACCTAGAAATAAATAGGGTGGCGACTTCATTTGCATTATGTGAGACGAGACCAATTTTTGTCTCACATCCGTCCCGAACCATTTCGCAAAATCGAAAAGGGGGTGCGACAGTTTGGCGACTTCACTGGGGACCCTTAGGGTTGGAGCCGGTTTTATTTATTTTTGAGGTGTTTATATTTTTTTATTTACCTGCTTTAAATAAATTGCTTTTGTGATTGTTATTTGTTATTTGCTTTGATAAATTGTTCATACACATCTCACACATTGAGTGTCTTATTGTCGGGCCATGTTACCAAAGAAAATTAGGAAGGTATTAGTGAAGCGTTGTGGGACTAGGTCCCAGTTGCATTCATGAACCCTAACTCGAACTTGAACCCCTAAATGGTTGAGCACCCCGTGATCCTTTATGATTCAGTGAAGCAATCAAATATCCATTTATTGAGGGACCCCTTTTAGGGTATCGTCCGAGAACCTTTCAGCCAGTTAGAAAAAGTCAAAATCGGAGCCCCAGCATATGCATAATGTTCGTGCATTTATCTTGCTAATATTTACGTGTTTATTGTATGTTCATATTGTCCTCGTAATTCGTTGTTTTATTCACTAACACAAGAATTTTACTTCTCAAGCAAGCCCCGCCCTACTTGTTCACTCAAAAATGGCAACATCCACGATGCTTTCACTTAATACTTTCGGGATCTCAAGCTACAACGATCAGTTAGAGCAAGGGGATATGTTGAAATCAGATTTTGTTCCCTATATCACGATTAAGATTGGGACGGAAGTAGCGGAATTTGATGTTTCGGAACTTAGGAAATTGAGGAATGAACTAACCGAGGATGAGGAAGTACTATTTCGGTGCAAATATGGGAAAATTACGACCTTGATAGATGTGAAGGCTGACTTAGGGTGGATCCGAGCGGCCTTGAAATTTTGGGACCCTTACTACCGTTGTTTCTCTTTTGATCAAGGATTGGACCTAACCCCTACCCTAGAGGAGTACGCCTCGCTACTTTGTTTTGAGCCCCCGATATCAAGTATTTATCAGAATGTCATCATTGATTCTACTGACGTCAAGCTAAGGCTAGACACGCTAGTAGAAATTCCGACCCAATGGATGGGAGGAAACCATGTTTGGTATTGGTCGGACATTGAAGAACAATTTCATTTGAATCAAAGGGAAAGGCGTCCGAGAATCCTAACCTTCGCCATAACCGGTTTGATCTTGTTTCCAAAAATGAAGGGATGTGTTGATTTCGAAGCGGTAAATGTGTTCATTGAGATGGAAAGGAACAAAGTCAACCCTACGACGGCCATCCTAGTGAAGACTTTCAGCACATTGGAATTTTATAGACGGGCTGGGAGAGGGAAGCTCACTTGTTGCACCCAACTCTTGACCCTTTGGTTGATGAGCCATTTTAAACAAAGGCCCAATCAATCGTTGTTTTCGCAAAGCTGTATGGGCACGGGTCCTATTGGAAAAGTCATTAGAGGAATAGGCCAAAGGGTAGCCAAAGATAAGAGGAAGTTGGAAGATAAGCATACCTAAGTTGATAGATTTTTCGACCTTTCCGAAGAAGACGTCAATCGGCATGCTAAGTGGTTACGAGATGCCAACCCTATAGTGACTTGCGGACACTTGTCATGGGTTCCTTTAATCGGGGCGTGAGGGTGCGTGCCCTATTGTCCCGCCCTTGTCCTAAGCCAATTTTGCATTACGCAAATCATTCCAGTTTTGGTGGCTTCAATCCCACAGTTTATTTGCTGCATTCATTAATCGATACTTTGGTAGTTATGCATGATAGATCACGTAGTAATTAATTTAATCATGTATGGCCCGATGATAATAAACGGGATGCCCGCTTTAGTAAAAACAGTAACAATTTCGTTAAACAGAAATACATATCCCGACCGGTCCCGAAGTTGTCCCGACCCTACAAAATACTAAAGCGGTGTTTCCTCTGAGGGCCCAATTACGTGCTTTTAATTGTTTTATTTAACACCTCTTTTACCGGTAACCTTTTCGGATGTGACTCGGGTGCCTAACACCTTCCCGAGTCCATAATACGACCCCGAACCTTTGTTCTTGGGTTTAGACCCTTTGTGCCTTAGTTTTTTTTATTTTTATGCCATGACGATTAGGTTCCCTAAACCTACAAATAAATAGGGTGGCGACTTCATTTGCATTATGTGAGACGAGACCAATTTTTGTCTCACATCCGTCCCGAACCGTTTCGCAAAATCGAAAAGGGGGTGCGAGAGTTTGGCGACTTCACTGGAGACCCTTAGGGTTGGAGTCGGTTTTATTTATTTTTGAGGTGTTTATATTTTTTTATTTACCCGCTTTAAATAAATTGCTTTTGTGATTGTTATTTGTTATTTGCTTTGATAAATTGTTCATACACATCTCACACATTGAGTGTCTTATTGCCGGGCCATGTTACCAAAGAAAATTAGGAAGGTATTAGTGAAGCATTGTGGGCCTAGGTCCCAGTTGTTTTCATGAACCCTAACTCGAACTTGAACCCCTAAATGGTTGAGCACCCCGTGATCCTTTATGATTCGGTGAAGCAATCAAATATCCATTTATTGAGGGACCCCTTTTAGGGTATCGTCCGGGAACCTTTCAGCCAGTTAGAAAAGTCAAAATCGGAGCCCCAGCATATGCATAATGTTCGTGCATTTATCTTGCTAATATTTACGTGTTTATTGTATGTTCATATTGTCCTCGTAATTCGTTGTTTTATTCACTAACACAAGAATTTTACTTCTCAAGCAAGCCCCGCCCTACTTGTTCACTCAAAAATGGCAACACCCACGATGCTTTCACTTAATACTTTCGGGATCTCAAGCTACAACGATCATTTAGAGGAAGGGGATATGTTGAAATCAGATTTTGTTCCCTATATCACGATTAAGATTGGGATGGAAGTAGCAGAATTTGATGTTTCGGAACTTAGGAAATTGAGGAATGAACTAACCGAGGATGAGGAAGTACTATTTCGGTGCAAATATGGGAAAATTATGACCTTGATAGATGTGGAGGCTGACTTAGGGTGCATCCGAGCGGCCTTGAAATTTTGGGACCCTTACTACCGTTGTTTCTCTTTTGATCAAGGATTGGACCTAACCCCTACCCTAAAGGAGTACGCCTCGCTACTTTATTTTGACCCCCCGATATCAAGTATTTATCAGAATGTCATCATTGATTCTACTGACGTCAAGCTAAGGCTAGACACGCTAGTAGAAATCCCGACCCAATGGATGGGAGGAAACCATGTTTGGTATTGGTCGGACATTGAAGAACAATTTCATTTGAATCAAAGGGAAAGGCGTCCGCGAATCCTAACCTTCGCCATAACCGGTTTGATCTTGTTTCCAAGAAGGAAGGGATGTGTTGATTTCGAAGCGGTAAATGTGTTCGTTGAGATGGAAAGGAACAAAGTCAACCCTACGACGGCCATCCTAGTGAAGACCTTCAGCACATTAGAATTTTATAGACGGGCTGGGAGAGGGAAGCTCACTTGTTGCACCCAAGTCTTGACCATTTGGTTGATGAGCCATTTTAAACAAAGGCCCAATCAATCGTTGTTTTCGCAAAGCTGTATGGGCACGGGTCCTATTGGAAAAGTCATTAGAGGGATAGGCCAAAGGGTAGCCAAAGATAAGAGGAAGTTGGAAGATAAGCATACCTAAGTTGATAGATTTTTGGACCTTTCCGAAGAAGACGTCAATCGGCATGCTAAGTGGTTACGTGATGCCAACCCTATAGGGAGTTGTGGACACTTGTTATAGGTTCCTTTAATCGGGGCGTGAGGGTGCGTGCCCTATTGTCCCGCCCTTGTCCTAAGCCAATTTTGCATTACGCAAATCATTCCAGTTTTGGTGGCTTCAATCCCACACAGTTTATTTGCTGCATTCATTAATCGGTACTTTGCTAGTTATACATGATAGATCACGTAGTAATTAATTTAATCATATATGGCCCGATGATAATAAACGGGATGCCCGCTTTAGTAAAAACGGTAACAATTTCGTTAAACAGAAATACTTGTCCCGACTTGTCCCGACCGGTCCCGAAGTTGTCCCGACCCTACAAAATACTAAAGCGGTGTTTCGTCTGAGGGCCCAATTACGTGCTTTTAATTGTTTTATTTAACACCTCTTTTACCGGTAAGCTTTTCGGATGTGACTCGGGTGCCTAACACCTTCCCGAGTCCATAATACGACCCCGAACCTTTGTTCTTGGGTTTAGACCCTTTGTGCCTTAGTTTTTTTTTATTTTTATGCCATGACGATTAGGTTCCCTAGACCTAGAAATAAATAGGGTGGCGACTTCATTTGCATTTTGTGAGACGAGACCAATTTTTGTCTCACATCCGTCCCGAACCGTTTGGCAAAATCGAAAAGGGGGTGCGACAGTTTGGCGACTTCACTAGGGACCCTTAGGGTTGGAGCCGGTTTTATTTATTTTTGAGGTGTTTATATTTTTTTATTTACCCGCTTTAAATAAATTGCTTTTGTGATTGTTATTTGTTATTTGCTTTGATAAATTGTTCATACACATCTCACACATTGAGTGTCTTATTGCCGGGCCATGTTACCAAAGAAAATTAGGAAGGTATTAGTGAAGCGTTGTGAGCCTAGGACCCAGTTGTGTTCATGAACCCTAACTCGAACTTGAACCCCTAAATGGTTGAGCACCCCGTGATCCTTTATGATTCGGTAAAGCAATCAAATATCCATTTATTGAGGGACCCCTTTTAGGGTATCGTCCGGGAACCTTTCAGCCAGTTAGAAAAAGTCAAAATCGGAGGCCAGCATATGCATAATGTTCGTGCATTTATCTTGCTAATATTTACGTGTTTATTGTATGTTCATATTGTCCTCGTAATTCGTTGTTTTATTCACTAACACAAGAATTTTACTTCTCAAGCAAGCCCCGCCCTACTTGTTCACTCAAAAATGGCAACACCCACGATGCTTTCACTTAATACTTTCGGGATCTCAAGCTACAACGATTAGTTAGAGCAAGGGGATATGTTGAAATCAGATTTTTTTCCCTATATCACGATTAAGATTGGGACGGAAGTAGCGGAATTTGATGTTTCGGAACTTAGGAAATTGAGGAATGAACTAATCGAGGATGAGGAAGTACTATTTCGGTGCAAATACGGGAAAATTACGACCTTGATAGATGTGGAGGCTGACTTAGGGTGCATCCGAGCGGCCTTGAAATTTTGGGACCCTTACTACCGTTGTTTCTCTTTTGATCAAGGATTGGACCTAACCCCTACCCTAAAGGAGTACGCCTCGCTACTTTATTTTGAGCCCCCGATATCAAGTATTTATCAGAATGTCATCATTGATTCTACTGACGTCAAGCTAAGGCTAGACACGCTAGTAGAAATCCCGACCCAATGGATGGGAGGAAACCATGTTTGGTATTGGTCGGACATTGAAGAACAATTTCATTTGAATCAAAGGGAAAGGCGTCCGAGAATCCTAACCTTCGCCATAACCGGTTTGATCTTGTTTCCAAAAAGGAAGGGATGTGTTGATTTCGAAGCGGTAAATGTGTTCGTTGAGATGGAAAGGAACAAAGTCAACCCTACGACGGCCATCCTAGTGATGACCTTCAGCACATTAGAATTTTATAGACGGACTGGGAGAGGGAAGCTCACTTGTTGCACCCAAGTCTTGACCATTTGGTTGATGAGCCATTTTAAACAAAGGCCCAATCAATCGTTGTTTTCGCAAAGCTGTATGGGCACGGGTCCTATTGGAAAAGTCATTAGAGGGATAGGCCAAAGGGTAGCCAAAGATAAGAGGAAGTTGGAAGATAAGCATACCTAAGTTGATAGATTTTTGGACCTTTCCGAAGAAGACGTCAATCGGCATGCTAAGTGGTTACGTGATGCCAACCCTATAGGGAGTTGTGGACACTTGTTATGGGTTCCTTTAATCGGGGCGTGAGGGTGCGTGCCCTATTGTCCCGCCCTTGTCCTAAGCCAATTTTGCATTACGCAAATCATTCCAGTTTTGGTGGCTTCAATCCCACACAGTTTATTTGCTGCATTCATTAATCGGTACTTTGCTAGTTATACATGATAGATCACGTAGTAATTAATTTAATCATGTATGGCCCGATGATAATAAACGGGATGCCCGCTTTAGTAAAAACGGTAACAATTTCGTTAAACAGAAATACTTGTCCCGACTTGTCCCGACCGGTCCCGAAGTTGTCCCGACCCTACAAAATACTAAAGCGGTGTTTCGTCTGAGGGCCCAATTACGTGCTTTTAATTGTTTTATTTAACACCTCTTTTACCGGTAAGCTTTTCGGATGTGACTCGGATGCCTAACACCTTCCCGAGTCCATAATACGACCCCGAACCTTTGTTCTTGGGTTTAGACCCTTTGTGCCTTAGTTTTTTTTATTTTTATGCCATGACGATTAGGTTCCCTAAACCTAGAAATAAATAGGGTGGCGACTTCATTTGCATTTTGTGAGACGAGACCAATTTTTGTCTCACATCCGTCCCGAACCGTTTCGCAAAATCGAAAAGGGGGTGGTGCGACAGTTTGGCAACTTCACTGGAGACCCTTAGGGTTGGAGCCGGTTTTATTTATTTTTGAGGTGTTTATATTTTTGTATTTTCCCGCTTTAAATAAATTGCTTTGGTGATTGTTATTTGTTATTTGCTTTGATAAATTGTTCATACACATCTCACACATTGAGTGTCTTATTGCCGGGCCATGTTACCAAAGAAAATTATGAAGGTATTAGTGAAGCGTTGTGAGCCTAGGTCCCAGTTGTGTTCATGAACCCTAACTCGAACTTGAACCCCTAAATGGTTGAGCACCCCGTGATCCTTTATGATTCGGTGATTCAATCAAATATCCATTTATTGAGGGACCCCTTTTAGGGTATCGTCCGGGAACCTTTCAGCCAGTTAGAAAAAGTCAAAATCGGAGCCCAGCATATGCATAATGTTCGTGCATTTATCTTGCTAATATTTACGTGTTTATTGTATGTTCATATTGTCCTCGTAATTCGTTGTTTTATTCACTAACACAAGAATTTTACTTCTCAAGCAAGCCCCGCCCTACTTGTTCACTCAAAAATGGCAACACCCACGATGCTTTCACTTAATACTTTCGGGATCTCAATTTACAACGATCAGTTAGAGCAAGGGGATATGTTGAAATCAGATTTTGTTCCCTATATCACGATTAAGATTGGGACGGAAGTAGCGGAATTTGATGTTTCGGAACTTAGGAAATTGAGGAATGAACTAACCGAGGATGAGGAAGTACTATTTCGGTGCAAATACGGGAAAATTACGACCTTGATAGATGTGAAGGCTGACTTAGGGTGCATCCGAGCGGCCTTGAAATTTTGGGACCCTTACTACCGTTGTTTCTCTTTTGATCAAGGATTGGACCTAACCCCTACCCTAGAGGAGTACGCCTCGCTACTTTGTTTTGAGCCCCCGATATGAAGTATTTATCAGAATGTCATCATTGATTCTACTGACGTCAAGCTAAGGCTAGACACGCTAGTAGAAATCCCGACCCAATGGATGGGAGGAAACCATGTTTGGTATTGGTCGGACATTGAAGAACAATTTCATTTGAATCAAAGGGAAAGGCGTCCGAGAATCCTAACCTTCGCCATAACCGGTTTGATCTTGTTTCCAAAAACGAAGGGATGTGTTGATTTCGAAGCGGCAAATATGTTCGTTGAGATGGAAAGGAACAAAGTCAACCCTACGACGGCCATCCTAGTGAAGACCTTCAGCACATTGGAATTTTATAGACGGGCTGGGAGAGGGAAGCTCACTTGTTGCACCCAACTCTTGACCATTTGGTTGATGAGCCATTTTAAACAAAGGCCCAATCAATCGTTGTTTTCGCAAAGCTGTATGGGCACGGGTCCTATTGGAAAAGTCATTAGAGGGATAGGCCAAAGGGTAGCCAAAGATAAGAGGAAGTTGGAAGATAAGCATACCTAAGTTGAAAGATTTTGGACCTTTCCGAAGAAGGCGTCAATCGGCATGCTAAGTGGTTACGAGATGCCAACCCTATGGTCAGTTGCGGACACTTGTTATAGGTTCCTTTAATCGGGGCGTGAGGGTGCGTGCCCTATTGTCCCGCCCTTGTCCTAAGCCAATTTTACATTACGCAAATCATTCCAGTTTTGGTGGCTTCAATCCCACACAGTTTATTTGCTGCATTCATTAATCGGTACTTTGGTAGTTATGCATGATAGATCACGTAGTAATTAATTTAATCATGTATGGCCCGATGATAATAAACGGGATGCCCGCTTTAGTAAAAACGGTAACAATTTCGTTAAACAGAAATACTTGTCCCGACTTGTCCCGACCGGTCCCGAAGTTGTCCCGACCCTACAAAATACTAAAGCGGTGTTTCCTCTGAGGGCCCAATTACGTGCTTTTAATTGTTTTATTTAACACCTCTTTTACCGGTAACCTTTTCGGATGTGACTCGGGTGCCTAACACCTTCCCGAGTCCATAATACGACCCCGAACCTTTGTTCTTGGGTTTAGACCCTTTGTGCCTTAGTTTTTTTTATTTTTATGCCATGACGATTAGGTTCCCTAAACCTAGAAATAAATAGGGTGGCGACTTCATTTGCATTTTGTGAGACGAGACCAATTTTTGTCTCACATCCGTCCCGAACCGTTTCGCAAAATCGAAAAGGGGGTGCGACAGTTTGGCGACTTCACTGGAGACCCTTAGGGTTGGAGCCGGTTTTATTTATTTTTGAGGTGTTTATATTTTTGTATTTACCCGCTTTAAATAAATTGCTTTTGTGATTGTTATTTGTTATTTGCTTTGATAAATTGTTCATACACATCTCACACATTGAGTGTCTTATTGCCGGGCCATGTTACCAAAGAAAATTAGGAAGGTATTAGTGAAGCGTTGTGAGCCTAGGTCCCAGTTGTGTTCATGAACCCTAACTCGAACTTGAACCCCTAAATGGTTGAGCACCCCGTGATCCTTTATGATTCGGTGATTCAATCAAATATCCATTTATTGAGGGACCCCTTTTAGGGTATCGTCCGGGAACCTTTCAGCCAGTTAGAAAAAGTCAAAATCGGAGCCCAGCATATGCATAATGTTCGTGCATTTATCTTGCTAATATTTACGTGTTTATTGTATGTTCATATTGTCCTCGTAATTCGTTGTTTTATTCACTAACACAAGAATTTTACTTCTCAAGCAAGCCCCGCCCTACTTGTTCACTCAAAAATGGCAACACCCACGATGCTTTCACTTAATACTTTCGGGATCTCAATTTACAACGATCAGTTAGAGCAAGGGGATATGTTGAAATCAGATTTTGTTCCCTATATCACGATTAAGATTGGGACGGAAGTAGCGGAATTTGATGTTTTGAAACTTAGGAAATTGAGGAATGAACTAACCGAGGATGAGGAAGTACTATTTCGGTGCAAATATGGGAAAATTACGACCTTGATAGACGTGAAGGATGACTTAGGGTGCATCCGAGCGGCCTTGAAGTTTTGGGACCCTTACTACCGTTGTTTCTCTTTTGATCAAGGATTGGACCTAACCCCTACCCTAGAGGAGTACGCCTCGCTACTTTATTTTGAGCCCCCGATATCAAGTATTTATCAGAATGTCATCATTGATTCTACTGACGTCAAGCTAAGGCTAGACACGCTAGTAGAAATCCCGACCCAATGGATGGGAGGAAACCATGTTTGGTATTGGTCGGACATTGAAGAACAATTTCATTTGAATCAAAGGGAAAGACGTCCGAGAATCCTAACCTTCGCCATAACCGGTTTGATCTTGTTTCCAAAAACGAAGGGATGTGTTGATTTCGAAGCGGTAAATGTGTTCGTTGAGATGGAAAGGAACAAAGTCAACCCTACGACGGCCATCCTAGTGAAGACCTTCAGCACATTGGAATTTTATAGACGGGCTGGGAGAGGGAAGCTCACTTGTTGCACCCAACTCTTGACCATTTGGTTGATGAGCCATTTTAAACAAAGGCCCAATCAATCGTTGTTTTCGCAAAGCTGTATGGGCACGGGTCCTATTGGAAAAGTCATTAGAGGGATAGGCCAAAGGGTAGCCAAAGATAAGAGGAAGTTGGAAGATAAGCATACCTAAGTTGATAGATTTTTGGAGCTTTCCGAAGAAGACGTCAATCGGCATGCTAAGTGGTTACGAGATGCCAACCCTATAGTGAGTTGCGGACACTTGTTATGGGTTCCTTTAATCGGGGCGTGAGGGTGCGTGCCCTATTGTCCCGCCCTTGTCCTAAGCCAATTTTACATTACGCAAATCTTTCCAGTTTTGGTGGCTTCAATCCCACACAGTTTATTTGCTGCATTCATTAATCGGTACTTTGGTAGTTATGCATGATAGATCACGTAGTAATTAATTTAATCATGTATGGCCCGATGATAATAAACGGGATGCCCGCTTTAGTAAAAACGGTAACAATTTCGTTAAACAGAAATACTTGTCCCGACTTGTCCCGACCGGTCCCGAAGTTGTCCCGACCCTATAAAATACTAAAGCGGTGTTTCCTCTGAGGGCCCAATTACGTGCTTTTAATTGTTTTATTTAACACCTCTTTTACCGGTAACCTTTTCGGATGTGACTCGGGTGCCTAACACCTTCCCGAGTCCATAATACGACCCCGAACCTTTGTTCTTGGGTTTAGACCCTTTGTGCCTTAGTTTTTTTTATTTTTATGCCATGACGATTAGGTTCCCTAAACCTACAAATAAATAGGGTGGCGACTTCATTTGCATTATGTGAGACGAGACCAATTTTTGTCTCACATCCGTCCCGAACCGTTTCGCAAAATCGAAAAGGGGGTGCGACAGTTTGGCGACTTCACTGGAGACCCTTAGGGTTGGAGCCGGTTTTATTTATTTTTGAGGTGTTTATATTTTTGTATTTACCCGCTTTAAATAAATTGCTTTTGTGATTGTTATTTGTTATTTGCTTTGATAAATTGTTCATACACATCTCACACATTGAGTGTCTTATTGTCGGGCCATGTTACCAAAGAAAATTAGGAAGGTATTAGTGAAGCGTTGTGGGCCTAGGTCCCAGTTGTTTTCATGAACCCTAACTCGAACTTGAACCCCTAAATGGTTGAGCACCCCGTGATCCTTTATGATTCGGTGAAGCAATCAAATATCCATTTATTGAGGGACCCCTTTTAGGGTATCGTCCGGGAACCTTTCAGCCAGTTAGAAAAAGTCAAAATCGGAGCCCAGCATATGCATAATGTTCGTGCATTTATCTTGCTAATATTTACGTGTTTATTGTATGTTCATATTGTCCTCGTAATTCGTTGTTTTATTCACTAACACAAGAATTTTACTTCTCAAGCAAGCCCCGCCCTACTTGTTCACTCAAAAATGGCAACACCCACGATGCTTTCACTTAATACTTTCGGGATCTCAATTTACAACGATCAGTTAGAGCAAGGGGATATGTTGAAATCAGATTTTGTTCCCTATATCACGATTAAGATTGGGACGGAAGTAGCGGAATTTGATGTTTCGGAACTTAGGAAATTGAGGAATGAACTAACCGAGGATGAGGAAGTACTATTTCGGTGCAAATACGGGAAAATTACGACCTTGATAGATGTGAAGGCTGACTTAGGGTGCATCCGAGCGGCCTTGAAATTTTGGGACCCTTACTACCGTTGTTTCTCTTTTGATCAAGGATTGGACCTAACCCCTACCCTAGAGGAGTACGCCTCGCTACTTTGTTTTGAGCCCCCGATATCAAGTATTTATCAGAATGTCATCATTGATTCTACTGACGTCAAGCTAAGGCTAGACACGCTAGTAGAAATCCCGACCCAATGGATGGGAGGAAACCATGTTTGGTATTGGTCGGACATTGAAGAACAATTTCATTTGAATCAAAGGGAAAGGCGTCCGAGAATCCTAACCTTCGCCATAACCGGTTTGATCTTGTTTCCAAAAACGAAGGGATGTGTTGATTTCGAAGCGGCAAATGTGTTCGTTGAGATGGAAAGGAACAAAGTCAACCCTACGACGGCCATCCTAGTGAAGACCTTCAGCACATTGGAATTTTATAGACGGGCTGGGAGAGGGAAGCTCACTTGTTGCACCCAACTCTTGACCATTTGGTTGATGAGCCATTTTAAACAAAGGCCCAATCAATCGTTGTTTTCGCAAAGCTGTATGGGCACGGGTCCTATTGGAAAAGTCATTAGAGGGATAGGCCAAAGGGTAGCCAAAGATAAGAGGAAGTTGGAAGATAAGCACACCTAAGTTGATAGATTTTTGGACCTTTCTGAAGAAGACGTCAATCGGCATGCTAAGTGGTTACGAGATGCCAACCCTATAGTGAGTTGCGGGCACTTGTTATGGGTTCCTTTAATCGGGGCGTGAGGGTGCGTGCCCTATTGTCCCGCCCTTGTCCTAAGCCAATTTTGCATTACGCAAATCATTCCAGTTTTGGTGGCTTCAATCCCACACAGTTTATTTGCTGCATTCATTAATCGGTACTTTGGTAGTTATGCATCATATATCACGTAGTAATTAATTTAATCATGTATGGCCCGATGATAATAAACGGGATGCCCGCTTTAGTAAAAACGGTAACAATTTCGTTAAACAGAAATACTTGTCCCGACCGGTCCCGAATTTATCCCGACCCTACAAAATACTAAAGCGGTGTTTCCTCTGAGGGCCCAATTACGTGCTTTTAATTGTTTTATTTAACACCTCTTTTACCGGTAACCTTTTCGGATGTGACTCGGGTGCCTAACACCTTCCCGAGTCCATAATACGACCCCGAACCTTTGTTCTTGGGTTTAGACCCTTTGTGCCTTAGTTTTATTTTTATTTTTATGCCATGACGATTAGGTTCCCTAAACCTAGAAATAAATAGGGTGGCGACTTCATTTGCATTATGTGAGACGAGACCAATTTTTGTCTCACATCTGTCCCGAACCGTTTCGCAAAATCGAAAAGAGGGTGCGACATATACTATGAGAGGACTCTAAGTTATTACAAAGACTCCAAAATGAGTTTCTCTTAATATTAAACCTCAAATGGCCGACCATGTGAGAAGTTGTGGGCCCATCCTTTATTTGGAACAAAGCTGCCACCCCAAGCTGCTTTGCCATAGAAGTATACCGTTAAGGCGCCAGGCGCTGTACCGTTAGAGAGTTGTCTCTGCCAAGGTCGTCTCCGAGATGCTCCTAACATAGGGTTTGCTCTGAGTGCTCATTTGAGTAAGGGCTTCCCTCGGCTATGATGCAAATGACTATCTTCTTGGGTGGATCATTGATTGATGGTTTATTTTCAATATTTTATCTTCTTTTTTATTATTAATTGAGATGATAATTATGCTACTTTGAGCTTGTTTCCTTCCTATTTTACTTTTCAGGCTTAATAATCATTAATTGAGGAAAAGGAACGAAAAGCTTGAAGATCAGAGCCAAAAACAATCAATCAGTGTTGGAATTTTGATTTCAGCCTGCTGCCTTCCGAGTTTGGTCTCTTCTTCCCTAGGCCATTTCACCAATCTGCCGATTCCAGCTCTTCTCGAGGCCTTGACATGAAGCGACCTGTCAGAGTTCCAGCCTGGACAGCACTGAGCGTAATTTTGTATTTTATTTGTGAGTGCTGGTTCAGCCAGCATGGAACCTGGAGGACATGGGCACGAGTGTTACTGCCTGGATTCCCTATTCCACCATGCAGAAGCACCAAGGGGACATCAATGGAAGAATGATGAAACATTCCCTTTGTTTTATTCAAGATTATTCTCTCCAAAAGTAAAGTAGTGCCCAGCACCAGCCTGGTATGGCAGCACATGCTGCAATTATTTTATGGTGAAGGCTGGACCTTTGAAGTCTATCTGAGGAGAAGAAGAATGGCTATTAATAGAAGAACGAAGCAAAAGGGAGGAGGAGGACAGTAGAGAGAAAATCAGCATTTTCCAACCTTTTTCCAAATTTTCCAGCTTTCTTTATAATTTCGGATTTGAACTCCTTTTGTTTATTTTGATTATGTATTGTAACTAAACACTAAGTTCCTGGTAGGGATCAAGAGGTTGGCTGGTATGTTGATTGTGAGACTTGTTTAAGCTTAATAGAAATGAATTTCATATTTCAAACCTTCTTGTTTTAATTTTAAACTTGTCTTTATTAATTTTTGAGCTTGATCACCTTGAATTTAATTCGGGCAAGTGGAGTCAGTTCTCTTGTGATTAAATCACTCTTAGAGAACAGTAGTAGACGATTCAGCAGGGTATGAGGGGCATGTACTTGGTCTATGCTGAAAGAAGGAGTTGAATTAGGCGGTCATCCCATCCCAAGGCCTTGAGAAGGGCCGACCTAGGTGACAGCTGGGTCAAGTGCCAGACTAGACCAGACTTGTGGATGATGAAAGTACTCCCTTGTCTAGGAGAGGGACCTCACTGTTTTTAATCAATCTCTTGAGCTCTTCCTTAAGTATTCTGATCCCTTCGTCGAAGGCTCTGCATAGCCAAGCAAAGTGGCGGATCAAGAGTCTTAGGATGAGCTTAGGAAGATTAGGGTGTTTAAAATGAAGTGATTCTTTTAAATACTTTTGTAGCAGGTTGGGAATCTAGTGTGAGCTGGTTCCACAACTTCTTCTATGAAAACCATTTCAAAAATGTATTTTGTCAATGATCAACAACTTACCAATGCCATCTCGCAATGATCTCTACCCGGAATATTTTCTCCACTGTAATTCTCTCTGTTTTAAAGCTGTTTTTATTGTTTGCAACTGATCTTAAATCCACTGTATTTTTGTTTCTCAACCCATCAAACTCTCACCTCTTTGTTGATTATTGTCATTTGCAGGAGCAACAAAGATCAGACCGATTTGTCCCTGTGTTCGAACCTCTTGCCGCTATGCACAAATCTTTTTTGTTGCTTGGTGATAAGTTGTAATCTTTTTATTTATGAACGGATTCGACACCCGTCAATCATCCTCCATGACTTCTTCCTTATGCAAAATACTTATTGGTACCCTAATTTCGACACGATTAAGTTAATCATCATTATTACATTCGTTATAGCATATCCGCATTTTTATTTATACGACCTTCATTTCATTTTCATTCATCATTTGTTCCACTTTTGGCTTTTAAATTTCTAGTTTTTACTTAATTTTAGTTCATTTTATCTCTAGTAATTTTTATTTTTATTTTTATTTTTATTATTTTTATTTTATTATTATTATTTATTTTGTTTTGTTTCATTTTATTTATTTCGTTTTATTTTATTTATTTATTTTATTTTTATATTTATCGTTCGAACTTCTATCAGTGTCCGACTCTTTTCTATCGAACTAATTCAGAATCATCATCACCACATATAACTATCTGGTAAAGCATTTAGGTTCGTTTTTTTCCCGGGTTTGTTTGCTTGGTTGTTGGCCTGTTGTGGCTGGGTCAGTTCATTCTTGTTGTTGGTGACCGGATTTGGCCGGTTGTGGCTGGGTTCGGTTTGCTCTTGTTGTTGGTGACCGAATCTGGCCGGTTGTGGTTGGATACAGGGTCGTTTCTATTTTGGGTGACAGGATTTTTCTTTTGCTCCGGTTTGAGTCGGTTTGGTCTAGTTTGGGTCAGTTTTTTTGGTGTGGTTTAGGTCGGGTTGGAGCTGATTTCCGGTGGTGGCCGGAGTTGTAGGCGGTGGCCGGAGTTGCAGGCGGTGGCCGGAGGAGGCTGGGTTGGAGGAAGAAGAGGAGGTGTTTCTAGTCCCTCGTCACACAAGAGTATCATTCGCCTCAATCCGGCTAATTGGTAGGCTTAAAATTTCTGATAACTCATGCGGTAGAAAGATCTGTTCTACTAGGTCAACCTTCCACACCTCTGCTCCCTGTCAATCAGCTCGGCCACCTTTGCCTCCTCATTCAGCCCCAAAACAGGGGTCGAGTTCATCCCATTCGCAACCGAAGAAATCCAAGGAACCTTCCAAATCCGGATCCTCTCCCTATTCCCCACCCTCTAGAAACATACCCTCTAGATAACTTCTCTGCCTGCCAAGATACTCCACCAAACATAATGGTTGTGGATGAATATATATTTTTAATTTATGCTTATCTTGATGAATGTGTTTCGTGCGCAGCTTCGACCCCACTCCCCGGTCTTTCTCTTTTCAGTGTGATTTTTTACATTGGGTACTTTGATAGTCTATGCATATTTAGGATTACCTAGTTAATAGGATTAATCATCCATGCCCGATGATGAAAGTTAGTTGTCGCTTTAGTAAAGATTAATAAAACGGTAGTAATTTTACCTAATTATTCTTACATGTAATCGGACTAATTTTGAACTCGACGAAATTTAATCAGGATAGGTATGCAACCAACCTTTTTATCTTTTTAGAGGATTAAAATATTTTTTTCTTTTTAACAACTCGGTAACTAATTAAGATAAAATCAACCAAACCAACTTAAGAACTAAGGCGGCAATTCTCGGGTTAAGAGCCTTTCTTTTTATACCTTAGTTTTTATTTTCTTCCTTTTTCTAAACTTTAGGTTTCCCTAAACCTTAGAAATAATAGGGTGGTGGCTCCATTGTTTATGTGTGAGATTTCTTCTTCGTTCGTCTGAACCGTCGCGAAGGTGCGACAATACTCTCAATCACCATGGAGAGCTTGGAGTGGGACCGAGTGATGGGTCGCCTAGTGGATGGTGAAGTCTTGATGGCTTGGTTCTCTATCTTCCTTATATCAATTGCCTTGGCAGGGTGGTGGACCGCCCTAGACACATTTTTGGTGCCAAAGCCTAGTTTTAGCCATGGGGCGGTGTGATGGACCACCCCAACTGGAATTAGCTCCAGCTAACCAATGCAATCCACTCCACGGTGGATCGCTTGGCTGGACTACCTTGACACAAAAAATGCTCCCAAACTCCCATTTTTGCCATTCAAAATTCTTTTTGACACTTCCTTGTAAATACCTTTTTGTGCAACTTTTTTAGACTAATTTGCAACTTAAATTGGACTATGAATTGAAATATACTTACAAATAATAATTCCTAACAATTAACCACTTAAATGATCTTGAAGTAATCCTTCTTTAAGCTCTAAGAAAATGGACTTCAAGACCTAAAAATACACTCATAAAAAATGCATTAATAATAACTTAATTTGTTAATTGTAATCATCAAAACTAGAATTAGTAATCTCTGCTTTTTGATGATGACAACTAAAAATTAAACTAATAGTAAAATTTAAAGCAATTTATACAATTTAGTAGGATGAAAGTTTAGAGATAACTCCCTTTAGCTCTACTGATGCGATCCCACGCATCTCCACTGTTCTTTTGCCACCTTCAGGACCAGTGACTCGAGCACGAGCCAAAAAGCTTCAAGATCAGTTGTCTATACTCCTTCACACAGAGCTGAAGCGCGAGGATGCAATGGAGGGAGCAGCATTGCGAGAGAGAGTCCCGCGCATGGTTAATCTCCTTACCATCACGCCAAGTGACGGTGATCCTGCCGGTAGCCGGATCTTCACCGGCCTTTTGGATCGACGTGATCAGGGGGATATCATCCCGGTATAATTACGCCACAAACAGAAGGACGCGAGCCGCCAGCCTCGATGCCGGCGTAATTACGTCATCCCCATGACGTAATTACGTCCCAAACAGAAGTGGCAAACAAGGTCCGCTTCGCTCCCGACGTAATTACGTCGCCTTCCTGACGTAATTACGTCCGTGCTGCCCAGTTTTGCGCCAAAGTAAAAGAAACCTTTGACTTTCTTTTATTTGGCTGACTTTTCTATTTATGGATTTATTTGGGTATTTAATTAATTATTATTTTAAATTATTTTAAATAGCTAATTAGAAGTAATTTAAGGAAGGGACTTTAAAATACTTAGGGTTTTGTTATAAAGACTATATAAGGAGTATTTTCTCCTTCTAGCCGACTTGGCTTAATTTTGATAGTCAGAACAATTGTTTCTTGCAACTTATGCCCATTGTTCATCCGTGAGCACTTGTTCCTTCAAGTCTTGCAATTCTCGAGTCTGTTTCAAGTAAAACCCGAATATTGCATCATTGTGTCGTTTGCCTTAAATTGATTCTCATACCAGAGTCTAGATTTAAGGATTCTACTCAAGATCCTCGATTGCTTGGTTTAGATTGCTTAACGCCTGGCTGTTAGGAGATTTAAACATCAAGAGAGTCATATTATTTCCGCAGATTGAAATCCAGTCTTGAATAAAGATCAAAAGGTACGTGCTACGCATCCTACGCAACTAGGATCGTATCAGTTGGTAGCGGAGCTTAAGGTGTTCATGATTGGTAAGGTATCCCTTTTATTTTCAAGTTTTCATCGCTGAAATCGGTTTCTTCTTCTTCTGAATTCTAAAACCGATTTCCTTGTGTGCTTGGTTCGATACGTGTGTGTCAGTTTCGAAATTGTAATTATATATATAGCTATTGAAGTGCGTTTTCAATAAGAAAGGTATCTTTGGAAAGCTGTGTTTCTTAGGAATCCAAATAAAAAAGAATCAAGTGATTTGGAGTTTGGAGTCAAAATCTGTGATCGAAACACTAAATTGTGTACGTAGTAAAAAATAAATAAAATTAAAGACTACTGTCAATTTACAATTACAAAAGATAAAAGTGTTGAACTCCAATATCAAAAGGAGAGCAAAAGAGGCAAGAGCAAAGTGAACGCATATTGTCTATCAAAAGAATCGCATCTTGCGACATATTTGAGTTGTTCTTGAGTCTTTGATCTCTTCTTTGATCCCTAATACATTGCTTTCTACTCCATTAGATAATTGCGTAGTTGATTGCTTATTGCAACTACTTGGTTACCTAATATCCACATTTATTTTGCAACTAGTTGTCCTTGGGAGTATCTTTGGAAGCTTTATTCTTATTCTTGAGTCTTACTAACAATCGGCATTGCAGGAAATTTGAGTGCTTATTTGTGAGATTGTTAGAGTGAATAAACACGAGTGTAAACACATGAGGGAGTGCTAGGATTAGTGAAATTTTACGTGTTTTGCTAGTGTTGTGCTTTCAGGAACTACAGGATGTCCGACGAAGTCACTGGACCAAACATCAATCCGGTGTTGGCAGCTCTCGAGTCACTCACGGTTGAACTAAGGGGAGTAGCAGCGGAGGTTAGAACGACTGCAAGTCGGTTACTGCGGGTTGAAGAGTCGCAGGCTAAAGGTGTTGAGTTACATAGGGTACCTACTCTTAACTAGGGGCATAGCTCTCACGGTTCAGTACCGAGAAAGGAGGACCCTTTTGGGGATGATGTTTCAGATGGTCATCTCAACGATACTGATGACGAGAGTGATGGACATCCAAGGCAGGAGTACGTTCCACCCGTTGGTAGGCATAGGCGGGGGACCCCCAACGAGCGCCTTGCAGAACAAGAGCGTGGTGCTCCCAGACCTCCACCTCGAGGTCAACAAGGTCCGTTACCTAATACAGATGGTAACGAGGGTCGTATACCAAGGGTTAGGCAGGGTGGTAGGCCGAATGAGTAAGTGGAGAATAGAGTTGATGCGAATCTCAGTAGCATCAAGATGAAAATTCCACCGTTTGATGGTGCAGATGACCTGGACGCGTATTTGGTATGGGAGAAAAAGGTTGATTCAATCTTTTTCTGTCATAACTACTCAGAGGATAAGAAGGTGAAACTGGCAGTCGTCAAATTTAGTGGGTATGCTACTCATTGGATGGAGCAAACCATTAGGAATCGCACCTTAAGGCGAGATGGGCCGCTTACATGGGAAGTAACGAAGGCATTCATGAGGGAGAGGTTTGTGCCTCCTTATTTTCACCAAGAGCTTCACAAGAGATTGCAGTCACTAACACAAGGAAGTAAGAGTGTTAGTGAGTACTACAACGAGATGGAAATTACCTTAGCTAGAGTAGAAGCGGTTGAAAGTGAAGACGCTAAGATGGCAAGGTTCTTCAACGGCTTGAATAGGGATATTGCTAACACATTGGAACTCCACCCTTATGATTCGTTGAGAGGAATGTTGCACTTAGCAACTAAAATAGAGAAGCAACGGAAGGAGAGGGTTCCGTATAGTAGAGCCCCAACAGCGCCGACAAGTACCAAGGTTAGTACTTGGAAGAAACCTTGGGAAAAGGATGTTAAGGGTCTGAATGCTACACCTAGGGCGTTACCTCATACCAAAGGGGGAACCAGTACTAACTCTATTCCTAGACCGGACGGTAGCAAGCCTTATACACCACCTACCGACCGACCACCTACCAAAGATATTGTTTGCTTTCAATGTAACGGGAGAGGCCATCGAAGAGCCGAATGTCCTAACAAATGAGTGTTCATCATAAGACCCAATGGAGACGAAGAATCAGATGAAGAAAATCGGGGTTCAGACGAAGGGGATGATGAAGAGGACAATGAGTCAAAGGAGGATTGTCTAAAGCCCGAGAGTCACTTGATGGTGGTGCGCCGTAGCCTAAGCGCACAAGTGAAAGAAGAGGTTCTTGATGAAGAACAGCGAGAAAACCTATTTCATACTCGCGGATTGGTTGATAAGAAAGGGTGTGCAATCATCATTGATAATGGGAGTTGCACTAACTGTGCGAGCTGGATGATGGTGCACAAGCTCGGGTTACAAACAATCAAACATCCACATCCGTACAGCTTACAATGGATGACGGATGGGCTAGGGATCAAGGTGACTAGACAAGTGCTAGTTAATTTCTCAATTGACAAGTACAAGGATGAGGTGCTGTGTGACGTAGTCCCAATGCAAGCGAGTCATATCATCCTTGGGAGGCCATGGCAGTATGATAGATAGGCCATTCATGATGGCAAGCGCAATCACTACAAGTTAGTAAAGAACGGACAGAAGTTTACATTGGCGCCTCTCACACCGGCCGAGGTACTGAAGGACCAACATTGGCTTGCTAAGTCCCATGCTGAGTATGAGATAACAAAAGAAATTGAGAGGAAAAGAGAAGGCTTGAGAGTCGAAAGGAAAGAGGGAAATAGTGAGCCGAACATCCCCCATGAAAAGAGTGAGCATGGGCAGAGAGAGTGTGAGAAAAACAGCTTCCATGAAAACATAGAGCATGGAAAGAGTGAAATTGAGAGTGTTAGAAAACATTCGCACGACAAAAGTAAGCATGCTGAGAGTGGCATTGAGAGGATAAAAGGAGAGACAAGTAAAAAGAATTCGAGAGTGTATGCCAAGGATAGCGAAGTGAGGAAAATATTGATTTCCAAGAAAGATTGTTTTGGCGCAAGCCGACCCCTACTTCTAATGCGTTTTCACTCTTATTGTTTGAACTCTTCTAACTCTGACCCTTTTCATTCTACTCCATCTAGTATCTCCTCTCTTTTGCAGGAATTCAAGGACGTATTACCCGAAGAGATGCCACCCGGATTACCAGCAATTCGCGGTATTGAGCATCGTATTGACTTCATTCCAGGCTCTGCCATCCCTCATCGACCAGCATATAGGAGTAACCCAGAGGAGACTAAGGAGCATCAGAGACAAGTTGATGACTTGCTCAGCAAGGGTTATGTGCGCGAAAGCCTATCTCCATGCGCAGTTCCTGTTATTCTTGTTCCTAAGAAAGACGGTTCCTGGCGCATGTGTGTTGACTGCCGAGCTGTCAACAAGATCACTGTAAAGTATTGTCATCCCATACCTCGTTTAGATGACATGTTAGATGAGCTTAGTGGTAATATAATTTTCTCTAAGATTGACTTGATGAGTGGTTACCACCAAATTCGTATGCATGAAGGGGATGAATGGAAAACTGCTTTTAAAACCAAGTATGGACTGTATGAATGGATGGTTATGCCCTTTGGGTTGACTAATGCACCTAATACATTTATGAGGCTCATGAATCATGTTCTTAGGCATTTAATTGGTCGATTTGTTGTAGTATATTTTGATGATATTCTCATTTATAGCAAATCACTAGAGGAACATGTGTTGCATCTTAGAGAGGTATTTCTAATCCTTCAAGAGCAGCATTTATATGCTAAGACTAGTAAGTGCTCTTTTTCCATGGAACGTGTTGGATTCCTTGGTTTTATTGTGGGTATAGATGGTGTGCAGGTGGATGAGGAGAAGGTCCGTGCGGTCAAGGAGTGGCCGACTCCAAAAATAGCAAGCGACGTCCGTTCCTTCCACGGACTGGCCAGCTTCTATCGTCGTTTCATGAAAGATTTTAGCACCTTAGCTGCCCCTCTTAATGAACTAACAAAGAAAATTATTGTTTTCAGGTGGGAGCAGCCACAAGAAGATGCATTCAACTCACTCAAGGAGAGGTTGAGTTCGGCGCCGGTTTTGGCTCTTCCGGATTTCAGCAAGGCCTTCGAGGTTGAATGTGATGCGAGTGGAGTGGGGATCGGTGCTGTGCTCATGCAAGAGAAGCGCCTCATTGCTTACTTCAGCGAAAAGCTCAAGGATGCGCAGCTAAGATACCCCACCTACGACAAGGAGTTCTATGCATTGGTGTGTGCATTAGAGACTTGGCAGCATTACTTGATGCCAAGGGAATTCATCATTCACACTGACCACCTTAGCTTGAAGTATCTCAAAGGGCAAGGTAAGCTCAATCGTCGCCATGCTACATGTATGGAGTTTATTGAGTCTTTTCCTTATCATATTCAGTACAAGCAGGGTAAGGAGAATGTGGTGGCCGATGCTTTGTCACGAAGGTACGTACTGATCACTTCCCTTAGCGCTAAACTCCTTGGATTTTCGCACATTATTCACTTGTATCCACTTGATGCTGATTTTGGTACTATATTTGCGCATGACTTGTCTATTGTTGGCTCTAAGTATTATTTGCATGATGGATACTTGTTTAGGGAGAAACGTTTGTGTATTCCGCATTGTTCTTTGCGTGAATTACTGGTGCTTGAGTCCCACAGTGGTGGACTCATGGGTCACTTTGGCGTGACCAAAACTTTAGATATCTTGCATGATCATTTTTATTGGCCTCACATGAAACGTGATGTTGTGCGTCTTGTTGCTAGATGTCTGGTGTGCCGTAGGGCCAAGTCTAATGTCGCTAACCATGGCGAATTTCTACCTTTGCCTGCGCCTTCCCACCCTTGGACCGATCTATCCATGGACTTTGTAGTCGGTTTACCCAAGTCTAAGAATGGGAAGGATAGTATTTTTTTTGTGGTTGATCGCTTTTCGAAGATGTCCCATTTTTATCCCATGTTCAACTACTTATGATGCTACTCAAATTGCTGGTTTGTTCTTTAAGGAAGTAGTCCGCTTACATGGTATTCCTTTGACTATTGTTAGTGATAGAGACACGAAATTTCTGAGTCATTTTTGGCGTGTCCTATGGAAAAAGATAGGTACTAAATTGTTATATTCTACCTCCTATCACCCTCAGACTGATGGACAAACTGAGGTAGTCAATTGTACTCTTGGATCATTACTGCGCACCTTAGTTCGTAAGCATGTTGGTACTTGAGTAGATCACCTGCCCTTTATTGAATTTGCTTACAACCGTGCTGTCCATTCTACTACTCATTATTCCCCATTTGAACTTGTGTATGGTTTTAATCCTAGAACTGTTTTGGATTTAACCCCTTTACCTTTAAGTGATGCCGTGAGTTTAGATGGAGAATGGAAAGCTGAGTTCGTGAAGAAACTCCATGTCAAGGCCAAGCAGAACATTGAGCGTATGAATGAGAAGGTTGCTCAGAAGCGCAACGAGGGAAGGAAGCTAGTAGCTTTCAATGTTGGCAACTGGGTTTGGTTGTATATGCGCAAGGAGCGCTTCCCAGCTCAACGGCGTGGCAAGATCTCTCCTCGCGGTGATGGGCCGTTCCAAATCGTGGAGAAGATCAACAATAACGCATACAAACTTGCGTTGCCTAGTGAGTATGGTGCAATTAGTTCTACATTTAATGTTGCTGATCTCTCTTTCTATGATGTAGGGGATGATTATGGTGTGGATGATGCTGCTTTGGATTCAAAGACGAATCCTTCCGAAGGGGGAGGGGATGCGATCCCACGCATCTCCACTGTTCCTTTGCCACCTTCAGGACCAGTGACTCGAGCACGAGCCAAAAAGCTTCAAGATCAGTTGTCTATACTCCTTCACACAGAGCTGAAGCGCGAGGATGCAATGGAGGGAGCAGCATTGCGAGAGAGAGTCCCCCGCATGGTTAATCTCCTTACCATCACGCCAAGTGACGGTGATCCTGCCGGTAGCCGGATCTTCACCGGCCTTTTGGATCGACGTGATCAGGGGGATATCATCCCGGCGTAATTACGCCACAAACAGAAGGACGCGAGCCGCCAGCCTCGATGCCGGTGTAATTACGTCATCCCCATGACGTAATTACGTCCCAAACAGAAGTGGCAAACAAGGTCCGCTTCGCTCCCGACGTAATTACGTCGCCTTCCTGACGTAATTACGTTCGTGCTGCCTAGTTTTGCGCCAAAGTAAAAGAAACCTTTGACTTTCTTTTATTTGGCTGACTTTTCTATTTATGGATTTATTTGGGTATTTAATTAATTATTATTTTTAATTAGTTTAAATAGCTAATTAGAAGTAATTTAAGGAAGGGACTTTAAAATACTTAGGGTTTTGTTATAAAGACTATATAAGGAGTATTTTCTCCTTCTAGCCGACTTGGCTTAATTTTGATAATCAGAACAATTGTTTCTTGCAACTTATGCCCATTGTTCATCCGTGAGCACTTGTTCCTTCTTGAGTCTTGCAATTCTCGAGTCTGTTTCAAGTAAAACCCGAATATTGCATCATTGTGTCGTTTGCCTTAGATTGATTCTCATACCGGAGTCTAGATTTAAGGATTCTACTCAAGATCCTCGATTGCTTGGTTTAGATTGCTTAACGCCTGGCTGTTAGGAGATTTAAACATCAAGAGAGTCATATTATTTCCGCAGATTGAAATCCAGTCTTGAACAAAGATCAAAAGGTACGTGCTACGCATCCTACGCAACTAGGATCGTATCATCTACCTATCAATTGCACTTGATGCTCCCCTTACCTCAAAAGAGAATAGGCATATTTCCAAATAGCAACGAGCTCTTCTTATGTGTAAGCATTTTATAACAAGTAGAGACCATCCACATACCATAATATTCTCCCCTTTGCCATCAACATAAAGACACGAGGAGCACAAACGAGGAGAACACTGAATATTTATCTCCCTCTCAATCGAGGAGATAACTCAACAAACTTGCAAGATACTTAATTATCATCCAACTAGCATAGATAAGTTCAAGCAAATTAGATAAATAAGTTCCTAGGAGTTTAAGGTTACTACAAACCTCATAAAAAGTCTTAAACATAATAGAGTTCAAAAGCAAGTAATCATGCAAGCAAGAAATGTAAATTGCTCAAACTGCATAAAAAGTGGAATGTAATGCAAATGGTGGTGGTGGAGGAAATTGACGAATAAAAGAGTGATCGGAGTTCCTGGTTTTGTGCTTTTATCATGTCACAATCATATGAGCAAAGTCATACTAATACATTCAAGTTTAGTGTAAAGAAGTCTTTCGTCTTTGATACGGAGTAAAAAAATTAGTTTTGAGTTGCCTCAATATTTACAAATGTTCGAGAGATTCCCTCTAAAGCAGCATTATGAGATGCATCTTCCTTCAAAAGAACACGTGAAGGACTAGCGTGTTGATCATGTGAACTCAAATTCTCAACTGCCATAATTGCTAGTTCTTGTTCTTTATCTTGGCTCCTTCTCCAAATGGTTGAATAACCTTGTGATTTTTGTAGCGATTAGCTTGCAAGTCTTGAACATCATATGATTGGTGAAAGGACATGCTTTGATGACGAGATTCTTAGTGAGTACATCCGTATCACAAATCTTCATCCCATCGATTGTAAATTCATTTGTTTCACTAACTACGATTCCACTTTCTATAATAATCTTCATCACAAAGAGTGGTATGAAAGAGTGTAATTGTTGGTGGAAATATGAGGCTTCTTGTGAGCATACATCATGTGATACAAAAAAATAATCTAAGTTCATTTTTATCTTATGAAGCATATGGGAGATAATCCAATTTGTAATATAGGTTGTGTTGCCATGGTTTCCTCGATGAGGTAGAATAGTTTCGACAACAAGTTGGAAGAGCACAAGCCGAAGAGGATCAAGAAATTGAACGGGAATTTGAACCTATTTTTCATCATGACGAGAACCTCCAATGGTAAAACCTTGATCACTCAAGTTAAGTCCTTTCTTATCATCAATAGCTCCAAACAAGTTTGACGAAATCAACCCATCATTAGGTGACCTAAGCAATTCATTCATCCTTTCTAAGTTTATCACAATATTCTTGCTAAACACCCTAGTTTCAAACACAATAGATTTTGCAAGATGAAAATCACTAAAAGGCTTGTAAACCAAATTAATGTAAAATTGTCTAACTAGGGAGGGCTATAAGGTTCATGATGACTCACAAAATTGGATCATCCTTGAGTATTGACCAAATCCACAATAATTGAAATCCTAAATCTTCCAAATCAAACCACTTCATACTAATAATAGTAGATTGTCTGACAAAGGTTTGATAGAGAGTGCAATCTTACTTGGAAAAAAGAACTTGAAGAATTTTTCCGAACTATAGGATTTCAGATTTTCTCTACTCATTTACCCATAGTCATATTCTTTCTCTTGAGAAGAGCTAGCACCCTTAGAATTATTCTTTCGCTTCTTGCTCTTAGGAGGATTAGACATTTTTGCACAAGGAGAGGAAGAACTCAAAATTGAGGTCTTAGGGTTTTGGAGGATTTGGGTTTGTCAAATTTTATGGTATTTTTATTAATTGATCAATGGTTTTGTTTAGATGATGTTTTGGTTGGTGAATATCAAGTATGGAGGGATTTGGTGAAGAATATACTAAGGATTTGAGGTTTTGAGTCAAGGTTTTTGGGTTTCTAGAGAGGAAAAGTGCAAAAAATTGAGGTTTAATGAATTAACAATTAATAGGTTGATGATTTTTATATCTTAACTCCAATATACTGCCCAACAATATTTTTTGAAAGAAAAAATATCACCATATAACTTTAGAATTAAACATTGTACAAGTATTCCCTAATATTACCAAAACCTTTTCTTCTTTTATGAAAAGTTTGTAACTCATTCTATGTCAGCAATTTCCCATAACAACATGGATGAGTAGTAAAGTTTTTAAGGTTTTGATGCAAAGCTTCATTAATTGTAATAAGTTCTCTTAAAGTTAATGAAAACGCTTAGTTAAACTTGTCAAGAAACTTATTTCAGTTTCTTAATTAATGTATATCTACTATTTTCCTTATAAATATAGTCTTGATCAACCATGAGATCCATCATAAAATATCAATATTAGAATTATATATTAATTTATTTGATAAATATTAAATCAAGTAACATGACTGCAACTAAAAAGCTTTCTATCATCACTGCTACATTGTTAGCTATTGAAGTGGTCCTAATGTCCCTATGCCCTACAAATATAATTTTCGGTTGGGATATTCCAGAACTAGTACCTGAATATTTCAACCTTCTGAAAGATTATGGAAAACATGTTACAAAAGATTGTGGAATAAATATTTATGAATCAACGTTTATGTTTAACAATACTGTTACTCATAAATGTTGCAATCAACTAAGAGTTGCTGGAAAGTTTTATTTTGGTGAATTAGTAGTCTTTATTGGCACTAGTGTACCTGAATACAAAAAGAAGTTCATCAACATATGGAAGAATGGTCACCAAATATTTGACAAATGTGCAACCAAGACTAGATGAAAAAAGAGGGGCAAGAATTACCTTTTTAATCAATTATTAGCCATGTACTGATGTGTAGTTTGCTTTTAATAACAAATAAGAAAAGTTAATGATCATTCTTATTTTTACTTGCATATGGCATTAATGAGTAATGAAGTTGTGCAAGTAAAAAATTAAACCTTATCGAAAATTATCATACATGAATCATGAATTTAATTCATTTTTTCTTTGGCAGAATTGTTGTCATCAAGATTATTTTTTAGAAAAATAGACATTTTATTACTCAAAGAGTCGAATTACAACCAAGGCTTTGGGGCATTCCCTATCCCAAAAATCCACTAAGTTAGAATTTACAGCTCTCCTACCGAAAGCATGAGCCATTGTAATAACACCTCTCCTAACATGGATAAACTCACATGAATTTAATTTATTATTGATATTTTCATTCGGTGTGGGATTTATTTCTCAAGAATAAGAATATTGTCTCTTATAAAATAGTTACTAAACTTTCCTGAGTCTCTTTTCTTTTCTTTTCTTTTGCTTTAGATTTTAACTATTCTTTTTTTAACCATTGAATAGATTTTCGCCAAACATATTTTGGCTTTATTTGTCTCTCGGTAAGGCATTGAGACCCCAACCATCGATCTTGCTTTAAAACAATCTCCCTACTATCTCCCAACTTGAAAGCCACAAGTCTCCACACACACACAAAGTGTCTTTCTTTAACCACTAAATAGTGGCCTTTCCAGATTATAAAAAGAGTTGTTACGTGACAATTAGGACGAAAATTATTAAGAGAATAACCATATTCAGCTTGAATGATACGTTGCCACATGTGATCACCACCTAGCCGCACCTTCCATACCCATTTAAGGAGCAGAGCTTGGTTTTTATCTTCCAATCTCCTCAATGCTTAGGCCACCGAAATAAAAATGACACGCAACCTATTTCCATGAGACTTTGCTAAGGTAAGCCCCATCATCTCGACCATTCTACAAGAAAAGACTGTGAACACCCCATTTTTACCATTTCCAAATAATAAATCCATGTTATGTATTGAATCGTAGCTTTGACCATAAATCAAGCACCAATCTCGAAAAACCCTTTTATAGTGACCAAAACCTCAAGGACTGAAATGAGAATGGCTATATGAACATTCTTGAACTTTTCCTCCAGCATAAAATTCATGCACATGCTCAACTCTAACTTAGTGGCTAAGTCAGCCAAGTGGAGTCATTTTCCCTTAAAAAGGTCTTGGTTCATTTTCTTTTCCCTTACATTTGTGAAAATCCACAAAAAATCTCATCACCACTCTTTTTGTACAAATTCCTAAAATAAAATCTTGTTCTAGTTCACCTCTCACTTTTCACGATTTAGAAAATTCTAGCAAAACTCTATCAAACCTCTCTTTCAAGAATAAGCTTCTTATTCTTTCAATTGCTTTGTTAAGATCTTTTGTTGAAGATCTTTCACAACTTCCTCCTCTTTTCCTAATCTTTGGTGTAAGAAGAAGTGATTGAAACTACAATCTTTATTTCAATAAAACTTCTCTCTCCCTCCCTCATCTACTACGTCTCTTTCTTAATTTTCAAAGAAAAAATACTACATCTCTTTCTATCGAAAATTTGGCACGGTTTGCTCCGTGAGGAACCAAGCGAGTATTGCGTCCTCCCACTTCTGCCTTTCTCAAACCTGAAAAGGTTTAACACTATGAAAAACTAAATGAGCATTCATTCCTCCCACTTCTCCTATTTCTTCTACGTGCTACGTGTTGTTGTGCTGAAATTATGATTGCATTTATGTTATTTAATTGTCATTGTGGCGCACTTGTATCAGAAAAACATTGCAAGACTAGCTTGACGTCTAACTTGCGAAGATAAAAAAGAGGGTATGGTGGATCCTTGAGATGAGTTCTGTCAAAAAAGGCTATATTTAAGTGCTTAACTCGAAAGCCAGCTAAGAAGTCTAAGAAATTTAGTATTTAAGTGGAACCTTTGTGATATGGGCATGCCTAACATCATATCGGCTTCTTTTAGCAACCCTAGACCAAGACATGACTCCCGCCTTCATTGCGCACCTTAGGCGCGCCTTGCCCTTGCTTCGAGTCCTTTAATTTTGAATGTTTGTTTATTTTCAATATGATAGCAGTTTTTCATACACTTGATTAGCCTTGCATGCCTACACATTCCGTCACTACTTTGCAACAAAAGAGTGAAGTTCCGTTCTACCCAGACAGACCATCAAGTTGCATAAAAAGAAAAGAGGAAAAAAGTGAGCACAGAACAGCTTCTTAAAAAAGAGAAGAAAAAACAAACAGCTTCAAACTCGTACAATCTTCATTCTCTGGAATTAACAATTACAAGTTCACACTGTACAATCTGACATTCTCTGGAATTAACAATTACAAGTTCACACTGTACAATCTGACATTAGGGCAGCTGAGAAACATGGGAAGTAGTAAAACACAGCGCCCGGTAATCCCTACATACAACATGGCTACAAACAACAAACTACCACTTCTAGCATATACACTAATATACATCAACTCTTTTATCATCTGGGATATCATTATTATTCCCTGTTTTCTCTCTCCCATTGTTTGCTTTTTCCATCAAAATTCTAAACAGCAACCTCAAAGGGTTGTCTGCTAACCACCTACAAAGATTACAACAGCTGGAGAACAGTCATTCTCACCGCATCCTTTTGCTTAAATTATGCGATGGAGAGTTTTCGAGAAATGGTGACCGTGCCATTCCTTATGCTCTGCACTTCAATCTTGCTATTATTACTTGACCTTTCATTATCTACAACCTACAGAAGTATGAAATCTTAGGAAAAAACAAACATGTAAGCTAGATTTAAAGACTGCCCTTCTAATGAACTGCGCAATAGCCCCCCGTTGTACTAGGCACTTCCACCCAACAGGCAACTGTTGCTACCTGAGCTACCCATTGCAAAAGGAGTATCACGTACTTGAAACTTAACACTACGAGTGCCAAGAAAATCCAATATCTCAACACACTCTTGCAAGTCACAGTCATTCAACAATAAAACCCACTCCTCTTCATCGTCTAGATACTTGAGCTGGAATGTTCCATTCTGCAGTTTGAATCTCTTTGATACTTCTTCATATAGTTGCAAACAACCTGCTGAAGGGTCAAATTTGAATCGGACGGTATCTTCTTTATAACTAGCTTTTACTGTAATTATGGATCCACTATCACTGCCACTTGTCTGGAATTTCGAATGCTTTCTCTCTTCGCAGCTGGGAGAGCTTGATGAACTCCCATGCATTAATGAAGCAGAACCAGAGCCTGCGCCATTTGATGAGTCGGTCATGCTTGAACTAGCAGGCTGATTATGTTCCTCTACTCCATCGCCTTCCATTTTTACATCCATCTCATCAGCAACAGCCAAAGAACCTGACCTCTGCGACATAAAGTGCGAGTCCGAATTCTCTAATATCACAGCACCATTATTAAGGCCCCATTTATTGGGTCCATCTGCAAAATAAGAGTCCATGGAAGCATTTTCAAGACTACCCCAAAGTCCAAAGCCAATAGAAGCTTGCTGACGAAATGCAGTGTCCATTGCAACTGACTTTGAATCTTCACTACAATCCTTGGCATTGATAGTAAATTTCTTTAAGGCTTCTCCAGTACCTACACAGTACTCATCCCCCTCAACTTTAACTGTAGAATTATCGCCATTTATGCAGGGTGATGAGGCTACACCAACTTCTTGGGAGATCAGTTCAGCATTTCTACCAGGTGGCTTTCTGTTGGGAAACAGGAGACAATTTTGAGGATCAATTTCTTGGATTATGGAGCCCGCTGCAACAAAACCACCTGTGGTGGGGTCAAATTTCAAACCTCCTTCAACCCCCTGAACAGAATCCAGTACCGTCTGTATTTTCCATAATGAGCGGTTCACCTTGTTTATCTTTCGAGATGGCCACCTGGATATTCCATGCTGTCTGCATATTCTTTTCAGAGTTGTCGGGCAAACTACAGCAAGAACATATCCAACAGTTAAATACAGCTTATCCCAGAAAATTAGTAAAAGTTGTCTTACTGTTAAAAGAGCATTTTATCTGGTGACTTAGATCATGCAACAGACTGACACTTCATTTGACTTTTTTTTCAAGGCTTGATGTTCAATATTATCTGAGTTAGGTAACTAGAAAATCATCATGGAAGCCGCTTTGCACAGGATACCTGAAGAAGAATATACTTACAGAGTAATGCTACCTTGATAAAAAGTACAGAATTTTCATACTAACTGATATGGAAGAATATGATTGGTGCACTTCAATAAACTTTATGACCCACCACTTAAAGTAACACCATTCAACTTTTTCCACATCAGTTAGTATTGAAATTTTTACAAGTATAGCATAATTTCTGTCTCTTATACCAGGGAACCAGCTATGCGCCTTAACTATAACCACCATTAGAAGTTCCAGAGATACCAAAAAAAAAACCTTGTCGGTTAGTACCATTGTACCTAAAAGTAATGATGGTTTTATGCCAAACGAGCAGGAAAATTTTCCCTTTCTTTTTTGTCATAAATTTAAATAATCTACAATCAGCTTTCACAGCCAACATCAACATGAGGACATGAAAAGGAGCTCACCACCAATGCTTTTTGCAGCATCCTTAAGACTTCCAGAAAAGTATTGCTGAAGAACACTCAAGCTGACATTTTTCTCTGCTGTGCTCCTCTTCTTCTCTGTCTGTCTTCTTGATCCATTCACTTTCTACAAGAAGCGTATGAATAAAAGATGGAACACAACAAGCTCACTTAAATCATGCACTAAAGCCCACAATCAATTCACTAAAACCTTAATTTCAAATAGATGGGATTGGTTTTCAACACAAGGCTTTCTTTCTGAATGCTGAATAACATATTTCATAATGCATCAATATTTCATTTTTTCACCCCCCACTCTCCACAAATTTTGAGTTTACATAACGACCCTTAAAATTTTGAGTTTCCAGTATTTTATGTTTAGAGGTGTGCTCTTTCATTGTTGGAAGAGTACAACCAAATTGACCAAAATGCATTGAAATGCATTGTCAAGAATATTACCTGTTCAGTGGGGCTGTCAGATTCCACTCCATTTTTGGAACTAGACATACCAAAAGGCATCTTCCCAGGTGAGTTTGGGTTACCTTCTGATGATGCAGTTTGCAACCCTCTCCTTGATGTAACCATTGCTGGTAAGCTTGGTGCTTCTCCATTCAGAAACCTAACCTCAGAAGCTTCTCCCCCAACTAATTCCCTATCGGAAACTGTTCTCAAGCTTTTACAAATTCTCTGCATGGTCCCTGAGAGGTTATTCAATAATAGTTGCTGCTCAGCACTCCCCTTAATGATGACAGGGAGAAAGAACTCCAATATATAGTCATCATCACCAGTGTGGGTGCTTCTTAGCCTGATAGCAACTGCAGCATTGAGTCCATACTTGCGTGCGTGATGGACAAGTGGATACTCACTTATATCATATGCCTTAACATCAGGTAAGAAGAATGGGTGATTTGATTGAAGTGCTTTTCCCGCTATACCTTGCCCTTCCTCAATGTAATGTAAAGCACATGCATGCACAAATCCTTGAATTTCTGGATCATTCACATAACAAGCTGTGCTCTCTATGCATAATACACATTTCCCTGTACTCTTGGAATTAGCTTCTTCAACATGTACTTTTATCATTTCATCACCTACCCCTTCAGTGTGATGGCAAGGAATCCATGTCAAAGCCAAAGGCAATCTATGCGCATGACACACAGCTCGTAAAACATCAGATATTTCAGCTAAGGCAGCTCGTTGATTCCTTGAGAGGCACTGGAAAGAACAACTGGCTTAGTCAATGGGCAATGTACAACAAAAGTATCCACAGCTAAGCAATTTTCCTTTTAGCTCTCTAAGGTTTAGTCCGTTATCATATACTTGATGGTTGGGGAATAAATGACCAGGGGAAAGAAAACCACAGAACCACTATTACCTGAGGGGGAAGTCGGGAAGGTCCGGTGCTCCTCAAATTGACAGCCTACAGATCAGTTAGGTTGAGAGAAAATTATAATCTTGTTCAATACAACCATGCATGTATAATCAGATCTTACTTTTAGATTCCAAGCAATATAAGGGCCAGGTAAAATGCACAAAATTTCAAGACACCATATCTATAAGTCCACTAAGATTCATAAGTGAGAGATCTAAAAACTATCGTTTTCCCACATAACATACAACTTTTTCTTATGTTACATGTTCAATAATATGCAAGCCTACAAAATTATTTCCAGCAAACAAATCAAACATTTAAAGACCAACATCTGCACCACATCATTGGTCACATCTTCTTCTAGTCACGAACATGATAAGGCTACCACACAACCTAGTCGGGAAAGAGGAAAAAAAGAAGATTTACTGTTTGTAGATGGCTCAAGACCAAGTTATCATCGAAGGAACAAGATTAAGACATTTCATTAAAGTTTTCAAAGAGGGAAAACTTGATTACTTATTGTGTACATTTCTAGCAAACACCTAGGCAAGTCCTTCACAATAACTCATCCTGAGAAAATAATATTTTTCCACCTCTCACCCTTTTAAGTGTTTACCTAAAAGAACAAAACATTGCTAGAGCGAGTTATTATTTAACATTTGACACGGAGTGGGAAACGGAAACATTGAAAGAAGCAAGAAAACAAATACTTCACAGCAGCAGAATACGGTGGTATAAATCTTACCTCAAGCGCCTTGCAAACATTTTCCATCTCTAAATCGAAATCTGACTTCTCCTTAATAGTCACAAGCTCCAGCACTGCACAACAGGACATCTCATGAAGGTCAAAGACTGGCAGGGCAAAAGAACCCCGGACTTTGTGTTCAACCGCATGCTTTGCCCGCAAGTATTCAGCCTTGCTATAATAAATTACATTTGATGTCCATTCAGGAACCTTAGAGCTGAATACACGACCAGGAAGCCCCAGGGGAAAACCAGGCTTCACTTCCGTAGAGAAAGTAAATGTCCGTGACACCTCACGGTACCCTGCTAGCATTTGATCAAGTAAATAGGGCTGTTCTGCAGTGCTCAGCATGTATTGATCTCCGTCCTTAATTGGAACCCAAACTTGAGCCAAGATCCCACCTCCAGAAGATACCTTCAACAAGGATAATGCAGTTAACATCTTTTCATTAAGAGACAATCCGATTGGTCGTGGTACCATATGATTGGCCATATCCGAGATATTGTTTTGTTGATGCGCTTCAGTACTTTGTGCTACAGCCAAACAACCAGCACCATGCAAATCAGGACAACCGAATTGGGAATTTGTTTGCTCAAATAGCATGTTGTCTCCATAACCGTAGGAAGTCTCCCTGGCATTTGGTAGATCGCTGGAATCAGGAGCGGTTGCAGGATTTCGATCAGGTAAGTTTAGCGCCTCTAGAGATGCATAGGATGCCGAATGAAAAGATGGTGACCCACAGGAAGCAAACATATGATCTGTGGGGTTATTGCACCATCCCGCGTATGCATCAAAATTCATGAGCTCTGAGATATTGTTGAATGGATCCTCCAAAGGTGAATTCCTTGGACCAGCATCCAATGGTGAAACACTCTCCATCTGAGCTCTTGGAGAGCCCCAGTAACCAAACCCCTTTTCTTTTGATGAGAAGGGGTTTTCCATCTGATTACTTAACCAACAACCCTCCCTGTTTACAATACAGATAACGTCAGTATCCTATCTGAAGCAATTCACCTGAATCAGCTCCCTTAGTAACCTCTCTGTGTTCCTTGTCAAGACCATTAAATTGCAGCATCAAAGCCATCAAATTCCACTTTATCTACTGAAACTTGACCTGCTATTTTTACAAAACAAACCCAATCTCCCCTCTTTAAATACCCACCCTTCCGTTTAATAGACAATTGAGAGAATGAACTACACAACATAAAACCAAGCTATCAACCCCAGCAAAGTAAATCTACCATCAGTTCAATCATATAACTATAGCTCAGACCCAGCAAATAAAATACTACCTAGCCGAATCACCACATCATACCTTACCTTTCTATAAATAGAAACAAAAAATCTCTGGAAAGCTGACCTCAACTCAACATAATTTCCCCCATTTTTTAGAAGGAAAAAACCTAAAGAGAAGCTGCTGGTGGCCAAAATTTGTAGTCTTCAGAGCTGGCGCAATCCACTGCCGCATAAGGCCACAGCTCTCAATCAACCACAACTCAAAAAACCGACTTCCCAATTTGTCCTCTTTATTGCAAGAAACACCCACTTCTGCATATACAAATATACACACATACAAAAAATATATACATAAAAAATTGAGAGTTTCTATCTGGGAATCTTAACGAAGGGCCAAAAAGGGTAATTCAAATGAAATGGACCATCAGTTCAAAACCGAACAAGAAAATTTGATAGGGACGAAAAATGGAAGGCAGACCAGATACAGATGTTCCCAAATCAGAAACCCTAACACATATAAAACCAAATTTGTAACCCTAATCTTGACGTCTTAATCGGAAGCAAAGAAAACCTGGAGAGTGGGGAAGGGAAGTGAAGTTCTGAGAATTTTTGGATAAAGAAAGCTCTCAACAGAGTAGGCGCTCGTTAAAAAGTTTACTTGCAGTTACGTTGGTATTTACACTATCACCGTATTACGGTACTCCAGTTAAAATAGGTTTAAAAAACTAAGGTAAGCTTTATAAAAACCCCTAAATGTTGCACACTTTTCTACTTTGGTCCTTACAGTTATAACACTTATTAATATAACTCTGTAATTTTCTAGAAGTTGCAATTAAACTTTTCTGGTAGTGACAAAAATTGTAAATGATTATAAAAATTGGACGAAAAGTGTATAAAATATGGTAGGGTGTAGTAGAGTGAGAAAATTTGGGTTTAATTTAATTATCTAATCCTTTTGCAATTTATTTTTGAATGTTTTCCTTTCTAATAATTTTTTTTAGAGAAAGAGAGGATAATCCTTATCAATTAGATTTTCCCTCATCACATATCTCCTCTTCTGTATTCACTTTTCTCGCTTAAGTACAGCTCATCCGCTCCTCAATGGACCTAAGTTGTCGGGTCCAACGTATGTAGAGTCCTCCTCTTATCACAACAATTCCTGGGCGAGAACTAGGATTTCCTCAGCTTCCAGTACTGCTTCTAAGTTTTAGTCCAAATTACTCTCCCGTTGTTCTGTACAATTGTTTTTCTCAAAATTGTTAGTTAACTGCCCTTTCTGTAAAAGGGAAAAAAAAATATAATTTTAAGTAGTATCAAAACTTTAAAATAGAGCATTTAGACCAGAAAAACTAGCAAAATATACATGATTAATGTGTCATTCATGTAGCTATACAATCTCTATATATTAGCTTTATTATATACTAGTTTCGTGCTCGTGCGATATGCATATATGTTACATTATTTTTTTTAGTGTGCATGCAATATAATCTTTATTATCAAAATAGATAATTACAATAAATTACAATAACTAAAAAAATTAATAATAAAAACTTTGTAGCGTGTTCTTATATTTTTTAGTACATGTGTGCACTATAATCTTAATTAAAAGATTAATTAATCACAATGATAGTGAATCTAATAAATTCTAATTGAGGATGAATAGAGTTGGTTATATGAAATCCATTATTAATGGTTATTATTTTGATCACCTACTTAATTTTTTAATTAATTAAAAGGAAAACACAATTTTGTATTTTTTTTTTGTTGATAAATTTTGGGTTTATCTTTGGAATTAAAAGCAAGTATTTCAATTTGGATTTGGTTACAGTTACAATTATATAAAAATACCATTCATAATAATAATAAAAAATGAGTTTTAACTATATTTTAAGGATAATGTAATTGAAACGTCATTTTCAAATTAAGATTAATCTTATAAATTCTTTTAACAACGATACGAATATGGTATAAAAAATAAAGTGTTTGTGGTTGATAGCAAATGAAAATATATTAAGGTAGAAGCTCGCTGGCATGGCTTCATCAAAATCTTTTAAACAAATTTCATGTATTAGCTTTACGTATATAATAAATATAGATATAGATATGGATTGTTGACCAAAATCCACTACAAACTCTTCATTTTATTCATTATTTTTTATAGATAAATTTTACTAATATTTTAATATTAATAAATAATTAATGAGCTACTTTAACACAAATTATGTTCTTTTTGAAAAGAAGAAGAAGTTATTAAAAATGACCAGACCCAAATTATGTTTGATATTTATTGTTTTACCACGTGCATACTGTATTGTTTTCTAAAAGGATATTTTTAAATTTGTATTGGATTTATTAGACAATATTTAGTTTTATGTTTAATTGTACTCCGTAGATGTAATTTGAACAGAGTTTATATCTATTTACTGGAAAATATAATTTATATCATATTTTAAATAAAGAAGTTTACTTCTCTTTTATAAGATGATGAATTGTCTTAAATTTATTTTAGAAAAGTTACATTAAAAATCGTAAAATTTATAAAATTTTCTATTTCGACCCCTATAGTTTTAAAATTTGCAATACAAATTTTTTAATTTTTAAAAGTTGCAATTTAAATCTTTCTTGTAGTTAAAAAAATATATTACAGTAGTTAAAACTGTAAAAAAAATATAAATTTTGTATTAAACATGTAATAAATACAATAAAATCTAATACAACCGTTGTTATGCCATACCATCTTTGTTTTATTCCCCCCTAACATCTACAATATTTTTTTCCTCACCTTTTTTCATTTTTTTTTTAATTTTCTAAATTGCAATTTCTAAAATATTACAAGATTGATATTGAAAGTCTTAAAAGAAGCTAAGCAAAGTAAGAGATTAAGGAGACTATAGGATTTTTATATATTTTATCCTACTTTTTAACATGTAAATTAATATTTACAAATATTTCAACAAAATTACTCAACTAGTAAGTGCATGTCGTTTTTATGATGTACTATCATCGTACTATTTCTGATATTATAAATAAAACCAAATTTAAAATAATAAAAAATACATTAAAATGCACGCTAAAACAATACTCCCTCCGGTCTCGAAACAATGTCGTTTTAGCTTTTGCTTTTACTGTTTCGGCAAGTATCTTAAAACGGCCGGTAGACTCACTATTTGAGACAATTTTGCCCCTAATTTTTTCTGGGAAGTACGTTAAGGATTAACGTACGTTCACAAAAAAATTCGAATTTTTTTAGGGTCAAATAGTGCCTCATCCGGCCTCCTCGATATGCGTTCCCTACTGAATATTGGGATGCGAGGAAGACATTCTTTTGAGACTGGAGGGAGTATTAGATATCTTAATGCAATATATTCCTTTGGAGAGGTTCGTATAAAAATTACCAGCAGATTATTCTTTCACGTCTATCTTTTTTAATGTTGTTAAGGGTCTGTTTGGCGTTCCGGTTCTAGTCCGAAAAGTGTTGTGGCAAAAGTGTTGTGGTAAAAGTACTTCTGGAAAAGCTAGTATGTTGTTTGGTAAACATTTCTTAAAAGTGCTGTGAGAAACGAGAAGTTATTTTTAGTGTTTGGTAAAACTATAAAAATGAAGTAGTTGGAGTATAAAACCCATTTTAAAAAAATTAATAAAAATAGGAAAAGTGGATTTAGAATTACTTATTTAGAGATTTTATTGTGATAGTTTTTAATTTATTTTATTTTATTATATAAAGTAAAAAAATAAAATTAGGGTTAATTCCGGTAACCAGTGATCAGTGTTATCGATTAGTTCGAGTGGTGGTTTGGGTTTGGCGAGAGTGGAGAACATGGTTATAGAGGTTGAGGACCAAGGTTGTGGTGAGAAGTCAGCTATGGACAAGATAATAGAGCGCTTTAAGCGGGTAGTTATCAAGGAAAATTTAGCTGACAAGCTTACAAGTGGAGAATGTGGTGGTTTGTTGGAGCAGTTCTAAAACCACCTAATGGAATCCTTTGGGGAAGGTGGATAATGCTAAGTTGAGTGGGCATGAAACCGGTGATATTGGTGGGTTGGTGGGTAATTCTAAGTTGGGTAGTGGGCTTAGTGTTGCTGGGCCGAGCGCAAAGGGAAAGAGGAGTGGCGGACGGGCTTGATGGGGGTGCCGGTGCAGTGGTGCCGCAGGTGGGACGTGTGTTGGGAGGCCCAGTTGGACTAGAGTAGGCGGGGCGCTTAAGAGGGAAGTTCGACTGGGCTTGAGGAGGTAGGCCGTGTGGTTGGCTTGGCTCTTAGCGGGCCACGCGCTGTGGAGGGGAGTGGCAATGGGCTATTGGGTGCTGGGCTGCTGGCTGGTGGTCTAGCAGTTGAGGTTGAGGGGGCAGATGGGTCATCCTGGTGTGCAAGATTCGGTAAGGAATGATTTAAACCATTTTATAGAGATTGAGTTTGCCAAATAAAGAGAGATAGAAGAGGAACAAGGGAGAAAGAATATAATTTAAATTATAAATTTGGAATTTATTTCTTTTTGATTCGGACCTTAGTTTTAACAACAACAATGGTTAGGAAAAAGTTTAGAGAAATCTCTAAACAATAAGACCTTAACAAGCAATCTAAAGAAAGAGAAGTTTTGATAGGTTTTTGGCAGCTTTTAAAAATTTAGAGATGTTGAAACTAAAAAAAGCAAGACTTTAAGCGTTAAACCTCTTCTCTCTCGGTCTTTTAATCAGTTAATAAAAATTTTAGTTTTTCTTATGTCTTACGTTTGCCTTAATTTCTAATTATTTATATCTCCTGCAATTTATTATTCGAATTTTTATAGTTTTTATTTAAATTTATTTCTTTTCAATATTAGACAAAAAGACTCAAATTGCTGATAATTTTATTATTTTTTGAAAAAAAAGAAGTAAGATGTTCCTCATGAAAGGCTACAAATGTTTGTAAGAAAAGTTTAAATCTAATCATAACCATCATTATTTATGAGAAAAGATAAACATTCAACAAAATAGTTTAATTATAAATAGGTTTTTGAAAGTGTTAATGTAAAATATGAAAATAAAACTATTTGAACAAAGAGTTTGTAAACGAAAATGAAATATTTTTTGCAAATGATAAAATATTTTAAAATTAAAATAAAGATTTGGAAGGTTTTAAGTTATATCAAGGAGATAAAATGGTAATGTTGAACATTCAAAACTTTCACTTTAATTTTAAAAATATTTTTACCAATGAAATTCCATTTGATGTTTGCTAAAAAAATTACTATGAAATATGAAAAAAGTAATATTCCTATAATTTCATATTTATAAAAGAGAAATGAACCCAAAAAAGGAGGAAAAATCAGCAATGTTTAAAAATAATAAAAAAAACAATAAAAATAAGAAACGGTCTTTTCCTTACAAATTGTTAATGGCGACCGCGGAGGAAGATCCCTTCCCTCTCTCATCATCACCGTCATCAGCACCACCATCAAAATCATTTCCGTGTTACATTTTCGCAGATCTCACTTCCTCCATTTTCCATTCCTCGTAGATCTCGTCGACAGAGTGTCCAAGTCTTTCCAATTCTTGGAATATCTTTTTGTTTCCACTGGCATTTTATTCGCTGCTGATAACAAGGAAAATCGCGTATTAGGTGATACAGGCAGATAGATATATACAGAGAGGGGAGAGAGAAGTAGATGTCTTGTGAAGATTGTGGGGAGGTGAAGCAATGGAGATGCGGAACAGCAGGAGCTGTGAATTTACAGAGAGTCGGATCAATCGTGCGCGAAATTGGGGAGCCGTGCCTATCTCAATCGCTGATAAAGGTTGTTATTGCTGTAAGACTCTTTTCTAATAACTGTAAGACTCCTTTTTTCCATCTCCGTTTCGTTGGTTTGTTCATTTATTTACTCGTTTTTGTAGAAACTTTTACTGTGAAATTAACGTCGTTGCTGATTAATGGGATGAGGCAGGTAAGCAGAATGCTTAAGCCGGACAAGTGGCAGGCGACGTTCGACGGTGATGGGAAGATTTCTTCTTTCCAGAAAGCACTTAAGCTAATCATTTTAGGGGTATGTGATGAACAGTTTGTATAAAATTGTGTTACATCTTATGATTATATTTTTGTTGGGTTGGGAGTTTGTATTCTAATTTGTAAGTTAACCTTGCTGTAGTCTTGGTGATATTCTGCTGTAGGAAAGCTTAGTGATAGCAGTTCTCATGTTGCCTATTATAATTGGTTAATTTAAATTTAGTATTTTGTAAGGTCTTAATGCTTTTGTGTGCGAGTGGAATGATGGTTTGGTACGTGTCATTTTTAACAGTCACAATGAAATGTTTTTCTACTGGTAGGGTGTAGATCCATCAATAAGGCCGGAAGTTTGGGAATTTTTACTTGGTTGTTATGCACTTCAAAGTACTGCTGACGATAGGAGGCAGCTGAGGACAGCCCGGAGGTATACATTGTTTCTTTTCATTACAAATGTCTCTGTTAGTTTCATATCAGTCTCAAAATAGAATGGAGAACAATCAATGGTCTTTCTTTTGCTTTGCCATACTCTTTTTCCTTGGGATGCTTGCGTTTAATATAATGATAGTGAACCATTTTTCTTTGTGTTGAGCTAGCTCTTTTAAGTATTGATGGCAAAGTTAATCCGATTTATTTACTTATTTAAAGAACTTAAAGTTTATTGAAATCCTAGTATTGAACAGCTTTGTGAAACCATTGATGTAGGGAGCGATACATGGACCTGATCAAGCAATGCCAATTGATGCATTCAAGTGTAGGAACTGGTACACTTGCATTTGTTGTGGGGTCCAAGGTTATGGACATGAGGACAGTGTCCAAGGATGACAGTAAAGCGGAAGCTAAAGTCAAAAGTAGACAAACTTCTTTAGATACCACTAACAGATTAGACAATTATAGTGATTGGAATAATAATTGTACAGATACATCATACCCATGTGAAAAGGAAAGTTCTACTGATTCAGGGGAGCTTGTCAGTGTGAGAGAAAGCACAGATAGCGGAGCGCATGATTCTCCTTGTTTTGTACCTATTTCTGGTCCTTATAATGGTGATTCCACTACAAGAAAGGGCGAGACTCATGGAACTGAATGCTTAGAAGAGAGTTATTTTGATTTTCCTCATTTACCTGTCACTGATTTGTTTGACAAGGGAGGGGAAGAGAAAGATTTCAGTGTGCATGATCAGAGACCTTCCACACAGCGGGAGTTAAGATTTGAAGATGACAGGATGCACAGTTTTCAAATTAATAACAATATAGATTTAATTATGGAATCAAATGGTTCACCATCTGACAGTGTTTGTCGTCAAGTCAATTCTGAAATTGAATTAGTTCACCAAGATGATCATGTACCAGCTTTCCCATCCAATAATATGGGATGTGAGAAAGAACTGATGAACAAATTGAGAATAGTTGATGGTCCAGAAACATCATTTACAAATGCAACAACGCCCAAAGGAGAGGCTGTGGGTGATGACAAAGTATCAGAATGGCTTTGGACTTTGCATCGAATAGGTAATTCAGTTATCATTGTTAATTCATTTCATCAGGGGCAGAAAATTTAGGACAGGAATAATCTTGTTTTGACGCGGCAATGTTTTTTCCTTTCCAGTTGTTGATGTGGTAAGAACAGATAGTCACATTGAATTCTATGAGGACAAGAGAAATTTAGCGCGGATGTCGGATATACTGGCTGTATATGCATGGGTTGATCCCGCCACTGGGTATTGCCAAGGTTTTTGTACTTTTATTTATTATGGCCTAACGTTTATTATTATTATTATTTTTCACCACTTTAATCTATTGCAAATATCTGAACAGATGAATTCAGCATTAAAGTTTAAAGTTTTCCTGATTCGGTTGGTTTTTTGTTTAGGTATGAGTGACTTGCTGTCTCCTTTTGTTGTTCTCTTTGAAGATAATGCTGATGCATTTTGGTGTTTTGAGATGCTTCTAAGAAGAATGGTATTATTGCAAACCCTTGAAATTAATTTAGCTAGATACCCTAATGGTTTTCTCTAACTTGCTTTTATGCCTCCCTAGCGTTCAAATTTTCGGATGGAAGGGCCAACTGGAGTAATGAAGCAATTGGATGCATTATGGCACATCGTGGAACTTACAGACAGGGAAATGTTTACACACCTCTCATGTATAGGTGCTGAAAGCCTCCATTTTGCATTCAGGATGCTGATGGTTCTTTTCCGTCGGGAGTTATCTTTCAGTGAGGCTCTTCAGATGTGGGAGGTGTCACTTTTTCTTTTCATTCTCCTGAAGTTAATGTGTTAAGCTACAGTAAACTTCATCTCTAGGTTATGTTACACATACTTATGGTCAGAATTAGTAATGTTGTTTGTACAGTCATTATTCTTTGGACTGCAAAACGTGGTGCATTGAGTTATTAATCAAGTAAGCTGATGATAATCTATCTCGGGAAACTTTGAGGCAATATCTCTGTGCCTACTTTTGCTTTTCATCATTTTAGGTACACATCCTTTTGTAGTTTGTCAAGGCTGTTGGGAAAGTTTCCTGAAAGCTGTCTTATTCTTCCAAAAGACATGCTTCTACAAACTAGAAAACATGATTTTTACCTCCTTCTGTGATTGGTTTGCATAGTTTTGCCTGTTTATGTTTTCTCCATGTATTTTTTTTTGTAAAGATAACATGAACAATAAATTGATGCATTGATTACGGGGAGGAAACTGTTTTTGATTGTAAGGCTTATCTACAAGTCTTCATGATGACGGGCTTCTGCGTCATGTGCAATTTTTTCATGGTGGCTCATATGCTTTAGTTGCACTACAGTACTGTTACAGATAAGTGGAAGATAATGGGACAAAATAGTTTTGGCTGTTGTCATGCATAATGCCAATGAATATTTCCATAATGCTAAAAGGACAAGGACTTGCTCCATCCTTCAGCTGAATTGGAGCATCAAATGTTGTAGAAACACCAAAATAAGCTGAATTTTATTGAGTCTTACATTTCTGCTAAAAGTTTTAGCCTGTTGATGAAAATGTAGAGTCAACATGGATGGTCTAATAGCACTCGGAAGGCACTGCATTTGATTGACATTGGTTTCATTTGAGGTTGTTGATCGTGTAGGATTATTTTTCTTCTCTTAGTAGTGCAGTTCAATCAATTGTATTCTTATAGCTCTTTCTCATGTGAGAAATTTTGGAAAAAAATGTCGCAGCATTTTGCATTTTTCAGGAAGTTTAAGATGGATCTGACTCTTATGAATAATGGTTACTACAGATGATGTGGGCTGCTGATTTTGATGAATCTATGGCACTTGATTTAGATGAGAACTGTCTAGAGGCTCTGGTGTTGCATCTTCCCAGTGAATCTGGAGCAGAGCTGAGAGTAGAAAGCATGGAAAATGGTGATGGTAGCTTCAAGGATGGCTCACAAACAAAGCATAGAAATCTTGAACACCCAACATCTGACAGTTCTCCAATAAAGTCAACACCAGTACATCCCTGGTGTGGTTTAACACGGAGTTTTTGGTCAAGAAATGATCACATGCCAATTAGCTCTGTAATCTCAGCAACTAAGAACGGGGATGATGACTTACCTGTCTTCTGTGTGGCATCAATCCTTATCATGAACCGTCATAAAATCATCAGAGAAACCCGTTCAATTGATGATATGATAAAGGCTAGTGAATTACACTGTTGTTAGTTTATATGCTTTCTATATGAGGTTAATGTTCCTATAGGAAAAAGTAGTCATCTTCCTATTCTTGCTGTATACATTACTTTTCTGGAGAAGGCCTGAACTTGATGCTCTGTCTCCCCCCACATGAAGTTATCTATGTGATTAAATGTATGACTTAAGTAGCATTGCTTTGTTTGTTTTATTGGGCACTCACATGCTCCTTCTTGGATGAACTGTTTTGAGTAGAAAAGCTTCGGAAAGTAAGCTTTTTGTGTTCATTGCCTTACCGATAGGTCTTTTTTGCATTTGGCAATTTTGGTTGTCTCCCCAGTATTTATTGAATATAATTTGATAGGATGTGGTTTCCTTTCATTGAGCTTTATAGACTAAATCTGTATTGATATTTGAAGTGCATTCATGTCAACATGTGCCCTGTAGTTGAAAACAAAGAATGTTCAGTTGCTTAAAACTGGTTTCCTTTATAATCTGTTCTTGTACTTAACCATTTATTCAAAATCAATGCAGATTTTCAATGATAAGTTGCTGAAGTTCCATGTGAAGCGTTGCGTTCGCACAGCAATCAAACTTCGGAAGAAATACTTTTACAAGGTTAGCTGGTCATGTCCACTCGATAAATGTGTTATCTTTTTTTTCCTTGGGATTCTCTTCCATATCTATTGGTCATTTGTGTCTTATGAAACTGTACTATTTCTTGAACCAGCTGATCAAAAGCAAGTGCCCTGTAGCTCAGAATAGTGACTAGAACCACGGCTCTTGTTTCACATCGAAGGTGTGGCATTGGCCCTCTGAGTGTCTGTCCTCTGCGATTCCTGAGTTTGAATACTTCGGCTGTATAAAATTCCAATATATGGGTATGTACTATGACGAAGATGTTTAAAGGAACGTGATGTTGCCATGCAATGATTTGATCAGTTGATTATACTTTCATTATCCGCTCCATATCTTTTGTCAGGTAATTCCGATATGGTTACACTTGTCTTCCATATTACAATGACAGTGCAAGCAAAATTATCAAATTCACTATATTGGCATTTTCTGATATTTGTTCTTTCATATCACTTTACACCCTTCTACGATAAATATAGGCTATTCTATTTAAGATCGTCTCTTGCTGTGGTGTTGATGCAGTGGTTTCAGTCAATTCTTACAAATTGCAAATATCACTTATGAAAGTGGTTTCTTATGGGGAACTGCCTAGCTCTTTGAATCAACATGCCTGCATGATATAAAATTTGTAGGTTTATTGATGTGGATCTTGTGGTTGAAAAGGAGGCCTGTAATTAAATGCAAGAACAATTAGGATGAAGCATTCATGGTGACATTTTCTTTTACCTAGGTAACATTTTTGCTTTTTGCCTGGGCCAATTGTTCAGATTCCTACGAAAAATGATTCATGAACATTTAAATGTCATTGATACTTAACAACTTGTCCCACAATGACGCTGCTGGTGCTGGACACTGCATGAAAAAAATATTTTACTTTTAAGTTTAACAAATGAAGAATAAGGAAGGATTGGATTAATGTACCTATTTATTTATTAGTTGCTATATGATGTTATATATGTTGTTGTCATTAGTATTCCAACTCAATAAATATTTTCTAAATTAGGTTTATTTGTTTGTTTATTTGTTTAGTATCATTATATTATATTATTATCCCAACCACTAGGGAATGACTATCTCAAACTGGGAGTTTATTAATTTAGAAACTTGAATGGTTATGAGAAATTTGCACTTATTGTAACCTATGCATAACCTATGTGATTATTTAGAAACTTGCATATTAATACTACTGTTTTATGTTCTTACTCAAAAGAGAATAAAACTATGCATTTGGTACCCAAAAAAAATATATATGAAAAAGGAAAAAATAAAAGAAAGGAAAGAGGCTAGAAATAAAAGGATAAAAGAGTAAATCTACTTTTGCTAAAAGACAAAAATGTTACTGTTGAAATCTTTTTATGAAATTAGCATATTTGTTTATTATTATATGCAAGCTTGGGTTAATTTGGGGATTTCATAAAGTGGTACCATTCCTTTTTCTTGCAGTGTTTCCGTGTTGTTTTCCTCACCTACTTTTGAAGCCAGAGGACAGATCAAAGAGGAGCAAACATGTTTTCTTTTATGTGAATTTAGGCTCAGATTATTTAGCTACCATGGACACTTCTCACATGTTAGGAGAACACAAGATCTTTATTTTCTTTCACACCATATACTTGGAGAACATTTTTCTGTATTGACAACTTTGGTCACGTTGCTCTTTGTTCATATGAAATTCAAAAGAGGAGTGAGAGTTATTGGGAAAATGATGATTCTAGTGGTTGAACTGTCAATGATTTAAGTTTATTCCTCAAAGATTTGTGTAGTTTTATTCATGGAGAGGGGGACATATTTCTGTCACTAATACAAAAACAATGTAGTTTAGTTGGTTATATTCATAGTATTTTTATTATGAATAGCATTACTATTGAGAGAATTTCTCTTAGGCTTTGTTGGTTTTGCTGCACTTTAGGCGTATCTCTCCCGCTGTTCCTGTTAGAACATTGATATTTCCCATTCTACTCATAGCCAGTGCAAGCGACCTCCTGAAGTCTTCAAAACCATCAGCAAATTCTTGTGCAATTTCTGATGTGTCATTACCATAGGTAAGCTGCTGATCAATTCCAAGTACAGCTTGGTGTGATATAACTCTCTTGTAGTAGGAACTGCTGAGTGTGTAGCTAGAGCCAGATTCTGGGTTTAGAGGCACTAATGGGTCAGTTTGACCCTTTTTCGTCCTGGGGGGGCATAGTTTTCTCATTTTATCTGCAAATGCTGCGTCCATACTTGGGTCTGGCTTTCCTGTGTTCTTGTAATTGTACAGCCGATCCACAATGCGGCTACAATGTGTACTGCCCACCGAATGTGCACCTGGTAGACACACACACACACACATTTGAATTTACTCTGTCAATAGTGATACAGACCCTGAACTAGTCCCCAAAAGTACTGTTAGAACTTTTATAATTCAAATACTTTTGACTCCAACATTATAGCAGTACAACTTTTTTTATATAAAGAAAGACGTGCTTTTGAATTATATTCTTGTGCAAATCTTTTGTGGGATAGGATGGTGTGGTAATGCTTATTATAATCTTTGGATAGCAGCAAGATGAGAACTAGGCAATATATATAGCAGTATTGATCCTTACCCATGAGTGTTCCCATATCCAGCACGTCTAATCCTCTAGATTTGAAGTATGCCAATCCTTCCTCCGATGAGATGGATGGTGGTGCGAGGTCCACTGCATCTGCTCTTGATGTCATACCGTCTCTTCTTCCTGTAAGTACAGGGTAAGATGGTCCCCCGGCCTGTAGTTACAATGTGTCATTTATAGGTTAGTTAGCTTTTGATCAGAATTAACTCTGCCTGGGAGAATCATATATATGTGAAGTAATTAGGTATGTAATGGTTAGGACTTAGGAGATTACCAAATGAACAGCATCCCTGGTGGCTAGGTTGAGTATGTCAGCACAAGAGACGACTTGCGGGCATCGACTTTCAAGAACTTTTTTGATAGTGTCGATTGCTACGAATCCTCCGAGGCCTCTATTCTGTGGTGCATGCCTCTCTGATTGTGGTCCATCGAGCAGGATGGAAGCATCACAACCCTGGATTTTTATTGAATAGTTAGTTAGTTAGTCAGTCATTGAGTTTTAGCAGAAAATGCATGGTCTTAAGCAATAGTGCATATCATTTCTTAAGCAGTGAATATAAAGGGTGAAAGAAATGAGAATATATGTGTTATATGCACGAGCGTACGCGCTCGAACAGGCACTCACAGTGACGAAGCAATCTGAGTAGAGCAAGCGAAGGAGCTTGGGGGTAAGGCTCTTGTCTGCCTTCCATAAGAGCGTGACTTGGTGTTTAATAAATTCCTCAGCGTAGGGGCATGAGGTGTTGAACTTGTAGTAATGCCAGCTCAACCTCAAAGGACGTTGCAAGCCTATTGCTGCATCCACATTTGCAATGCAAAAGCTTAATGCAACAGCCAAACATAGAAAGAAGGCACAGGTTTGTTCCTTTCTCATCTTGTATTGATGTATGTGCCTCCTTTGTTGTTTGTATAGTTATACACCAATATTATCTAGCTAAGGGAGGCTTAGTAGCGTTTATATAGATCGATATAGATGTATTTGTTTTGGCTTTTGCCTTGCACACACGTAGCATGAACGGCAAATGCTCAACTTGGGTATTATTATAATCTTGAGAATTTTGATTGATGTGCTAAATTCTAGTCTTCTTTTGGTGTTGTAGTTAGTAATAAGGCATCCATGATCCATGGTGTGTGAAGGCTAATATTAGGCTGGTGATCACATGCGCCAAAGCGCGGTAGCTTATTATTTACTTCTGACTAAGCTGCATGTGACTTCTACCTTGCTTTTTGAGTTTTCTATTTTTACTACTATTCCATAAGGTTTCGTGATCCAAAAAGTTTCTGATATCCAAGCAATCAATGATGGATTCATTTTTGTGTTGGGGTATGAACATTAATGATCCAGTGTCAATTTTTCTTGCAAGCATCAAGTGATCTATAATGATTATTTGTCTCATGTCGGTTATGAACATTTAGATGATGGATTTGCATAATATTCCCTCCATTTTAAATTAACAGTAGTTAACATTGGGATTATGTACGAAAATAAAGTTTATAAAGTAACGACACTTCATTTTTTATATCGTGTTTGTATTAGATCCGTTTTTGATACCGACACTTGATAGACACCCACGTTCGATTTGCTACCTTTTTTGGTCATAATTCTAAACAGTTATGGGTATTAAAGAGATATTTAGGGTAAATTATACTCCGAACTTTATAAGTGTCTTTCTAGTTTTTTTGAAAAAGCACACTATTATTTGTCTTTCTAGCTTTTTAAGTGGTGAGATAACTATTATTCTCCTACTTTTTCTTTTCCTAACTCACTATTTTTTGTTTTTACATAAATAGTATGTTGGTAAATTCGAAAAAAGATAAAGGGTAAAATCGTCTCAAAAGTGAGTCATTAAGTCCTTCTTAATGTGTGCCCGAACCTAGAAAGACACTTATAAAGTTCTGGAGGGAGTAGTTATTAAGAGTATTTATAAAACTAAACTTAATTTATGATTGACGTTTCAATTGTATTATAATTGAAAGTCATTTTTACTTTATTGATGTGAATGGTATATTTATATAATATAAATATAAATATATTTATATAATATATATATATATATATATTTATTGTGTCGGTTTTCTATAATTTTTAATTTTTCTATGTTGTAGTATTCGATGTCTGGTGTCTGGTATCCGTGTCAGTGTTCATCCTTCATATATATATATATGAATATAAATATAAATGAAGCTTTTAACGATACGATTGTATTTTAATCACTCTCAAAATCTATTTTTTAAAAGTTATGACATTATTAAAATTTTATTCAATAATTAAAACACTCATGCACCTCTTACCCTTACGATTTTTCTCCAGCAACTATATTTTGGTTATTAATGAGTGTTCTTTCTAGAATTGTTATTTTTCTCACCCATTCAATGTCGTAAATCATGTTTAAAAGTGTAGGGTAAATTCGAAGAAAAGAAGATTCACGTTTCGTTCTTCAAATACCTGGTTCTTGAAAATTGATTTCAAATTGTGGCCTCACGTGAACATATGGCATCGATATACGGTTTACTTTTCTTCCTATTAGTTTACGTAAACTAAAATTAGGCAGTATTTTCCCAAATATCATTTAAAAAAAAATTATATATACTAAGATCTCCTTTTTAAATTAAATAATGTCAGTTGATTAAAAAAAAAAAAATTCACTACTTACAATTTACGGATCACTTAAAAAGAGAGTAAAATGACATTATTTATTAAAAAGAAAACATCTTACATGACTTGATTTTATGAAAGTTATGAAATCGATATGAACTAATTTATTTATAACTTATAACTATTTATTTATTTTTATTTCTTGTATTGCACGGATGTGTACGCAAATTGCAATTAGATTTGACAAAATTGGCGACTTGATTTCGAATGTTCAAACCTAAGTTTACTCCATTAGCAACAATACCCATTTGACTTTCCACAACTGTTGCCATGGACTAGTAAACCTTCGTGTTTAGTTCACAAAATGCTATTTTTTCTATTGAAATCACTCTCTCGGGAGAGTAATACGTGGGAGAGTGATTATAAAAAATGTTAGTTTTTTTGTATTTGGTTGAGATTTAAAATTTTTAAAAAAGTAACACTCTTGTGTTTATTTTGTACTTGGGAATCCTAAAGGAAAGTAAGAAAAAAATACTAGTTTATCCTTTTCTATAATTGTGTTTTTGTTATCTTGTTCATTATAGGCGTTTAATTATTATTTTCTATATCTTTCTCTCTATTTAGTTGTCTATCTTTCAACAATCAAAATATCAAATGAGTTTTCAAATTCTTCATTACTATAAGAGGTTGGTTGACGAGTGGATTAAAAAATTTAGCTTTATGAACCTTCTTTATCCAACCTTCAAAATATATATGTTATGTCCTTGTTCTTCTATTTTTTCTAACTAGCAAGTTTGCCTTATGGCTATAATTTTTTTTTGCAGGTTAAGAACATGACAAATTCATGACATAACCTTCATATTAAAGTTCTTGAAAATTATAACAATGTAATTTTCTTTTTAGGATTATAATAAATATATTTGAATTATATAATCAGGGTAAAAAATCACACTAGTGGTCCATGTACGTAATAATCTTCCTCGAATAATAAAAGATAGACTTGAATTACATCACCCCGTGAAAATTACATCGAGGTCAAGGTATAATGTAATCTTCTTTTAGAAAAAAATTGAAAATACTTCTAAACTTTATTAAAACAAATGAATTTTTTAGCCATAAAGTATAACATTTTATTTAATTTAGTCCCTAAATTATAAAATTATTTAATCAGGCCCCTAAATTATAATACTTAGTTTAATTTAATCTTTGTACCGACTAAGGATGATAACGTAACGATTTTGTGCTCATGCGGCATGCCATATAATATGACACGAGTTTTTTTTCCTTAAACTTAAAAAAAATTTAAAAATAATCTACAACTTATAAAATGTATCATAAAATTTTAAAATAATTAAAAAATATACCAAAAATTTAAAAAAGAATCTGAAACATATAAAGGGGGAAATTTTAGAAAAAACTTTAAAAATTAAATATTAAAAAATTTTGAAACAAAAAATAACACGTACAAAAAAAGTGTAAACAAAATTTAATAAAAAAATGGGAACTAAAACTAAGAGAGAAGGGAACAAGTTTTTTTTTCTTCTCTTTTTTAAAATAATGCTAGTATGAGGGGACAAATATGTAATTTAAAAAAGAGACTAACTTTTCCTATATCAGGGAATCATTCTCCTCACCCCTAGCCAAAAAATTATTTTCTCTCATTTTTAGGAAAGTGAGGGGGTCAAGGAAAATTAGATTCTAGAGAGTCCAACTTTGTTTGTCGCAACCAAACGCAATAAAGCTCGAAATTTTAGATTCTCGGGCCACTTTCCTCCTTTATTCCGCCAACCAAACATTATCTTAATTAGAAATCATCCTCGTGGAGTATTCTCACATACACAATATTTGACCATTATACTTTTAATTGAAAAAAGTAGAGAGGACATTTGGAAAGACTAAAACTATATATATTTTTGGCAAAATATTATTCTTGTTCGAGTATGATCAAGTTTTTTAAGCAATTATTCTCTTAGCATAATTTTCTCCATTATTGAGGGCGAACATAAAACCATAATAAATGTTATTTCATTTAAATGATGATACAGTAGCTCTAGCTAGCTTATACATTATTATTATTTTATCAAAAGCTTATACATTTTTTATATTTCAAAATTGGTTATATTATTAATTATTACTATAATACCATGAATCAAACCCATAACCTAAAACATAAAGACGGTATATCTTAACTAATTGAACTACAAGTCTACAATGTTCGGCTTTGAGAAGTTCCAAGACCAATACCAAGAAATAAGGATTGCTTAACTCTCTCTTCGTGGACCTTCCTGGGATTTCGCAACCAGCTTTAGAATTCGGTCTTGGGAGCAGAAAGCAGTGATTGTCCTGAGGTTGGAAATGGCCTCTGCTGCTAGCTTGCTGCTTTCATCCTGAGCTTTGGTAGCCTTTTGACATAGGCAAGCCTCCACGCTATAACTAGGCCCATTGTGTAGGATATAATCACAGCTGATGCAGTTTGTACAAGGAAGGTCATTCGGTCACCCACTAGTGATCTTACCTGTCCAATAATCGCAGCCAAAATTAGGTTAGTTATGAAGGTATCCTGACAGTTGGTGCATCGCTGATTTCCTAACAAAAAAAATGTAAACATGTTACACATATGAAGAAAGTGTTGGGGTTATTTTCAATCGACAATCAATTTGCGCAGCAAATAATCTTATCCCAAGAATCAATAACCCATAGCAATCAAACCAATCAAAAGCATTCAAGAAAAGAACACAAAGATTTTTAACGTGGAAAACCTCAACAGGTAAAAAACCACGGGACCAAGCCAGTCAATCCACTATATGATGATCAATGTGTACAACCAAGCAAAATCCCTATCTTAATTATAGGAATAATCTGACATACACCACTATCACCAATAGTACCAATCAAACAATCTAATCAATCAATCAATCCAAGAAAAACAAGAGACATGAGAATAGAGAACCAAAACTAGATTTCCACTGCTTCAATCGGGACAGGATTTCTACTACCTAGGACAACTTCTCACCGATCTAACCGTTCAGATTTAAGAACCAGAAGTTGTGCACCTCTGTCCAAATTTCACCCAGATCCAACGGTGAACGAAGTCGCTGCGACGATTCTCCCGCAGCTGCTCAGAGTTTGGCGAAAAGCATTCAAGAAAAGAACACAAAGATTTTTAACGTGGAAAACCTCAACAGGTAAAAAACCACGGGACCAAGCCAGTCAATCCACTATATGATGATCAATGTGTACAACCAAGCAAAATCCCTATCTTAATTATAGGAATAATCTGACATACACCACTATCACCAATAGTACCAATCAAACAATCTAATCAATCAATCAATCCAAGAAAAACAAGAGACATGAGAATAGAGAACCAAAACTAGATTTCCACTGCTTCAATCGGGACAGGATTTCTACTACCTAGGACAACTTCTCACCGATCTAACCGTTCAGATTTAAGAACCAGAAGTTGTGCACCTCTGTCCAAATTTCACCCAGATCCAACGGTGAACGAAGTCGCTGCGACGATTCTCCCGCAGCTGCTCAGAGTTTGGCGAAAAGCATTCAAGAAAAGAACACAAAGATTTTTAACGTGGAAAACCTCAACAGGTAAAAAACCACGGGACCAAGCCAGTCAATCCACTATATGATGATCAATGTGTACAACCAAGCAAAATCCCTATCTTAATTATAGGAATAATCTGACATACACCACTATCACCAATAGTACCAATCAAACAATCTAATCAATCAATCAATCCAAGAAAAACAAGAGACATGAGAATAGAGAACCAAAACTAGATTTCCACTGCTTCAATCGGGACAGGATTTCTACTACCTAGGACAACTTCTCACCGATCTAACCGTTCAGATTTAAGAACCAGAAGTTATGCACCTTCTGTCCAAATTTCACCCAGATCCAACGGTGAACGAAGTCGTTGCGACGATTCTCCCGCAGCTGCTCAGAGTTTGGCGAAATCTGTTTTCTCTCTTCTCTCTCACAGGATGCTCAAATCCTCTCACAATCTCTCAGGATGCTCAACAACAACCCTAATTAATTCTCTTGTCTCTCTTCCTTTTCACAACCTAGCCACCACCCACCTTTTATATTAGTGGACGACCTAATTAATTAGGTTACACAATCCTATTCCAAGTCATACTCCAATCTTTTCTTTTCTTTTCTTTTTCTTTTTCTAATCAAACTAAAACAAATAGCTCCAATTGGGCTAGGCCCGCAACAAATCTCTCCTTCAGCCAATATGAGCTGGACTCCAACAGAAAGCTGTACGTACCACATTAGGTTCTTTGGCAAGTCTGGAGCAAATCGCACCACTTCAATTCTCATCTCGATCGAACCATCCGACTTCTTGATCGAGTATTTTGGAAAACATCCTCTCCCTTATCCTCTTTGTTAGATGCTCGCCCATGAATGCAAAATTATAATGCTGTACTATATTGATAACCCAAGAGAACATTGCCAACCCTAAAAACCATAGACAATAAATCTTTCTTCTCCTTAATCTCCTTATGATCCATCAGAAAGAGAACAGATATGATTGATCCCATAGCAAATGCATATGCAGGTTGAACCCCACCAAACAAAATTGCACCTAAGAACCCCAAGCTGTTGGGGTGTGCGAACAAAGTCCCACATCGGAAAGAAAAGGGAGAGAAAGACTAAATATAAGAGGAGTTGCTCCTCTTAATGGAATGAGGCCTTTTGTGAAAACCGTGCGGGCTCAGGCCCAAAGCGGACAATATCATTCCATTAAGAGACACTCGGGTGGGTCTTTATTTCTCCAACAAATGGTAGCGGAGCCGAAGGTTTGGCTGGGCCTATGCAGTGGGCTTGATGTGGGTGGCACACGGTGAATCTCCTGGCCGAACTTGAAAAGTACGGGAGTTCTCCAGGTCGAGTTGTTCGAAGAGGAGATTGGTGAGCCCAATGTGGTTGGCTCTGTGGTACTTAGTTCGAGGGGGAGATTGTTGGGGTGTGCGAACAAAGAATACCACATCGGAAAGAAGAGAGAAATAAGAAGCAAATATAAGAGGAGTTGATTCTCTTAATGGAATGAGGCCTTTTGTGAAAACCGTGCGGGCTCAGGCCCAAAGCGGACAATATCATTCCATTAAGAGACACTCGGGTGGGTCTTTATTTCTCCAAAAAATGGTAGCGGAGCCGAAGGTTCGGCTGAGCCTGAGTAATGGGCCTTGATGTGGGTGGCACGCTGTGAATCTCCTGGCCGAACTGAAAAAGTACAGTGGTTCTCCAGGTCGAGAGGTTCGAGGGGGAGATTGGTGAGCCCAATGTGGTTGGCTCTGTGGTACTTAGTTCGAGGGGGAGATTGTTGGGGTGTGCGAACAACGTCCCACATCGGAAAGTTTGTTGGAGAAATAAAAGCCACCTGAGTCTCTCTTAATGGAATGATACTGTCCGCTTTGGGCCTAAGCCTGCACGGTTTTCACAAAAGGCCTCATTCCATTAAGAGAATCAACTCCTCTTATATTTGCTTCTTATTTCTCTCTTCTTTCCGATGTGGTACTCTTTGTTCGCACACCCCAACAATCTCCCCCTCGAACTAAGTACCACAGAGCCAACCACATTGGGCTCACCAATCTCCCCTTCGAACAACTCGACCTGGAGAACTCCCGTACTTTTCAAGTTCGGCCAGGAGATTCACCGTGTGCCACCCACATCAAGCCCACTGCATAGGCCCAGCCAAACCTTCGGCTCCGCTACCATTCTAATGGGAAATAAAGACCAACCCGGATCTCTCTTAATGGAATGATATTGTCCGCTTTGGGCCTGAGCCCACACGGTTTTCACAAAAGGCCTCATTCCATTAAGAAGATCAACTCCTCTTATATTTAGTCTTTCTCTCCCTTTTCTTTCCGATGTGGGACTTTGTTCGCACACCCCAACAATCTCCCCCTCGAACTAAGTACCACAGAGCCAACCACATTGGGCTCACCAATCTCCCCCTCGAACCTCTCGACCTGGAGAACCACTGTACTTTTTCAGTTCGGCCAGGAGATTCACAACGTGCCACCCACATCAAGGCCCATTACTCAGGCCCAGCCGAACCTTCAGCTCCGCTACCATTTGTTGGAGAAATAAAGACCCACCCGAGTGTCTCTTAATGGAATGATATTGTCCGCTTTGGGCCTGAGCCCGCACGGTTTTCACAAAAGGCCTCATTCCATTAAGAGGAGCAACTCCTCTTATATTTAGTCTTTCTCTCCCTTTTCTTTCCGATGTGGGACTTTGTTCGCACACCCCAACAATCTCCCCCTCGAACTAAGTACCACAGAGCCAACCACATTGGGCTCACCAATCTCCCCCTCGAACCTCTCGACCTGGAGAACCACTGTACTTTTTCAGTTCGGCCAGGAGATTCACAGCGTGCCACCCACATCAAGGCCCATTACTCAGGCCCAGCCGAACCTTCGGCTCCGCTACCATTTGTTGGAGAAATAAAAGCCACCTGAGTCTCTCTTAATGGAATGATACTGTCCGCTTTGGGCTTAAGCCCGCACGGTTTTCACAAAAGGCCTCATTCCATTAAGAAGATCAACTCCTCTTATATTTAGTCTTTCTCTCCCTTTTCTTTCCGATGTGGGACTTTGTTCGCACACCCCAACAATCTCCCCCTCGAACTAAGTACCACAGAGCCAACCACATTGGGCTCACCAATCTCCCCCTCGAACCTCTCGACCTGGAGAACCACTGTACTTTTTCAGTTCGGCCAGGAGATTCACAGCGTGCCACCCACATCAAGGCCCATTACTCAGGCCCAGCCGAACCTTCGGCTCCGCTACCATTTGTTGGAGAAATAAAAGCCACCTGAGTCTCTCTTAATGGAATGATACTGTCCGCTTTGGGCCTAAGCCCGCACGGTTTTCACAAAAGGCCTCATTCCATTAAGAAGATCAACTCCTCTTATATTTAGTCTTTCTCTCCCTTTTCTTTCCGATGTGGGACTTTGTTCGCACACCCCAACAATCTCCCCCTCGAACTAAGTACCACAGAGCCAACCACATTGGGCTCACCAATCTCCCCCTCGAACCTCTCGACCTGGAGAACCACTGTACTTTTTCAGTTCGGCCAGGAGATTCACAGCGTGCCACCCACATCAAGGCCCATTACTCAGGCCCAGCCGAACCTTCGGCTCCGCTACCATTTGTTGGAGAAATAAAAGCCACCTGAGTCTCTCTTAATGGAATGATACTGTCCGCTTTGGGCCTAAGCCCGCACGGTTTTCACAAAAGGCCTCATTCCATTAAGAGGAGCAACTCCTCTTATATTTAGTCTTTCTCTCCCTTTTCTTTCCGATGTGGGACTTTGTTCGCACACCCCAACACAAGCTTGCTTGTTTTCATTCTGGCAAAGTCAGTGCCTTCATTCTTCCAAAGGATGGATGTGAATATTTTTATTTCTCAGTTTGCAGATTTTCTTCAGTGACTGGACTTGGTGCTAGAGACAGTACACTGCTGCTAACATTCATTCCCGTGCTTGTGCTTGAGGAGGGTAGATCTGTGGGACAATATTTTCTTTATTTCTATACAGAACTTGTTGTTCTCATGTATCAGTTGCTATTTGCAAAGAAAAACAAGTATCCGGTGAGGTGGATCAAATGTCGGCGGGCATGAAGAACAACCAACTTGTGTATCAACAGAACATCACCTTTCTGCCAAGGGATGGGTACACTTTCCTCTTCAATAATTTTTAAACAATCATGGATGATTTCGCCCCAAATGTGACTGCTTTGACAGGATCATTTCGCCTGTCTTTCCAGCCTGATAAGCAGCAACCATGCTGTTGAACCAAATCTTGCGATTTCTGGTCTCGTCGTATTTGATCGCTGGAATTGGACCCATTATTGATTTCTTTCCATCTTCCAGCCATTCCAACTTCATTCCCAGCTTAGCAGCCCTGTTAAAATTGAAGGTCAATCATTGTGAGTTTAAAACCATCAAGCAGCAACTACATTGTTGTATTATTTATTTAGTACACAAAGGAGCTGGACTCTCAACTACAGGCCACCAAGCTGGAAGAACAAACCTTTCCTCTGCTATACTCTTGTCATTGGTAAAAAATGTTGACTTCCATCCACGGCCAATTGGCGATGAAGGATCATCATCTTCACCTAATACTCAAATATAAATCAAACCATGCTTCTCTAATCATTCAACATTTCATTCGCTCATACACGACATAGCTAAGAACTATTGGAGTTTCTCCCCCACTTCCTAGTTCTACTTCACAGTAGAAGAACAACTTGGATGGAAACTCAGGTGTACCAGCAAAGAAAAAGTCTCAGGAACGCAAAAAAAATCCAGCAAACTGATTCTAGAAACATGCAAATACTAAGCTATCAGTCGCTGCAGATCTGAAAGCATTTAATCACACTCGAGCCAAACGACATAACGAACTGTGAAGCAAATTTAAAAGCATATTTCTTTTGCATTGGATAACGTCATTCTTCCACTCTTTTTTTTTCTAGGGTTCTTGGAAAATCTTCAAGGTCTTGGGCTACAAATTAGAGCACAAAATTCAATCTGATATGGCTTTCTTAAGCTCTCATTACCTTTTCATTCTAAAATCAGAACTATGTATGAAATAGTGTTTTCCAAGGGAAAGAAAACAACTTACATCAGTATGATTAGCGCATATTCATCTCTTATTGGATTCCATGAACTCTGTCACATCAAAAGAGGAAAAAGGAAAAAAAACAACCAACTCAAACTCTATCATAGGAGGATAAACCTCAAACCCATAAACCCTACTAGGTACAAAACCCTAAATTAGCAAATGGGTACTGAGAGAAATGAGCCAAAGTATCCAACAAACATTTCTTCTATCAATTAAAAACAACTTACACTAACTCTAAAACCTAACAAGCAAGGGATCATTAAAAGTTACACTATAACATTCAGAAATTTCATTACAATAAAAGCAAAGGGAAAGCAATATCAACTGGAAAAAAAAGTAGTTAACTTTACTTCAATTTTAATTAAATTGGACAAAATTAGAGTACCTGAGCCATTTCATGATGAAATGGGATTTTTTGGTCAGGCAAAGACACGACCCACAACATTAGTCCTGGGAGCAGCTCCACCCACATAAGGCAACGCATCAAAGCCAAAAGTTTCAACAACATTGTTGAAATCAAGAATTGTTTTGACATCAAACCCTCTGAAGAGAACTGCCCCTGCCTTGTGCAGCAGAGACTGCAAAAATTGTTTGCTGGATTTGATGGAGTCAGGTAAGGAGCTAGAAATTATGAAGAACTTTCCTTGCAAAGCAAGCAGAAACTGCATGTGCTTGGTCGAATCCTTTATGTTTCTGTGAAAGCTTCTTCTATCTCATGCAACAGAGTTTTTGAAAGGTTACTGCAACTTCTTCTTGTGATTATTAATCATTTGGTGGTGGTCATTATCCTCATTGTTAGTAGATTATACGGGTAGTTACCGAATCTTTATGTTATGTTTATTGGATTATAAAAGTACTTATTACTGAAACTTATTTTTGGTGGTTAATACTCATTTGGAAAAGAAAAGAAAAGAAAAAAAGCCTAGAAATATTAAGCCATAGTAAGCTAAGCCTAGATAGATAAAAAATATTAGGCGGTCCACTATTATTGAATGGTATATTTCGGGAAAAAAAGAATCCAGTGTTGTTGGGGGTGTTTGTTGTAAAAACACAAGGTAATTGACTTCTTCCACTCCACCAAACCATCCCACTTCAAGATCGTTTAAGTGGAGAGATGAATTTGGACAAGGTTCGGTCTCACTTGATGGAAGTCGCTAATTTATCCAGTTGGAATTCACAAATCATCAGGTAACTACTATTCTTTCTTATTTTCTTTATCATTTGGATTGATTGTACGTCATGTTATAGACTTGTAGTAATATCTATATTTATTTTTATATGTAGGCGAGAGGCTAAACTCATCAAGAAATTTTTTGGAGATGCTCTGCACAAATTAAATCTAATTTTTTTTTCAGTTATTTCACTAATCTGATCAGGATCTTTCATCACATGGAGAAAGTCGAGTTCTTATTGTGTTTAGATAAGCCAGATATTTGCGTTGTAGGAATATGGGGTATGAGAGGTATAGGAAAGACTACAATTGCCAAAGCAGTGTTTAATCATATATGTGGGAGATTCGACGAATGTTATCTACTCCTAAATGTTAACGATGAATTGCAGAAACATTCGGTGAATGCTTTGCGCGACAAGTTACTTTCAAACATATTTGAGAAAGATATTCAAAGTATGGGCAGTCAAATTTTAAGACCTCATTTTATAAGAAGACAACTTCAGCAGAAAAAAGGTTCTTATTGTCTTGGATGATGTGAACAATCCAATACATTTGAAGGAATTATTGGGGGGACAAGATTACTCGTTTGGCACTTGTAGCAAGATTCTTGTGACGAGCAGGGATAGACAAGTACTTAAGAGTGTCACTGTCACTGACAAAATATATGAGGTAGAGACCATGAATAAAGAAAACGCCATCACACTCTTCAGCGTAAATGCATTCAAACAAAAGTAGCCAACAAGCAATTACAAAGAGTTATCAGTGAGAGTTGTTAATTATGCAAGAGGCAATCCGTTAGCTCTTGTTACTCTTGGTTTTGCACTATTTGACAAAAGTAAAGAAGAATGGCTCAGCGCATTAGAGGGTTTGGAGAAAGAACCTAACCCTGACATTCAAAAAGTGTTGAGAATTACTTATGACATACTAAGGCGTGAAGAGAAGAAGATATTCCTTGATATTGCATGTTTCTTGCGTAGGAGACATCAAAATTTCGTAAATGAATATTATGACAGCTCCGGACTTTTTAAGATAAAATTTCTCCAAGACAAGTCTCGTATAACTATATCATCTTTTAACACCATAGAAATGCATGATTTACTAAAGGATATGGGCCAAAGCATTGATCGAGAATAATATTTTCACAAACCTGAAGAACGTGAGAGATTATGGGCTCCTGTGGATATTTGCACAGTTCTTGCAAAAAAAACGGTACTTATCATGCTTGCATTCACTTTAGGGGAATTAATATAAAGTTGATCGATTTTTTCACATCACAATTTGTTTTTTATTTTTGTTTATTTTTCGTTAATAAAGATTTGAAACCTTGATCTTTTAAAGACATGTCGTTTTTCTTTCCTTTTACCACTAATCTAGCACTAATAGTCCAATTATAATTTATTGTATGTTCTTTTGTCGAAATTTATTACTCTTGGTATCTTTTCTACAATGTCCAGTTTGCCTTACTTTAAAAAAAAAGCTTAATTGCTATTTCGTGGAGTTTAGTGGTTCTCTTTTTTGATAGGCCATTTAGTGGTTCTCTAATAAAGGTTGTCAGAGGTGATTGTTTAGGTAGGACCTTTAAAAGGTGATTAATACATTTTTTTTTTCAAAAAGAAAAAAAGTAAAAAAATACTCTTATCTTGTCATTATTTATTAATGCCTTTTAATTTTCATACTAATAAAAATCACATTTAAGAAAAGAAGTTCACAATATTTGCTTTCCCAATTGACAAACCTTTCACTCTATTTTCTTATTCTAAAAAGCAAATGAAATTTCATCATTGACATATTTAAAGGGACACTATTGAAAATCATCTTACAAATATTTTTTTAAAATTGACAAGTTAAAAAAAATGCATTTTTGTTAGTTGGTATATTGTTGCTTAGATAATAATCTTTTAGTTGTCAATTTATATATTTGTTTAGCAAAGATAAAAAATTTGGTCGCACTGTATAGTTAATTTTGTTACGAGATTTTTAGTTTGAATTTCAATTATTTCTTCTCTTGTAGCTCAGTTAATTAATTAATAGAGTAGTATCAAATATATAATTGATCTTGGTATAATCATTAAATAAGTTCTTAAATATATTTTTTCTAGAATGACAACCTCAAGTTATTTTGACAAGAACCAATGTTGTTACAAAATATATCACAGGCTTCTTGGACTATTTTGTCCCTCCTTGGATGTTTGTGTTTGTTTGGAAATTAAAGATTTTATAATTATATCTCTTTTCCAAAAATTTAATATGAGATGGAATTTATATTGTGGAATTGTTGTTCCCATTTGTACATATTAGGGGACGACAAAAATTAAAGCGGTATCATTGGATATGTCTAAAATCAAGGAGATGTACTTAGATACTGATGCCTTTGTTGGGATGGTTCCCTTCAATATCTCGAATTCTATAATTATAATTTTGATTATGATGAGAAGAATAAAGTGTACTTTTATAAGTGTTGCGGCGGGCTTGCTTATCTCCCTGAAGTATTGAGGTATTTTCATTGGGATGGATTCCCTACAAATCACTTGTCATCCAATTTTTTTGTTGAGAATCTTATTGAGCTGAGGCTGAATCATAGCAATGTTAAGAAACTATGGAGAGGAGTACAAGTATATATTTATGTGTGAAATGAATTATATGATCGTGTTAATTTATAGTTTTATAATTAATTAATGTTTCTTATTCCTTTGGTATTTCTTTTTTGGCAGGATATAAGAAATTTAAGAGTAATTAGCTTACGGTTTTGCAAGGATTTGATTAAACTTCCAGATCTCTCTAAGGCTAAGAGTCTTAGGGAGATCGATCTTGAGGGTTGCAAACATTGTCGGAATGTTCCTAGAAAGTTTATTTCAGAAGAACTTGAGTCTCTTAATCTATCATATTGCTTGAATGTGAGAAGGTTTCCAGATATTTCCTCCAAGAGTCTAAAATATTTGTATCTAAAAGGAACAAATATTAAGGAGGTGCCCTCATCAATTGAGTCTCTCTCTGGACTAGAAATACTGAACATGAATGATTGCAAAAGGCTCTCAACTATCTCCACCAACATTTGCCAATTGAAATTACTCAATTCCTTCAATTTTTCACATTGCGTGAAACTTGAGAGCTTTCTAGAAATCTTGGAGCCTTTAGAACACTTGGGGCGTTTTTGGTTAAATGGTTGCTTGAATGTGAGAAAGTTTCCAGATATTTTCTCAAAGAGTTTAAAATATTTGTACCTAGAAGGAACAAATATTGAGGAGGTGCCTTCATCAATTGAGTCTCTCTCTGGACTTGAACAGCTGGTCATGAATGATTGCAGAAGGCTCTCAACTATCCCCACCAACATTTGCAAATTTACATCTCTTGAGTTCCTTAGTTTTGAACATTGCGTAAAACTTGAAAGCTTTCCAGAAATCTTAGAGCTTTTAGAACACTTACGAGAAATTCAGTTAAGTGGTTGCGTGAATTTGAAGATTCTTTCAGGTAATTGGTATAATTTGAAATCTTTGCAGAAACTTATTTTAAGTAACACGGGTATTACAGAACTACTTCCAATGTATGTTGGTCATTTTAATTCGAAGAATCAAGATTTGTGCCCTGATGGGTGTAAAAGTGGAACAAATCTTCCCAAACTCACTTGTTGCAGCAGCTGTAATACGAAGAAGATTTCATATGTAGAGGAGATTGAAGGGATCCGTCTTCCTAACAAGGTTATTAAAGAGTCGCCACCACCACGGGTGCAATGCATCCCATCACCAGAAGTAGCTTCAATTATTGATACTCTATCTATTGATAAGTGTCATTCATTGAACATGTCAAGTTTTGCCAATGCAGTATCATATTTCTCTTCATTGTTCGCATTAAATCTAAGTGGAAACTAGGGGTGTTCATCGGTCGGTACGGTAATTTTTCGGTATAAAAATTTCTGTATTCGGTATACCGAACTAAAAAAATTAAATACCGTACCATAGTTTCTATTAATTAATACCGTTATCATATTACCGAAATAATTTCGGTACAGTATTTCGGTATTTCGGTATTACCGAATTACATACAAGCATTAGTTTAATAAATACTAAACAAAGTTCTTTCCAAATTACATACCAAATTACATACTAAACAAAGTACCATTTTTAAATTATTTATTTATTTTTAAAATAAATATATGGTTCTCTTTGAAAAAAGAGAAGAACAAAAAACACTCATTTTATTGTAATTTTAAAACTACACTTATTTTGATAAAAATAATAATAGTAATAAATTTATAAGGTAAAAAGACTTTATATATACCTTTTGAATAGAGACTGCTAAGATATACTCCAGTATGTTGGTCCGTCTGGTTTTGAAATGTTGGGAAAGAAAGCGTCTATAGAGACTGATGGACTAGACTCTAGAAATATGTTACACGAAGTATTGAAACAACGAGTTTCTCCAACCTGTGAATTTGTTGATGTACAAGTTAAAATAGCTTGTTATAATTTTATAACTTATATTAAATATATTCACCACAAATCACAATAAATACTTAGCTAGTTTACATGTGTATATATATGTAGAATCGAGAGTTGGGTTCACGTGAACTTATTAAAATAAATAAATATATTAATATTAAAAGCAGTAATTCGGTATTACCGAAATTGTCAAAACAAATACCGTACCGTACCGAACAAAGTTCGGTCGGTAATTCGGTATACCGAACAGTAAAAAATCGAAAAAAAATACCGACCGAATAGAGTAAACTTCGGTACGGTATTACGGTAATTTCGGTACGGTCGGTATTTGCACAGCCCTAGTGGAAACAATTTGGAAAGTTTACCAGAGAACATGGACCGACTCTCTAATCTCAAGTGTCTCTTTGTAAGTAATTGCAAGAATCTTCGTTTCATACCAAAGCTGTCATTATCTCTACTTCGGTTGGAGGCAAATGATTGTGAATCGCTTGAATGACTTTGATAACAGATTTTGTGTTATAGACTTTTTGTGCTAAGCCTGCTAATACATCTTTTCATTCACTAGAAGCGTCTTCCTACCTCTCCATCAAGAAGCATCGACGTGTGTGATATCAAAGGAGAAGTCAAGAGCAGGGTTTACAGCTATAAAGTCTTCGGGTAGGACATCTGGCCTAGTAGTTCAGGGTGACTCATTTAGAGTTAGAGCTGGTGTGGGACTTCTGCCTTAGACCTCATATATGCATATTGAATCGATTTAACTCGGTTGAAGAAACTCAGAAAAGAGTGGCTCCTTGGGACCTATATTCTACAAATAAAGTCAGAGTACCTACTTATGCATATGGACATCAACTGGAGAGGAAGTGGCTATGACGATGGTGGTGGTGGTGGTGGTGGTCCAAACAGGTTTCTTTTGAATTCAGCGACATAGAAGAGGGGGAGTTTGGATGTGAAGAGCAGGGTCCAACTTCTGGTAAAAGCGCGGAGGAAGACAAGAAAGCGCACTAAGAGGGATGCGTGGGGTCTAACTTTTGGTAAAAGTGAGGAGGAAGAAAAGAAAGCGCGATGGGCGGCGGTCGACGAATTGCTTGAGAGCGGCGCAGCTGATCTGAAGATATTAACCCAAAAGCTTGCAGTATTAAAGCTGTAGTTTCTAGAAAATAAAAAAGAAAAGGTAGGTAGGTGTTCTCTTCTTAAGTATTTATTAATTGGTGATAATTGTTTATGCTTAATAACTTATATAATCTTTCTATTTGCTTTGCCAACTATTTTATACTTTATAAAAAGAAAAAAGAAATTACATACAAAACTTAACTCCCCACCTCGATATGCGCGTGAGATCCTTGATGATACTTTTGGCCACCCTTTCAGCCCACGCATAAGGCGTCACAGAGTCAGCCGACATGTGAAACTCCCCTCAGAATCTTATGATGGTACCAGAGATCCCATTTCCCACCTTAACAAGGTGAAGGACTTTGTGCAATTTCAGACCCACAATGATGCCGCGTTGTGTCAGATATTTGTAATGACCCTGTCGGGGGTTGCGCGCTTATGGTTCGAGGGTCTTCCTGGTGGATCTATTGACAGCTTCTCACAGTTAGAATCTAAATTCAGGAGTCGATTCAGTACCGCAGTCCCCATCAGGAAGTCTGCAGCCGCCTTGTTCGACCTACATAGAAAACCTCAGGAATCCTTGAGAAGTTTCCTTCATTATTTTGACACCGAGATGTCGCTCACGCCAGGTGTAACAGTTGATTTCACCATAGAAGCCTTAAAGCGAAACTGTTGCTACGGAAAACTCAGAGATGCTTTAATGGTGGACCCTTCAGCAACCTTAGATGCGTTGAGGCTGAAAGCCCACAACTATGCAAGGATGGAAGAGGAAAAGAATAGGGACAGGATTAGAAACATGCCGCCAGCCATGCTTTCATTCCCTAACGCTCCTATTCCTACTACTTCTGAAGATCGTTTCATCGATGATTACGCTCAGCGAAAGGATCACATTCCCAAGACCTCTAATCGGTGAAGAGGTAACTCCTCTAAAGGAAAGTCTGGTGACTCCTCAGCGCAGCGGCAGAGAGATCCCCCTAAAGGACGAGTTTATGACTCAGACCTTCCTTCCCTCATCTTGCCCAGGGCAGAAATACTAGCGATAGCAGAACAGCGGAACCTGCCCATCCGTTATCCCGTCCCTATGAGACCGGGGGTAACCTTGGAAAGAAGAGAAAATGCTTACTGCAAATTTCACAAAGCCAAGGGACACTCTACGGAAGTGTGTAGAGAGCTCAAATTAGCGATAGAGCGCCTGGTTGAAGAAGGATATCTGGGAGAATTCGCCGTCAAAACACGAGAAGAGGCTAAGAGTAACCCGACAAACAGAGTAGCCGACGACAGACTGACACCTTCCCGTGCCCTAGGCAACGACACTGGTCTTGCAGGAAGGGATAGGGAAACGCTCACGGTTGATGACGAAGACGTCCCCATCATTAACATCATCGCTGGAGGCACACCTTATCTGGACGAGTCCGCACAGCTGACACCCGCTGCAGGGGATAAGCGGAAGCGAGCGGACGCGTCAATCAAAAGTAAGGCAATAAGCGCCTTGCATCGCATGGTATTATCCTTTTCTGAAGAGGACGAGAAGGGCGTGGTATACCCCCACAACGATGCGTTAGTAGTTACGCTCATTATCGCCAGCCATGGAGTTAGGTGGACTCTTGTTGACAACGGAAGTGCCGTGAACCTATTCTCACTAGAAGCTTACAATCTCATGAAGCGTCCTGATAACGAGCTTGCGCCCTGCAAAAAACCCATTATCGGAGTAGACAGAGTCCCCATCCCAGTGACTGGAGTAACCACCTTGCCGGTATATTTTAAGGAAGATACCTTTAAGCGGTCAGAGGAGCTTCTATTCTTGGTGGTGGACCTAAACCTACCTTATAACGCCATATTGGGGAGGCCATTCCTCAACCGTTTCGGAGCGGCGATATCGCAAAAACATCTAAGGTTGAAATATCCTTCCTGGGACGGTGTGGTCTCAATCCAGGGTAATCAGAAGTTAGCAGCTGAATGCTACCTGCTCATGACTCAGAAGAGTTACGATACGTACGTGTGCGTGACGGTGGATCCATATGAACAAAATGATGAGAAACGCACTCAGTCCGTGGACAAGATGATTCACGTTCCAGTTAACGGGGTCGACGGGGCCATATTCCTGGTTAGCGATAACCTCAGCCCGGAGGAAAATTTTCAGTTAACTCAATTATTGAACAAATGCAAAGGAGAGTTTGCATGGAAACCGGCCGACATGCCCGTGCCCGGTATCTCACGGGATGCAGCGGAGCATCGACTTAATGTCAACCCTGACGCAAAACCAGTTCAGTAGAAACGGCGTGCCCCTTCTCTATAGAAAAAACGGTTGTTGTCGATAAAGAAGTAGCTTACATGGTTGGCTAACCCCGTCCTGGTTCCCAAGTCCAACGGAGAGTGGCGTATGTGCATCGACTTCACAGATTTGAACGACGTCTGTCCTAAAGATTGTTACCCACTTCCTCGGATTGACCAGTTAGTTGACCAGGCTGCCGGGTATGCTTACTTGAGCTCGCTAGACACCAACTCGGGGTATCACCAAATCCCCATGGCCAATGAGGATGAAGAGAAAATTGCTTTCATCACTCCGAAGGCCACTTATTGTTACACGGCGATGCCTTTTGGGTTGAAAACCGCTGGAGCCACCTTCCAGCGAATGACGAATCAAGTCTTCGAAAAACAGATTGGGCGAAACATAGAGGCGTATGTCGATGACATACTGGTCAAAAGCCGAAGCTTCAACGACCACCTATCTGATCTGGCGGAAGTCTTCGAAGTAATGAAGCGATACCAAATAAAGTTGAACCCTCGAAAGTGCATGTTTGCCTTTCAAATGGGTAAATTTTTGGGTTACGTGGTCAGTCAAAAGGGTATCCAACCCAACCCTTCAAAAATCAAAGCCATCCAAGATATGATATCCCCTCGAACTGTAAAAGAGATACAGAAGCTAACAGGGCGTGTTATCGCTCTGGGACGGTTTATTTCTAAGCAAGGCGAGAGGTGCCTCCCTTTTTTCAAAGTTATACGCAAAAAAGCCGTCTTCGGATGGACAACAGAATGCGAAGAGACGTTTACAGGCCTGAAGGCCTACCTATCGTCTGACTTGGTGTTGACAAGACCGGAGCCTGGTGATATCCTGTATTTATACCTCGGGGTTGCTGACGAAGTGGTAAGTGCGGTCCTTGTGCGAGATGACAATCACACACACTGCTCTGTATACTTCGTAAGTCACATCTTGAAAGACGCCGAGCTGAGATACGCCCGTATTGAGAAAATAGCGTTTGCATTGATACAAGCCACGCGAAAAATGGGTCGATATTTTCAAGCTCATACCGTCATCGTGCTTACGGATCAACCTTTAAAAAGGATATTTCGGAAGCCCGAATCCTCGGGGAGAATGCTGATTTGGGCCATCGAGCTTGAACAATATGGATTGCACTACAGATCCCGACCGTCTGTGAAGGCTCAAATTCTGGCGGACTTTATCGCAGAATGCACCTTTACGCCAGATCCAATGACGGAGTTGACTGAAAAAGAAAAAGAGGAGTTGGACCTCCCCTTCCCTGAAACCTACACCGACCTGTGGGTCATCCACGTGGACGGCGCCAAAAATCAAGAGCTTGCCGGGGCTGGGATCTTCATGAGTGGGCCACACGGCATCCATGTGTGATATGCCATCCGAATCCTGCAGTCGTTGTCCAATAACGCTGCAGAATACGAAGCGATATTAGCTGGACTCAGGATAGGGAAAAACTTTTCCATAAAAGGAACTCAGGGAGGTTGGGAGACTTGCGGCTGAAAATCTGTGGAGACTCCAAGCTGATAATAGACCAAGTTCTGGGACACTCTCAAGCTAGGGAGCCCATTATGGTGCAATACCTTGCCAAAGTGAAACGCGAGTTGATAGAAATAAAGAAAAGTGGCTTACAAGTCAGCTTTGAGCACATTCCTCGAGAGGATAACGTTGAGGCGGATAACCTCGCCAAACTCGCGGCAAACCCGGACGCGTCCATACCGAAACTACCGAGAGATACCCGTACCTTCCTTTATGGAAGAACATGCGACACTCTACGTAGAAGAAAGTGAAAGTGACTGGAGAATTCTCGTCATAAAATACTTAAAGCATGATGAGCTACCAGCAGATAACGCTGAGAAGAAGAAAGTGCTAAAGCAACCGGCACGGTGCACGTACTTTAATGGGGAATTAATGCGGAGATGTTTCTCTCGCCCAGCTGCCAGGTGCATAACGGAACAAGAAGGCCTTCATACCCTCCGCGAAATCCACGAAGGAATTTGCGGTATGCACGCGTCCGGCGGCACCCTGGCTGCGCAGGTCTTTAGATCGGAGTTCTACTGGCCTACTATCCGGAAAGACTGCTATAATTACGTGCGAACTTGCCAAAAGTGTCAGGAATTCTCCAAGATTCCTCGACAACCCGCCACACAAATTTATGATGTCATCGCTCCTTGTCCTTTTGCGAAATGGGGAATTGATATCCTAGGACTGTTTCCAAAGGCGAGTTCTCAATTAAAGTTTGTGGTCATGGCGGTAGACTACTTTACCAAATGGGTGGAAGCAGAGGTGGTTGCCAACATCATGATAGAGAAAATCTGGCGTTTCTTCAAACATCAAGTTATCATGCGATTCGGCGTACCCCGTGTGCTAGTCAGCAATAACGTAAAGCAATTCACCAGCCAATTCTTCAGAGACCAATGCGTGGAGTTCGGAATCGAGCAAAGGTTCTCTTCCGTGGCTCATCCGCAGACCAATGGTTAGGCAGAGGTGACGAACAGGACCATCCTTAACGGTGTTAAGAAGAACCTAGAAGGATCCAAAAAGAAGTGGGCAGATGAGCTGCCGTATGTGATGTGGGCATACCGCATGACCACAAAAACTAGCACAGGAGAGACACCATTCACACTGGCTTTCGGTACTGAGGCCGTCACGCCCGTGGAGATTGGTACTATGAGCTTACGAGTGGCCTATTTCAGAGAAGAGCTGAATGAGGAAAGATTACGAGCTAACCTTGACGCGCTGCTAGAATTGCAAGAGGAAGCTCTTCTGAAAATGTTGCACTATAAACAAAAGATGGCGCGTTATCACAATAGGCACGTCAAAGAACGGTTGCTGAAAGAAGGCGACCTGGTACTCTGGGACCAGCGAGCAACCGGTCAACGCCGGGGGAAGCTCAGCCCAAATTGGGAAGGGTCGTACCGCGTTACCCGCATTGTGGGGAGAGGAGCGTATCATCTGGAGACACTCGACGGTACTCCCTTGCCTAACTCCTGGAATATTGCTCGATTAAAATTATATCATGCTAGATTTTGATTTATCTCTGTACCTTTCATTAACACTAGCCCTAACCCATGCTAACGCTCGAATAGTGAGCTTTCTTGTGTTTTGCGGCTGTGTGTGTGTGTGCAGACGATGAAAGAAAAACAAAAAAGAGGTTGCTATGAGTGAAAAGTCATATCCTTGTGATGGTCGGTCCTGATCAAACGGCTCACTAAGTGAGGGCACGCCTTGGCACACCTAATATTTAGTGTTGGGAGTGAAAAGTCCTATCCTTGTGGTAGCCACGTGTGGGCCACAAGATGAGGCACGTCCTGACGCCCCCGGGGGTGAAAAGTCCTTTCCTTTTGGTAAACCGCGCTAATATAGGCGACCCACTAAGATGAGGCACGCCCCGGTATCCATGGGAGTGAAAAGCTCAATCCTTATGGCAACTGTTCTCGTGGAGACGGCTCGTTAAGGAGAGGCACACCCAGGGAAATAGTAACTCCATCTTGGAAGTGAAAATCCTATCATTGTGACCGGGCTAATATAGACGGCTCACTAAGTGAGGGCACGATTTCGGGATGCGAGGACAACGCCCAAAAGTGAAAAGCCCTAACCTTGTGACGGCCTGTCCTGATCAGACGGCTCACTAAGAAGAGGCACTTTCCGGCTGATCGTGGTAACGTGTAAACACGAAGAATCGTGAAATCCCAACGAGTAACCAGATGCGGAATCCCTGGTGAAGTGAGCTGGTTGAGAAAGTGATAACGAGCGACACCTGTACCCTAGAACGACAGCGGATTGACTCCTACGGGTAGCCCGTGTCTGGTATCGCATATCTGTTACTAACAAATATTAATCAAGAGTGTGCAGGATATCTCTGACTGACGGAGGTGGTGACGCTCGAGATGATAGCAGGGTCGTACAACCCGTCAATAAAATTGACACGAGGCCAATCGCGCTGATTTTTACATGATTCGAGGAATAAGGCCTAAAGACCCTATTCGTCATCTCTTTTGATCATGGAAAGAGACTTCTTTTTGAAGGAGTGTCATCTCTGATGAGGCCGAGCAGTGGTTAAATTGAACCTGGGTGTGTTACGAGAAATTCGAAGGAAAAGAAATACAGAAAAGAAAATCAACAACAAAGGAAACCAATACCATAGAGGCGTTATTGTTTAAACACCCGTGAAAGGTCGCAAAAATATACAAAAGATGAACAAAAAGAGGATAACGCTTAATCCTCACAAAAAGAAGGGGTGATAATACCCTGCCTACAACTAGTTCCCTGAACTCTCCCGTCCTTGGCTAAGCGAAAGCCCTCGTCATTAAGATCAGCAGAATTTCGCAAAAAGGCGTCAGAAACGGCGTCACCTTTGTAAAATTCTTCCCCATGAATCTCCACAAAGCAGTCAGCCATGATGGCAGCAGTCCTTTCAATATACCACTGACACTTGGCTGATGTCTCTTTCTTAAGTGTCGCCTTCTCTCCTGCCAAGGCTGGCCTCTCTTCTGCCAGGGCTGTTTTCTCTCCCTCAAGAGTGATACTTTTTGACTGTTCAGCTGACAGAGCGGCGTTAGAAGCGGCCAACTGTTGCTTTGCCTCTTTTGCCTCCACTTTGGCCGCTTCCATGGCCTTTATACATCCTTCTCGCTCTTCCAGCAATCTCTGCTTCTCTTCTTGCTCCTTTGAAAGCTTATCCATGGAAGCGACAAGGGCAACCGTCTTTTGCGACACGCGTTCTGTATAATAATGAAACCGGAGGAGACTGGTAAAAAGGTTAGAACGCAACAAGTCAACTTGCTCTCTATCTCCCTCAGCGGCAAAAGTACTTCGTTCTTCGGGAGATGTCAGCATATGAGCGGCCAAGAATGAAGCAGTGACAGCGGAGTTATCTCCCCCAACGGCCGCGATTCCTGAACTACGCAGCGTAGTCAGGTCCATTTGATGAGTAATGGGCCCAGCAGCGTTAATTGAGCTTACATCGGCCAAGAGGTTGGACACTACCGTTCCCTCCCCAAAGCGTTTAAGCATGGAAGCATCAGAAGGAACAAAGACCATGGCGACAGGAGAGAGAGGCTGGTTAGTAGAGGAACCCCCCTGGGGCCCGAAAGGGTCATGGGGTTGATAGGAGGAGAAGCCTGACAGGTCGTCATTGTAGACCACGTTAGAAAAAAAACAAGGAACCTCCGAACCAAACGAAGGTGGAGAAGTCTCAAAAGGCCCAGGAGCGGTCATGTTCCCAAAAATGCTAGTGGCCTGGTCCGGAGAAGGTGCTGAAGAGTCAAGAACGGTTTGAGGCCTCTCCCCGACGTCAACTTGACTCGATGACAGGCTCGTGCCTTCTCCATCGGGCCTCTGCCTCTTCCTCGATTGGCCTAGGATATGCCTCAAATCCATATTGCCCAGCGGTAGCGTATGGGTAGAGGCACCGGAAGTATCCTATGAAGAAAACCAATCACTAGAAATGAAAAACAAAAGAAAATACAGAAAGGCATTAAAAAACAGTGCAAGAGATTACCGTCTCAGCGATAGGTGCTTCCGAAGAGGCGGCCGCATCCAAAGAAGGCGGGAGGGTGTCAACGCTCTTTGTTTTCCTTTTCCTTTTTCCCTTCGCGGAAGCCTTAGAACCGGGTGGCTGAACAGGAAGAGCAGTGATTGATATGACAGGAATACCGATAGGTATGGTCTCGGTTTCCTCGTCAACCGAAATAGAAGACGTTCGGGGAGGAAGCGAAATAGTAACAGGTGGAACAATTGAAGTGGTGGTGATATCGACAGCCACGACCGTTTGCTCAACCTCCTCTCTTTGTCGAAGCCTTTTTAAGATCCTCCTAACACTCTCGGGAATGTACTTCGGATCAGTTGCTGCAAAGGCACAAGACAACGTTAGCGTTAGTACCAATACTGAAAATCAAAAAATGACGTGATACTCACGTTTAACACAGGCTCAGATATCGGCCCCGCAGGCCAGAAGGCGGGTGTGAACGCTGATTTTCAGTTTGAGTAATTTATCAAACCAGTTTTGCTCTATCTCGTTAAGAGCCTCCCGGCGCCAAGCACTGTCCTTGACGCCTTGGTTGAAACCAGACCGCCACCATGGATCCGGAAGCTCGGGAGTCTCGACAATAAAAAATTACTCTTTCTATTTTTCGATGGAAGACTCTAAATGAAGAAGTTTCCAAGTGAAGTTCTTAAGGGAATCATCATCATAACGAGGTGATATCGCTATCACACCCCGACGGTTATACATCCGAAATAAAGACTTGAGTAATGCAAGGGAAGGAGAGGTAATTCCCTTGTACTTACAGAGTTCTAGAAATGCATAAATGCCGCAGTAGGCATTTGGAGCTAATTGAACAGGGCTCAGATCAAGAGAAGTGAGCAACTCTTGGATAAAAGGGTCAACCGAAAATCGAAAACCGTAGCAAAACATCTGGGCATACAAGATTCTGCGTTTGCCGGTCAGAACGCTGTTCAGGCGTAGAGACTCAGGGGCAACAGAAACCTTGAAGCCCTCAGGGATGTTAGCACCGTGATCGGTTAAATGTTTATGAAGGATGGTCGGAGAAGTAATAGTACTGGTTATATTATCTAATTTTTCCTCATCAATCGATTTAGACCCAGAAGCACGAGTTTTTCTTTTACCCATGGTGGAAAAAGAAAAAGAAAAGATGAAGAAGACAACGAAGGGAAATAAAGAAATACCTTTTTGAGAAGAAAATCGAAGTACCCAGGAGATGAAAAGAAGAAATGCAAGACGATTTGAGAAGAAACAGAGAAAACAGATTATCGAAAGTGGGAAAAAGAAATAAGTGTTGAGTTTTATAACCCTAAGGGGCAAAGTGAAACGACTGCTGGAACAATCGTCACGCGCGTGACAGGCGTGAGCAATGAGTACAACCCTAGAAAAGCGAGAAGACGCTTTGATCCTATCAAATCATACTAGCCTTAGCGTCCCGAGGAGCATACACGTGTCTTTGAACCATCCTGATCCCTCGCTCACATTAATGAGGGGATCCTGGGCATTAAATGCTCCGAAAAGCATAATCACTTTATCAAAAAGAGGACAAGCATGATGACGTAACCATCAAGATAACGCTAAGAGGCAAATTAATTGTTATCCGGAGTGGAATGACAGTCGTTATTATGCAAGCGTTATCAATTATTACAAGCCAAATGAAACCCATGTTTGAAGAAAAATAAAACACTCTTAAGCGCTGCCTTACGCTAATCACGGAAGAACTCTTTTATTGCCCCCGACATCTATATCCTTCAATTTCTCAAAGGCGTAATCAGCTATCTTAGCAGGATCGAAAGCCTCTCTATGGCAATAGTCTGGGAATCCGGCGGCGAAGGCTCGTACTGCCTTGTCTTTCCACCGTAATATCTCAGTGGGTACCTTCGCCAAATCCGCGTCGCGGGCTGATATCTCTTCATGAAGGAGAGTTTCTTCTGTCAGCAGCCACCAATTCAGCACGACAGTCGTTAAGCTCTGCTTGGGTATCGCTCTAGAGTTGCATCAACTCCGCCACCTTGGCAGGGGAACCTCGAACCTTGTCGCCATGGATATCGAGAAAGTAATTCAACATGCGAAAGCTAGCCAGCACGTCATTCAGAGCACGTTCATGATGAACCTCTAGAGGAAGCTCTGACATCTCCTCCCTATCTTCAGGAGAGCCAAATATCGCACTTACTATATAGCCTACCGGCTCACTTCGCGATAGCGGGTCCGATATTCCTAGTGCGCAAAGTCCGCTGGTGCCAAAGGTGGACAGATCCAGACGATAGGAAGTGGCTCCTTGAGGACCTTGAGAGGAAAGATTGGTGGTAAAAGGAGGAGAGCAATTTTTGGCGGAACCACCGACTCTTGAGATAGAAGTACAGAATAATGGTGGAAGGTCATTTGGTAGAGGATTAGGGGTAGCGGCAGGCTCAAGATTTGGTGCGGCAACATCAGGAATGAAAGAGGAAATAGGAGAGTCGGGAGCGGCAGCTGAAGGAGGAAGGTTGACCTCTGGCGGAACCTCGGAAGTTTTAGGAGGAACGTAGGTTGACGCCTCAGCCGCTGTCACCGTTTTGGAAGTACTCGCACCACTAAGAGAGTCAGCCCCAACAACAAGGGTTTCGTTAACCTTCTTTAAAGCAGCCTTAGCGACTGAGTTGCTATTTCCCATTCTCAGCTTCTTCCGCTGAGCCGCGGAAGCATGACGAAGCCCGGAGTCGGTATCCATGTCCTCGCTACCACTATCAGTTACTTCAGCCTTGGGACGGTTCCGAGTCGCTCCTCTGTTCCGAATAGGTAACCACTTCTCGAGGAAGCGAGAGGCCCGGTCGGAAATATCGCACCTGGCAACTGTCTTGATTCTTTTTCTCTTCGGTGGAACGGTAGGGCGACTGGAACTCTCGGGCGGAGGAGAAAGCGACAGTGATTGAAGCGGCTTCACGTTCATAGGAACGTCCTTATCGCTCGACGGTCGATTTCCAGCGTCACCATTCAACAAGACATATCAGAACAGTGAATAAGCCGAAGCAATAACGGGGGAAAAGAAACTTACTTATAGTACACTCCTCTATAAGCCTGTACAAGGCAAACTCTCGAATGCGAAAGTACGAGCTCAGTTCCAGCAGCATGTTCGTTTGCCGAAGTTCTTCCTTGGACACTACTGACGGGTTTGTCCAAATGGAATCATCAAGACACCGATTGAAACCCCTAGGCCAGGGGCGGAAAGGCAATTTCACGATGAAGAAACGACTCTTCCAATCAGCCACAGTCTCTTCAAAGCCCTGAAATTTCTGCCAGAATGACTGCACTAACGCGTCATTCCACCTCGGGGTGATATCTACCACACAGTTGCGACACTTGAAACTAAAGAATTTGCGAAATAAATTGATAGACGGGATAAAGATACCCCGCAACTCGTAAACACGAATGAAGGCATGAATCCTGCACCAGGAGGGAGGCGTAATCTGAGCCGGGTTAATGTCATAACGAAGTAATAATCCTTTCACCGCTTTGTGAATGGGAAAGCGAAAACCGTAAAGGAACATATTAAAATATACCATCCTATCGCTCCCCGATAGAGGGTCATGAAGTCGATGACCAGCATCAGGAATTTTGACGGAGTAACCAGGAGGGAAAAAGATACCGTTTTCCTCCAACTCTGCCTCCAATACCGTTTCATCAACAAAAACACTAGGTGTTCTCTCAATTTCTAAATCTATGGGCCGCTGGAGACCCTTTGAAGACCTATTTACGGCCAGAGGCCACTGAGTATCCTTGGGTATCCTAGACGTGCTCATAATGAATTAGCAAGAAGAAAATCTGAAGAAGAAGAAGTAAAATACCTTGAATAGAAGACGGTGAGCAAAACCGTCGGCGCCGACGAACGGTGGTTGTGACTTCCTATGAAGCAAAAACTTAGAGAGAGAAGAAGAAAATTTCGAAGAGCAAGCAAAGAGTATTAAAAGAAAGCAGTTGCTCCCTTGTAAAGGTTGAGTTCGAAAATTGAACAGCCTGTAAAAATGGGACACGCCCCAAAGCAAAAGTGACACGTGAAAAACTTCAGAAGGATATTTATGTCTAAGCATTTATATCTTTTGGAGGGGGTAGTTACTGACAGTCAGTTGCAAGCGGTTACATCGAAGCAACAGTTAGTCTCTCAACGATAGCCATCCGTCAGAAGAGGGGCTAACGCCTGAGTATGCAAGACTAAAAAAGCAAAAGTATCATTTCATTAAATAATAGCCATACGACATCTACAAAGGATTGCTGAGGACGGAATCAATCATCGTCAGGCCAGTAAGAGGACCAGTAGCAGTATTCCTCATCTGAGGACGGAAGCTCCTCATCAGCAAGAGGGGGAGATTTGTCAGCCTTTCACTCCAGACTCGGTATTAACGGTTTGGACTCCCCCTTCACGGTGGAAGATGCCACCTTTACGATGGTATCGCCTGGAGGAATCTCCTCTTCAAACCAGTCAGCAGGAGGAAACAATTCTTTGCCCTTACAAGCCGAAGGGGCTGAAAAAGAAGAAAACCAGCCAGTGATCTTGGAATTTGCTCTCTTCTTTGACCTCTTCCGACCTCCACGGCAAGGCAATCGCCTCTTCAGGCATGACGGTGAAGGAGGTTTGTCAGAATCCGGTGTAGTGGGAGGGGTCGGACGAGATTCTCGCTCATCAGAGACCTGATCGTATGAGTCAACCATGAGAAATGAAAATCAGTAGCAACAGGAAAGTACAAAGAAGAAGGTGAACAGGGAAAAGAAGAAGAACTCCCCATAAATAGTTAGAGTGGTGAAGACTCTTCAAATTTTTCCATGAGTGAGAAGAGGATAATTTAATGCATCTCGAGAAGATCAACCATAATGGCAGAATCAAATCCTTTGATCACACCTGTTGGGGTTTCTCGATAATCAAGAAACACCGAAAAACCGCCCAATCAGTTAATACTGAAGAAGCGACGCATGATTAGTGCAGAATGGTTCGCCAGAACAACCGTCGCCACCTGGCAGATAAATAAGAATAAATGCTGTAGAAGTCTGACCAATGACAGACTCATTTTCAGTTGGGCTGGCACAACCCTCAGCCGAAGAGAAGGCTAAGGCCCTAAAAAAGGAAAGAAATCGCAAGCCCAATAACGGAAAGAAGCTTTTATTACGGCCTAACGGCCTAAACATACATCCGCATACATAACACCTACAAATGAAAAGCGAAAAAGAAAGCGGAGCAGCAAGCACTCAAGCTCGAGACCCGGCATCATTGTCATCATCCACCAGCAGAGTGGGGATATCTCTCAAGGCTTCCACCACAGAGATCAGCTCAGAAGAGGTGATCCTCATGCTCTTCAGGCAGCAGTTCAGCAGATCCTTCCTCTACTGCAGCATGGCGATGGCCACCTCGATGGGGCAGGCTGCAATGGCCAACTTGGAGACGTTCCCAATGGGATTGAAGTCCTCCATGGAAGCAGCCCCGATCCTGGACTGAATGAGAGTCATCATTCCCCGAAGCTCCAGCATATCTTCACCAGTCTTCGTCAGCATATTTTCTAGGAAGCTGACGTCACCCTCAGTGAGATTTTTTAGGGTTAGGGCTTTGGAAATCAGAAAGTTTCTAGTAAGATCGTCCATTGAGAAATGGTAAATGAGAAATAGAGAGAATGTGAAGAATCTGCACCGAAAAAAGGATCGCATTTATAGATCCAAAGTAGTAGCTGCTCACCAGGGCATACCCCTCGAAAATTGGGCCGTCCCGTTATCCCACAGCAGCCAGGGAGATAGGCTACAACGGAACCCTTGGTGGACGCCCGAGATACTCAAGTGGAGTACAGACCGAAATTCAGAAGAACGTAAGACCGTGTCGGCGTGGCAGGCGGCTTACAGCAAGGCTGGATCCAACGAGCCTGGATAGGTAAAGTGACATCAACGACACCCCGATATGAAAAACAATGAAATATCGCCTTCAGAACGGCATTCGGAGCTACGAGAAGATAACGCCTTAACGCCCTACCTTGCCGATATCGATCATGTAGAGCATGACGTAGAAAACACCAGCGTTATCACTTTGGATATATCGCTGGCGTTATCAGTTCTGGTTCATAACCATCGTTGTCGCTGCAACCTCATCACTGTCAACTTAGCCGACATCCTCTTTGTGGCCAATAGTTATCGCAGGCGGTCAGTTCACATTACCTGCTTCGCTATCGTGTATCTAGTACGAAGGTACTAACAAAAAAGTCAGAGAAACCTGAAGACCCTCACGAATCTGCCGCGGTGCGAAGGAAGTAACACTCATCCAGAAGCCGAGAAATGAAGCCCTTGGTAAACACTCGGGCTCATTTTCAGTTGGGCTTATGATAACAATTGATGAAACACCGAGGGTACATTTGTCTTTTCACCGCAAGTCAAGGCCAGACCACTGTAGACCTTGACTGGTGATAGCCACCCGGCTATCGCCCGCGTTAGCCGAGGAATCCTGGGATGGTCGACATCAGCGGCGGCGGGGGGGGGGGGGGCACGCGGCAACCATTTCCACACGCAGCATCTTCCCATCCCAGACAGCCTCGACAACATCTCACTGGCGATATCCTATCCAGCTGACGTCATCTTAGGCGTTATTTTCTCCCGATAACGCTCACCCCCGGGGGTAACATCCTTTCTTTTGCCTATAAATACTACTCATTTCTAGATCAAAGGTGAGACTGAGATCACTACCCAAATCTCTGCCAAATTTCACAGCCATACTAACTTAAACATCGGAGTGTCTACGTCGGGGTCCCCCCTCCGACGCTTTACAGGTACGGCGAACTGCCCTTACAGTGACTCCAGATGGACATAATCTCTACCCCGCTTCCCCAGAAGTCCTAATCTTATCAATGATGATTAACTACACAAAGTTTCCCCCATAAACATAACCATCGACCCAAGAAAATGAAGAGACAGAATATAGATACCTACCGTTTGAAGAATACTAAGAGTACTGTGAAGAAGGAAAGTACATGCTAAGAGTTGGTGGTTGTTGCGGTGGGGTAGGTGGACTAGAAGGAGGGGAATAGGAAGAATCTGGTGAGGGTGGAGGAGGAGGTGATGGCTGATATTGGTACTGTGGTGGTAGGGAAGGTTGGTGTTGGTAATGTTGTGGGAAATTTTGTTGTATGGTGTAAGGTTGTTGTTGTGTTGCTGGTGGTGGTTGTGCTAGTGGCGGTAGAGCCATTTAAAAAGCTGGATTGTTTTTCCCTTATAATCGAAATCAGACTCAACAGACAATTCAGAATCCGACTCGAATTCTGTTATAGACTTAAACTCAGAAAAATAAAATATGGAGGACTTGAAAATAGTCCAATTGATGAGTGGACTGACAGCAGACTCGATGGGTGTTTGAAAGACATCTTGATCCAGAATAGCACTTACAAAGATGGATGAGGAAAAATGGTCGATCCAATTCTCTTCCAAGAGCTCCAAGTGAGCATCCTCCTTCTCATCTGATTCCATTCTACAATAAGAAAATATTTCAAAACCATGTAATCTTTCATTTGACCAAGAAAAACTCCAAGGTTTAGGAAAATCGAAGAAAGGAAACTTATTTCTTTGTTTAACAAAATATGCATTAAGGATTTTCAAATAAGGTTTCTTTTTTAAATCAAAGTTATTACTCATGGACCAAACGATGTTTCTGGCTTGGCGAGCTTTCGCCACTGCACTGATTTCATCTCTGGTAGGTTTGTACCTAAGTCCAAAAGGAGGGATAGTACATGAAAGTTCATAGATGGTTGGCATTCCTAGTTGATTCTTCTATAATCCTAATAATGGTAAATATTTCATGTTCGTCATTATGTTTTCCACCATTTGATTACCATAAGGATCATAAAAGAGAGCTCAATTGCATTGAGGGAATATCCTCAACTCAATCGAAATCAAATCCAGACAGTTGAGGTGTTTCAAAGCCAATTTCTGAAATTGGTTTAAAAATTATTCCATAATTCTCATCACCATAAATTTTTACGATTTGTCTATTACACAAGAATTTTACCTTTTGATAAACCGAATAACTTATAGCGACAACATTGTGAAGCCTAGGGCGTCCGAAAAGGAGGTTAAACCTAGTCTGAATGTCAAGAACTTGAAATTTTCATTTCATTTCAACTGGCCCAATTTGCATAGACGTGTCCAAAATTCCAATGACTTCTCTTTTAGAATTATCATATGCTCTAAGGTCTGATTATAAGGGATGCAATCTTTTGAGATGAAGCTAAGGGAATAGGCTACTTTAAATGGACAAACACTAAGAGCAGACTCATTGTCAATCAGAACCATTAGAATATTCTTCTTTTGTGGAACAATAGTAATATAAAGTGCATTATGTGATCTCTTCCTCCCTTAGGAAGATCTTTGTCATTGAAAAAGATGTTGGATACAACGTCTAGTGAAGCTACATCGGAAGTTAGATATTTTGTTGCAATGTCAATTAGCACTTTGATCCTACTCAACTGTTTAGAAACAATATCTTGGTGATGTTTGGAAGACATAAGAAGTTTTCAAACAAAGATATCAGCTTGAGTCTTTTTCAATTGAGTGAGCAATGGATCTTCAGTAACTGGACCATTCTTATTGGCAGTCAAACTTTCCAAGGTTATGAGCAACACGACCACTCCTAGTGATGACACCCATATCATTAAAATCAATGGGTGTTTTAGAGCCAGTCAAGAATGTACCATATTCATTGAAATCAATAGGCTTATGATCCATAATCACATTATCCAAAACTCTTGAAATCTTGGTGACAAAGGTTCAATCGTTGTTGGAAGGTCAAAATTTTCTTCATTGAATTCAACAGGGATGAATTGATAAATTCTAGATCAGTTTTAGTGTCATAATTAAAAAGAACTTGAGCAAGATCAGTAATTGATGACTCTTACACTTCAAAATCATTGAAATCCATGCAACAGATTTGGTCATCAAGTTGAACAAAATTGTCAGAAAGGTTTCCTATTTAAATTCAATTTACGTAGTGTATGATCAGTGGAATGGGACTACGCTTTTTGAGTGATGGAGCTTATGAGTTTTGGTAGCAAGTCGAGAGGTTGGATCCACCAATGTTTATTGACTACTAGAACTTCTATTCTTGTTAACGGGGTTCGAGATGGGATTGCGTCAAGGCTGCCCTCTTAGCCAATCCTTGTTTAACATTATAGTTGAAGGTCTAAATTTAATGTTAGGAAAGACCACAAAGAGAGGTCTATTTAACGGGTTAGGGAATAATCATTCTAGATGGAGAATCTCTCATATTCAGTTTTCCGATGGCGCTCTCATTTTTTGTAATGATGACAAATAAGTTACTTAATGTGAAGTGGGTTTTGAGATGGTTTGATGCATTCTCAAGTTTGTTGGTGAATTACAACAAAACCTCCCTCATTAGCATTAATGTTGAGGAGAATTAACATTCATATTCAGTAGGTTTGGGACAAGTCTATGCGCCTAAAGTTCAAATATTTATGTGCTAAGTCGTTCAAGGGAAGGTTGCTACGCGACAGATGCTTCTCTCAAGGAAATATCATTGGAGCGGATCAAGCTCTATGTCCATTATGCTCCATAACCATTGAATCAGCTGACCATCTTCTTTTTAATTGTTCGGTGTCTTAGGTTATTTGGATGCAGGTAATTCGTTGGTGGGATATTAATTTCATTCAACACTTTTTAGTTTTGGATGCTTTGCATGGGTGGGCTCTTTGGGAGCACGCCACGGCTCTTTCCATAAATTATGTTGGAAAATGTAGTTCTAAAATATTTTTGAGTATTTGGCTAGAACGCAACCAAGTGGTCTTCGAAGGTAAGAATTTTGATCACCTTCATGTCGTTAACTTCATTGTTCACCTCTTATGTGTTGTTGGATCATGACAATTAATCTGAGGTTCCCTACTTGGGATCTCAAGTGGTTGCCTCCGTAGAGTGTATTGAGACATGGTCTAACTAAGGTCGTTTCATTTTTTTTTTCATTGTTTCTTATGCACTCGGTGTGCTTTCTAGCCTTTCTCTGTAGTTAGAGGTTTACTTGTAGCCTCCAAAGTTAGCCTTCTAAGGTCGACATCTTGTGTAGCTTCCAGCAATATATTTTCAATTTATTGAGAAAAGAAAAAAAAAACTAATTTTTAAGTTCTTAATCAACATGTATACTTAGATTGGATGTACTACGTATATAAGTTTCACACCAATTACTGTTGATTTTAAGGAAAAAAAAGAAAAAATAGATGGTAATAATTAGTTTGAGCTTCAACATTAGTATTTTAACCACAAAAGGAAACCAAATCGCATAAAAGATTATGGGTGATTGCCGTTTAATTGCAATGAGTTGAATTATTCCTTAAAAAAAAAAAAAATCCCACTACTCTCCAATTATTATTTCTTAATTAATTTATCATTCATTGAGTTGGATTACACTATTACAACTAATATTTTACATAGATTACCACTTTCCCACATTCATTGCGAAAGGGCAAAAAAGTCATTCCACAAATGCCCTTTCCGCACCGTATAAATAAAATTTACACAATACTAAAAAATAAGAATTAAAAAATTCCTGCTTTCATAAACTTCAAGCCTTCTTCTTGATTTTCCGTACATCTCTCCAAAATTTCATTTTCATTAGAGCTCGCTCCATCAGTCTCATTCGCACTCTATACAATACAGATACGCTCGTATATAAAACTTATAAAACCCTTCGTACCTATTATATATCCATCTCTGCGCACATACACCTGAAATCATAATTTCTCGCTTTCTTCTTTTTTGTTCGCATCCCTCTTCAAAGCTTGAATCTTTGAGCCTTGCCAAGGTTGTTTCTCATCTGGGTTTCTGCTCTTTTTAAGGCGGGAACTTAAAATTGGCGGGAACCAACAGCCAATTCTTGAAGATTTGTTGAAAAGATCGCTTCTTTTTGCGCGTTTTCGTTAATCAATTCAGAGTACCTGCGTATTATACACAAGCTTGGTTGCATATAGAAAGAAGCGAAAGAATCAATTTTCTGAAGAAAAAAAAAATTCTTCATTTCATGGCAAACCCATCTGGGACGCATCATCAAGAGGCTGCAAATCATGCTTCTTCCTCTTCTTTCAATGGAGCCAATCCTAGTAACAGAAATTCGGGTGGACAGGAGAGTTTGGGTTCGGGTTTGCAGCATAACCCGGGTATCTCTATGGATTGGACCGATGAAGAGCAGGCAATACTTGAAGAAGGGCTCGGAATGTAAGTTCATTCTTTTGCTTCTTTTCGTTAAATTGGGTTCTTTTTTAATTTTCGTTATTCTTGTTTTCCTAGCTTTTCTTGAATTAGTTTTTTTAATTATTGCTGGATCAGTTATTATTACCATCTTTATTGGGCTCGAACTTCTCCAGTGAACTTTGTAATTTTGTCAATTATTTTGTTACTTGGCTTCTTGGTGAGTTGCTTAACATTGCTAATTGTTTTGATTCAAGAGTTGTTAATCAAATTCTAAACATGGAATGCTATCTGTTCTTCTGGCTGTTAAAATATTCCACTCAACTCTTAAGTGAATCATTTGTAGGTAAACTCTTAGTTGTTAAAACTTAAAAGTCAATTATTGACTTAACTTTACAGCTCTGAATCCCAATTTTTCTTATATAGTAGGAAAAGTGACTATTGACTAACATCTAATCACCATACTCATATTGTTTCATCTTCCATTAAAGCTATAAACGAGTCTGATATATATTTGTTTGTCAATTTTGCTTTCTAAAAGATATGTTCTATCACCTGGAAGTTAACTAAATCATTATTGTTATTCCATTTACTTTCATCAACGTGGATCTCATCTATTTTTTGGTTTGCAGGTATGCGGCAGAAACACACATCATACGTTATGCAAAGATAGCTATGCAACTTCCAAACAAGACAGTCCGAGATGTTGCATTGCGTACCAAATGGATGAATGTAATTAGATCCTGCTACTTGAAGCTTTTTATTTTATGAAATAGTTATCAGAGTTTTTTTGTCACATTAGTCAGACCTAGCAATTGAGTCGTTAAATAAACAGACATGCATCTTTATTGGTTTAAGTGTTCTGTATTATGTTTCGTCATTTGATATCGTTCTGAGAAGATAGTCCTCTTTATTGAAATGTTACTTTGTGGTCCACCATTTATTGTCTACACTTGATGATGCTGTAAAGAAACCAGCTAACTGGTTTTAATTTTTTTCCTTGTCCAGAAAAAGGTAACTAGCAAAAGAAGAAAGGAAGATATTTCAAGGAAACTCAAGGATAAAAAGGTGTTATTTCTATCATTTGTTGTGAATCTTTCTCTTAGAAGTGGGATTGTGTGTGGCTTAATCAATATACATCAACAATCCAGTTTCTGATAGATTGGTTTATACTCAATTGCACACATTATGAGAAGAGAAATAGTAGTAACTTAGTGGTCATGCTTCTTGACCAGTAAGGTTAACTTTCCTCTAATGCCATAGTTGTGAGGTTTGGTAAGTGTTAATATCTAGCTGTGAGTCATTGTTGTTTATCCACGAATAATTTTGAACTCGTGTATAGCTGTACCACTGGTAAGATTCAAGATTTATCAGACAACATGAGACATTCTCTTGAGAAATATCATAAGTTGATGCAAACTGGAATAATAAGGGTTCTAAGTGGACTTGAATGAGTAGCTTGCTTGCTCTCAGCCATTACTAATTTCATACGTGCTTTAGCAGCCTCAAGTTTCATTTAATTTATATAACTAAAAGTTTGAGTTGCTCATTATCAGTTAGCAATCGATGATTTCAATGGAATATCTTTCGAACACACTTTCACTTGTGGCCCACAGGTTTTTAAAAGGAATCAATCATTCAAAACGTAGTCATATTTTCTTGGAGTTATTGATGCTTATATTATATTATCAAATGTTTGTCAGGAAAGATTTACTGACCCTTCAGGAAAGGCTTCTAACTTCATGGTTCGCTCCGATGTTCCTCCATATGCAACTTCAATGATGTCAATAGACTATGATGAGGGCATACCTTATGAAGGTCAGGCTATATTTATAAAAAAAAGTCTCTGGGTAGTCTGAGCTGCATAAGGGTGGTTAGAGAATTTGGAAGCACAATTATGGTGTATTCATGTTTTTTTTTGGGTGAAATGATGTATTCATGTTAAGGTGTATATGGATGAATCTTGTGTTTGTTTAGATTTTCTTGTGCATTCTCTTTGCCTGCATTAATTCATAGAGCAGGACTGTTTTTCTCACATACTGCATGCAATTTCTATATGCAATTTCAATGTTTGCAAAAATATTGAAAAGCTGTGAGGTGCTGCTTGCAGCATTTGGTGGAGTTACGGGAGAGCTTCTGAAGCAAAATCAACAGGTCTTCAGCCATATTTCAGCAAACCTTTCTACTTTTCAGGTGAAATACGTATGTCTTATCTCATGATTTAGCATTATTCTGACTGGTAATTTAGTTGGACATCATTTACATAGTAAAATCCAGAACCTCTGATCCACTAGATCTTTCGTACCGTGATATCTTCTTCATTAGTCTTTGAAAGATTATGACGGTCGATTGTATGGTGCATATAGATATTATTTGCAGAGGGTTATTTGTTATTAATTCCTCGTCTTTAACTCTAACTGTGTCTTAACTTTGTAACTATCAAAACTGAAACAGTTTTTCCTTTACCTCCTTTTCAGATACAGGATAACATACAACTCCTTTATCAGACTCGCGACAATATCCTCAACATTATGAATAAGTATGTCCCAAATTCTTATTATTATTTTCATAGGGAAATGATGTGAACATGCTTCCCTCTTGAATGCTCTTTGTGTGTACATGTCTGTCTTTATTTGGTCTTTTGTTTAGGTTCTTTTTTCTCTCAAATAAAATACTAGAGTTGGTTCCCATATCTTTGTGTTCATTTTTCTCCTTACTAGTCATGTGATTAACTTGCAAGTTGCCATTCCCTCTAACTGCCAAGTTGTAAGATGTTCTTGCATTCATTGTTCATGCATTGAACGACTGCACAGCCTCTTTCAAAGGCTTGCATACCCAAACTTAGCACTAGTGGACGTGGACAGCTCAGTCATTTTAACTGTGCAAATTTCTGCTGGTTGTATCATATATGCGTAAAAAGTAAAAACATGCTGTGGGTGTTTTATCCTCGAATAATGGATGGAAGACCAAACCTTTATAAATGTGCAAGATAACTCATGTTTAAGACAAATCTGTGACTCTTAAAGCATACTTATTGAGACCCTGGAAAAACTTCAGTCACTTCCTTGAGCTGTTTTTACTCAAGATATGGATCCTCTTATGTAGCTATTTACTGCCAAGGCAAGCTGAGACCCAAGTTTGTGTGTTCAGTTGAAGATTTTACTACTGACATGCTCGAACATTGACAACATGCTGATCTTATTTTCTCGTAGAAGAACTCATCTATTGCACTGTCTTGTTTTGCTTTTGCCAGCATGAATGATGGTCCTGACATAATGAAGCAGATGCCACCACTTCCGGTCAGGTTGAATGAAGAGCTAGCTAACACCATCCTTCCCCATCCAAACTTTATGATGAAATAGCCCTGCTTCTTTATAAGGTTCTTAAACATAATCCAGCCTTTCTCCATGCTACAGATCGAATCCGGAATGGTGAAATAACTGCTACCAAGTTAGCCTATCATTGATCATTAGGAAATGACCCATAGTTTGATCTGCTGTAAATTATATTGGGTTTTTGCTTTTCTTTACATCTTTAACATAGCTTGCTCTGATTTAATAGTTACTCCAGTAGTAGTTGGCTTGGATTTTGATTTGATTTTGAAAGTCAGGAAATGAAGAGTAATAACAGTAGTTTCACTTTATCTTTTGCTGCTTCTTTTTTCTGCATTGATGATTTTTGTCATGCTTTTAGATGAAAAAACCACATTTTTTCTTTTCTTTTAGAAGATACTGTTACTCATTTTGGATGGTTGGGTAATGCCTTAGAGCACTCTCTTGTCATGATTTGCAATGAAGTAATTGGTCTACCGTAACATATTGAAAAATCATAAATACCTAAATTTCATTCTTGAAGCGATTAGGATAGAAAGAAAAAGAAAGGAAATGAAATTTTTAAAATTTTCTTCAGAAAAAAAGTGGAAGGGAATCAAAGAGAATGCAATGAAATACGGAGGAAATAAATTGTAAAAATTTCCTTCTGGCTTACAAAATATTTCCTCCCATAAGTGGAAAGAAAAGGAAGGAATTAAAGGGAAATAAAAAATTATTCCATTATTATCCTTGCTAGGTTTTAACAATTTTTTTTATTGCAGAGCTTTCTTTTCTTGGTTCCCTCTCCAAATTGAACAAACACTTCCTCTTGTTCGTTCCCTCTCCATATTGAACAAACGCTTCCTCTTCTTCGTTCCCAACAGGTACGTACATTTTGTTTCAACAATCTCAAGCTAACGATTTGCAAGTTGTGATTCTCATGATGGTAATAGAACCTATTCGGTTTGCACATTTCACTTGGTTCATATGTCGTACTCTTGCTAGTTTTACTGCGATGGATGTTTACTACGGTATTGAAATAGAGAACCATTTCTAAAGAATATTATTTGAAATATGTACCTCAGCAATGTGACATTTGTAGTTCATGAATTTGAGAACTACCATGAACAGATGCAAAACAAAATGAAGGAATGTAAAATAAAATGAAACTAAGCAATTCCGAATAACTTGAACTGAACCTTAACTGAAGCAAGCCACATACCCAATAGATATTACATGTTTAGATGTTAAACTAGCCCCATTCATGTTTGAAGCAGCAGAGCTTCCTAAGAAGAGGATCAACATTCCTATAACTTTACTGTTCAAATTTATACTCGTAGATGTTAAAACTATTCAACCTATCAATCTATCAGCCAGTTGAAAATATCAAGTTTTTGTCCTTACAAACAAAATAGCCAATTTCAAATTTTAGTGTAGAAAAGAAACATCTAATTGGAAAAAAAAGAAAAAAAAAACAATTTCTAGATCGATTTAAAATCTCTAATGTATCCTATACCAAGTTGCACACGATATGGAAATCACTGGCAAACTGAACATGGTAAATATAATTTACTAGTGATAGTTATCTTTTTGCCCTTTGAGATTCTCTTCTCTTTATACAATCTGAAAGAAAATCATCAAAGAATAAAGTATAAGCCAATTACCCAATGCATACCCATGCAAACTGACATTGCTTTTGCTCTAGTTGATGAGGAAAGATGTGAGAAAGACTGGAATCTGCTGAATGAAAATTAACATTAGTCATCAGTATTTTGGCTCTGCTGAATTTGTTATCATGTATTACATTTGTTAAGAAGATTAATGTAATTTGATTGTTTGTTCTTCATTTCTATTTTATTTTCTCATCTTGCTCATCTCATAAACTATCAACCAAACATGGGATTCTATTACCATAAGAAAAAAGAGAATTAACATCCAAGGACTTGGCATTTTGAGTCAACATGAATTAATAGTTGACTGAAGAAAAGGATGTGATGAGGTTTGTTGACAAAGAAGTGCAAAATAGAGTTACTCAGTTTTAATCTAATTGAATATAGCTAGTAATTTGTTATAAGGGTAAAGTGGTAAAAATAACTAAATTTTCTTTCCTTTCCTTTCCATCCATGTTGTCTTACACAAATATTAAAATTTTCTTTCTTTTACCTTGTATATAAAAGATCCAGCCATATAAAGGAATTTCTCTAGAAATTTTCTTCCTCTCCTTTCCTTTCCGTTGTTAATTTTTTCCTCTTTTTCTTCGTGCACTTTAGTTCCCATACAAAGCAGAAGTATAAACGAAAGACCTATAGTCCCGATATAAGGAGTAAATAAGCTTAAGTAAGAAAAATGGCTCAGCGACCAAATCCACAAGTGGCGACCTAGCAAGTTGTGTGTAAGACAGTGACGACCACTCAACACAAGAGCAGCGACCTAGCAACTTAGTGTCAATGCCTAGGGAGTGACTAAGCGACCTGACTTAAGGACAACGACCTAGCAACTTAGTCCAAAGACAGACCTCGCAATTCAGTCCAAAGACAGCGATCCTCGTGTCGCTTTACTTTATTAGTTTTTTACCCACTTTGAGCATAAAACACATGGCTTTTAATACCCTTACAATAAGAAGTCGACGCTCATTAATTAAAGTCTGAAAAGCAGACATTCTTTTGGGAACAAGAGATTTATAATATAAGAACTCAAGATACAAAGTTGACTCACCAAATCTCTAAAAGAATACGAACATACCCCCCTATAGTTTAGGTCCTATAAAAAAAACTCATTTTTAGACATAAGCAATTAATATCTATCATTTATTGTACATAACAACCAACTTCCTTAAGTATTTACTTCACATTGTTATTGCTTCAATCATTAGCAAATCATCTTTGCTAATCATTTCTTCACATTGCTTTGAGATCCTTCAAAGTTTGATACTAACTTAAGCTTCAAAATGTTTATCACTATGAGGAAACCCTAGTGATTTTAGGTGACAAGCAAGAGCAGGGCCATCAAGATAAGAATCAAGAAGACGTTTTGCAAGTGACACCCTTAATGCATCCCCAAAACACACTTAATCTTTTGTCCTATCTTAAACATTAACATTCGGTCCTTTCATTGAGAGTATTAAGCAATTTTGAGTGAGATCCTCTGTGTTTGAGACTCTCTAAACTTACATTTACCTAAAAAACTACCAAAATCCATCATAAACACATCTACTAAATTCTCATCAACCATGGCTAATCACCATCAAAACCCGCCTGTTTATGGCATACCACCTGATTTCATCACACCTCTAGGAACCACTTTAGCCCTACCAGCAAGGCCAAGATATCACCCTCACAATCCAACCATCACTCCTAGAAATCTATTCATCTCTAGTGGGACTCCTCAAGGATTCCACACTCCATACCCCATATTAGCAGCCTTCAACTCTCGCTTGAATAACGTGACTAACCTCCTCAGCACAATCACTGCTAATCAAGCAAACTGACCCTTCTCACCACTTCACAACAAAACCAAGAGATCCCCAACTTGGTGATCACCCCAGATGGCCAAGTTCCACAAGGATTTGCGCAACAGTAACATAATGACGACGACTTGAATCCCCTTAGTTCATCATTCACCACCAAGAATCCAAGATGCTCTTGAAGTAAAAGATGTGGGTGATACAGGTAGCACAACAACCCTAGACAGAAATAGGGATCACTCGCCTCCAAGGTCCTAGAGAAGACTTGCTGGTTCACAACATCCAACAAAATCTAATCGGCTTGCAGTGTCCCATCGTGTGCTAGAGAAGAAAGACTAACTGCCTCTTGCCACAGCGAGAGATCCAGAAGAGAGCCACCTAGAAAGGGAGAGTCAACGCCTTAGCGAGATCCACCCAAATGGTCGCAACCCAGAAGGTCGCCACTAAGAATATCACCCCCGCAGAGGTCCCCACCTAGGCGAGAAGGGCCAGAGGGACGTAGGGGAAGATCGTCAGCTAGACAAGAATTTTTGTCGATACTTTATACTCATCCGATCACTTAGGTTATGTTAAAAAAGGTACGGTATATTGTTGGAAGTGCCTTTTAAAATATAAATTCTTGTGTGTTGTGTATATACACCTCTTAGATTTCAATTTTAATAATTCAATAAGAATTGCATTATATAAAATTGTATTGATATCAACTATTCAGCACACGAAGTTAATATTGACAAAAAAAAGACTTATGGGTTTGTCTAATTATCTTGGTAATTTATTATTAATTTACATTATTTTCTTGAATTTTTTTGGCTTTGTGTAGTTGTTTTATTTTCTTATCTAATTTATTTGAGATGAATTTCTTGTATTACAAATTCATAGTAAAGATGCGCATGCAAAAACAACAACGCCTTGACTAATTTTTCAAAAAATAAAATGTTCAACCCGAAATTAGCACACAATTGGATATTGGTAATGATACTTCACCAACTTTGAAGCATCTTTGTGAAAGTTCTAAGATTGAATTTGAGAACAAGCTTGATCCCACTACTAAATCTCTTGTGTCTATTAGTGCTAAAGTAGACAATATCATTGCTTCTTTATGATCTAGGACTACGTCCACAAATGTGTGATTATCCAATAAATCAACGTGACGAGATCCGACGTGTTGGTCCATATCAACCACGTGACTCTAGTTATCCATTATGCAAGAAGCAACATCGATGTCTCAAAACTTCTTAGTTCCCGCAGTTTTCTTTTTAGTTAGAGTACTCTCCTACTACAGATGTTGCACATTATTTACAATGCTATCTTTTTACTGTAAAATCAATTGTGGAGATATGGATGTAATGTTTTCATAAGCGAAGGATTCAAGAATTAGAAAAAGGTCAATGATGGAAAAAAAATGTGCTTTTCTCAACCATATGGGGACAGATCCATACTCAACACATAATAATGTTGTGAAATCTTGTGCTGATTTATTGAATCAACCTTGTCATATACTTGCACAATGATCAGAGGAAATCCAGAATAATAGATTGAGACTTAAGACTTCTATTAAAGGGTCGTTGGCTTGCATTTCAAAGGTGTGCATTTAAAGGTCATGATGAGACTTCTGACTTAAAAACATCGTGGTAAGTTTCTTGGAATGATACAACTTTTATCATCATACAATGAAAATGTTGCAAATGTTATTTTGTAAAATGCTTTGGTTGTTACTAGATACACTTTACATGACATCCAAAAGGAGATTCTACATATTATAGCAAGTAAAGTTCGCAACAACATTCGAGAAGATATTAGAGATTTCAAATTTTGTACTATTGTTGATGAGGCACGTGATGAGACTAAAAGAGAACAAATGGCTCTTATCTTGAGATTAGTTGATCAGAATGGTTTTATGAAAGAACACTTCTTCGACATAACTCATGTTAAAGACACATCTTCTACAACACTAAAAAGTGAGATTTCAACCAATCTCTTGTTACTGTCTTGGCATTTCAACCATGTGCCTATTATGTGCATTGTTTTGCTCACCAACTACAATTAGCACTAGTTGATGCAACTAAAGAGGTACATCTTATTCATGATTTTATCTCAAATTTGACTTTCATTGTTAACACTATCACCTCTTTTTGTAAACGCTATGATGAGTTACAAGTTGCCCAAGCATTTAAAATTTCCCACTTACTTGCTATTGATGAACTTGGAATTGGAAAAGGTGCTAATCAGATTGAAACTTTAAAACAGGTTGGTGATACTCGTTGGGGATCACACCTTTATCCCATTTGTAGCATTCTAAGAATGTTTGATGTAACTTGCTTTGTCCTTGAAAAAGTTAAGAGTGATGGATCCACTTACTCTCAACGAGGTGATGCTAACTCAGCTTTGAAGATGATTACGTCATTTGAATTCATTTTCATCTTGCATCTAATGAAGGAAATTATGGGTATTACCAAGACACTTTGTCAAGATTTGCAATAGAAGTCTCAAGACATTTTGAGTGCTTTACATTTAGTTTCAAGTACAACAACATTGATCCAAAAGTTGAGAGAAGATGGTTGGAATGATCTTAATCAGACTATCATATCATTTTCTAAAAAAAAGAGGATGTTGAGATTCCTGATTTGAGTGCTCAATATGTTTAAGGTCGAGGTCGTCGTAAGCGCGATCAATTTACTATAGAGCATCACTATTACTTTGATCTATTTAATGTTTCCATAGACTTCTAATTGTAGGAGCTAAATACAAGTTTCAGTGAACAAACAATGGAGTTTTTGGCACTTAGATTGGCATTGAAACTAAATGATATCTTTCAACATAGATGACATTTGTAAACTTGCTGTAAAAATTTATCCTTTTGATTTTAGCAAGCATGAAAGAATAAGTCTTAGATACCAGTTGCATCATTTTCAGCTTGAGGCACTTAGTCATTCTAAACTACAAAATTTATCATCTCTTTTACGGTTATATTGAGTGTTAACAGAGGCAAAGATGTCAAACTTATTTAATCTTATTGATAGAGTGGTTCGTCTTATTTTAACTCTTTCGGAGTCTACGGCAACAAGTGAACGTGTATTTTCAATAATGAAAGTTGTCAAAAGCAGGCTTCGCAATAAGATGGAAGATGAATTTCTAGCAGATGATTTGGTGGTTTATATTGAAAAAGAGATTGCAGAGACTTTCAATTTAGATTCGATATTGGATAGGTTTGTAGATTTAAAAGGATGTCGAGTACAATTCAAGTGATCATCGTAATAATATATATTGATTTAGATCTTTTTATATTACAAATTGTTAATGAAAATGTTTACATATTACAAGTAGCTTCATTGTTAATTTTGGTGACATGTAATATATTACGCCCCCTAGAATACATGTTAGAGTTTGCCACTTGTTACGCGGGTTATAGTATAAATAATTTACATGTAAAAAATATATGTTGCATAACATCTAAAATTGCACACAACATATAATTATTTTACAACTGAAACATTCATCTAACAAATAAAATAAAATAATTAAAATTTTAAACAATAAGGATTGCAACTAATCTTGCTTGTATAAATAATTATCAACATCTGTAGACACCTTCAAGATTCGTACATAAAATGAATAATTTTAAGGATTTATATAGAGAATCATGTAACTTTTTAAATTCTTAAACATCACTCTTTTCAAATTTAACAACAAATTGTATTAAATTTATTAAATTAATTATGAAATTAAATGCATTTAATAGTACAAAAGAAAAGTTTCTAAAGTTACATATCATAAATTGCATTAAGATGGATAAATTAGTTATATATTTTAATTTAGTAGAACAAACCAAGAGTTATTGAGTTATTCAACACATCAATTGAAAAAAATAATTATAAAATATTAATTAACTAACTAATTTATTTCCTTAAGTTATGTATTAGTGAAATTATTTTACTCCAGTTTAAATTAATTTTTACCATTTTAAATAAATGGAATTATTCCTTGAATTGTTAATTTGTAGTATCTCTTTGACCGGTGGTTTGTCTACTAAAAGGAAGTTTAAAGTTTCAATAAAAGAAAAGAAAAGGAAGAAGCGAGTTTAGATTTCTGTGTTTTGGTTTGGGGAAGAAGTGTACAAGTTCCTGCCTCTTCAAGTAAGTAAGCGAGGTCTTCAACATGTGTGCATCCTTGCTTTTGTCACGCGGAGATTATACTGGTCGATCGACAGGGGGTACTAAATTTGCTCAAAGAACAACAACCAATAGAATAATATCTTGCAACCACACCAACATAGAAACCATATCAAACGTTATATCAGAAAGTGTAGAAATGCTATCCATAGTAAGATAACTCACCTTTAATTTTCTATGGAGAGACCAGCGCCAATGCATTTGCGCACACCTCTGGACTGCACTGAATTATTGATGGTAAAACCCGTAATCTTGCAAGTGCTTTCTTCTTAATGTGAGGCATCTTGTAGGTGTTACTCCCATCACATTTTAACACTTCATTCACGCATGTCTGCAATGTCAAGAAGATGTAGTTGCTCTTCTTCACTAAGAATGTCTGGTATGCATCTTCAACATCCCCTATTAATTCAACAATAGACTTAACACACTATTTGCTTTGGAGTGATTGAATTGCTCTAAAGAAGGCTAAGTCTATGATGCGATCACAACTACTGTAACGCTTGAAGAGCCGAAGATAGCACCAAAAGGGTCGATAACCCGCAGCAGAGCCTAAAAGCTAACACTATGGATTGAGCAGGAGACACAAATGGATGCTTCCCATAGACCAAGTCAAACGTTGATGTAGATAACTGCCGGACCGGAAACTATAAAGAAATTTACCGGATAGACGTATCTTTCGGGAAAAGTCAAATGGGTTCCATTTGACTTACTAAACAACTATCAGTAGTTGTAAAACTGAGTCAAAAGGGTTCTGTTAGCCTTCCAATTGGTTGGCGTGCCAAGATCTCCTGATAGCCTTCCAAACGGATGACGTGTCATTCCTAAATTCTCGACACTCGCCGCCCCTCTCAACGAGCTCATAAAGAAGAACGTATCGTTTGAATAGGGAGACATAAAAAAAGAATCCTTCCGGGAGTTGAAGAATCGGCTCATGCAGTCACCGGTGCTGACATTACCGGATTTCAACAAGGCGTTTGAACTGGAGTGTGATGCTAGCGGGATAGGTATCGGTGCAGTGCTTACTCAAAAAGGGCGCCCGATAGCCTATTTCAGTGAAAAGTTATCTGGTGCACAACTTAACTACTCCACGTACAACAGGCAGTTGTATGCCTTGGTGAGATCGCTCATGGTTTGGGAACATTACCTGTTGCCGAACCAGTTTGTCATCCATACGGATCATCTATGCTTGAACTACCTCCAAGGATAAGCGAAGCTCAACAAACGGGATGCAAAGTGGATGGAACTTATTGAAGCCTAGCATTACACCATCAAGTACAAGAAGGGAAAAGACAATGTGGTTGTTGATGCTCTCTTAAGAAGGTACATGCTGATTAATTCTCTAGATGCTAAATTTTTTTAATTTTCACATCTAATGGACCTTTATAAACATGATGAAACCTTCCGTGACATATATATTGCATGTGATAAAGGACCCTACCTGCATTTTGTAAAGCATGACGGTTTTCTATTCAAACACAAACGGCTTTGCATACCCAAGTCTAGCATTCGGGAATTACTTGTGTTGGAAGCCCATTGGAGTGGATTAAATGGCCATTTTGGCATTACTAAAACACTACATGCTTTAAAGGTGCATTTCTTCTGGCCAAAAATGAAAGTTGATGTGACAAAATTAATTGTTAAATGTATTGTATGCAAACGGGCTAAGTCCACATCCATGCATCATGCGTCCTTTATGCCATTACCGGTAGCTAGTCATCCTTGGGTTGATTTATCAATAGATTTTATTCTAGGACTGCCAAGATCTAAGACCGGTAATGATTCTATCTTTGTTGTGGTTGGCCGTTTTTTTCTAAAATGGCTCATTTTATTCCTTGTGCAAAGGCTCATGATGCATATCGTATTGCTCACCTATTTTTTCAGAACATTATCTAATTGCATGGCATGCCTAGAACAAACGTTAGTGATAGGGATACTAAATTATTGAGTCATTTTTGGCGTACGTTATGGTCCCTACTAGGCACCAAACTTCTGTTCTCCACTATTTGTCATCTCCAAACAGACGGAAGTAGTGAATAGGACCTTAGGGTCATTGTTGTGAGTCATGGTTCACACACACGGTATTAAGTGGGAGGATAGCATTGCATATATTAAATTTGCTTATAACCATGCGTTTCACTCAACCATTGGCTTTTCTCTGTTTGAGGTGGTATACGAGTTTCAACCCTGAGCCCTCCTGATCTCTTACAGTTTACCTTTGAGTGTGATTAAGTGTACAGATGGTGAGACCAAAGCAGAAGAGGTCAAAAAGTTACATCAGGAAGTCCGAAAGAATATTGAAGCAGTGAACGCAAGAGAGGTTATCAGACAGAACAAAGGCAAACCACAAACATCGTTTGAACCAGGCCAATGGGTATGGTTACACCGGCGAAAGGACAGGTTCCCTCAACAACAACAAGGAAAGTTGAGTCCACGCGGCGACGAGCCCTTTGAAATCCTCCACCAAATCAACGACAACGCATACATCCTTAACTTGTCGGGTGAGTATGGATCCATGAGCAACTCCTTCCATATTAATGACTTAACTCTTTATAATGCAAATAACGGAGGAGCTAAGGTGATGGATTCGAAGAGGAATCCTTTCAAAGGAGGAGGAGATGATGCGAGATCACGACTATTGTAACGCTTGAAGAGCCGGAGATAGCGCCAAAAGGGTCGATAACCCACAGTAGAGCCCAGAAGCTAACGCTATGGATTGAGCGGGAGACACAAACGGATGCTTCCCATACACCAAGTCAAACATTGATGTAGATAACTGTTGGACCGGAAACTACAAAGAATGTTACCGAACAGACGCATCTGTCGGGAAAAGTCAAACGAGTTCCGTTTGACTTACCAAACAACTATCGGTAGTTGTCAAACTGAGTCAACAGGTTCCGTTAGCCTTCCAAACGGATGGTGTGCCAAGATCTCTCGATAGCCTTCCAAACGGATGACGTGTCTAGATCTTCCGGATTCCGTCAACTCCTCAAAACTACCAGATTTACTCTACTTATAAATAGCAGCATTATTTTTCATTTCTAGTCAGTTTTTGTGTAAAGTGTTTTTGCTTGCATTGAGAATACTCCGCCCTTAAACACCAAAAAAATCACCTTATGAGAATCAAGTTCAGAAGATGACTTGATTCATTGCAAGTAAAAGAGCTCTAGTCTTCAAACTTTTAATTTACTGTTTGAGTGTTAAATCCTTTAAGAATTTGGGATATTTGTATTCAATCATTTATCTTGGATTTCTGTATTTGGATGTTTGTGAGCAAGTGTGACTTGGGTGTTTACTGTTAATCGATTTCTTTGAATTAATTGTCCATTACAAATTCCATCGTTGTTATTTCCTTTCCGTGTTCAACTTCATCTTCTTATTTCCGCTGCGTTATTCACCTCTCTGTTTCCGCTTTATATATCATCCCTATTGTGATTTCCCACGGGATTTACTTGATAACTTGAGTTAGATCCTTAGCTACAGAGCTTAAGCGCATCCGATTCTTCGAAAGGGAACTCGGATTGCGTCAATCCAAGACATTCAACTTTGGAGAATTAGGGGGTTGATTAACAAGAGACACATTCAGTCCACTGCCCTCAACTACATAAAAAAATTGAACATCATCAAAGTGAGCATAGGTCATGGAATTTTCTTGTTGAATGAAAATCCTCTCCAAAATGCTCTCCCTAGGCCATTTATTGGCAATAGCTGGTAGTACTTTCCCTATCATGACCTCCCTAATCACATTTCTAGTGATGTTAGTAATTGGTTTAATCTCTAAAGTAGCACCCGACCTGTTTTGACTCGATCTAACGGCTGCTACAGATTCAACTAAGGGGAAAATACCAATTTTACCATCAAAAGTACAAATGTCATTGGAGTCATATCTAGGTCTCGCAACTGCAGCTAAGAACATCACTTTAGGAATATAATTTGAGTTTTTAATGGTTCTTACTGTATCCAGCTCGTCATACAGAAGGTAGTATCTCTGTGATTTCATGCTCAAGAAGAACCATTTTTCGTCAATATGAACTGTGTTCTCTATGTTCTTGAAAGTTTGAGAGTGTGGTACTGTGGTTAGGTCCAAATTTTTGAGGCAATGCTTGATTTTGTTGGTCTAATTGTCCTTTGTCAATGACGGTTTGATGACATTTGTGTGGTACCTGATTGCTCCCTCTCTCAACTTCTGAAAAATAAAATTCTTTGACATACCAAGGGCAAACGCAAGGCTTCTAATGCTGGTCCTCTGCCTTAGAAGAATGTCTCTAATCCTTCCTAAATCAAATTCAATTCTTTTTCGCCCACAATTTTTGTCTCTTAGAGTTTGGTGGTCGTGGTTACCAGAATCCCTTGCACGTTTCCACAGCCTCTGAATTGATTTAATTCCAACTCCAAACATAGCAGCCACCACCCTGGTTGATCCTCTCTTCAAAATCCCTTCTTCCATTCTTTTCAGAAGGCACTCATATGCAGACAATCTTTCTGCGCAAGTCAATTCTTTCTTGCGACCTAATAATGGCAACAATGAACAATGACAGAAATTAAGGAAACCCAGAAATTGCAAAGTGAGGATTGACAGTGGGATGGAATTAATAACCTTGATTTTCCAATTCCAAGCATTCTGGTTCTAGATCCAACTCAGTAATATCGATTGCTTGATCAACCTCCTCATCAGCAATCACATTGACATTATTTGTTCCGAAAAAGGAAGCACCATTGGATTCTAAATCTTTAAGGCCAGGTGAGTTGATTGTCGGGGATTGAGGACCGACTGGCAATGCATTAAGATCAAAATTGAAATTAGGAAGGGTGTTTAATGGAGATGGTCCTTTGGTTCGTTTGGACGGTTAAATGGGTTGGGAAAGAAAGAGACGAGCTGAAGCGTGAAGGGGAAGCTGTTGTTTGGATTTGAATTTGGGCCAGACTCGAGGCGAAATGTTACAGTTGGAGTGCGATGGCCCACGGACAATAAATACAAAAAGTTGGACTGCACAGTACCGAGACAGGCTTCTCTTAAAACGTGTGATTAGTGGGCTCGCATCAAATATAAAAGGACGGAGAGAGTATTATTTCAGCCAACCTCATCAAGTATATAATAGTATGAAAATATATATAAATATAAAGTAAAGTAGTGTTTTGAATTAAATATATTATTATTATTATTATTATGATGCACGGGAGTTGGTGCGATGGAGAGGATTTGGAAGTGGATTGATTAGTTGGAAAAAAAACCAAAATAGCGGGAAAAGGTACCCTCGGGTCCCTATGGATATTATTTTCATTTTAGTCAGTCCTACTTTTCGAATTTGTTTCAATTGGGTCCTAACTGTTAGCTCCGTTATCCACCCCAGGTCCCTTCCGTCTAAATCGACGGTAACGGACGTTTTTTCCGTTAACTATCATTATTTTATTATTATTTCTGACACGTGTCAAGTTTATTATTTAATTATTTAAAAAATTCAGGAAAAAATATAATTAATTAAAAAAAATTAAAAAAAATGTAATTAATTTAAAAATTCAGAAAAATAATATAATTATTTTTTTCTTTTTTCTTTTATTATCTAATTAATTTTAAAAAAATCAGTTTTATTATCTAATTAATTTTAAAAATTCAGAAAATAATATAATTATTTTAAAAAATTCAGAAAATAATGTAATTAATTTAAAAATTCAGAAAAAAATATAATTAATTTAAAAAATTAGAAAAAAATATAATTAATTTATTAAAAGCAATGTAATTAATTTAAATTTTCAGAAAAAATATAATTAATTAAAAAATTCAGAAAAATAATGTAATTAATTTAAAAATTCAGAAAAATAATATAATTATTTTTTTCTTTTTTTATTTTATTATCTCTTATTTCATTTATTTTCACTTCTCCTCCTTTTATCTTTTCTTCTTTCTATTTCTTTCTTTTTTTTATTTCTTCTTTTTTTCTTTTTTTCTTTCCCTAGTCAAATGTAAATAATGTAAACAGTGTAATTAATTTTATTTCATGTCCATACATAAAAAAATGAGCCCCATTTACATGGCCACTCATCTCGCCTGCCACGGTCCACTGCCCAGATCGCCAACCAAATTCAACACCGTCGCCCTCTCTTCATCATCTCTCCTATGCTGCAAAAAGAAATCTTAATTTATGGTATTTTTTTAAATAATTAATAAAAATATTTTTGAGATATTTTTGAAAATAGGAGGAGAAGTGAAAATAAAGGAAATAAGAGATAATAAAATTAAAAATTAAAAAAATAATTATATTATTTTTCTAAAATTTTAAATTAATTACATTATTTTTTATAAATTAATTACATTATTTTTCTGAGTTTATTTAATTAATTATATTTGTTTTTTATAAATTAATTATATTTTTTTCTGAGTTTATTAAATTAATTATATTTTTTTCTGAAATTTTAAATTAATTACATTACTTTTTATAAATTAATTATATTTTTTTTCTAATTTTTTTAATTAATTATATTTTTTTCTGAATTTTTAAATTAATTACATTATTTTCTGATTTTTTTAAAATAATTATATTATTTTTTGAATTTTTAAAATTAATTAGATAATAAAACTGATTTTTTAAAAATTAATTAGATAATAAAAGAAAAAAAGAAAAAAATAATTATATTATTTTTCTGAATTTTTAAATTAATTACATTGTTTTTAAATTTTTTTTAATTAATTATATTTTTTCTGAATTTTTTAATTAATTAAACAATAAACTGACACGTGTCAGAAATAATAATAAAATAATAGTAGTTAACGGTAAAAAGTGTCTGTTACAGTCGATTTAGACGGAAGGGACCTAGGGTGGATAACGGAGCTAACGGTTAGGACCCAATTGAACCAAATTCGAAAAGTATGACTGACTAAAATGAAAATAATAACGATAAAGATTCCTGGGTGCCTTTTCCCCCAAAATAGTCATCTATTCATTCCTTATATCTAGAACCGTAACTTGGACACGATTCCGTTCAAAGTCCTCACTATTTGAAATCAATTGACTTTTATTTATTTATTTATTTGCTGTAGTTTCTTTATTGCTTGTCATTGATTAGATTTCATTTCTCTCTCCTTGGTTCAACTCAAAATTTCATCGATACTAGTACGTTACCATCGGTTCACAACCAATGATCGGTATACCAAAAATCATCTTTTCAATATTCCTAGTAATTCCTTTCTTGGGATGGAATTATATGGTGTTTTTTTCTTCAATTGATGTTTTTGGGATCGGGAGAAAAAAAAAGGGTTTTTACTTCTCCCATGCATGTACAGATTTTGGTAGGTGAAAAAGAAAAAGAAAAGGTTCTTTACTTGCCAAGAAAACATGCCTTTATCTTTCTCAATTCACACTTAATCTAAAATGCCTTTATATATATAAATGGGTTTCAGTTTTCCGCCTGTCTAAAACTCTCTGATACGACTAGTATGGGTTAGTTACAGAGAAACAAAAATGGCTACCTGCTCTGCTCTGCTTAATTTCATTTCAGTGAATATTTCTTAATTAATTTGAAAAAGTGTGTTCATGTTCTGGTTGACAGGCTAGAGTAGAGAGATGGGTTCCAGACCAAACGACAGGACACTGCTGCTGGTTCCTCTTATTGTTTTCTTGCACATTTTAGGCTCATCAAGCAATCTCAGTTCATCAGCACAAACCTTCTCCTCAGCTGCTTCTGATCCCGGTAACCAAGGGTTTAATCAACTATTTGTGCACAACGGTAACCATATTTCAAATTCTATTCGGTTTAGTCCGTTAAGATACTCATACTGATACTGATTTGGGTCATCAATAACCATGAAATTGCAATTAATTTTAGATTTTTTTTATAAAAAAAGAATAATTGAAATGTGGTCTTTAGCGTTGCGAAGGGTCCAAAAGGGTAGATCAGGATTGTATTTTATGCTCTGTTCTCAAAATAGCGAGTTTAGCTCGTAAATTCGTACATTTTTAGGATCACATCCCCCTTCTTCCAAATAAGCTAACTCACATATAAATTTCAAATTAGGTAAAAATGTCAAGTTTATTGAGTTTAAAAAATTACTAGTAAGGCGTTATTTTAAACAATTATTTTTTATATTTTTAATAATTATTGATAAAATTATTTAAAAAATGACCTCTATATATATAACAATAATTAAAATTATCATAAAATGTAAAATCTTATAATTATATATTTTCAATTTTACCTCGCATTTTGAATTTTCTTAAACTTGTTTGACAACCTTGATATTATGTAGGTCAAACTAACCAAAATGAACCCACGTTTCACGGCCACCCCAAAGTAAATTGTCACGTTGGAAAAAGAACTTTGATTTTCAACCCAAGAAGCAAGCATAACGAAGGGTTCGTACATCTTAAGACATCCATTAAGTATAATAATAAAAAATTAATTAAAGTTGTGTTAGGAATATTCTTTTTTTATTATTATTAAAATTATCCGATAATTTGATCACTACATTATGTGTTGACTATTATAGACTCGAACCAGGTAGGATTCCGAAGGGCTATAAAACTCTCCCTCACAAATTTTAACACAACTGCATACTTAGAGCTCGATCTTAAAATTTCTAGTTAAAATAGAACAACTCTCTACTAATTAATCTAGATTGTGAGTAGGAGGATTATTCCTTTATTCATTTAACTATATTATTTTTATAAAAAAATATTAATGAATAGTGATTTATTATTATTATTAAAGTGTTAGAGTTAACAGCTGACAGCATTTTTCCATCCTAGCTAATGGGCCTAAACTAAAGATTACAGATATAAAAAAGTACATGTTGGGCCAGAACTAGTTTCTTGGACCAAGCCCAATTAAAATAACAGTGCATTATGTTAATTGAATTTTTATCAACTTGTTTAATTTTTTCTTTAATTACTTTGCAGGCACAAATTTGCTTCAGATAAACAACGTGTCACAACAACCCACCACACAAGCTGATGATACAGTGAGGGTGGATCCTGTAGATAGTTTCAAGAAATACAGAGGGGGATTCAATGTCACCAACAAACATTACTGGAGAGTAAGTCAAAGTCGCTCTCTTTTAAAACCCTCATCTATAAAATCACCAATTAATCTCATTGAATTAGATAACAATTTTTTGTTTACTCAAAAAGTTCATTATATGTACATCACACAGACTCTAGCGAGTATATTATCGAGTGCTTACAAAATGTCAACTCATACTTTACATCTCACTCACATAAGCGATGAATTTTTCTATTAACGAGTATTAAAATTAACTTAGAACTATGTTTTGCAGTCAACCATATTTACAGGAGTGTATGGTTATGTTACTGGGGCTCTCTGGCTTTTCTGTGGAACTGTTTATGGAACAATTCTGCTTGCAACTCCTTTCTGCATTAGGAGTAGAAGGAATGGAAATTATAAGCTAAAGAAGAGATCGCCTAATTGCTACAAACAATGCTACTACCTCTGGCCTATTCTCTCGGCCACACTTTTTACACTCCTAGCAATGTAAGTTACATTATGTATTATATATGCAAATTTGTATACTGCAAATGTTACAAGAGTCTGATGAGTTGAAAAATAAAATAAACTTTACTGTAGAATTGCTTGTGGGTTAGTTCTTGGAGGCAATGCACGATTCGATTTGCTGGCGAGAAGCGTGGTGAACATAATCATCGACACAGCTGATAACGCTACGAGAACCATGTACAACACCACAGGAGCAATGAAAGACATGAGGGATAATTTAGGAGCGGTTAATGACAGTAGGAGCACACAAGCCTCTGGCTTCCTTACCACCACATCAGAGCAGCTTGATATTGAAGCTGATGATATTCAAAGGCAAGCTAGGAAGAATCGGCGCTTGATCGATAAGGGTCTCAATTTCGTGTAAGTTTCCCTTCAACCTATCTACAGTAGTATCAAATGAAATGCATTTTCTTTATTTCCATCTGGGTTTTCTCAAACATGGTTGTTGCTTTCTGCAGGTATGTCATAACCACAGTAACTATTTCCATGAAGCTGGTTGCAGTGGTTGCTCTTTCAGGTACATTCACTTGTCCCATCTGTCTAGCTAAGCACACCAATTATACCAATTCTCATTAAACTTGGAATTCCTTCTGCAGTCTGTGGAATTCTCAGGCTGCGACGAGCGCTTCATTTGTAAGTAAACAGTTTAATTTAAACATACCAAACTAGCACATTTACTGAGGCAACAAGGAAAAATCTTAATTTTTACATAAAACTTGTTGATTTCTCCTGCAGACTAATTGTATTCTGTTGGATACTGTCAGTTGTGTGCTGGTTTTTCTTTGGGCTGTATTTCTTCCTAGGAAAGTAAGTGCAGGTTCTGAAATGATAAGCCATAATCCAATTTATTGTTCTTTCTTTCTTTGGTAATAATAGGAGGAAATTTTTCAGGTTCTCAAATGATGCATGTACAGCCCTTGGAAACTTCAAAAAAAATTCCTACAACAACAGCTTGAGTTCAATCCTTCCCTGCGACGAATTGCTCTCAGCTAAACCAGCTTTGTATGATGTCAGTCAAGGAATCTACAACATTGTTCACCAGGTAATTTTGATCATATACAGTTCTTAGTTTGTACATACATTTGATCCGTTAAACCTAAACTATGTGTCTAAATCCAGATCGCCAACAAAGTTGGTTACTAGAATTTCATGGAAAGTTACTAGAACCAGTAGCGGTGGAAGAATAGCACGGTCGAATAAGATGTTTTCCCTTCTCTGCAGGTGAATGCTAACTTATCAACCATACAAGGAGCGCCGCGAGTGTGCAACCCCTTCTCATCACCACCAGACTACCAATTCCAAGGAGGTGATTGTCCTGATAATACAATTCCAATAGCAGACATTCCACAGGTATATATGCCCCAACATTTGTATAGACTTAAAAATATATAAACTCAATCCTTAAACAAGTACTCATAGACAGACTAATGCTAATTTCTATGTTCTTAATTATTAGGTGTTGAAGATGATTACCTGTTTTGATAATGGAACATGTAGCAGTGGACAATTCATAACTGCGAGCGAGTCGCAAGTAGCTGAGGCTTACTCGACATCAATTCAAAGCCTATTAAATGTGTATCCTGAGATGGAAAACCTGGTGGAATGCCAATCAGTGAAGGATGCGTTTTCGTTGATTCTCGAGCAACATTGCAAACCTTTGAAGAGATACATTCACATGGTATGGTCATCAATGGTGTTCCTCTCATTGATGATGGTGTTCTTGATTCTGATCTGGACAATTCAAGACCGTCATGACCAACAAAACCATTGGTTAAATGGTTCCATCAAACCACATTCCTCGACAGGAAGTGAAGCGGAAATTCAACCATAAGAAGTAAACACAGATAGCAGTTCAACAATTTCTCAAGATTATAAGAAGTAAATACAGAGCAGTTCAACAAATTTCTCGAGATTTTATTCATGAGTAGATTAGTGTTCGATACAAGACTGGAAGACCAAAGCGCAACCTGACTTCCAAGTAACAAACATTAGATAGGAGCAAATTAAGATTGTACAGGTAACACTTGATTGTAGGGGTGTTCATCGGTCGGTACTGTAATTTTTCGGTATAAAAATTTCGGTATTCGGTATACCGAACTAGAAAAATTAAATACCGTACCATAGTTTCTATTGATCAATACCGTTACCATGTTACCGAAATAATTTCGGTACGGTATTACGGTATTACGGTAATACCGAATAACATACAAATAAATTATAAAATTATAAAATCAGAACAAATAGTGAAGCCTGTCCCATTGATTTTCTCCAAATAACCGTGGAGTATCAAATTTAGATCACAAATTCTCCAACACTACTAATACATCAATGTTACCAGTCCAAGAAGGTTATCACTAGTGCTGTCAGCGAGCCGGGTTACCCGGGACCCGGACCGTTATACCCGGAACCGAAGACCCGCCCGCAACCCAAACGAGTCGGCTCCGGATCTGAGTTAGGAACCGAGAACCCGAACGGGTATACCCGAAGATACCCGAATATACCTGTTAGAAATATAATTGTATACCAAACATGGCCTAAAGATTAAAGTATATAAACTAAAAGTAAACTAAAGAACCTAAACCTAATTCCATCTTGCAGCCGCAGCCGTTTTCTCCGTAAACAATTAGAGTAATTTCTCTTTTCTCTACTTTAACAAATTTAGTGATTGAAAGTTTAGAAATGTTTATTTTTCATTGTTTTTTCTTTAATATTTATATTTCTTCACTGGTTATGTTTATAATAATTGTGGATTTGCATCTGTTTATAATAATACCGAATTTGTCTTCAATTTGTTAATTTTTCCTCCATTCTTGCAATTTTGTTGTTGTTGTAGAATAAAAAATATATGTAAAACACATTTTTTCATTTACTTCAAAATTTTGAGTTATGTCTATTCAAGATTCTTCAGTGACTCCTCCTATGGCGTCTTCTAATCAACATGTGGAAATTAATGATGATGATGATGATGATGAGACCATTGGAGACATGGAGAAAGGAGAGTATTTGGATATCGAAAAGTCTGGACAGTTTGGTGTTGATAGCCAAACGAATACCTCACAATCAAATGAAGGTGGCCCATCCCAAGATGATGTAGAGGATGATTCACTCAAAAATGCATATGGGAAGGGGAAGAGAGCTAAGACCTCAATTGTCCACAAAGAAATGAAAATTATCAAACTTCCAGATGGCACCGAGAAAAGGAAATGCAACTGGTGTAATGCTCAACTCAAAGTTGATAATGTAAGTCACAGTACTTCTTCTGCTAAAAAACATTTGCTTCATTGTAAAGCTAGAGTGAAAGGAATGGCTAAACAAGGGAAACAGACTACTCAATTGAAGATTAGTGGTTTTGATAATGTTGGTGGTCCTAGTCTTGAAACTTGGAATTATAATCATTGTAGGATGAGAGAACTAGCTGCCCATATTGATATGATCACGGACCCCTCCAAGACCAAACTTGACCTTCAAGGCATGTTGCCTCAAGGATCGATCATACGAAGCAAATCAAGAGGGTTGATCCTATGGTTTGAAGGAAAAATGAGCGAGAACGAATGTATCCAAGTCCAGGAAAAGGTTGTGCACGTGAACCTTCATCAATCCAAACTTAGTGAAGAACTAATGCCTGGCAGCATACCTCCAGAATCACCACCTTTGGGGATCACAGTCAATCATCATGCTCCGATGGACAAGCAAATGGAGTCTGATTTGAGAGAACAAAGTCTTGATAGAAACTTCAAGATGTTATCTTTATTTTGGGACAAGTTTCAGGCCAATCAGACGGGTGGATCAAAAGTTATGCTCGTCGACATTTTGGCGCGCAGGGAGACAAATGCTAGCGTGATCACGTTACGTCCTAAACGTGAATCACGCTACCTTCGGATGTTATTTGCGTTTTGTGGAATCCTTACCGTGATCACGGTAAGGACTAACCGTGATCACGGTTAGACATTTTTTGGCTAACGTGATTCACGTTTAGCCCTTAACGTGAATCACGTCAACGTCTTTTCTGGTGCCGAATTTGGGGTTTCCAAGCCCATTTTGCCTACTTGTATAAATAGCACTTTGTTTCATTTTCTTAGGCAGTTTAGACTTGAGTGATAATTGTAAAGTTGAGAGAACTCCTTCCATTATCACCTAGGCCTTAGACTCTTCAATCCTTCTTGGAGAAAGATCGCTTGAGTAGAGAACACTCCTCCCGATCTTCCTCCGGGAATTCATTTGTAATCGAATTTGTAACCGTTTGGGTGACGCAAATATATATATATTGATGCTTTGTTGCTGAATTGGTTTGAGCTTATACAAGTTGGGCATTTGTTCATGGCTTCCAATCCGTCCATCTAACAACAATCAACATTCCGGGTACATCGTTCCTTTCTTTTCTAATCTATATTCCGCTGCAAATCCGTGTCTTTGTGTGTGAACTTCGTGTCTTTCTTTCAAGTCTTGTTGATAACTCCATCGGCTAGATCCTCCTCAAGCTCCATATATCATTCGGCTTACTTACACTAGGCCGGATCATATCACATATGGTCTTAGGACATGAGTTTCCATTTAGCATAATGGAAGGGGAGATATTTAATAGATTTTTGAGAGAAGTATATCCATGGTATAGGAGAATAACTAGGCATACTGTTAAGACAGATTGTGAGTCATTTTATGCGGCTGAAAAAGATAAGTTGAAAAAGTTGGTGGAAACTCAGAATAAAGTTAGTTTAACGACTGATTTGTGGTGGTCTAGCGAACAAAAAATCGAGTATATGGCAGTTACATGTCATTACATTGATCCAAAATGGGTGCTTCATAAGAGGGTTTTAGTGTTCTTAAATGTACCTCTTCCCCACAGTGGAGAGGTGATTGCTAGGGAGTTAATTAAGATCATGGACGATTGGAGAATCAATGATAAGGTAGTGTCTATTACCCTTGATAATGCCTCTGCAAATGACAATTGTATATCAAGATTGAAAGAGGATTTTACTAGTAAGAAATCTTTAGTGCTAGATGGACAACTATTTCATGTGCGCTGTTGTGCACACATCTTAAACCTCCTAGTCCAAGATGGTCTTGATGTCATAAAGGATGTGGTAGAGAAAATAAGATGGGGCGTAAAGTATATCCTTTCTTCTGAAAAAAAGATGCAAAGAATTTGGACGGATTGTCAAGTTGTTGGAGCTTAAAGGCAGATTGCTAGTACTAGATACCAAGACAAGATGGAATTCAACTTAGCGCATGTTGTCCACTGCGTGTTTCTATAGAAGTGCTTGGCCAAGATATGCTGAGGAAAATGCAGCATTTGGTCACTATTTGCCAAATGAATCTGATTGGGACAAAGTGAAAGATATATGTGACTTTTTAGAAGTCTTTACGGACATTATAGAGATAATTAATGGTAGTTACTACCCTACAGTGAATTTGTTCTTGGCTGAACTTCACCGAGTCAAAATTATATTAGATGAGTCCATTGAATTGACCACGAAGCCTCATTTGAAAACCATGGCGAAGGAGATGAAAGAAAAGTATGATAAGTATTGGTCACAAGGGGATATTTTACTATCCATCGGGGTTGTGCTTGATCCGAGGTAAAATTCAATTATGTCACTGTTTATGTAATCTTATTACAGGAAGATTGAAGTACCTGATAACTAGTACTCTGTAATACTATTTCTGGAACCATTAAGCAAGTTTTGAAGATGATGAAAACTGTGATTTCTGAAGTCTTAGTTTAAAGATTATCATTCATTAGAAATTCTTATTTTTCTTATTCTCGTTGCCAACTTTGGAGTAAAGAAATTCTTTGAAAAGAATCTGTAGAGAACAAGAAACTTTTATTTCTTTAGCTTTCCTTTCAGATGGGGCAACAATTAATTGTGGTTCATTTTGTTTGTTAGGTACAAGATGAAACTTATAGGATTTGCTTATCCTGCAATGTATGGTGAGGTGGCTGGAGAAGAATCTATGAAGGAACTTTTAGCCAAACTTAAATGCTTGTTTATGGAGTATGAAAAGATTTATAAGAAAAGTTATGTAAGTACACAAAAATCTGTTGGGAATTCTTCAGGATTTGGAAAAGGTAAGAGAAGTTTTGAAAATTACCTTGCAACTGTGGAGTTGGTTGATAATTCCAAATCTGAGTTGGAAATCTATTTGGAGGAAATGATACTTACTGGATGTTTAGGGTCGAACTTTGATATTCTTCAATGGTGGATGGTGAACGAATGTAAATATCCTATTCTAAGTAAGTTGGCAAAAGATGTGCTTTCAATTCCAGTCACAAGTGTAGCTTCGGAATCTACATTTAGTTTAGGGAAGAGAATCATAGACCCTAAGAGGGCGTCTATGAAAGTAGAAACAGTTGAGATGCTTCTTTGTGGAGGTGATTGGGTCAAGGAAATATATGGAATCAAGAAGGGCAAGGGAAAATGTTTAGTATGTATTCATTCCTCTAACTCTATATTTGTTTCATTCTAAATTTATTTTTTTCTTGTTTCTAACCATTTTAACTTTGTCAATGTAGTTGGAAGAAGGGCATGTTCCTTTAGAGTTTGATTTTGCCAAATTGACTCTGGTATATATATTCTTCCAGGATGCAATTCTATTGTTTGTTTCATTATAAATTCACTATATTTAATGTTGTTCTTTTTCTACTTTCAGGATGCAAATGCAACAGTTGAAGCCTCAAGCACTTGATGCACTTGATGATTTTGCTAGTGTTGTTTCTTTTGTTTTGAATTTAATGGAGTAAAATTCTATATTTGAATGTAATAGATTAAGATATTCATTGGTATTTTCTTTATTTTGGTGATCTTATTGTTCCTTATTGGTTGGAACTTGGAACATATGATATGATATTTAAAATTTGGATGATATTTTTGGTAGCCTTGAAAGGCTAATTCCACTTTAAAATTTATCAATTTTTTTATGATAGTAGAATTAGGTCAGATTGTTTTTAACTACTAGGCCACATTTTTTTTTGTTAAGAAATCGAGCCGGTCCGAGTACCCGGCCGGGTAATCAACGGTACGAGTCCGAGTCTGAAATGGGGACTCGGTTCCCTTAACGAGTCGGTTCCGAATCTACCCGTTAGTTAACGGGCCGAGTCCGGGTATCTCACTACCCGGACCGAACCGGCTCGTTAACAGCACTAGTTATCAGCAAACAGCAAACAACAAACAAACTGATCAAATTAAGTGTATTTGATCCATGAAATCCATTCCCAGCTATTAAATACGGTGTGGGCTTAAGGTTGGAGTTGGACGGGTCTGAGAGAGCTTAAGGTTGCTCACTTAATTACAATGGGCTTATCACTTATGGTCTTCAAATTTCAATTATTGGAGAGGAGCGAAGGATATAGATTAGGCTTAAGTTATATAGCTGTCTTATATAAAAAACACAAGTTCGGCAGGGACGGTATTGGTACGTCAATACCGTACCTGCAAATTTGGATACCATACCGTACCGAACAAAGTTCGATTGGTAATTCGATATACCGAACAGTAAAAATTCTAAAACAAATACCGACCGAATATAGTAAATTTCGGTACGGTAATTTTGGTTCGGTCGGTATTTGCACAACCCTACTTGATTGTAGGAAAAAGGGTAGAGACCAATAAGACTGTGGAGGAGACTGAATTTCTCCGTATGTTATTGAGGCTGAGATTTTAGAAGGAAAAAATATATTATCTGTGTATTTCGACATCTGCTGTCTGAGATTGATTCCATCAAATGAAAGGAAACGGAAATAGTAACGAAACCGCTGAAAATAGTCACATATCATCGTGGTCACCACGCTTACAATTAACTTATAAATACTAATATATCATCTCGTCTAAATATTATTAATATTATTCATCAAATAAACACATAAATTATAAAAAGTTTTCAATCTATTATCATTAACTATTTATTAGTACTTTATTTACCGGTTAAAAAAATAGAATTAGAACTTAAAAATGAAATAATATTGACTTGAATTACTTTGAGCCACTAGTTTATTTTACAAGTATACCACTAAATAAGTTACAAACTTATAGGTATTGTAACTAGGGATCGAATTTTCTCAAATTCATTTTTCTTCTATTTCACATGTTAGATGTGTGATACCTCACTTTATCCCAAGTCCTATGAATATCAAATCACCACTACCATCCATATTATTTTTTCAAATGTGAAATAATGGGCGAAAGTGAGGTGTCACTCATCTAACGTACTAATTGAGGAAATTGAGGGAATTCGAACTTGAGGGGATTCGATCTTGAGGGGAGCTAGAGCTGAGTAACTATTAGACATTATTATTATATTTAACTCTATAAATTTGAAAACAAAGATAAAATATTAAAAGTAACAGGCTAGTTGTATAAATTCATAAAATATTATTATTTTTAATATATTATAGTCTATAATAACTTACTCCCTTCGTTTATAAATAATTGTCATTTTTCCACTGAAAATTACTGTACATTTTACTTAATTTTTTAGTATTTATTTTAGTGAAAGTTATTGTTTTAGAAATACAATTAAAAGTGTGGGTATAACGAAAAATAGTGAAAAATGATAATAATAATAATAATAAAAGGTGGTATTGTGCAAAACAGCAGCATATGATATAATGGAAATAATGGAATTAATGGTAATAAAATGTCAAAATTGTGTTAAAAATCGGAGACGAGACTAATATTTAAAATCATGGGCAAAACTCCAACATATTGCTGACTGCGATCGCGATTAATAAGTTGGTGGATCAGTTTTTTTTTTTTTTTAATTAAAAACTTGAAACAAAATAAGAAAAAACGATTTAACAGGACGCTATAGTTTGGGAGGACAATTTGAATCATCTAGGAATAGCGACAATGTAGCGATTGAGTCTGAGAGACTGCATGGAGGAGTTGCTGAGCTTCACTCTCTCTTCTCACATTAACCAATCCCTCGAATTCGATCTCCGTCTCTCCCATCACTTCTGCTCCTCCCTCCTCCTCCCTGATCCAGACGCCGCCGCCGCCGCCGTTTCACTCCCTACCAACTCCCCTGGTAAGTGGTAACCTCATCCATCTATATCCAGACTAAATCTTCTCATTTGCTCTGAATTATGATTAATAAATTTCTTATTTGTAGACTCTTTCGAAGGAGTTCCTGAATATCCCTTGCTCACGCGCCTCGCTTCCGCCTTGTATCAATCCATAGTTTCCGGCTCGTTATGCAATGCTTATGATAAAATGACCAGTTTCATCAACCACGACGCCACCGTTCCGTTAGAACAGAACCAAGAGAAATGGAACACTTTGTTCCATGATAAAGGGTCGGAGGTTTTAAAAGTAAAGTCATGCTTGTCAGTTATTTTTGTTTCAACAAACCGTGAGGAATGTTGTTAGCTAATTTTGTTAAGTTTTACAGATTTTAGAAGGGGTATCTTTTGAAATTCATGTTCAAGAGCCTTTCTTTTCTCAGTTAAAAGGTATTTTCTTTTCTTTGTTTCATTTTAAGGTTTTCTTAGGCTATTTCTTTCCTTTCACTGTTCCATAATTTTGTGCACGCTCTGTTGCGTGCTGTAGATGGCAGGAAAACAGTTGAAGGAAGGTGCGCCACTGGTGATTATAATAGGTACATTTCTCATTTATTTTTGCCACAAGTTACTCATTTATTTATTTGCTTTCTGCATATCCTGCCTTGTGCAAGAAAGGTCATGTATATGTGTTGTCATTTATCAAGTCAAATTATGAATCAATTTCCTATTTATTCATCTTCCCTTGCTGCCGTAGCATAAAATCTGGAGACTTGATTTTTGTGAATAAAAGCTTGGTGCTTCAAGTTAAGGTGATTTCATGATCACTGTTTTTTGCTTTCTTTTTCCGTTTAGTTTGTTTTTTGTGTTGTGTATGCATTGTTTCGTCTGTATAATCTTGTGCTTCCTGGGGTTAAAACTATTGAAGAAGGTAATGGCGTTGTTGTTATTGATTGTGTGACTGTATTAAAAGTTGTTTAATTCTAAATTTTAATTGTTGGGTAAATTCTAGGGGTCGAAGTTTATAAGAAGTTCTATACAGACGAAAAGAGAAGTCCAATGGTGTCCTTGCGATCAGTGTTATAAAAATGGCTGCACAGCCTTACCTATCTTTGGCTAGCATACTGCTTGTGAGTTTCTTTTCACACTTATGGTCGTAATAAACCAGGTTTTAGAATGATTTGGTCATTCTTACTCTTAGAAATGCAGAGAAAAAACATACATTTTGTGAAACCTATGGTTACTTCTCTCGTACTATGCAATGGAGATAACTGTTTGCAACATGCCAACCTAACTGTCTCGAGGTTTTGTGTCCAGGGATTGAGTTATAGTGGTGTTCAAAGTCTGCTGGGTCTGGCAAATACTGTTGGAACAGTTGTTGATGCCCTACCTCCACCAAGATCAACTCTTGTCTCATCTTTCATCTTACCATATAAACCAGATGTAAGATTATGGTTTATATGAATTGATTGATTCTTGTCTATTGTTGTGGACTGAGGAATTTATTTTATTCTAGTTTGGGTTATGCTCGTAGTGGCTGGTGAGGAACACTATACATAGAGAATATATTACAATTTTCAGAAACTGATCACATTGAATTGGCCAGTACAAGTTTTGGATTTCGTAGAATTTGAAAATAGATAAAACTAAGGACATTGAGTGTGATATACAAGCATGTAGGTGATATTCAACTTTATTTATGCTCAATTTTTTGTGATATCTACTCTCCTGTTTATAGTTAGACTTCCACAAGACAGTTATGCAGTAAACCTAACAGCCTGTAACTTGTAACATGAAACTTTTTTTCTCTTTTCTTTTCCTTTTGAGTCGTTTGTCAGCGTACCTTCGCTATGTAATTTTTTCCCTTGTTGTCAATGTTAGACATGTTTGTTCAAGTTTTCATGTGCCAATTATAGACTTCTCAAGAGCTTGATTCTTGTAGAAGAGATCGATGTAAGACAAATGATAGAAGAATCCACCCTTTGAGCATGGATAATCCACCACGCAAAGAGGTATCGACCGAAAAACTAGATGAAAATCTGCCCCTCTAAAATAAAAAAAGGAAGTGAATTTCTATATTCAGTATTTCAAAATAACAGCAGTAGTAGATTTGGATAGGCTGCTTTGTGAAAAAATTGTACGATAGGTTGCTTTGTGAAAAAATTGTAGGATAGATTGCTTTGTGAAAAAAAGCAGGTTAGGCTGCTTTGTAAAAAAAAGTACGATAGTGTGTTAATATGTTGGCACACCTAAGCAAACCCTAAAGAAATTTATTTAACAGTCTTCTATCATTCTCCTCTGGTTGGAAAAACTCATTCCCGAGTTGTGCCATGAATGAGACACCTAGAAACAATATAATACTCCCTCCCAGTTTTATTAATTGTCGCTGTCAACATGGTAGCAAAATTTAAAATAATGATGTTTGATCTTATTTTATTCCACATTGTTTCATTTTCATCCTACAGTAATTTCCACTCAAATTATCACACCATCATCAAATTGGCTTGACGCAGAAGGGTTAATTTGTCATTTCCACGAAATATATGCTTCGGAAAAAATAAAATGACAAGAGGAGATGGACCAGAAAATCCATAGAAAAATGCAGAAAAGCGACAATTAATAAAACTGGGAGGGAGTATCAAGTTGCATCTCCAAAGCAATGAGTGATGTGCAATGATGGTCAAGTTACAATGAGTAGGCATAGAAACCAAAAGAAACTTGGGAACAATATAACATCTCCAAAGCATCTTTGGTAAAGAAAATATACTCCATAAATAAGACTGATATTTTAGCTCAATTATTTTGCCCTCCCATGATTAGTTATATCAACATCCTAAGTCTGAATATCATACCATGAGCAACATTGGTAGGTAGTAAGTCATACCATACACTATCAAAGTTGTGACCTAATTGCTAGGAACAAGGTACTGTTCAGTGACAAGTAGAGAAGTGGTATCATCCCAAGCTACCTTAAAGGAATTAGGGTGAGTTTAAGGTTAAAGGTGTAGTAAGAATACTTTTAGAGATGATATTCTAGCTACTATGACTATCTAAACAAACTTGCAGACATGGTTTGCATATACCTGACAAAAGTATGAAAATTACTAGCACATTCTGCTCATCTCTTTCTTGTACAGGAGCAGCAATGATGGATTACTGCTTATTAGACCTTTTAGGCCCGCCTTACTATTATATTCATTCATATTCGGAATTACTTATTATTATTTTTACTCTCTTCAGGACTTTTTCTTGTGGTCCTATATGTATAAGGACTGTATTCTACTTTAAAATGGTTGTTATCCAGGATATAATGAAAAAAATCAGTTTGCATTTTAGAGGTGGATTTCTTCTAGGCTTTGAGGTGGATGCTTCTTGTTCAAGAGTCAGATTCATCTTGATTTCTCCTTAGATTTGTTTTGCATCAATTGGTATCAGAGACTGCTCCATCCAACAGCAACCCTAGAAATTTAAACACAAGCAGTAAACACTCGTGGCCTCGTTTGTTTCTTTTGAAAGAGGGGGTAAAGAAAAAGAGAAACTGCTGAATATACATTTCCCTTGAATAATGTGAGATGATAATAACCCCAAAAAATTCTGATTCTTATAATAAAATGAAGCCTACTCCAGTATTGGTGATTGATGGGTGTCAAATCCAATCAAAAATAAATTACAACTTATCACTTAGCAACAAAAAGGATTGTGCACAGCGGTAAGAGGATCGATCCACAGGGACTATCGGCCTAATGTTTATTCTCTACAAACAACCAAACCAAACTGAACAAAACGAAAGGGGTGAGGTGAAAACAGTGAAAGAAAATAAATGACAAGAAAATAAAATAAAGCAGGAGACATGGCAGCTTCATCTCAAGGCCTTGAGATGAGTCTTCCATGCTCTAAATAAAAACAGTAAAAAAAATACGAAAATAGTAAAGATAAAGAGAGTGAAAGGATGAGGGAAATATTATTCCCAGCAGAGATCTCTTGAGGTAACAATTCCGTGTTGCTCATTGAGATAAAAAACATTTTCAAAACAGATTTCATAGGGAAGTTATAGAGATTCATCCAGGGGCGATCTCCAAGCCTCCTCCTACTCAAGCCGCATGAAGAGAAGCTAATCGTGCGACCCTAACTCCCTTAACAATTCTATGTTGTACCTGTCCGCCACTCTACTGGAATTCCCCGCTGTCACCCAAGAAACTCAGTAAAGGAACAAGCACGCTCATAAAATTCCTAGATTGTTGATATGATTAGGAAGGCCCTTCCCTAGACCTTGAGATGGACGCACTTGCAGTCCATGGACCTCAAAACTAACCCTTTTCTTCTTCTAGTTTCAAGGAGGACACCACCCTATCCACTAGTTGTCCACTCGGGTTCTCTCTAATGCAGAAATGCGGCATTAGAGTGATTCTACTGTAATCATTCATGCTAAACATAGGTTAGCTAAGCCTAAATCCAACATGAACAAATTGACATTAAACCAAGCAAGAAAAGAGATATGAAAACGTTTTTAATTAAGAACAAGAAGTCTCACAACATACTGGAATTGTTAACCTCTCAATCCCCACCAGGAATTGGAGGAATTAATTACAACCAATCAAAACAGCAAACTACAAGTAATTTACAAAGGAAAAACGAAAATACAAAAGATGAGAGAAAAGTCTCTCTTCCGTTCCCCTCTCTTCTCTTTCTGGACTCGTCTGGTCCCCCTCCCCTTTCTGCTGTCCAAGCTCCTTCAATTAAAACAGCAGCAAAGGGGAGCAGCCCCCAATAGAATAAAATATTCCCAAGTTAATAAATCCATAAAACAAGCATGTTAAACATTCTCCACTATGTTTTGTTTCTTTGAGCCACGTGAGGGAGAGTATAGCATGCTGGGAACATCTTGTCTCTATTTTCCAAGTCCCAAGCAGACAAGAAAAGCACTCAGGAATAATTAAATGTAGCACGGGAAAACATGGTGAGTGCTGCCAAAACTGGAATCTGCTAGGTCGCTCCATCTCAGGGCCTTGAGATGGACGGGAAATGCGCCTGGAAAATCTGCTCAACACCAATTGATCATTTTTGCTCTAATCTTCGGCCTTTTCATTTCTTTTCCTAATTCTGGGTATTCAGGTGTACTTCTGGAAAAAGGAAGGAAAAAGGGTCAAAGTAGCATATTTATCATCTGAATAACTAATTAAAGAGACAACAAATCAAAGTGAAATAACGATCAATCAAATCCCCCCACACTTAAACCATGCTTGCCCTCAAGCATGAACTAAAAACACAGAAAACACCCTCTATACAGAAAATCAACCCCTGGACTGAACTCATATGAACACTTCAAAACCCAACTCTTTCAAGCAATGCTCAAACACTATCAACACTACAAATGTACAAATGTTCAAATAGTGGCATAATAACATGTTGTTCAACCAGGAAATAAAGCCCTAGAACTACTGACTTCTCTGCCCAAGACTCAATCCAAACGCAGCTGCTACACACACAAAAATACACAAGCAGTCATGCAACAATAATAAAAATACAAGCAACAAAATTAAAGAACACCACCAAGCTTTCCTCTTTCCCTTTTTGCACATTTTCTTTCTATTAGGCCTTCGGCCTCTTATACCCCCTTTTTTGTTTTTAGGCCTTCGGCCTCTTATACCTCCTATTTTTTTATTTTTTTTATTTTTTTATTTTTTATTTTTCTCCCCTAGGCCTTCGGCCTCTTATACCTCCTTTTTTTTTCTTCTTCTTGTTCTCCTTCTCCTCCTCATTTTATTTCTTTCCTTCTTTTCCAGGTTCTTACACCTCTCCACAATCCCAGAAAACACAAACATGCAGTCATGCAAAGAATTTAAAAAGTTAGTCATACAAAAACAAAAATTAAAAACTTGCAGCAATATTATGAACGGGATCTTCATCCCAAGGTCTTGAGATGAGAAGACAGTACAATTCTAGCAAAATATTTCCTAGGACAACACTACTCATTATACAACCATGTGAATAAATGAACAAATTATAAGGTCAGAAGTGTTTAACATTGCAAGACAGAGTTGATTGATCAAGTATTCACATGAGTCGAGTTTTTGGGATTTCGTTAAATACAAGGGTGTGAAAAACACAAAAAGAAAAACACAAAAACTACTAAAATATGCCCAAAAACACAATAAAAACACGAAAGCGACTCCCCCACACTTATTGGACACATTGTCCTCAATGTGAACGAGCGCAAACAAGGGCAAAAAGACAGTAACAAAGAAAGATTCAACCTTGAGGGCGAAGTATGTGGAGTAGATGGTGAAGGGGTCGCTGGTGCAACACATCCGCCTCTTCCAAAGACCTGGGAAGAGTCTGCCTGGGCAATCTGCAGCTGCACTGAAAAGGTAGGGAAAAAAAAATCAGAAATAACAAAAGAAACATGGGTTGCCTCCCATGAAGCGTCCATCTTTATAGTCTTAGACTAGACTCAGTTATTCATCAGTTAATCTGGTCATAAATATAGAAAAACAAACATTAGTTCAACAAATAATCCCCGGCAACGGCGCCAAAATTTGATGGGTGTCGAATCCAATCAAAAATAAATTACAACTTATCACTTAGCAACAAAAAAGATTGTGCACAGCGGTAAGAGGATCGATCCACAGGGACTATCGGCCTAATGTTTATTCTCCTACAAACAACCAAACCAAACTGAACAAAACGAAAGGGGTGAGGTGAAAACAGTGCAAGAAAATAAATGACAAGAAAATAAAATAAAGCAGGAGACATGGCAGCTTCATCTCAAGGCCTTGAGATGAGTCTTCCATGCTCTAAATAAAAACAGTAAAAAAATACGAAAATAGTAAAGATAAAGAGAGTGAAAGGATGAGGGAAATATTATTCCCAGCAGAGATCTCTTGAGGTAACAATTCCATGTTGCTCATTGACATAAAAAACATTTTCAAAATAGATTTCATAGAGAAGTTATAGAGATTCATCCAGGGGCGATCTCCAAGCCTCCTCCTACTCAAGCCGCATGAAGAGAAGCTAATCGTGCGACCCTAACTCCCTTAACAATTCTATGTTGTACCTGTCCGCCACTCTACTGGAATTCCCCGCTGTCACCCAAGAAACTCAGTAAAGGAACAAGCACGCTCATAAAATTCCTAGATTGTTGATATGATTAGGAAGGCCCTTCCCTAGACCTTGAGATGGACGCACTTGCAGTCCATGGACCTCAAAACTAACCCTTTTCTTCTTCTAGTTTCAAGGAGGACACCACCCTATCCACTAGTTGTCCACTCGGGTTCTCTCTAATGCAGAAACGCGGCATTAGAGTGATTCTACTGTAATCATTCATGCTAAACATAGGTTAGCTAAGCCTAAATCCAACATGAACAAATTGACATTAAACCAAGCAAGAAAAGAGATATGAAAACGTTTTTAATTAAGAACAAGAAGTCTCACAACATACTGGAATTGTTAACCTCTCAATCCCCACCAGGAATTGGAGGAATTAATTACAACCAATCAAAACAGCAAACTACAAGTAATTTACAAAGGAAAAACGAAAATACAAAAGATGAGAGAAAAGTCTCTCTTCCGTTCCCCTCTCTTCTCTTTCTGGACTCGTCTGGTCCCCCTCCCCTTTCTGCTGTCCAAGCTCCTTCAATTAAAACAGCAGCAAAGGGGAGCAGCCCCCAATAGAATAAAATATTCCCAAGTTAATAAATCCATAAAACAAGCATGCTAAACATTCTCCACTATGTTTTGTTTCTTTGAGCCACGTGAGGGAGAGTATAGCATGCTGGGAACATCTTGTCTCTATTTTCCAAGTCCCAAGCAGACAAGAAAAGCACTCAGGAATAATTAAATGTAGCACGGGAAAACATGGTGAGTGCTGCCAAAACTGGAATCTACTAGGTCGCTCCATCTCAGGGCCTTGAGATGGACGGGAAATGCGCCTGGAAAATCTGCTCAACACCAATTGATCATTTTTGCTCTAATCTTCGGCCTTTTCATTCCTTTTCCTAATTCTGGGTATTCAGGTGTACTTCTGGAAAAAGGAAGGAAAAAGGGTCAAAGTAGCATATTTATCATCTCAATAACTAATTAAAGAGACAACAAATCCAAGTGAAATAACGATCAATCAGTGATACAACCATGTTTCTGCTTCATGAATACTTATCATCTTTTTTATTGGTTTGAGGTCAAAGGTAGTACCTTGAGCCATGGAGCAAGGGCCTTGGAAAAGCATGCTGAAAGGAGCAGCAATAAGTATTGGGGTATTCTTACAGGAAGTGGTGAGAACACAATTTCTAATAATCTTTGTCAAAGCTTCTCTCTCTAAAAATCTCTCTACAAAAAATCCTCTCTTTTCTCAAAAATAGGGTTGGCCTTTGGGCTGCCGCCGGCCCCTCCCTTGGCCGGCGGCAACCCCCTGTTTTCCTTTCTATCAGTTATCTTCGTTTTCTTTTTCTTTTCTTTTCCTTAATCGTTAGTTTCGGCCAAATCAAGAGTGGTGGTGACGGTTGGTGTAGATCGGTGAAGCAGTAGAGTTGTGTGCAGTGGCCGGAGGTGTAGACAGCAGCTAGGAGAGCTGAGGGTGTCGCGGATGGTGACGGCGAAGTAGATCGGAAGGGAGGTCGTCGGTGAGTTGCGTTGCTGGTTTTTATGGTGACGGCGAGGACGGCATACGAGAGATTTAGTGTTCGAGACGGTGTGAGATCGTTGGAGAAGGCGGCTGTGAGGTCGTGGCAGCAGTGATGGTGGTGATTTTGATGGAGGGTAAGGCGCGGTGGTGACGTGGTTGTGTGGCTGCTGGGATAGAGGAGTTGGCTGGATTTTGATGGCTGGGCTGGGTTGGGTTGTGGTGTTGATTGAGGTCGGAGGCGACTGCGTGGTGACGCCGCTTTGAGGCGGATCGAGGATTTGGTGCTGTTGGTGGCGTGGGTTTTGTTGCGCCAGCCGTGGGGATGGTTGCTGTTTGCCGGCTAAGATGGTGTCGGTGGCGAGGACGGCGACGACGAGGTTGATTATCGGAGCTTCGTGCGAGAGGAGATCGAGTTGGATCGGCTGCCGAGGGTTGGCAGTATGGCCGAGTAGGGGCCAAGGAGGGTCAAGTGGCGGCGCGGTGAGGAATCTCATTGTAGGGTTAGATGCTTGGTTGCTAGAGTGGATCTTGGGCCTGGGCCTGACTCTTTTGAGTGGCTGCTGGTTTTTGGTTCCTGTTTGTATTTGGAACCAGGTGTTCAGTTGCGATGTGTTTGTGTTGTTAGCGGGATCGGTGGGTCTTTAGGGTCTGTGTCTCCCATGTAATATTCGAGGGGAGTGTCGAATGCATTCGTGTCCGCGGCCTTTTTAGCTAGCTTGTATGGCCCTCGTCTCTTGTATTTGGCTGTTTTGTTCGTGTACTCTGGGTCATCTTTTATGACCCTGTTAATAATAAAACTCTGCTTATTAAAAAAAAAACACAATTTCTAATTTTGGTTGCTTCAGCCATGTTTAGATGTTTGCTTCCATTATATGGTTGGCAAAACATGTGGTTTTTCAATTGCATACTGTTATTCTTTATTACATTTTCGAGGTAACTTTATGTATATCATAGAATGTTCTGTGCTTCCCTTTTTTTTCATCTAGCCCATTCTCATCTTTCTTTTTTGTTCTGAAAGATCAAAACCAAAATTCTCCAAACTATTAAGTAAACATTTGCAATTTGACTTATTAGTGCTAAGAGCAACACGGCCTTGGACAAATGGAACTAAATGCTCTCTAAAGGCCAAAATGGGTTACCTTTTGCCATCAATTCACACCCAAATTCTTAATCACCACTATGCATAAGCACCATGGGCATGCTCTGCCACTCAATTCCTACCACCTGCTTGTAATTTCTTTGATCTCAAGTCACTTTGAAAACCTCAGCTAGAGTCCTGGCTCTTACCTAATAACTCCTGGAGGTTTAGTGTATACTTGTTGAAGTTCGTTATGCACTGCTGTGATATAGTATTAGTAGTGTGTTACTCATGTACTGCTGTTGGGGAAATACCTTGATTTTAATTTGATAAAAGCTCTATCAGCTATGCTGCCTTATACAGAATGGAAAAACCTGCTCGTCATTTTCGATTTTCCAGTCATGAAGCACCTCAACGATGCTGTCACTGAATTTTCTAAGACCTACCCGCAGTCGCTTTGATCTCAAATCACTGGAAAACCTTAGCTAGAGCTGTGGCACATAAATATTTACCAGCTATTCTTCTCTAGTACTTTTGCTTAATAACTCTTTTAGGTTTAGTATTTACTTCTTTTTCCACAACCCAAGTATATTACCCATGTTACTGCAGTTAGAGTGATACCATAATTCTAATTAGCTAAAGCCCCATTGTTTTAAGGAAAAATGAAATCCTCTTGTTGTATAATTAAAATCCATAAAAGGAGCATGTTATTGTCTGATAGTTTTTACAACTGTAGTTTATGCTCACTTTGTGGTGTTTTTATTGCTTCTATATCTCCAGATTCTTCTAAAAATAAGATTGCCATGGACGTCATTGGCCGCTTGATAAGTCATTGTCAATGGTCGAATATTCATATTGTTCCACAGCACGGGGTTGTCTTTGAGGTGCGGGTTGCTGATGGCTATGGAGCACGTTGGTCTATGGATGGAACTAAGGTGCGTTCTTCCCTCATAGGTATGCCTATAACACCCCCCTACCCCCATGTATGGACAGAATGAGAGTTGGATAAAAACATGTGAAGATGAATCAGGTGTGGGTTTAATATATTTCAACTTGAAGATTAAAGTTATGCCCCCCTATGCCTCTAATTATGCTTTATCTCCCTACCAACTGTCACGCACCAATCCTTGAACCCAAAAGGCAAACATTTCTAGGATACATCAGAACAAGCCTTTATAGGATTGAATGATTTCTAAGAGTGGATTTCCTGTAGTCTCTTCAGATTTGCATCCTTGAAGCTGATAGCCAATAATGAACAGTTCCATATAGAAATTAACCCGAGGGATGAATTCCATCATCAATCATTTAAGTGGCTTGTTTTATTTGTTCTCTCTAGTTTTTTTCAATTTTAATATGTTTGATTTACTAGTTAGCTTGTTGCTACCGCAGACAGGCATCCTTCACAGGCTGACCAATCCCTCTTCTTATACTACATACCTGTGGAAATATTGATGGTATTAGACAAAAAATATTTCCATTGCATTTCTCCATGAATATTATTAGGCATCAGGTTAATTTCTACAGAATTTGGGTAATTTGGGTGGTCAACCAACCAACATTCCCTGTTCACCTCCCCACCACCCTAGCCTGTGCACTTCTTGGGTAAGGAAAGAACTTTTCAAGGGAAGGGGTTCATTATAGTGGTAGGTTTCTGTACAACCCAGGCTAACCTATCTGGAGTTTCAGAAAAACACCTAATAGTGATGTTGCAGTGCTAAATCAGCATTGCTTGATTTTCCAAGACCCTTACGTAGTGCAGAGTGCATTACTTTGGATTCTCTGATCTGTGTGTGCATTTAACCCTGTTTGCTTTTGTGTTCATTTCAGTTTATAGGATTTCTCGAGCCATACATGGAAGATGGGCACTCAAAGAGATGGAATCATTAATCTTGTCAATTTGGTTATTGTTTTCGAAAGTAGTGTGAGTAATAATTTTCCAATCCAGTTCTTTCTCTCATGCACTGCATGCAAAGAATGTGCCTTCTGACTGCTTCAAATTGATTGTTGAAAGATTTTTTTTTGTCATGATTGGTGTTATGCCCTTTCTTTCTACTAATAGGCTTAACCAAAGCTGAGATTTGAAAGGGCTGCAAAGGATTTTTTTTTTTTTTTTTAATGTTGTCAATCTATTGTCACTGGTATCATTTTCTTTTTTCCCATTTCCTTTTCTACATAGCTCCTAGCATGTCCAATGACAAATCATTCAGATTGCAGGTTGCAGGTTATTTTCGCATGACAAAAATTAAGGAGTACTATGGATATTGCTATTGCTGGTTGTTATGGATATTTCATGTGCACCACCTGAGTTTTTCTACTCGTAGTACTTTTTATGCGCATGTTTAATAGATTTCCAACTTGAAGATAATTGTCGACGGATCTTATCCGAATGTGACTTCAGTTTTCATGTTCATGTGCATTATTATCTATCCGTTTTACAGGTTGCAACATGGGAGTTCTGAACTGTTCCCAGAACTTTGGGCTTTTGAGGCGTCAAGGTTTTCATGTTCAATCGCACCATGTGATTAAATCAGTGAGTCGAGCACATGCAGAATGATTTTCTAGCATATGCGAACAAGGTACTTGCTCAAAATTGAATGTAAAATTCTACTTTTTATTTTTATCTACTTTGGCCAAAACATATCATGTGTCATTTCTGAATTATTAGAATCATTAGTTATCCTATTATGAGATGAAGAACAGAACAAGAACAAGAAAGTTTTGATCTAAAGAGAAGTGACGGATTTCAGGGGAAAATTTCAGATCTGAACATTTCTGAATTAAGCGATTGTTATTTATTCTTACTTGGCCTGTTAAGTCGGCTTAAACTTCAAAGTGAATCTTGATTCATGGAAAGAAATTGTTCTGTTTTAATGTTTCGATATAATTTTTAATATTCTATTCTACGATTGGCAGCATCTAATATCGGAACACTTTGTCACCATTGTGATTTAGTAGTACTTCTTTAAATAAAAAAGGAAAAATTTCAGATTTGAATCTTTTTAATTAATTAATACTTATACGGACATTGTATAAATAGGAACCATTCTAAATTACAAAGTTGAGCTTTAGCTGTTACAGTGTGTAGTTTCTGACAAGATTTTTAGAGCTTTGTACTCCCTCCGTCAATAATTAAGTGGTGAAAACCTACTGAAAGTTACTGTACACTTTACTTTACTTTTTAATGTTTGTTTTACTGAAAGTTACTGTGCTAAAAAGACAATTATTTGTGGGCAGAGGAAGTATATGGCAGCATGCTAAAAATTAAAACGATTCCGAGTTGCACCTTGAAATGGCTGTGTACGTAGGCCAGCCAATTTCAGCAGTAATTTTGATGAAAATTATGCAAAACTTGATGTCATGGAGCCTTATGCTTTGTATGGGAACTAAAGTGCAGGAAGTAAAAGAAGGGAAGTTTAACTAGGGAAATGAAAGGAAAGGAGAGGAAGGGAACTTGTAGAAAAATTCCCTTATATGGCTGCATCTTTTATACAAAAGGGAAAAGGAAGGAAATTCTCTTTAAACCCCATGGCCCAAGCCCAAGCCCATGGCTTTCTTTTCTAATTTAAGCTCACTCTCTAATTTCCTTCATTTTCCTCCCACTTTTGGGAGGAAATTTTTTGTGGGTCAGGGAGGAAATTTTTACAATTTATTTACTCCCTATTCCTTTCCTTTCCCTTTGATTCTCTTGAGCAATTTTTTCCCATACTCGAAAAGTTTAAAAATTTCCTCTCCCTTCTTTTCCTTCCGGGTTAATTGCATGAAGGCCCCCTGTACTAAAAAAAACAGCTTCCTCCCCTCTACTTTAAAATTTGAATATCTGGTACTTGAACTTTAAGTCAATTGCAAAGTGAGGTCCCTCCCGTTACTGTTGACTAACGTCCGTCCGTTTTAACCTTTTTTGCCGGTTGTACCGGTTGCAACCCCTCACTCCCAATTTTTCTTTCTTTTCTTTCTTTCATTTTCTTTCTTATTTCTTTCTTTCCCTGCATTTAAATCACCATCATCTTGATTCTTTTTCTGGAAAATTAAACTTTCCAGTCTTTTTTTCTTTTTTTCTTTTTTTTTTCTTATTTCTTATTTCTTTCTTTTCCTGCATTTTTCTGGGAAATTAAATCACCATTTTCTTCATCTTCTTCTTCCAATCAAACAGAAAAATAAATCTCTGTATTTAATTAAACCTGCATTTAATTAACCAATTTCCCAATCTCCTTCAAATCTCTGCATTTAATTAAAGGAAATTGAATAGAAAATAATTTTAAAAATTGTAACAGAAATGTTGTTTTGTACCGTATTGACAACAACTAGAGATTTATCATTTAACCAAGTGGCTAGTGATCCAGATTGGCAGTGCACATAGCAAGAGTTAAAAGAAAAGAAAAGAATGCAACATTTATGCAGAGAAAAAAATGCACAAAAAAATCAAGAAAAAATCCACCTCTAAAGTTAATTTTCTTCTAGCATCGATTGCTAAATTAATAGTAATACACCATTTCTTTGAATTTTAAGCAGGGATTCATATCTCCACCTCTCTCACTTTTAAAAAGTTTAGCATCAGTCTTAAGTTCCAGGTTTGCTCACACCACTGTGTCGTCCATCATCCCTTCAATACAAACCTATCCTTCTTCCAATAAATCAATAAATCACTGTCCAATCACTTTCTCCTCCTTCCTTCCATAAACTCCCATCTTCTCTACAAAATCCAAGCTACTGCACCCTTCAATCTCTCTTCCAAAACATCGTGGATACACTCCTTCCCTTCCTCTCGTACAGATCTGAAATTTTCCCCTGAAATCCGTCACTTTTCTTTTATTAAAAAATCGCTTAACTCTGTCTCTTTAGATCCAAACCCATGTCATGTTTTCACTCAAAGATTAAACTTTTTTTTTCTTCCCTCACTTGCAGATCCAACTTCTGATCGTGCAGAAACCAGATCCTTCATGCGTGGGATCAACGTGAACCGCCTCCCGCCGTCGTCCACCTCCGACTGCGACAAAGAAGCTGGTGTTTCCTCCCCAAACAACACCATATCGAGCGTCAGTAGGAAGAGAAGCGAGAGAGACTTAGGAAATTGAGACGAGCTTGAGATGGAGAGAGCTTCCTCTCAAGGAATCAGCTACGAGGAAGATGTTGCGCCGCCGCCGCCGACTTGTTTTGAAACTTTCTTGTTCTGTTCTTGTGTTTGGATTATTTGATTTTTGTTCTGTTCTTTTAATTGATGAACGATGTGGTGGATTCCTATCTCCAGAAATGCTGGCAAAGAATGAGTTGTTTCTCTAGATCTGGGTTGCTTCTCTAAATCTGGGGTGCTTTGGTCAAGATCTAATAGGAATGAGTTAGTTAGGTGGTGTTTTTGCTTTTGATTAAGATTTTAGGTTAATTGTGGCTGCTGGAAGAAAGAAAGAAAAGAAGAGGATGATGAAGGGAAGGGAGAAAGGGAAAAGCAAAAGAAAAAGAAAAGAAAGAGAATAAAAGAAAAAAAGGTTGGAAAAGAAAACGAAAGAAAGAAATAATTGAAATAGCAACCGGGAAGGAAAAATCAATCGGAAGTGACAGGTAACTTTGGACGGACGTGTGCGTTGACTGACAGAGGACCAGGGTTTGCAATTGACTTAAAGTTCAGGTACCAGATATTCAAATTTTAAAGTAAGAGGGGAGGAAGTTGTGTTTTTTTTTAGTACAGGGAGCCTTCATGCAATTAACCCTTTCCTTCCCCTCCTAATCCTTCATCCCATACAGAGGCTGGCATTATTAACTTTAATTAAAGATTTGTACGCACTCTATAAAATGACTCCATAATAAAAACTATAGAGACCAAAGAAATAATTAATTTTTACTTTTAAAAAATATTTTAATAATTAATTCTATTAATTTTTTAAAATAAGCCAATAAATATTAATCACGAATTCCAAAAAAATTTGCTAATTAATTTTTTTATTGAGAGTGTACAAATGAAATGACATTTTATTAATGACAAAATATTTTTTAGCCAAGAATTTATACAGTGACGGAGGGAGTATTAAACAACATGTTATCACCATTATAATCGGATTAGTAAAAAAAAATCACCATAGAGATCAAAATCATGAATAAACATTGTGACCTAAGATGACTGCATTAATTGTAAAATCATAATAATATTGGTACAGTAGTGTAATGATACTTTAAAATTAAATATTATATCATTAATTAACTATTAAATTTATTCACTAATATAAATTTTATAATTATTAAATAATTATTAAATTTTTTTAACCACATTAATACTCAAATAACGTTATTATATACTCCCTCCGTCCATAAATAACTGTCGCTTTGACTTTGTGCACGTATTTTAAGAAGGTCGGATGACTCACTATTTGAGACAATTTTGCTCCGAATTTTTTCTCGGACGTACGTTCGAAAAAAAATACGAAATTTTTTGAGGTCAAATAGTGAGTCATCTGATTTTTTTAAAATACGTACCCAAAGTCAAAGCGTCCATTAATAATCAACAGTGGGAGTAATACGTGGTTCTAAAATTTTCAGTTGAGGGCTTTGTTCTTACGTCTTTGTCTAAATGGAAGCATATATATCTATAATGTGATGGTTATATACGACAAAGCCACATAAATGGGACCGCCGGTGCACTAGAATGATCTCTTTTATTTCTTTAATTGAGGGAAAAGGCATAAATTCTCCAATCATTGGAGTAGGTTTTGTCTTCTTGTCTACTCATTGAGAAATTATAGGGGTTCGGGATGACATCCCCACCAATAAAAATTAACCACTTGTATTATCTCCTGTCATGTATTAATTAATGCTCAAACTATTCACACTCTTGAAAGTCTTTCTCCGTTCTCTTTCATTTGTCGCCGTCGCCGAGCAAATTCTTTCGGTTTTTCTCTCTCTTTCCTCCCATTCCGGCCTTTCACTTCAACTCTGGTATGAACTAGCCGCCGCCGCCGCCGGCATCCGCCATCACTATGGTTTTTGTTTTGCAAATCATCAACCAAGGATGCTTTGAATACTGTGGCTTTCTGAATTGGATTTCGCAAACGCGGTGAGTGGTGGAAAGGTTTTCAATTTTTTAATTTTTTGTTCTAAAATTGGATCCGATTTTAATTTGCATTGTGTCCATCTTCTGCGTTTGAAGGATGATTAATTTATTATTGATGCATGGGTTTTTTTCATTTGGTTCTGTTCTGTTCTTAATGGAGAGGAGGAGAAAGAAGGAGCCAAGTACGAGAGAATGGAGAGGAGGGTCGGGAAACTTATGAGGAAATTTGTTCTGCCTGAGAATGCAAATACTGATGCCATCTCTGCTGTTTGCCAAGATGGGGTTTTGACCGTCATTGTCCAGAAATTGCCACCACCGCAGCCAAAGAATCCCAAGACCATTGAAGTGAAGATCACTTAAGGAGTGGAAAAACTGTCTGTTTAGAATTTGAGCTTTAGGTTGTGTTTGTTTTTCGGGTTCTGGGGTTTTCGTTTTGTTTGTTCTCTGATGGGGTAGCGAGTAATGCTTGTGATGTGGTAGCGAGTAATGCTTGCTATTAGAGATAAATAAAAGCAAAAATTTTACTACTTTAAAATGTGTAGAATTCTCAAATTCTGATTCTAATGACTATCAAGCCAACAAAAATGAATAACTAACAAAATTTGCTCTGAAATGCAACAAAAAATTGTTTACTTCATTGAAGATAAAAATCAAGGAAACGAGGAAGATGGTTCTTATAGCGGGACAAATGATTTGTACAAAAAACGAGCTAATTATCTAGAGTCAAAACCTACTTTTTGTTCATTCACCCAACTGCAGCAGATGCGGGTTGTCTAAGAAGGTCCTAATCATCACATGTTGCGTCCTAAATATGGAGATGACCTAGCCCACCCGAAGCAATTCCAGAAGGATCCCTTCTTGCCTTTCTGCGCTTTGTTTCTCCTCAATATCTCCCACGTAACCTGAACATCGTTGTACTCACAAGCCCTTATGTCGTTCGGCAACTTCAGTAGCCCTGCATTTCTTTAAAACAAAACATCAACTTCCGTACGTAAAGCTAAATGCAAAGAAATATGTAAACGCGGCAAGTTCACCAAATATCAAATATCCAATGCCGAAAATGAAAAGTGCAACAGAATATCAAAACCCAATATAAACCAGGCCAACCTCTACCATAACCATTACAAATTTGCTTTCTGACGTTAGTCCCTCAATGTCATATGTTGATGATGTTTTTTGGATGGTGATGAACTTTTTTGTGGTAAACCCAGGAAAGTGGAACCATTTAATTCCATTCAAACCCTATTTGGTTGAATGGAGACCATCATCACCCACCAGATTAATTGCCACTAAAATTTGTCAAAACAACAAATGTTATTTGGTTTATCAAGCAGAATCCACAAGTTTGCTATTCTCATGGCAGTAGAGACCTCACCAATGAAAATAACACGACAAAAACATATCAAATAAGAGAAGTAATACTTCATTGCCAAGCAGAAGCAGAGCACAGAGCAAATCTACAATTTTCCAGAACAAATCAAGGGCCAATTCTGACAAAATGTCTTGGATAATTAAGAACAGAGCAGAACGAGTCGTGCTATTCCGTAGGAATTCCCAAGAGGAATGACGTGGCATATAATTTCAAATTTGCCACTGCCGGCAAAGTTACGAAATTGCCCCCCTCGTCTCCTTCTCTTCCTCAGCCCTATCTAGATCTAGGGTTTTTCTTCTCCATTCGCGATTTTGCAACGCTCCTCCTCCATTCGCGACCTCCCTTCCTCCCTCCTCTATGCTCTTTACCAACCATGACTCAACCTCTCACTCTCGCCGGCTCCCTCTCCTCAACCATCGACATCAAACCCATCACCACCGCCACAGTTCCCAAATCACCAAATCAACCCCAAACCACAACGAATTCACACTCTCTCCCTCTCTAAGTCTTGGAACCTCACCTCTCGATTCTCAATCACTCTCCTTCTCGGCAACACTCAAACAAGGTTTGATTTTATTACTGTTTTTTGATTTAATTGCTGCTCTTGATTTAATTAATTAATTGTTGCTTGCTGCTCCTGGTTTGATTTAGTTGCTGCTGCTGTTCAATTAATTTGATTGCTGCTTGGATTAAGTTGATTGCTCTGCCTTCAATTAATTTCATTGTTCTGTCTTCAATTAGATGATTGTTGCTTGGATTAATTTGATTCTTGCCACCTGCTTATTCAACCTTTCATCTTTTTATGCATTATCTGTTTTTGGTATTACCGTTCTCTTATTCAATTAGTTCAATGCCTTTAATCAAAGCAAAAGTTTGTTTGATGGAGCAGAATCTGTGAAGGGTGTTACAGCTCAGTTTTTCATATTAGGATCAAGGTCACTTGGCGCATGCCATTGATATGACCTGGATTATTGTTTCTTGAGTCTGTGTATCTTATCGAGTATTGTGGGCATTTTTGTGTGCAGTAGTGATTGAAAGTATTGGTTTGGTTTGGTTGGGTTGGGTTTGATGGGATCATGGAATGTATTTGGTTCTACGCATTAATTTTATCAGAATCTGTGTATACTTCCTAATATCGTCTGCGAATAACTTCACATCTTTTTGCCTATTTTGATGCAGAGCGTGTTGGGGTGAATGTTGTCGAGTGTGCCTATGTCATTGAATTGGCAGACCTAAAGGTATTTTTTATGGTACATTCTGTTTTGCTGAACTATAAGGAAGAAGGTTTAGTAGTATTAACTACGTGTCAGACTCAAATTGGGTGTCATTAATTACATTTGTGAAGTGTACTAGACATATAAATCTCTATAGACACAGCTGAATGTTTCTATTTTCTAACCTTTTGCCTACTGTCGCTAGTCAGAGATATCTTTTCCATTGATGCATTGAAGGTGTGTACCTCTTTTGTTTCAGGGCCGGGATCGTTTAGGTGACAAGCCGTTGTTTGTTCTTATAAGCTCAACCTAGTTTTGCTGTTCCTATGGGAGAAGCAAAATTGTTAAAGAAACTACTTGGTTTCAAGATATGGAGGCTTGTTTGATAATGAATAGAGATTTGGTGTTTGTACTCTTTTTGCAACTGCCTTTTTCTTTTTGAAATTTTAGAGATTATATATTTGCACTGCTAATTTACTTATTAGCAGCTCTTTTATGGTTATGGCTGCTAATCTGTGCTAAATATGTAATATTATGAATGCAACTAGCATCTCTTATCGAATAAAATGCCATTCTTAAAAATAAGGAAAATGTACTCCCTCTATCCTTCAATGTTTGTCTTCCTCGCATCTCAATATTCATTAGGGAACGCATATCGAGGAGACCGGATGAGGTACTATTTGACCCCAAAAAAATCCGAATTTTTTTGTGAACGTACGTTAATCCTTAACGTACTTCCCAGAAAAAATTAGGGGCAAAATTGTCTCAAATAGTGAGTCTACCGACCGTTTTAAGATACGTGTCGAAACAGTAAAAGCAAAAGCTAAAACGACAAATATTGAAGGACGGAGGGAGTAGATGGAAACAAGTTAACAGATTTTTCTTTTATTGTTTTAAATTTAAATGTTTAGGAACTAGAATTATTTCTTTTGTGCTTATTTTATTTAAAAAAAATTATAATTCTATTTCATAAAAGGAATAAAACATGCTTTATGCCTTCCCTTTTACCAAAAAAAGAGGGGTAAATTATAATTTTTAAATCATTTTTTTATGAAATTCTAACGCCAGTAAAGTTTTTTTTTAATAAGAGGGGTAGATTTATTATTAATAAAAAATTGAAACTCAAAAATTCTAACACCAAAAACTGCTTGATAAATCGGGAACCAACCTTAAAATATTTAATTGTTTACCTTCACCCTTGTAAATCAAGCATATCAAAATGAAGCAGCAGCAATAGAAGAGGAAGAGGAAAATTATCAGAGGATTTGTTTAATAATTAACAAATGAAGCAGCAAGAGGAGCAGCAGAGCAGGAAGACAGGAAGAGGAAAATAAACCCTAAAAATTGGGAAAGGAAGAGAGTGCATGGAAAAGAAACACGGGGTATTTTCGTAAATTCATGACCCAATGGCAAACTTGTAATTAAGGAATGACGTGGCCACGTCATTCCTCTTGGGAATTCCTCCCAAATATCATTACTCTAATTCAAAATCAAACCAACTTACAACGGAAATTTAGTAATAAAATAACTGGAAAAATGTAATTGGGTGGCAGAAAGCCACTAGCTTTACCTGCAAAAAAATCCATGCATCAATAATCAATTAATCATCCTTCAAACGCAGAAGATGGACATAAATCAAATTAAAATCAGATCCAATTTCAGAACAAAAAATTAAAAAATTGAACACCTTTCCACCACTCACCGCGTTTGCGAAACCCAAATTGGAAAGACACAGTATTCAAAGCATCCTTGGTTGATGATTTGCAAAACAAAAACCATAGTGATGGTGGCGGCGGCGGCTAGTTCATACCAGAGTTGAAGTGAAAGGCCGGAATGGGAGGAATGAGAAAGAAAAACCGAAAGAATTTGCTCGGCGACGGCGACGACGACGGATGAGAGAGGGAGAACGGAGAAGACAGACTGACAAGACTGAATAGTTTGAGCATTAATTAATACATGGCAGGATATAATATTGATTTTTATTGGTCGGGTATGACAAGTCATAGTTGTGAGATGTCATCCCGGAACATTCTATAATTTCTCATAATCATTTGCTTTCGTTTTGCAATTTTATTCTTTCCAATTTTGCACTCCCTTTATTCTTTTTTAATTATCATTTTTTAAGAAATGGTTTTGTCTGTCACTTTTTATAATTAATGATAAAATTAACCCTATATAATTTTAAATTAACTACTTTTTGGAAGAAAATTAAAAAGAAATAGTTCATAATTAATAAGGACAATTTAGTCAAAAATTATACAATAATTGTAATCTAGTGATTGTCTTAATTATCGTAAAAAATGAAAAAATAATAACTAAAAAGACACGGAGTGAGTACAAAATACTACTCCCTCTGTATTTTATTAGTTGTCTTTTTTTCAAATTTTACAATAATCAAGATAATCATTAGATTATAATTATTGTATAATTATTGACTAAATTGTCCTTATGGATTATCAACCAACTCTCTTTAATTTTCCTCCAAAAAGTGGTTAATTTAAAATTATTTAGGGTTAATTCTATCATTGACTACAAAAAGTGATCTTGAAAATTGAAATACAACAATTAAATAGACAAAACCATTTTTAAAAAAAACGACAACTAATAAAACACGATGGGGGTACTAAACATAAATTTATTATTCGGTAAAAAATATTTACTCTTTTGTTTATTTCTTTTACTCCCTCCTCAACGCTTGTTTGCCCCGTAATTGTGGTGTCAATTCAAGAATTTTGTACTAAAAAGTAACATACGAGGTGTTTGGTAAATAGTTTATGTTAACTTTCTCAGGAAAAATAATGTGAAAGACTAATTTTTCAAAACACAACTTCAAACGCACATTTTACTTATTAAAATAACAAGTATAATCTTAAATATATACATGTACATTTGATTTTTTTTCCTTTATATAAATAAACTCTAATTTTTTCTAATTTCTTTGATATATTGAAAGTATTATCGAAATTAATTTGTTTAATTCCAAATTATTTAACAAAATTGTTAACAATATACTTTAACATAAATATTTCTTTTATTATTTATTTATTAATGTATTTAAAATATAGTTAGTTATTTTATTCAGATTATATTTGTAGTTTGAATTTTTAATATTTTAAACAAAATTACTACCACGTGATAATAAATACATAAGTAATTCATAAAAAGTAAATTATATTTTGTACCTCTTTTGGTAATTGTAATCCCTCCATTTTCTTAAAGAGGTTTTATTTGTCTAAAAAAATAAACTCGAATTAGTAATCCATTTTATGGTTCAAATACTATTAATTTCACTTATTTTTACCTTTCTAAAATCTTATCATCAATCCTTTCCTTTTGTTATTGTTGACATGTCAACAATTTCTTGGTACTCTCTCCGATTTTAAATAGTAGTCGAATTTTGGGAGAAAAACTTAGGAAAGAATTGTCATATTTGTACTCTATAAAATTAGTTGCACTCCTTAATTATATAGCATAGCAATACTCATCCAATGAATTTTACTCCTTTATATTTCCAATACTTATTATCAATTCTTCTCTTTTTTACTTTTTCAATACTTTTTTAAAAAATTATGTTTCCAATATTTATCAACCAGTGAAATTTTATTCTAGCTATTTTTCAGAGTAATTAAAGATTTGAGAAATTTCATTGGATATCATATTCAACCGTTTTACAATGATTACATTGATCTTGGGAAAAAATTAAAACGACTATTATTTAAAATCAGGGCGAGTATATAAATTTATAATTAAAAAATTATCTTTTAAAAAACGAATAGTTTAACTAGGGGTGTCAAATGGGTCGACCCGACCCGACCCGACCCGTTTAGCTTGGACCCGTTGGGTTGAGGGTTAAAAATGACCCGACCCGTTTCTGACCCGTAGGGTAGCGGGTCGACCCGACCCGACCCATCTGACCCATTAAGTAAAACGACGTCGTTTTGACGGATCAAAACGACGTCGTTTTGACATGTATGGACAAAAAAGTCAGCGGGTCGTAAACGGGTCAGCATGACCCGCACGCGACCCGTTGACCCTGTGACCACCCATGAACAGTGCACACGGGTCAACCCACCCAAATTCGGGTGGGTCAACCCGTACAAATTCGGGCGGGCTGGCCCGACCCGGATTTTTGACCCGGATTTTAATTTTTTTTTAATTTTTTTTTAATATGGGTTTTTGTTTTTAAAATTAATGGTGCATTTAAAATATCAATTTTCTTTATGAAAAAATTTAAAATAAATATTTTATAAAAACAAGTTATTATTGACATGATTCTTCGGTTAACAAATTTCATACTATATATTTTATGCATTTAAATTTCTAAACAAATACTACAATGAAATAAACGGATTTAAAAATGAAATTCTAGCATAAACATTAAACAAATTACATGTATTTAAACGAAAACTAGCAATAAAAAAAATAAATTTAAATTTCTAGCATAAATATTAAACAAATCCAATGAAATTCTAGCATAACCATTTGTACTAATTCTTAAATTAAAATTGCATGTATTTAAATGAAAACTAATTCTAAAATGAAATTCTTACATAAATAAATTTCATAACATAAATTTTACAACACATTTATCTAACAGAACTCGAACTTTCAGTGTTGTTGATGTTAAGGGAAATAATATCTTCAGTGAGCTCCTCCAAAGCTGACTTCTCAACCTCTACAATAAAAACAAATTAAACAAATATTAAACAAATTACATGTGTACTCAATTTAAAATCTATAAATTAAAATGATATTACCTTGGGTCCCATACAACCAATCTCTTGTACAAATCAAAGCTTCTACTATTTCCGGTTTGAGTGCGCTCCTATATTGATCAAGCACTCTACCACCGACACTGAAAGCACTTTCAGAAGCAACTGTAGAAAGCGGTATGCTTAGAACATCACGAGCCATTGCGGCAACTTCAGGAAATCGACCTTCATTAGTTTTCCAATATGCCATGATGTCTACATTTTGTCGTCTATCTAACCTTGCCTCCTCCAAATATTGTTCAAGTTGTGTCTTTAGAGAAGAAGTTTCTTGCATATCAAAAGAATCAAATTCCTATAAAAAGATAAACAATAATTTGTAAATGAACTTATCACTAAATGTATAAACATGGAAGATGGAAGAATAACTAAAAAATGCATAATGGATAAGAGAAATAAGATGCACATACCTGAAACACTTCATCAGTCATATTGTTTACTTCAAAGGATGGATGATGACTAACTTTACTTGAAGAAGATGTACAGTAATTATTATAAAAAGAAACCAATTTCTCTTTCAAAGCTACTGACTTTGGAGCTCCACGATCACCATAAAGTTTCTGATGGCACCACTGAATAAAAGAAAACTTGTATCGAGGATCTAACACAACAGCTATAGCCATGATCTCTGAAAAATCAGCCCAATACTTATCTAATTTACCCCACATGGTTGATGCCATATTTCTCATGTACTCATCATCACTTTCCATTTCCCGTTTCAAAGTCAAACAGATTGAAAATACAGCAGGATAATATAGATTAGCAGTTGGATAATTGGTTCCTGAAAACAAACAAGTTGTCTGATAAAAAGTTTCCAAGAACTTGCATATCTTTTCTACACCATCCCATTCACCCTTAGATGGACAATGAGTGTAATTGCAGTCACTTAACTTCATGTGCATAAAAGCAATGCGATAATATAATGCATTCTGAAGCATGATAAAAGTGGCATTCCATCTAGTAGGTACATCTTGCCTTAAACCCCTTTTAGCATCAAGTGAGCAATGAGCAACACACTCCAAAAAAATTTGTTTCCTACCCTGAGATCCCTTGACATACTTAACACTCTCTCGAATTTTTTGAACAACTGGGTCTATTTCTTTCAAACCATCTTGCACCATCAAATTAAGAATATGAGCACAACAACGCATATGCATATATTCTCCACCAAACAAAAGCCCATCTCCTTGAGTCAAGTTAGTCTTCAATAAATCAACACAGGTGTAATTCGCAGAAGCATTATCTAATGTGATTGACATTACTCTTTTATCTATTTTCCAATTCCTTAGGAATGTCATTATATTGGAACACAAAGAAACACCGTTATGAGGAGGAGCCAAGAAGCAAAAATTCAGAATTCTTTTCTGGAGTTGCCAATTTCTATCAATAAAATGTGCTGTCAAACATATATAGCCATCTGTTGTCAACGAAGACCAGCAATCGGAAGTCAAACTAACTCTACCAGGTGTTTCATCTAGCATGATTTGTACCTTATCTTTTTCCATATTGTACACCTTAAGACAATCGGATCTGCATGTATTTCTACTCACTAAATGTAAATCTTTACGCAAGTAAAGCAACAAATCTCTAATTCCCACCCATTCAACAAACCGAAAAGGGAGATCATGCATAATCACAGTTGCTGCAACTAACTCTCTAAATCTATCTTGATCAAAATTATCATTGTGTATAGAAGTAGTACCTTGACTTGCATCCCTATGACACCTTTCCATGTGTCGTTTCATATTTTTAGTGCCATGTCTACCTCCACAAATGTACACAGTACTGCATATCTTACATTTAGCCCTTCTCTTCTTATCTTCAGCAAGTGGCATGTCCTCAAAATATTGCCACACAATTGAGGTGACCTTCCTCTTTTTTGTACCTGAAGACTCCGAGGTAGATACATTTAGCTGAACCATGTCATCACTCTCATTTCCCAAAATTTCATCCACACTTTGCTCAACCTCAAAAGAATTATCCATCTGCAAAAATGTAGAGAAAAACGATAAGAAGCTAAAATAATTAACCCAATTCAAAAAACTCATATGCCAAAGAAGAATCAACCAAGGGTGCTACGCAGGAAAGAGGAAACAGAGAAACTTGAGCTTTAAGCAATTTAGAATAGTAATGTAGAACTTGTTCTATAACTGGTGATAAAGTTCTTAAAACGAATACTCCGTAAGTTATAGACCTGATACACATCAAAAGTACAAAGCAAGCTAATTAGGAGGATTAAGTTATAAGTAAACCTGTTTTACGGCTGTAATGTAAGTAAGTAATCCTAGCTTTTTCAAAAGTATGTTACTGTAATAAAGTTTACTTAACAGACAGGAAAATCTGAAACAGACTCTTTGACCATTTTGACCCACCTCTGGTCATATCCTATTTAGCTCCCCCAAAAACAAAACATAAAAGAAGGGCAGACAAGAATCCATTTTCAAAATCTTAAATAAGATGCATGATAGTATAATCTCATTTTCAAAATTAACAAAGTGATGGCCAGAGGTGAAGACCAATTGGTGTTTTTATTTCTATTTCAAAATTAACAAATAATTGGGTACGTAGTGAGACTTTGGCTTCAAAAGCTTCTGCAAAATATTGTAGATTGTGGAAGATTCAATAGGAATTGTACTAGTATGAAGCTGCTGTATAACAAAACAGGTTTGTAGAGATTTTCTCTGTATGATAGGAGAATCAATGAACATATGAACATAAATTTGACACATTATCAAACAGAATCTGCAAAAGGATTAAGTTTCAGGCCCCGGTATACCAGAATTAAAGCCAAACTACAGCATCTAGAGAATTAAAAGAAGCCAGCTTGTGTACCAATTGTTGTGACCTAACCTAACTCGGACTGTTGCATTCAGTAAGGTAAACCATGTGATCAACTCAAAAGAACAGAACTGTTTGCATTCTCACACCAGAAAGCTGGAAAATTCATCAAAATAAAGAGAGGGACTTACTACTATATCTGGGCGAACTTGTTCCCAATCACAAGCCAGCACTTTTCCTGTACGTGCTAAGATAAGATTGAAGGCCTGAAAAAGGAATCCAAGAGTCCAATAACTAAAACTCTTTACCCATCATAACAAGAAAAAATATGGCAAGGAACTGGCCAACCCAGAAGTCAATTAAGAACCTTTATAATACTCAAATCCAGAACCAATTCTCATCTGTGTTTCATCCCTAAAGTAACAGAAAAGAGTACAATGCTACATAAACAATTCCATATTGAACTAATCATGCTCTCACCCAAAGAAAAGGGTGCCAACTCAGTCTAGCCATCTTGTTGCCAATACATGGGCCATGTCTCAAAAAGAAAGATTAAAATTAAAAAATAATAGCTCCGCTAAAGAAATAAAAATACCTTCTTCAATGTACGGCAAATTTCTGAGAAATCACCTGGTGCTATCCTTTTTGTGGAAGCAAGCTTGGTCAGTTCTGCAACAGCCTCCTTTCTTTCTGACCACTTGGTAGCTTTCTGCAAGCACAAACAATTGTTACACAGCGATAAGCAACAGGTTTTACACTATTGAAAACTGAAATCAACCACTGGATGGTCCAACAACAGCTTTTAAGTAACCATCAGGAGGAATTATAACCTAACAGCCAAAAAGAAATAATTCTGTCAATACTCGCCAACAAATAGAAACAGAGAAACTCTTCGATCATCGTCATCAAGCAAAGTGTCGGGTATAAAGAAATATTTTATATGGATTATTTTTTGTTAAAAGAAATCAATGAAATTGAAAATGGTAAGAGATCATCGTCATCGTCATCAAGTAAATGAGTAGAACACCATAGGCAGATGCACAAACACAGATAAGACAACCTTTGTAGCATATCAAATACCAAGTCAGTTCAGTTAAAGAAAGTTACAGAGCAGCCCTACCTGTAAGAGAAGATGGTGGTGACGATGGGATGGGTCGGCGTTGACGATGGTGGGGAATAAGATGGTGTGTTGGTGGGTCGGCGGTGACGATGATGTGTTGATGGGTCGGCGCTGGTGATAGATTAAGGAAATTTAAAAACTGAAGATGAAAGCGGATGAGGGTTTTTTGTTTAAAATTTTAAACGGGTCAGACGGGTCGACCCGTGACCCGTAGGGTCGACCCGTTTCTGACCCTTTATTCAACAGGTCGAAAAATGATGACCCGATGGGTCAAATTGAGGGTCGGGTACGGGTCAGACCCATCGGGTCAGACCCATTTTGACACCCCTAAGTTTAACTAAACACTAAAGGAGCTTTTATAAATAATAATTTTGACAACTAACAACGGAACGTACAACGGTTGGAACACACAAGATTATTACTGTAATTAATAAATTGACATGATTAACAGCCCCCCCGAGGGAGTAATTAATAAATTGACATGATTAATAAATTCGATTTAAAATAATAGAGATATCCGACCCTGATCAAATAATAGCCGACTTAATCGACATTAAATATTAACTGTTTGAACTGATCTCTTCAAACTAAATATCTAAAATAAAATAACCTACAGAGGATTATCCGACTGTGAACACCTTAATGGACTGATCTGATTGTTGTTTTGTTTTTCAAAGAAATTAAAGTAGATAAATAAAAGTTGTTATTCTTGCCTCAAATTCTTATTATCATTACCTTATTGGTCATCTTATTAGTAGTAAAAATACTACTAAAGACTCGAACTCAGATTCGAATGTCAATTTATGGAAAAAAAATACCCTCTCCCTTTTTGAATGGTAAAAAAGGAAGTTGACAGCTTTTGTAATTAAAATGTCAACAAGCATCTTTAACTTTAAAATTGGCAGGCAAACTTTTACCTTATGGACATATATAGGCAGCCTTTTTCTTGATGTACTTTATTAAAGTTGACAGAAAGTTGCTAATTGAAACCAATTTATGTTCTAATTATTAACAAACTAACTAAGAAAAATCGAATAATTTGGATTGACCTAATGACACAATTATAACTAAGAACGTGCCAAAACAAAAGTTTATAAAACCGAGCTATCTAATTGATTAGTCTACAAAACCTAATTGGCTAGTTGGTTCTGCTTAAAAAACAATTTGGCTCCCAATTTTCACCTAATTACAAAAAAGCACCCAACAAACCTTAGGTTAGTCCCGTTTGCCCCCAGTTTCTTACCGTTAGCTCATTTCGCCCCTTCGCCCCCAACTTTTTCTCTAACTGAGCGTGAGAGCATGGTAATATGGAGGCTTATAAACGAGAGAGGAGGATTGAGGATGAGGAAGAAGATAAAGGAGACTTTAGATTGAGTTTGGCATTCTCGTGTGGTAAATGGGTGGAGGTGAGGGAGAGAAGCACAACAGAGATTTTTTTTTTTTTTAATTTCATAGGGTTGTAACTGAAATTAAACTGACACTGTACCAAAAAAGTGAACTAATAGAATGTATTAACACTGTTAATCAAAATTAGGTGAAAAGTTAGGGACGCATGAGCCATCTGAGTTAACGGCAGGAAGTTAGAGGCAAACGGGACTAATGGAGAATTTATTGGGTGTTTCTTTGTAATTAGGTGAAATTTGGGGACCAAATAATTATTACCCATAAAAATTGGGTGTCAATTTGCTTTTGCCCTTTAATTAAATATTGTGACCAAATTGGTACCATTAGTCTTTTTCAGTGCAATTACATTATTTATGTCTTTAGCTACTTATTTATGTCTTTTTATTGTTCATCCCCTTGTTTATATCCCTGCATTAATATATAAAAAATTAAAAATTATGTATTCACTTCAAGGAAGAGTTTGTAACTTAGTACTACTACTGCTTATAATAGAAAGGTAATTTATAAATGAACATTTAATTTTTTTCTACACCATACGGTAATTCGATCACTATATTAAGTGCGATTATTCTGAATTTGAATCGGGCAGGATTCTAAGAAATGATAAAGGTCTAACTCATAAATTTTAACATAACTGCATACATAGGACTTGAAACCTTTGATTACGCTAAAATAACTCTTTAATAATTAATTTACATGATTATGGGGGGAGAGAAACACTATATTAATAGCTAACTAGTGGGATGATATTCACCTCACGAAATAATTTTTTTGACCAATTATTTAAAGTTTAACGTTTTATACCCTAACTTTTATGTGCAATACTAGATTCTCATCTTTAATTAATAAGTAATGAAATTGACAATTAATGCAGGCTTTTCTTGCTTCAAAGCAGGTAGTTCATGCCATGGTTATATGTCTAAAAAAATTCCGAACTAATTACTTGCAATGTTTGCTTAATTGCTTTGCTTTGTGATCAAAGAACTTGTGCACAAGGAAATACCAAAGGGACAAGAGATTTGCTGCCCAAATGTTAATTACAAGAGGTTGGAGAAGAAACTAAATCTTTTAAAATAAATTCTTAAATAAAAAATACATGTACGTCTAAATCTATCCGGTATAACTATTTTTATTTATAGTGCATTATTCTATAACCAATAGTATATATAATTGTATGATTATGCAAATAGATTTTATTTAAAAGATGAGAGCGTGGAATCAATTATATTTTAAGCTCTTAGAACAAGAATTGAGAAAGGGAAACAAATTGAACTACCGTGGTGATGCACAAGAAATGCCAACCATAACAATAGAATAGGATTGTCATGAAAATGACCCCCACCAATTATAATACTCTTTTTCTTGGCAAATCATAGCTCCATGCTTGGTCATTTCTGAAATTTAAAATGGAATTGGTGAGATTTTGCAAAGTTGCTTGCCTTTAGCCTTTAGAGTCAAAGGCGTCGGGGCCTCCCTTATCACACATGGGCAAGTCTCTTCAGTCCAAAAGGATCAATACACTCTCACGACTTCTTAATTCCCAACTTCCCACCAAGCCATGATCAAGCAACAACAGCAATAGACATGCAGACCAACAACAACAATCAGCTGCTGACATCAACGAGCCGGTCGTCGGACTCCGGTGATCACCCTAATCAAGGAGGATCCACGACTAATAACAAATGGGCACCAAAGCTTCTTAGGGAGTGTGCAAGAGCAATCTTAGAGAAGGACTCTAGCAAAATCCATCACCTACTTTGGATGTTAAATGAGCTTGCCTCCCCATATGGAGATTGTGATCAGAAATTGGCATCATATTTCTTGCAAGTACTTTTCTGCAAGGCCACCGATACCGGCTACCGCTGCTTCAAAACCCTAACCACAGTTGCTGAGAAGAGCCACTCTTTTGATTCAGCTCGGAAGTTGATCCTCAAATTCCAAGAGGTAAGCCCTTGGACAACTTTTGGTCATGTAGCTGCAAATGGTGCAATCTTGGAGGCCTTAGAAGGGGAAACAAAACTCCACATAATTGATATGAGCAACACCCTTTGCACCCAATGGCCTACTTTACTTGAAGCTTTAGTCACAAGGAATGATGAAACCCCTCATTTGAAGCTCACTGTTGTGGTGACCGCGAGCCTCGTGAGATCGGTGATGAAGGAAATAGGGCAAAGAATAGAGAAGTTTGCTAGGATAATGGGAGTCCCCTTTGAGATGAATGTAATAAGTGGGCTAAACCATATAAGTGAGGTCACAAAAGAAGAGTTAGGTGTCCAAGAAGATGAAGCTATCGCGATCAATTGCATCGGAGAGTTGAGGAGATTTGGTGTAGATGAAAGGAGAGGTGTGATTCAAATGTTTCAATCTCTGAATCCTAAAGTTGTGACAGTTGTTGAGGAGGAAGCTGATGTGACAAGCTCAAGATATGACTTTGTCAAGTGCTTTGAGGAATGCCTGAGGTACTACACTCTATATTTTGAGATGCTAGAGGCGAGCTTTTTACCAATAAGCAATGAGAGGCTGATGTTGGAGAGGGAATGTTCAAGGAGCATAGTTAGGGTTTTGGCCTGTGATAATCAGGATCATCATCAGGACAACAACGGATCACATGATGATCATGATCATGATCATAGTCAAGAATGTGAAAGAAGGGAGAGAGGAATGCAATGGAGTGGTAGGCTAAGAGAAGCCTTTTCACCTATTGGATTTAGTGATGATGTTGTGGATGATGTTAAGGCGTTGCTTAAGAGATACCGTACCGGATGGGGGCTTGTGGTTCCTCCTCCTCCTCCTCCTCCTCAGCTCATGGGAGATGATCAGGAACCATATTCTTCCTCTACAGGAATTTACTTAACTTGGAAAGATGAACCTGTAGTGTGGGCTTCAGCATGGAAACCCTAAAAAGAATAATATATACATATATATTCTCTTGAGCACTACTCATCAAATTAGAGCAATTTATTCACAAGTTGGGGGGAGGGAAGATACTTTTTCCATGAATTTACACTAATATGGAGTTTACTTTTCAGATTTTTCTTGTTCATGCATGATTTTTGTATTCTACCTTGTGGCATTTTTTTTCCTTTTTCTTCTGATTATATGCTTTATGCTTGGGAGTTTGTGTTTTTTTTTTCCACAAAATTTAGATCATTGTATTTGTTTGAAGGCATCTCTATCTCCATCTCCACCTTCATTAGTACTTGTGGTACCTCTTTTCCCCGCCATTCCCCTTTTGGATTTGTAAGGATATATTCTGCCACATATACATGTATTCTTCTATAAAGCGTGTAATTATTACATAAAGAACACACGCATCATATCAATCCATATATTTTCTCATAAATCAATATTCTATTTGTGTATGGCTGATTGCTTATAGTTTAGCTAATTTGGTTTAATTATTTCACCATAAATTCAACGTTTATTATTATTTTCTCCTTTTTTGTAAGAAAAAAAGAGCATAAATTAGTGATAATAAAAAATACGGGATAATTAAAAGTTTCGAACCTTTTTAGTTTATTGAGATCAGATAAATATGGTTCCTTTTTCACTCAATATAATATAAGCTTGTAAACATCCTTCCATCTAAAAAAACAAAAATAAATTATGATGGCCGGTTAATTAATTACTTAAGTACAAAAATGATAGTTAATTAAGAAATTAGTTTGTCTCTACTGCAGATTTATTAGACAAACGCGAACATATATGATCCATGGAAAAAAGTTTGGTGCATAGCTTTTATATATATGCTATTCTTCGTTTTGTCTTTTGTATATATTCCTTCCATTTAATTCCATGCTGGTTGAGCCAAATCTTTCATTGAATTTATAAGAACAACGGTTTACATACCGGTAATATTACTCACTTAGCAGTCATTGTACATATAGTTGTAACCATTAAGTGGTTGTCTATCGGTAAAGTTCGATTTTGAGTTTGAGTTTAACTTTAAATTCAAATTCGAGTCCAAGTCATGCTTCCTTCTGTTAAAATGCAACCATGATTAGCATATACTACACCTCATATCCTCAAAAAGAAAAAATAAAAAGGTCTAAAAAAATCACCAACCTTGAAAATAAGAAAATAGTTTTTTATTCCCCTGTACAAATAGTTTTTTATTCCCCTGTATTATAGTCGAAAAGTAAGAACTTTCCCTATACTTCATTTTTTACATTACGCCTCCCCTGAACTACTGTTTTTAGGCAAAAAATCATTTTCCGTTAGATTTAACTGTTAAATCTAACAGATTACCAGGTAACTATTTCTTTATTTTTTTCTTTTCTTTTCTCCTGCTATGCCTTCGTCCTCGATCTCCATTTCTTTTTTTCCTGGTGGTTATAAAGTTGAAAATGGTGTCTGATGCATGGATGTTGATGGTTTGCCTCCAAACATGACAGAAAAGGGTAGATCTAGTTGTCTTAGGTAGATCCTTTGTCTCGTCTATTTTAACCTCGCCGCCGATGAGTGAGCTTGTTGCTTCAATGCGTTTGATGAGGATGGGATCCGGTTCTGGTAAGAAGAACGAGAACCCAAAATGCACTTTAGCGAGAACGAAGGAATTGAGGACAAAATCTTCCTAGTCACCGACGGCTTAGGCATCGTCGGTTCCGCCCTGTCTCGAACTCCTCAGCTGCGGCGCTCGTCAAGTCCGCTCCTTTGACCTCTGCACCACCTCCCCATGGTCCCACCTCCTCTCCGCCCGCGGCGTTCACTTTATCCAAGGTGCGCCGCACAACACCCCCTCTCATCTCTCACTTACTCCATTATCTCTCCCCTGCTAATTTCCCAAATTAGACCTTTGATCTCAACCTTTTAATCGGGCAAGAAACATTGGAAATAAGAAGGATGTCGAGAAGGCGTTGCGAGGAGGTGTGGATTGCGTCTTCCACTAGGCTTCGTTTGGGATGTCAGGGAAGGAGATGTTGCGGATGGGTCGGATGGATGATGCGTGAATGTAAATTAGTATTTTTTTTAGGTTTTAGGAAACAAATGTATTTTTTAAATTTATTTAATTATATTATTTAATTAATTTTAAAAATGAAGATAACCTAGGGAGTGTTTTTAACGGGCCCGTTTAGGGGTGTAAACGGGTCGGTTCGGTCAGATTATAGGGCTAGAACAGGACCGAACTGGAAAATTTCAGTTCTGATATGCCAGAACCGGACCCGAACCTGAAAATTTTGGTTCTTGTATGCCAGAACCGGACCGAACCGGAAATTCCGGCTCGGTTCAGTTTAGTTTCAGGTTTTTTTTTTTAAAAAAAATTTAATTTTACAATTTTTTTAAAACAATTAGTAAAACTACTATTTATTCATGCAAAAAAAAATATTTCTTTGTTATCATGAATATTTTAAAACAATTAAGAAAAAGTGAATTTTTCAAAAAAATAAATAAATAAAGAAATGGCCCGGCCCAGCCAGCAATGAAGGAAAAAAATAAAGAAATTTGAGAGGAAGGGGATTCGAACCCCTTCCTTTTTGTAAGAGAGTGAAAGATTTAACCACTGAACCAAAGCTAAACTTTTAATAATTAATGCATATATATATATATGTTAGCCCAATGGCAACTTACTCTTGTTTTGATGATTTTAGACATACAAACTAATTAATATTACTAATGCAATTTGAAGTTAAAGTGTGTGTAGTTTGCGATGGAACGAATAAGAAGCAACAAATCAAGATATCGCAAGCTAGAAGATCAAGTGTACATTAGGACTTTTATCATGTAAGTATGATTCTAATTAGCACTTGATTTATGTTCAAGATACCTCAAGGAAAATTTTCAAAAAGGTTTTACGCGAAAACGTTTTTTATATTTCGAGTTATGGGACATTTTGTTCCTGGCGGCATACCGCCAGGAATGGTCTGTGTCTGGCGGCATACCGCCAGACTCGGCAAATTGAATTAATTCCGAAGCGAAGCTAGCGGCATACCGCCCCAACCTTTTCGTTTCTGGGGGCATGCCGCCAGAGCCCAGGAGAACGCGCCAACAACTATTTTCTCCACTCATAACGGCTAGTTTTAAACCCATACTCCCATGTCCGAACCTCTGCACTTTCTACACTATAAATACTCATCTTAGATGAGTCTATAGATAACAAGGATAACTAGAATACACTAAACACTCAAGAAAGATTTAGAAAACTCTCATACTCTTCAAAGCCAAAAATCTGAGTTTTTTACAAAAGCTTACAACTTCAAACATCTATCTTTCAAGTAAGTTTTAAGCTTTCTATTTGAGGTATTCTTGTTCATTTATTGGTGTTGATTATTGAATCATACATAGTTTATTTGTACACCAATTTTGTGTTGCTATTTAACCATTCTCTTGTCAAGCTATATTAATTGTGATAGGTTGTGATTGAGCCCGCAAAAATCACATTGTAAGGTTTGTTGGTTGAGCCCGCAAAAACCAAGTGTAAGGTTGTTGGTGAACCCGTGAAAACCAAGTGATAGGTTTATTGGTTGAGCCCGGAAAAACCAAGGTGTAAGGTTTGAGTTGAACCCGTAAAAACTCAAGGTAAATAACGAAGTGTTTGTTGTTCAAATCCTAAGAGGAGGACTCTTAGGTAGTGGAGTACAATTCATTGAGGAATTGGAACCACTATATATCCTTGTGTTTTGACATTCTATTTCCGCACTCATATTTCCTTACATTTTGTGTTAGAATTTTATTTGCCTTTTCACCCCCCCTCTAGGCCGTTTATCAATATATATATATATAAATATATATATAAAAAATCGGTTCAAACGGTTCTATGGTTCGGTTTTACGGGTTTTATATTCATAGACCCGGACCGAACCGCAAATTTTCCGGTTCTATATTGGTAGAACCGGACCAAACGGGAAAGTTACGGTTTGGGCCAGTTCGGGTCAAAATTCTCCAGTTCCGGTTCGGTCCGGTTTCTTACACCCCTAGGCCCGTTAGTGAAAGTGGATGGAAGAGCCTTTTTGCCCGAAAACAGTAATCCAGGGGAGGCATAATGCATAAAATGAAGTATAGGGGAGGTTCTTACTTTTCGACAATAGTACAGGAGAGTAAAAAACTATTTCCCCTATAATATATACGAGTAAAGTACCATCTATGAAGCATTTCAAAACTAACACAGACACCGACATTTCAACATAAAAAAATAAAAAATTACAAGATAAATCTTATTATTAAATTATATGCATAAATGTAAAAATACAAGAATTATGGAGGAAAATTAACAATTTATTATCATTATTATTATTCAACTATAAAAATAGTCAGTTTCAATTATATTTATAAATATTAATGCAATTAAAACGTTAATTTCAAATTAAATTTACTTATTTATATTTTTTTTAGTAATTGTAATTTAAGCTAATCAATATCTATTTGGTAACATTGATTGTTAAAAATTACCACCAAACAAACCAAACGCTAAAAGTGGTAAGTTTGACATGTGTCGGTGTCCGTCATATGTTAGTATCAAAAATAAATTTGATATGAGACACAATATAAAATAGAGGTGTTCGTAATATATAGAGTACAATTAATAGGCATTGAATCATGATGGGATTTCCAAACTCCACACAAATAATATGGTTAATTATAGGGTTTTTTTTACTCAAATTACTTGGGGGAATAGGGGAAAAATTAATGTGAAATCTATGTATTTTATATATAATGTAACGTTGATGTAAAACTATAGCTAATGTATATTTAATAATTTGTATATAATTGATACATGACATTTGAAATTAATAACTAAAATAAAAAATTTATCGATTATTAATATGTTAATTTAATCAACCAATTGATTAATACAATGAAATTAAAATACTTAAATTTTATTTTTATCATGCAATATTTATTATACTTATTTTCACATTTATAATCTTTAATTATTTATTTCAATAAAATAAAAAAACTACTAATAGAAAAATTATTCATTTTAATTTATTAACAAATAAAACTAAATATATTATTGAAATAATAATAATTAATGAATATGAATCAAGGTGCATTGATTACCCAAATGTATTCATCTTTCACTTAGATTTTATCACAATTATTGTAGTTTATTATTTTTTGAGATTATATTGCATATATATATTAACAAAAACTTGACAATGTACTAAAAAGTTTAATATATTAAAATAATCTATTAAAAATATCAAAATCTTCTATTATATTACGATATCTTTTGATTATCAAATTTTTAATCCTTTTTATTATTATAGTTAATTATTTACAACTTTTGATTATATTGTATACCTATGTTAAGATAATAATATTTTGACAATATTTTAAAAAAAATAAGACTTTAATCTTATTATACTAATATTATATTTTAATTACATGAAGTCTTACATTTTTAATTTTTTATTGATAAATTAATAATATACCCGTGCGGGCACGAATCTAATATATGTAGTAAAGTTGATGTAAGAAAAAAAATTCATGAGAGTTTGATACATCATCTTCTTTAAATATTTGTGGTGTTGTATCATTTTAATTATTAAATAAAATAAAATAGATAAGTAATTATAATAATAAGTTATTAATGAATGGCAATTAATTAAGTGTTACAATAAAAAAAAACTTCATGTTCACTTGTATTTAATCTTAATAATGATAACAAATAAAATAATATTTATTGCAGTTAGTTATGTCTCAATTTAGATTATATTGCCAATGTATTAAAAATTTAATAATATACTAAAAAAATTAATAAAGGAAACTTTTTGTAAAATAAATAAACTCTCTATTATATTAAATTAATAATGCTTAATATTATTATAATTAGTTATCCTAAAAATTATATTGTATCCTTATGTATTAAAAAGGTTAATAAATTAAGATTTAATATTCTACTAATAATATATTTTTATTGTATACAATTTTATATTTTAAAATTGTATTAATAGAAAGTAGAATAAATATACTCGAGCACCACGCAGGTATTAGGGGTAAAAGCAAAAAAAAAATCCTGAATTTTAATGATTTAATACTCTAGACTCTTTTTTTTTTGTTTAATGACCCCCTAAACTTGTATATTTTTATTTAATTACTCTCACGTTAAAAATAGCTTACGTATTATATATATATATATATGCTGGATAGGGGTCATATATATACTAGACATAATCAATCGAGAGATTATGCACCCGTATATATCTTCAATAATTTTATTCGTGCCTAGCGAGTACTTAACTTTATCCCCTAGCGAGTACTTAACTTTAGGGGACGGAGGCGGAGGAGGGAGGGGCCGAGAAGAGAAGAGACGTTGGTGGTAAACCTAAAGAGTAAAGAGTACCAACTAGATCCCATGTCTGCCTTCTTGTCTTGTGACTTTAATAGCATATTTTCGCCTTTTAATTGCAAACTCATGCACTCACTTTACTCCAACATTATATAGTGGTAAACAACTTTACTACTTTTAGTTTCTCGCTTACTTCTCTTTTGTTTTTAGTTCATTGGCTTACTTCACTCACGTAAAAATATATTTAGTCGGCAACCTTTTTCCAATAATAGTTTGTATCATTAGTTTCATTCATTAGATATTCCTTTGAATTATGTTCGAATTTCATCTCTACTTAGGCAATTTTATCTTTAAAAAACATTCCTTTAAAAACAGTCTAAATTCAATCATGTTAATATGTTTAGGCAATTATTCATTATATTTAAGGATAAAATTCATATTTTATGGTTCCTAAGGTAAAACGAAGTGTTTATAGATGCCCCTCATTGGTTGACAATCAATGCTAAACAAAAACACATCATTTTTGTTTGATAGATCTAATAATAATAACCAAACTCTTAGAAAGTAAAAACAAACCTCCCAAGAAATGACACTACAAAAAAAATTGGCAAGCATCAACGACAATTCCCATCGGAATCAAAGCCATTTATGTTAGAAATTGTCATGAACAAAGTGAAAGATCAAAAAATAGGAAGAGAAACTATCTTGGTGATAGTTCATCTAAGAGAACAAACTTAGGAATTGGAGCGAATCATGCAATGATGACTTTATGCTGATTCTAAGAGGTGTGGACGAATCGTGCAATGGTAATTTTGTCCTAATCTTGGAAGTTTGATGAACGAATCGTGCAATGGAGATTTTTACAGGGAGGTAGAATGGAATGCAATGGTGATTTTGTTCTAATCCCAAGAGAAGATTCTCGATGTTGAATTTCCTCAGAAATTAACATACTTCACAATACAGGTTTGGAATAGCAGGTAAATTAGTCATCATTGGCGTTACTTAGAGCTGATATCCTCTCATGAACTGAAAATTGATGTACACTGCCTTTGGAGGTAATTTAATGTGTCGAAAATAAATCTCATTTAGGAAGAGATGTCGAAGCGGCCCGTACGATGACTGTAGTTCCTTGCTGCACAAGTGTTCGCCTTTTTAGTGGCTGTTTGGGGTTCAAGGTTGGGTTGGCAATAGAGTTTTTCCCAACCCAAAAGCTGAGAAAGGTGCTTCCCAATAGAGCTTTTGGTTTCCTTTGCATTTTGCCTCTATTCTTCACTGGTTAAAAATAGAGCAGTGGTTACAAGTGCGTTCACGCTGGACACGGAAAGCTGGGTTTTCATTATTTTTGGACAAAAATATCCCCTAGTTTCCTTCTTAATTACAAATAAACCAGGTATAAATAAAAAAAAGAGCGCTGATTTTTTCCTCTCCTCTCTCGTTTGTTTTCGTCTTCCTCTTTCTTTCTAAAATTAACACAGAAACCGCCCTAACACACGTTCGTTTCATTCATCCTCATCCTCCGCCATCGCTCTTCACTCTCGCCCCTGCTTCTTCGTTTCTTCGTTTCATCCTCCGACATCGTTTTGGATCTGCTGCTTCTCTGACACACCAAGGTCAGCGAGGCCGGTCAGTCAGGCTTCTCGTCGCTTCCACCAACTAGATTTGTTGTCGTTCCTGTTGAAGAAACAAGCGAGAACGCCATTAGAATCAATCCACCACAGCCCAAGCAAGGCAAGAAGAACAAAGAATCACCATCTCTCTCATCATTTCTCGGTCTTATCTTGTTCACAGGTTCGTTTGTTTCTTCTTTAGATCTACTCTTTGAGTGTTTTGGTTGAGGCTTGATCTTTCAATCGTTTAATCATTTCGTAGTTATGATAAATTCTAGGTTTCGTGTAGTGTACTTTGGAGGAAATGATTGGATTTTGAGAGATCTATGAGATTTCCTGTATGGCTATAGTTTATGTGGACATTTTTGGATTTTGTTTTTCATTTTCTCTTTTGTTTGATTGAGTGATTTTTGCTATACTGATCCTGGATTGCAGTATTTGATTATTTCTTTTTCATTCTGGCAATTGTGTGGCTGCACGACATAAGGACAGATGGCCTATGTACAAAGTTTACCAAGTGTTGAAGATGATTTTGAATGAACGAGATTTCTCAGAGCAAGATGATGAATTTCCGTTGATTTTTAGCAAGCAAGATAATGACTGAGTGTAGAAAGAAGCTTGAGAGCCCAGATGGCCTAAAGGAAAGTGCTCTCTTAAATTTCATTTTACTGCCTAATTTCCCAACACTAGTTGCTCATTTTGTTGGTGCTGGAATTGCTAGTTATTTAGGGCTGAAATTGCTAGGTATTGGGTCTGTAATTGCTGGTTTTGAGGTCTGCAATTGCTGGTTTCTCATGTATTAATGAATGATTGGCAGATTTAGCTTTTGATTGTTGATTGTAAATCATGCTATGAATGAATTGTGTTTGTTTTTTCTTGAGTTAACCTATAATGAGGACTATCACAAAGTGGGAATTTTAGTTGTGCAAGAGAGGAAATGTTAAATCTGCATTGTATTCCCTGTCCCACATATGTATCAGATGAACAGGGATTTCATTTTATATGTCTGAGTCTGAGAACTGTTTTATAGTCAGATTCCAGTTTCTCTCTGTTCCTAGGTTACACTAACTTACACTCATTTCCTAGGTTCATCTGGATAGTATTGTCACTGTGGATTAAGTTGACTTGTAAATCATTACTGGGGAGTGTTCACCCTCTGCTGCATGTTTACCAGCTAAACCTGTTATTTTACTCTTCACGTTATGCTAAAGCATCCCTTGTTGGTTAGGTATTTATATGTTTATAACACGTTGTATTTCAAAGTAGTTGAAAATTGTAAGCAAAATTCAGGATAAAGTGAGTTTAAATACCACCATTTGATACTGGTGGGGGTCTAAGCAACATTTAGTTTGAACAATTGATATCGAAAGTCACACAATATTTTGGAATTTGTGAATAAATAGATTAGTATACATGTTACTAATGGTATACATCTTGTATAAGAAAGATGTGAAACCATGTATAGCAAGCTTCTTTTTTATGGCTTAAGATGATCATCATAGGGTGATCTTTTTGTCAACAGATTTTCCTATTGTGTTTGTAGACTCTGAAAGATGACACCAAACCATATAGCTTCTACATTGAGAATTCAAGTATTCATACACTATGAACTTATAACCTTGGCATGACTGAAGAAATGATTTTACTTGAGTTTTTTTTGGTATTATGATTCATTTTGCAAATTCGATCTGCTGCTAACACTTTCTTTTGTACCACTGCAGAACAACCTCGTGGTAAGGAATCCTGTAAATGCGTTGGACAGAGACCGGGGCAGCGATTTACTTGAGTAAAGATTGTTGCAATTTAGTAGACTTTAGGTATAAAGATTGTTCTTACTTTCTGGATTTGATGAGGACTAGATTGGAGTAAAGTTCTTCCATGGCATTACACTGTTTGAAACTTTCGATTTCAAATAAAACAGTAAATTTGAAGATTGCTGTTGGTTTATATTTTGCATCTATACTTTTCAGATATTTCCAGTCTCTGTTTGGGCATTTTTTATGACGTGAAACTTGTGGAAATCCCCGGATATTATACAGGACCATAGTCTTTACTGGTGAATGGTGTTTGACCCCAGCTGTGTAAAATGGTGAATGGTGAAGTTTGTAACTCAATAGCTAATAGTTTAATGCTTAATATGTAATTGTACTTTTTATATATGTAATGATGGGTTTAATTTTTAATGCATTAATTAGTTTAAAACTTTTTCATGTAATTTTATTACAATTTCAGAATAATTCATTCCAATTTTAGAGTAATTCATTTCATTTTCGAAGCTAATAGTTTAAAACTTTTTATTATATTAGATAAATATTTATTTATGGTATTAATAACTTAAATTTTGTATGGTATTAATAAGTTTAATTTATTTATGATATTAGATAAATATTAGGTGGTAGATGTTAAATTATAAATAAATTGATTAAAAACATATATAAATTGTCAAAAAGTTTTACGCAAATATATATATATATATATATATGAACCTATTAAAGAAGATGACAGTGATCAAGAGGTTAGCATGATGAATGAAGAATTAGGAGAACCTATATATGACACAGATAATGAAAATATGGAAGAAAACTATATATATATATATATATATATATATATATATATATATATATATATATATATATATTTCCAGTTCAAAAGGTTTTACGGTTTGATTTTACGGGTTTTATATTCTGAGAACCGGGCCAAACTGGAAATTTACGGTTCTAGTTGGGTAGAACTGGACCAAACCGAAAAGTTACAGTTCGGACCGGTTCAAGTCAACAAAATTCAGTTTCGGTTCGGTTCGGTTTTTTTACACCCTAGTGTGAACGATTAGGTTGTATAATTCTAAGCTCGAGTTGTTTATCTTTTTTCTGAGTGGTTGTTAAAATTTTAACTTTGGTTGTTAGACTTGGAGAAGATCAAACGGTAGCTGCCGTCCGGTTCTGGTAGAAATTTGCTACAGGGTCCACTCTTTAAGCGATTTGAAACTGTAACATTTCACATCCTTCTTTTAATTTGTTAATTATTTCTAACTGTTATTTGTAATTCAGCTTTCTAATTACTTGTGTTGTGCCGTAATTATTGATCAATTAGTTGAGAAAATGGAATTAACGATGGGTGATCTTAGACCCGACAACTGGGAAAATGGAATACAAGTAAGTTCAGCATTTCTTGTGCCTCCTTTTTTTCCTGTTGTTGTTTCTATTTCTTGCATATTGATCTTCTGTGTTTGGTGCATGTCTTTAGGACTAGGAGAAATGAGGTAGCAGTAAAGGGGATCTTCTGTGTTTCTGTATCCATTCTACATTTACAAACACACACGCACACACATATATGCACGTCATAATTATGTCTGGTGATAGCAGTAATAACATATCCATTGCAGACTTAACAGTTCTTAGATATCAGTACTCCTCAGAGAAAAGACTATCTGCTGCACCTAGAGCATGGGTTGCTACTTTACAGTAAGTTATTCCTTTTCAATACAGCTGTTGTGCCAAGGAAATTCTTCCATTATTTCACTTCTCTATCATCTCGTTGTTTGAGGGCTTACAATCTATTTGTGTTGTTGTTAGTGCTTACCATACACCACTCATGCTCGTCTTCTTCATACAATGAGTTTTCTTAGACACTTTTCTTTCTTGCTTTAAATGGATGATATGACAGATGTTGTTTAGTTTTGTACCCTTTGTAGATTTACTCTATTCCATTATCTTCATTCCTTTCCTAGGCTTCACAACTTAGGAAATGGAATCAAACTAGCTCATTCTATATTGAAGAATTGATATTTTTTTATTTTTTTAATTAAACGTTATTGACGTTGGATAGCTTGTTAAGCTTTTTGAATTTTGAAACCTTTATCTGAGTTGATGTATAATCGGCATCATTCTCATGCTTTTGTTTTCATGGTTATCTGATGATCAGGGCAACCCAGCTGGTTTTGAAGGCTTATAAAGAGGCTGTGAATTCCTTAAGTGGTAATGGTTCCGCAAAATTGGAACTGTTGCTACTGTAGTTGCTGTTGCCAATTCAACAGCCCTAGAATGTTCTAAAAATATTGAAGCAGCAATGTAGATTTCCTTGAGAAATGCTCTAGGAGTTGTTACTAATAGGACAACTGATGGCCCAATGGATGATCTGACAATCATGAAGGTGTAGTATCTACAACCTTCTCATAAATTTCCTTGAGAAATGCTCTAGGAGTCGTCTTAGTTTTGGTTGACATCACAATGAACTTTGATTTAGAGTATGGAATATTGGAGTGAGAATATGATTCCTTGGACCCTTATCCTGTATTCATATGTTTATGAATGGATTTTATACACTAGTTCCTTTTGAGTTGTGTATTTTAACTCTTCCAAAGACCTTAGCTATTAATAATCTTCCTGTCGAATGGATTTAATACATTAGTTCACTTCTAAGCTCTGTATTTTAACTCTTCCACAGACCTGTGACATTAATAATCTTCCTGGTGTATGTATGTGTAGGAGGAAGTTAGAAATGCAGAGAGATCAATCCAATTGATGGGCGCATCCCTGTTTCAACTGTGCACAGGTTTGACACCTTCTATATAATTCTAACTTGTCTTTCATGTATTTGGATGCAAACATAGTTAATGAATTGTTGTCTTACTGTCGCACCCCCTTTTTGGAATTTCCTAATGCGACGAGGGTTTGGGATGGGATGTGAGATGAAATCGGACTCATCTCACATAATGTATATGAAGTCGCCACCATAATTTTATTTCTAGGTTTAGGGAACCTAATGTCATGGCATAAAAAATAAAATGCTAAGGCAAAAAGGGGTCTGAACCCGAGAACAGTGGTTCGGGGTCGTATTATGGACTCGGGAAGGTGTTAGGCACCCGAGTCACATCCAAAAAGGTTACCGGAGAAAAAAGGTGTTTAAATCATAAAAGTCCTAATTTACGTGATCATGCCCAATAGATGATAAAATTCTATCAATTCTAAATATTCATGTATATGAGAATATTTACAGAAAAAGCGTGGAATAAATAAAAGGGAAAGAAATGTTTACTTGTGAAGGGTATGGGCGGCTTTACCCTTTTTTACCGGAGTTATTGGCACGAAGAGAGGATAACGTTTCAGCGATTGAATATTTGATGATTTTTGTGAGCGAAATTTGGACAAACAAAATAATTATCTAAGCATGCATAGCGGGCAAAAATAAACAAGCATACAAAAAATAAATAAATAGTACAAACATACGGAAAATAAATAAACAGTACAAGTGTACGAAAAATAAATAATACACGTGCGGAAATAAATAAATATTACAAGTGCACGATGGCACGAAAAAATATTGGGCCTGGCCCACCAGGCTGGGCCAAGACCACCCCAGTTGATGGGCTGGTGGGCTGATGGAGCCCACCCTTCTCTTTCTGGTGCACTGGGGCCGAAGGCCCAGCCTTTCTCTTCACGCGGCCTCGCGCGTTCAAGGGGCACTCTCCTTCACTTTGGGCCCGCACGACCCAAGTGATGAATTTGAAAGTGGGAGTCGTTGCTCCCACTGTTCATCGTTTTCATCCTTCGTTGCCGGAGCTCCTGCCGGCGACGATCGTCCGTCCGGCAATGACGAAAATAAGATTTTCTTACATCAAAAAAATTGGCATTGCCCTAGTAATTTAATAGTATAATTACAGAAAAATAATTTTAAAAATTCGATGCCGAATTAATTAAAAACGAATTAAAAAAATAATTAATGAAACTTTTAAAATTCATCCGAATCGTTTGACGATTCGTTACAATGAAGCAACGGATTTAAACTAGAGATTAAAACGAAGTTTTTTGAGAGCAAAATAGCAAGTCGTTTCATCAAAACACGAATAAACCATTTTTTAAAAAACAATTGCGCAAAAATACTTTTAAAAATTTGAACTTGAGTAACTTCAACCAAAGGGTTGAAGTAGGCTACTGCTCGTGATAGAGAGCAGTGCTAGAGAGGGAGAGATTATTCGTGTCACTCTGATAGTGAAGACGGATGATGATCTAGGATAGTGAGGTCGGATGGTCTTCTCTCGGATAATGAGGAAGATGTCACTCTAATAGCGAGGACGGATGATGATCTCGGATAGTGAGGAAGATGGTCTTCTCTCGGATAATGAGGAAGATGTCACTCTGATAGTGAGGACGCTGCTACCCATCGGGCATCGTTGCTGAAAATTGAGAAATCCACTCGTATGTTGTTGTCCACCCTATGTCTGCTTAATGGTAGCATACATTTGAAAACATGTTGTGGGGACGTGACCGCTTACAATATTTTAAAAAGACATGTTGTGAGGACGTGACCGCTTACAACATTTTAAAAAGACATATTGTGGGGACGTGACCGCTTACAATATTTTAAAAAGACATGTTGTGGGGACATGACCGCTTACAATATTTTAAAAAGACATGTTGTGGGGATATGACCGCTTACAGCATTTTTAAAAAGACATGTTGTGGGGACGTGACCGCTTACAACATTTTAAAAAGACATGTTGTGCAGACGTGACCGCTTACAACATTTTTGAAAACAGGAAGTGAGGGACATGACCTTTCACATCATTTAAAAAATAGGATGTGAGGGACATGACCTTTCACATCATTTAAAAAATAGGATGACGAGTGGATTTTGATAGAGAGTAGTGCTAGAGAGGGAGAGGTTATTCGTGAATTCGCCAGGAAAAATGAGGGAGGGAGCATGCTATTTATAGGCAAGCTTCGCGAGTGGATTTTGGCGGTGAGTTGCGCGTGGCCGAGGCTGTCTTGGAGGGCACGGGAGCGTGAGGATGAGCAGTGGCACTGATGGGACCTGGTGTCGATCTCTTTGGGATGACGAATGAGGCCAACGTGAAGGCCAAGAAGGAGGATGAACGAGGCTCTGGTTCTTGTGCAGAGAAGGTGGCAAAACTTGCACGATGACGTGGTAATTACCACAGCCGTTTGATCATGGTTGACCATCTTGGTCAACCAGATCAATGGCTATGACCAAGAGTTGACTCTCCCATTGATTTTTTCCGGTTCGAGTCTGTGGTACGAGCAATTTTTCCTTAAATCGAATAAAAACCCGAACCGAAAATGCTAGGACATAGAATAAAATAAACTAAAATAATTAACATACAGTGAATGATGAAAAGTTCGTTGTGTGGCTCGATAAAAATTCGCTTCTAAGCGATAAAAGTTTGAACGTAAAAATTGCTAAACATAAAAATTGAGCGAAATGCAAGGAGATAGCGCGAGTTAGAAAAATAATAAAAAATAAGTAGCCTATATGCGAAATTTTCCGACTCTCAGTTTCGAGAACTTTACTCGGAACTGATACGAGTTCGAACGAGAAAAGCGATAAAAATGCAAAAAACTTATGAAATAAAATTTAAATGACATTAAGCGTAAAAATAAACATAAGTTGGACTAAAATAAACTGATGTATGATTTTTAGCAAGTTGATGCTTGAAATGAGAAAATATTTAATGATGAAAAATTAAAAGTCAAAAATCGGGAAGCAACAGTTGCCCCCTCTTTACTGTCTTATTAGAAAACAAGGTGTAACCGAGATTTTTTGATGAGAAGTAAAGATGGTTGCTCCTGTGTCAACGATGGTTTTGAAAATGCGAAATGTAAATACATACTTATCTAGGAGGGTGCGATTGGAGAATTTTGACTTGGGCGATGGTAGTACTCGTAGTCCCTGTGTTGATGCTGAAAGTAGATTGCTGAAATGTAAACGTGAGATCCGAACGGGGATACCGCAATTGTCGGACCTCTATGCAGGAAATGAAACTTGACATCTCTGTGCAGGAAATCAAACTTGACATCTAAACGAGGACACCACAATTGTCAGATGTCGATGCAGGAAAGTAAAACCTCGAGATCCGAACGGGGACACCGCAATTGTCAGACCTCTGTGCCGGAAATGAAACTTGACATCTGGACGGGGACACCGCAATTTTTAGACGTCGATGCAGGAAAGTAAAACCTCGAGATCCGAACGGGGACACCACAATTGTCAGACCTCTGTGCCGGAAATGAAACTTAAAATCTGAACGGGGTCACCGCAATTGTCAGACGTCGATGCAGGAAAGTAAAAGTATTTGGGCGAGGCTATCGCAGTCACGGACGCTTATGCAGAAATGTAAAAGTATCTGGGTGAGGCTATCGTAGTAGCGGACGCTGATGTAGAAATGTAAAGGTATCCGGGCAAGGCTATCGCAGTCGCGGACGCTGATGCAGAAATGTAACGGTATCCGGGCGAGGCTATCGCAGTCGCGGACGTTGATGCAGAAATGTTAAGGTATCCGGGCGAGGGTATCGCAGTCACGGACGTTGATGCAGAAATGTAAAAGTATCCGGGCGAGGCAATTGCAATCGCGGACGCTGATGCAGAAATGTAAAGGTATCCGGGCTATCGCAGTCACAGACGTTGATACAGAAATGGAAATCAGGTAGGGCGAGGGTAGTACTCGCAGTCCATACGCTGTTGCAGAAATGGAAATCAGGTAGGGCGAGAGTAGTACTCGCAGTCCATACGCTGTTGCAGGTAGGGCGAGGGTAGTACTCGCAGTCCATACGCTGTTGGAGAAATGGAAATCAGGTAGGGTGAGGGTAGTACTCGCAGTCCATACGCTATTGCAGAAAGGATAATCAGGTAGGGCGAGGGTAGTATTCGCAGTCCATACACTGTTGCAGAAAGGATAAACTCAGCTTCGGCGAGGGTAGTACTCACAGTCCGTTGCTGTTTCATGCAGAAAGTATGATTGTGATATAGCTTTGCTCGGGCATTGTTGCCCCCTGAGACATTGATGTGGAAATTTAAATAAAACTGCACTCGGACGCTGCTGCCCGTCGGATGTTGATTTCTGAGGACGATCTCTGATATTGAGCTCGTTGATGGTCTTCTCTGATAGCGAGGACGATCTCTGATAATGAGGTCGGATGTGGATCTCAATAGTGAGGTCGTTGATGGTCTTCTCTGATAGCGAGGACGATCTCTGATAACGAGGTCGGATGATCTCTGATAGTGAGGAGGATGGTCTTCTCTCGGATAATGAGGAAGATTTCACTCTGATAGTGAGGATGGATGATGATCTCGGATAGTGAGGAAGATGGACTTCTCTCGGATAATGAGGAGGATGTCACTCTGATAGTGAAGACGGATAATGATCTCGGATAGTGAAGGTCGGATGGTCTTCTCTCAGATAATGAGGAAGATGTCACTCTGATAGCGAGGACGGATGATGATCTCGGATAGTGAGGAATATGGTCTTCTCTCGGATAATGAGGAAGATGTCACTCTGATAGTGAGGACGCTGCTGCCCATCGGGCATCGTTGCTGAAAATCGAGAAATCCACTCGTATGCTGTTGTCCACCCTATGTCTGCTTAATGGTAGCATACATTTGAAAACATGTTGTGTGGACGTGACCGCTTACAACATTGTAAAAAGACATGTTGTGGGGACGTGACCGATTACAACATTTTAAAAAGACATATTGTGGGTACGTGACCGCTTACAATATTTTAAAAAGACATGTTGTGGGGACATGACCGCTTACAACATTTTAAAAAGACATGTTGTGGGGATGTGACCACTTACAATACTTTAAAAAGACATGTTGTGCTGACGTGACCGCTTACAACATTTTTGAAAACAGGAAGTGAGGGACATGACCTTTCACATCATTTAAAAAATAGGATGTGAGGGACATGACCTTTCACATCATTTAAAAAATAGGATGACGAGTGGATTTTGATAGAGAGTAGTGCTAGAGAGGGAGAGATTATTCGTGAATTCGCCAGGAAAAATGAGGGAGGGAGCATGCTACTTATAGGCAAGCTTCGCGAGTGCATTTTGGCGGTGAGTTGCGCGTGTCCGGGGCTGTCTTGGAGGGCACGAGAGCGTGAGGATGAGCAGTGGCACCGATGGGACGTGGTGTCGATCTCTTTGGGACGACGAACGAGGCCAACGTGAAGGCCAAGAAGGAGGATTAACGAGGCTCTGGTTCTTGCGTAGAGAAGGTGGCGAAACTTGCACGATGACGTGGTAATTACCACAGCCGTTTGATCATGGTTGACCATCTTGGTCAACCAGATCAATGGCTATGACCAAGAGTTGACTCTCCCATTGATTTTTTCTGGTTCGAGTCTGTGGTACGAGCAATTTTGCCCTAAATCGAATGAAAACCCGAACCAAAAATGCTAGGACATAGAATAAAATAAACTAAAATAATTAACATACAGTGAATGATGAAAAGTTCGTTGTGTGGCTCGATAAAAATTCGCATGTAAGCGATAAAAGTTTGAACGTAAAAATTGCTAAACATAAAAATTGAGCGAAATGCAAAGAGATAGCGCGAGTTAGAAAAATAATAAAAAATAAGTAGCTTATGTGCGAAATTGTCCGACTCTCAGTTTTGAGAACTTTACTCGGAACCGATACGAGTTCGAACGAGAAAAGCGATAAAAATGCAAAAGAGTTATGAAATAAAATTTAAATGACATTAAGCGTAAAAATAAACATCAGTTGGACGAAAATAAACTGACGTATGATTTTTAGCAAGTTGATGCTTGAAATGAGAAAATATTTAATGATGAAAAATTAAAAGTCAAAAATCGGGTAGCAACTGTTGCCCCCTCTTTACTGTCTTATCAGAAAACGAGGTGTAACCGAGATTTTTTGATGAGAAGTAAAGATGGTTGCTTCTGTGTCAACGATGGTTTTGAAAATGCGAAATGTAAATACAGACTTATCTGGGAGGGTGCGATTGGAGAATTTTGACTTGGGCGAGGGTAGTACTCGTAGTCCCTGTGTTGATGCTGAAAGTAGATTGCTGAAATGTAAACTTGAGATCCGAACGGGGATACCGCAATTGTCGGACTTCTATGCAGGAAATGAAACTTGACATCTCTATGCAGGAAATGAAACTTGACATCTAAACGAGGACACCACAATTGTCAGACGTCGATGCAGGAAAGTAAAACCTCGAGATCCGAACGGGGACACCGCCATTGTCAGACCTCTGTGCCGGAAATGAAACTTGACATCTGGACGGGGACACCACAATTGTTAGACGTCGATGCAGGAAAGTAAAACCTCGAGATCCGAACGGGGACACCGCAATTGTCAGACCTCTGTGCCGGAAATGAAACTTGACATCTAGACGGGGACACCGCAATTGTTAGATGTCGATGCAGGAAAGTAAAACCTCGAGATCCGAACGGGGACACCACAATTGTCAGACCTCTGTGCCGGAAATGAAACTTAAAATCTGAACGGGGTCACCGCAATTGTCAGACGTCGATGCAGGAAAGTAAAAGTATCTGGGCGAGGGTATCGCAGTCACGGACGCTTATGCAGAAATGTAAAAGTATCTGGGTGAGGCTATCGTAGTAGCGGACGCTGATGCAGAAATATAAAGGTATCCGGGCAAGGCTATCGCAGTCGCGGACGCTGATGCAGAAATGTAAAGGTATCCGGGCGAGGCTATCGCAGTCGCGGACGTTGATGCAGAAATGTTAAGGTATCCGGGCGAGGGTATCGCAGTCACGGATGTTGATGCAGAAATGTAAAGGTATCCGGGCGAGGCTATCGCAATCGCGGACGCTTATGCAGAAATGTAAAGGTATCCGGGCGAGGCTATCGCAGTCGCGGACGTTGATGCAGAAATTTAAAGGTATCCGGGTGAGGGTATCGCAGTCACAGACGTTGATGCAGAAATGGAAATCAGGTAGGGCGAGGGTAGTACTCGCAGTCCATACGCTGGTGCAGGTAGGGCGAGGGTAGTACTCGTAGTCCATACGTTGTTGCATAAATGGAAATCAGGTAGGGCGAGGGTAGTACTCGCAGTCCATACGCTATTGCAGAAAGGATAATCAGGAGGGTGAGGGTAGTACTCGCAGTCCATACGCTGTTGCAGAAAGGATAAACTCAGCTTCGGCGAGGGTAGTACTCATAGTCCGTTGTTGTTTGATGTAGAAAGTATGATTGTGATATAGCTTTGCTCGGGCATTGTTTCCCCCTGAGACATTGATGTGGAAATTTAAATGAAACTGCAGTCGGACGCTGCTGCCCGTTGGAGATTGGTGCTGTAATCCTTCCGGACGCTGCTGCCCGTCGAATGTTGATTTCTGAGGATGATCTCTGATAGTGAGGTCGTTGATGGTCTTCTCTAATAGCGAGGACGATCTCTGATAATGAGGTCGGATGTGGATCTCTGATAATGAGGTCGTTGATGGTCTTCTCTGATAGCGAGGACGATCTCTGATAACGAGGTCGGATGATCTCTGATAGTGAGGAGGATGGTCTTCTCTCGGATAATGAGGAAGATGTCACTCTGATAGTGAGGACGAATGGTCTTCTCTCGGATAATGAGGAAGATTTCACTCTGATAGTGAGGACGGATGATGATCTCGAATAGTGAGGAAGATGGTCTTCTCTCGGATAATGAGGAAGATGTCACTCTGATAGTGAAGGCGGATGATGATCTCGGATAGTGAGGTCGGATGGTCTTCTCTCGGATAATGAGGAAGATGTCACTCTGATAGCGAGGACGGATGATGATCTCGGATAGTGAGGAAGATGGTCTTCTCTCGGATAATGAGGAAGATGTCACTCTGATAGTGAGGACGCTGCTGCCCGTCAGGCATCGTTGCTGAAAATCGAGAAATCTATTCGTATGCTGCTGTCCACCCTATGTCTGCTTAATAGTAGCATACATTTGAAAACATGTTGTGGGGACGTGACCACTTACAACATTTTAAAAAGACATATTGTGGGGACGTGACCGCTTACAACATTTTAAAAAGACATTGTGGGGACGTGACCGCTTACAATATTTTAAAAAGACATGTTGTGGGGACATGACCGCTTACAACATTTTTAAAAAGACATGTTGTGGGGACGTGACCGCTTACAACATTTTAAAAAGACATGTTGTGGGGACGTGACCACTTACAATATTTTAAAAAGACATGTTGTGGGGACGTGACCGCTTACAACATTTTTAAAACAGGAAGTGAGGGACATGACCTTTCATATCATTTAAAAAATAGGATGTGAGGGAGATGACCTTTCACATCATTTAAAAAATAGGATGACGAGTGGGTGACCAAGTCACCGCACGACATAACTGGATGTTATTTTGAACCGCCACACAAAACTTGGAAGGTGGGGTTTTGAAATTTTGAAAGGTGGAGTTTTGAACCGTCACATAAAATTTTAAAAGGGGAGTGGTAACGTATCTCCATTCGGATGCTCGGATGGTGGGGGAGCATGATCCACCGCACAACTTTGATTAGGAGTGGTAACGTACTCCATTCGGGCATCTTGATGGTGGAGGAGCATGGTCCATTTCACAAAGTTGATTGAGAGTGGTAACGTACTCCATTTGGGCGTCGATGATGGTGGAGGAGCGTGATCCATCGCACGAAGTTGATTGGGAGTGGTAACGTATTCCATTCGGGCGTTGATGATGGTGGAGGAGCGTGATCCATCGTACAACGTTGATTATGGAGTGGTAACGTGCTCCATTCGAGTATCGATGATAATGGAGGAGCGTGATCCATCGCACGAAGTTGATTGTGGAGTGGTAACGTGCTCCATTCGAGTGTCGATGATGGTGGAGGAGCATGATCCATCACACGAAGTTGATTGTGGAGTGGTAACGTGCTCCATTCGGATGCTTAGATGGTGGGGGAGCATGATCCACCGCACGAAGTTGATTAGGAGTGGTAACGTACTACATTCGAGCATCTTGATGGTGAAGGAGCATGGTCCGTCGCACAAAGTTGATTAGGAGTGGTAACGTACTCCATTCGAGTGCTCGGATGGTAGGGGAGCGTGATCCATCGTACAAAGTTGATTGTGGAGTGGTAACGTGCTCCATTCGGGTATCGATGATGGTAGAGAAGCGTGATCCATCGCACGAAGTTGATTGTGGAGTGGTAAAGTGCTCCATTCGGATGCTTAGATGGTGGGGTAGCGTGATCCACTACAGGAAGTTGATTAGGAGTGGTAACGTATTCCATTCGAGCATCTTGATGGTGAAGGAGCATGGTCCTTCGCACAAAGTTGATTAGGAGTGGTAACGTACTCCATTCGAGTGCTCGGATGGTGGGGAAGCGTGGTCTGCCGCACGAAGTTGATTAGGAGTGGTAACGTACTCCATTCGGATGCTTGGATTTGTTGGTGGAAATTCCACTGAAGCATATTTGTATCCTGCAAATAGGGAGGAAACAAACATGAAGCAACAATGGATGGAAAAACAAAAAGCAATTGATAAATGGGAAAACAATGAGAACAAATCATATATGATGCATATGAAAGTATTCCCACACTACCCTAAGGTTTGCCCCTAGCGTTTTATCAAGGTGAAAACAACTTCCTTATCAAGAGAAGGTTCAACAAATTTATGCATTTCTAGAGAACATGTCATCCAGTTTCTATCATATAAGCATGCTTGATACAGGCCTACAAAAGCATCTGCATCTTGCCCAGGAGATAATGACTTCAAGGACAAGACTTTCCCACATCATGTAGAAGTAAGCAATCCTCATCGGATATTAGTGTTTGCGCTCCCACTCAGAAATTAGGCTACGTGTTTACACTCATAAAAATGCAACAAACATAGCACAAAATTAGATTTGCAATGTCAATCCGAGTGAATAAACTTCAAATGAAGATGCACATGCATGGGCCTTCATGTAATTGAAAGGACTTTGCTGGGGAGGAGAAGTGAATATTTTTCTCAATGAACAGGGCCTGTTGATTGGCCGCGGTGAGGGCAAAGTGCACAAGTTCTTCAATCTTCATTGGGGATGCTTCTTCCCGCGATCACTTTGAGGGTGTAGCGCCTAGATTCTTGGATCCTTACTGGAGATGCTTTCCTTCTTGATCTTTCCAAAGACGAGGAGCTCTAGTTCTTTGATCTTCATTGAGGATGCCCCTTCTTGATTGCTTTGAGGGTATTGTGCCCAAGTTTTTGAATCTTCGTGGGGGTGATTTTTCGATCGCCTTGGGGGTACTATGCCCAATTTTATGATTTTCATTGGGAATCCCCCTTCTTGATTGCTTTGAGGGCACTGTGCCCAAGTTTTTGAATCTTCACGGGGGTGATTTTTCGATCGCCTTGGGGGTAATATGCCCAATTTTGCGATTTTCATTGGGAATGCCCCTTCTTGATTGCTTTGAGGGCACTGTGCCCAAGTTTTTGAATCTTCACGGGGGTGATATTTCGATCGCCTTGGGGGTATTATGCCCAACTTTGTGATTTTCATTGGGAATGCCCCTCCTTGATTGCTTTGAGGGCACTGTGCCCAAGTTTTTGGTTCTTCACGGGGGTGATTTTTTGATGGAGCTTTTTTAAGAGCTGACCCTAGGGCCCCTTTTGCACTCGCTTCTGCTTTTGTTTTATTGTGTTCTTTGAACACTTTTGATTTTTTTCATTTTTTTTTCTTCTTTTTTCCTTTTTCTTTTTCTTTTTTTCTTCTTTTTTTTCTTTTTTTCTCTCTTTTTTATTTATTCGAACACAAAACACATCAGCAAGCAAAGCAAGTATAGTTTTCGTGCCGACTTTCTTCAATTCTACTTTAAGGCCGAGGCCTTCGTCTCTTATTTTTGTTCAGCCTTCTTCCAGCGCTAGCCATCAACAATCCTTAGAGCTTTCGCATCCCTTCTTGCACAAACCGAGTTCGCTGTGCACCCTTCCTCTGGTTAGCCATCTCAGTCAGGCACTGCTCATTGTCTTATTGAAAAAAATAAAAAATGGAAGAAAGAGCAAAGTCCAATGTCATTTTACTGCTATCCGATGGCTAATGGTGCATGTACCATGGATATTATGCAAATCCAACTAACACCTAGTTTGGCATTTACGCTCGTATGGTGGCCCGAAATGCTCACAGGGATGTGTTTATGACTGCTTACATCTAAGGCATGCTGCAGATATAAGAGCAAGCAGGCGAGATCATGCATGTCATACAATTTCAAATGGATGCACAAGCTATCCATGATGCAAAAACATGTTGAACATGCTCAATTTGCGGAAGGTTTGAAAATTTTAGGGGTAGTGTGGATTTTATTCAAAGAATTTTATGCACAGTTTATAACAAATCTTAATAGTTTTAATAATTTTATAGACAAAAATGTGAGGATATGACCATTCACGAAAATTTATGAATAATTAAAATAAATTGCCCCCAATGCGGGAATGAATGCATAATGATTATACAAAAAAAAAAATTAAAGAGGCAGAGAGGAAAATGGACTTCTCTGATATGTGCAGTAAGCAGCAAACAATCAGACAGGTTCTGTCTGCAAGGGATTGACCGTATGATTCGATCCAGCATCATCCGTACTAAAATTGGATAATAATATTGTTGCAAACATTTCCAACGGTTCTGTCATAATCGACCGCAACATCTCGAAGGATGGTTGTTAAGTTCTTGAATGGTGTCTTATGAGTGGACGACAACTCCTTGTTAGAAACTAACTGCCCGATCTCTTCAGAAGGATCCACTCTCCGAAACAGCTGAATCGCTCTCGGATTTGGTCAGATCGCCAAGGAAAGATGAGCTCACGATAAACCTTGAGACTGATTGTTTACAAAATGCATTGATTTTTTTTTTGGTAACGAGGCTAGTTCGGCGTGGCAGGTGAAGAACCATCCTAAAATCTTTCCTGATTCGCTCCTTGACTGTTCTTGGCGATGAGGCATCTTCTATGATGTCCAATGGCTGACTTGACGAATTGTTCAAGCAGTATGACTTGAACATCATTCTGAGTGATGGAAGAGAATTTTGGTACAGCTGGAGATTCAGATTGCCATTGGGGAATCAAATCAGTTATTTCCTTGCAGGGAAACCCCAACACTTCAACTTTTGCGGCAAGGGATTGCGGATGAGTGCAATTACCCTTAAAGTCAGCATTTAGTGGTCCACCATTTAGGGGATTGATCTTCACATGACCATCATTGTGTACGTGTATAGAGAGAGTTTGAAGAGAATGGAGGTGTTGACCAAATTCAAAGCATGAAAGATTTGACCATGGTTGAGCTTCGAATTTGCAGTCGAGGGCCAGATGGGCATAAATGTCATTATCACACGGAACGAGAACGTATTATGTTGACTGGGGTCCCTGAAGGACACGCATCCATCATGGTTATGTTTCTTCACCAAGATGAGGAACAATTTGCAATGGGCACTTGGTGATAGTAATGTCTTGATGGTAAAATTTCCCGAGGAGAATCGTTCAAGAGTTGACGAAACGAGCTCTTTGTGGCGAATTACTGCTCCCTATGTCTTGCCCTCGGTAAAAATGTGTTCAATCTTTGATGCTTTCTGACGCCTTCTTCTGGTCGTCATTTCAACTACTTGCCCCCCAGTTCATAAGTCGCATTGCACCTGAAATAAAGGGAAAATTAAATAGTAAATCTAGAAGGAAGGATATCCCAAAATTCGGAATTAAAATTAAAATTGACAAAAATAGAGATATTTAAAAAAAACACATGGGTTGCCACCCACGAAGCACCCTTGTTTATAGTCTTAGGCTCGACTAATGTACAAAAATATTGGGGGATACTCCCACTAAATGAATAAGTTGAATGGGTCCATCGTGGGCCTGGAGAGCGTTCATTCAAGAGCTGGTGGTCGGGTAGAGTCCTTCGGCTAACCCTTCAAAAGAGATCCATCTGCTCTTGAGTAAGTGATTGACGTTTCCTTTAAGGGCGAAACAGTTTTCTTTTGTGTGACCCTGAGCTTCAGCATGGTACTTGCATCTTGCATTAAGATCGTACTATTTTGGATAAGGAGCTCGTACAGGTTGGGAGTGGCCACGATTGCTCTGCCGCCAAGAGATGCTCATAGATTTCCCCTACGAGGAGAGGGAGAGGTGACACTGGTTCCCGATTCTCGCGATTATTTTAGTTTCTCTGTTGACTTGATGGGTCAAATGGTCTACGTCGTGCGGGCTGTGGCATATGCAGTGAGGGAGGTCATTTGTAGCTAAGCTGATGGGAAACCAGGCTAACGTCTTCTTTACCAGGGAGTGTGCTTTGAGGTGTTGTTTCCGCTGCAGAACCACAAATCGCTTCCCAACTTAGTTCGTTGTTCGATCATCATGTTAGAAGGGCTACCATAAGAGAGATGCGGCTGAATCTGATGCCCCCAGGAGGTTGGACTTTTGGCGGTTTAGGCCTTATGAGTTGAATGGAATGGCCTCGAGATGGGTGAAAATATTGAGATTCTGAGCGGATGATTAAACGGCCCTGAAGCGAGAGGAAATAGTGAGGTTTTGGACATGTCTCCTTCTTGCCGAGATCGAGTGTGGGCCTAGTCAGAGGAGGCCCAATAGGTGCATCACCTTGTCTGACAGTGGCGATAGTAGTGTTCGGGATAGCCGATGCGATGTGCTGAGGTCGGCTGAAGTTGACTAAAGGATCCTGTCACTTCCCCTATACCCCTTGACTAGAGAATGATTGGGGCATAGAAGGATCAACGCCAATAATAGGGCCGCTTGTAGTGTTCAAGACAGCTGACGTAACAAACTGAAGGGGATTTGGATTAAGGAAAAAAAGAAGGTTGCCATGAACCGAAAGATGATGGGGGCACAGAAGCAATAGTGACCACACATGAAGCGGTTGGTCCTATTGTTTGAGCAGGAAAGGGATAAGAACCGGGCGGAAAATCAATTGTTGCCTCTTCTCGTTCTTTTTCAGCTTGTTCAGCCCTTATTGTAGCAACCCGAACTTGTTCTTCCCATGTCTCCTCCGTTCTACCATGCTCTGTCATCTAGTCATGTGGATCTCGCAAGGAATAGTTTGCTCTTTAGGAGCAATGTTTTCCTGAAAAATAAACAAGTGAAATAATTATAAGTTTAAGAAGTGATTGCAAAATGTCATCCCGAGGTCTCCACGCTGCGAGAGAAACAGAGGGGTCAGTACGATAACAACAATAATGCAGGCACCATAAAAAAATCGCAGACATAGAGAATTACGAAAATAATTAAGACAAAATTATAGACATGGAAAAATCGTTAAAGAATTGGCATGTGAAACATTGCGGGATTTTATTTTACATACATGAAAAAAATTACGGAAGAACCACATGGAAATGTTTTTAGAAAATTTTGTCAATGTGAAAAATTGCGGGAAAAGTTGGCCCGTGGAGCAATTTACGGAGAAATTGCACACGAGGAAAAATAGCGAAAATTATTGCACACGCGGAAAATTTGTGGAAAATTATTGCGCACGTGGAAAATTGTGGAAAAAGATTAGAAGCATGAAAGATCGCGGAAAAAATTGTACATGCAAAAGACTGCGGAAAAATTTGTAGATATTGAGAAATTGTGGAAAATTTTATGAATGTGGAAAAATCAGTTGTAACATGTGGAAAAATTCAGGAAATCATATGTGAAAAATGTGAAAGAAATTTGAGAAATCAGTTGTGATTGGAATTTTTTTGAAAAATCAGTGGAAAAAGTGAAACAAAGTTGCAATATACGCATTTCAACATGATGCATATGCTGGGGTGACATCGACTATTTCTATTCTGGCTAGAAGACTCCCGGACGATACCATAGAAGTGGTCCCTCAGTAAATGGGTATGAGAGCGTTTACCGAATCATAAAAGGATCCGGGGTGCTCAACCCATTTAGGGGTTCAAGTCCGAGTGAGGGTTCGTGAAAGCTTACAAGGGTGTGGGCCCTAGGACTTCACTACTATCGACCTAATCCTATTTGGAAATGCCCGGCAATAGGGATTATGCGTGGATATGCGTATGCAATGACAGTTTATCAAAGCGAGTAACACATAGCAACAAATCATGTAATAATAATTTTCAGAAGCGCGTAAATAATCATGTGATAATACATCATATCAAATAAGTCATGTAAAAAATGATACGAGAAAAATTCAGCAATTTAAATAAATATAATAAAAATAAACACCTCAAAAAATTCCGGCTTCGACCCTATTAGTCCCTACGGACGCTGATGCAGAAAAGTAAAGGTATCCGGGCGAGGCTATCGCAGTCACGGACGCTGATGCAGAAATGTAAAGGTATCCGGGCGAGGCTATCGTAGCCACGGATGCTGATGCAGAAATGTAAAGGTATTCGGGCGAGGCTATCGCACTCACGGAGCCTGATGCAGAAAAGTAAAGGTATCCGGGCGAGGCTATCGCAGTCACGGATGCTGATGCAGAAATGTAAAGGTATCCGGGCGAGGCCATTGCAGTCACGGACGCTGATGCAGAAATGTAAAGGTATGCGAGCGAGGCTATCGCGTCAGAGACGCTGATGCAGAAATGTAAAGGTATCCGGCCGAGGCTATCGCAGTCACAGACGCTCATGCAGAAATGTAAAGGTATCCGGGCAAGGCTATCGTAGCCACGGATGCTGATGCAGAAATGTAAAGGTATCCGGGCGAGGCAATCGCAATCACGGATCCTGATGCAGAAAAGTAAAGGTATCCGGGCGAGGCTATCGTAGTCACGGATGCTGATGCAGAAATGTAAAGGTATCCGGGCGAGGCTATTACAGTCACGGACGCTGATGCAGAAATGTAAAGGTATCCAGGCGAGGCTATAGTAGTCCTGGATACGGATGCAGAAAAAGTAAAGGTATACGGGTGATGCTATCGCAGTCACGGACGCTAATACAGATATGTAAAGGTATCCGGGCGAGGCAATTGCAATCACGGAGCCTGATGCAGTAAAGTAAAGGTATCCGGGCGAGGTTATGGCAGTCACGGACGCTGATGCAGAAATGTAAACTTATCCGAGCGAGGCTATCGCAGTCACGGACACTGATGCAGAAAAGTAAAGGTATCTGGGTGAGGCTATCGCAGTCACGGAGCCTGATGCAGAAAAGTAAAGGTATGGGGCCGAGGCTATCGCAGTCACGGAGCCTGATGCAGAAATGTAAAGGTATCCGGGCGAGGTTATCGCAGTCACGGATGCTGATGCAGAAATGTAAAAGTATCCGGGCGAGGCTATCGCAGTCACGGATGCTGATGCAGAAATGTAAAGGTATCCGGGCGAGGCTATCGCAGTCACGGATACTGATGCAGAAACTAAAGGTATCCGGGGGAGTCTAGCACAATCCCAGATACTAATGCAGAAGAGTAAAGGTATCCGGGCGAGGCTATCGAAGTCCCGGACGTTGATGCAGAAATGTAAAGGTATCTGGGCGAGGATATCGTAGTCACGGATACTGATGCAGAATATAAAGGTAACCGGGCGGGGCTATCGCAGTCACGGACGCTGATGCAGAAATGTAAAGGTATCCGGCTGAGGTCATCGCAGTCACGGATACTGATGCAGAAATGTAAAAGTATCCGGGCGATGCTATCGCAGTCACGGATGCTGATGCAGAAATGTAAAGGTATCCGGGCGAGGCTATCGCAGTCACGGATACTGATGCAAAAACTAAAGGTATCCGGGGGAGTCTAGCACAATCCCAGATACTAATGCATAAGAGTAAAGGTATCCGGGCGAGGCTATCGAAGTCCCGGACGTTGATGCAGAAATGTAAAGGTATCTGGGCGAGGATATCGTAGTCACGGATACTGATGCAGAATATAAAGGTAACCGGGCGGGGCTATCGCAGTCACGGACGCTGATGCAGAAATGTAAAGGTATCCGGCTGAGGTCATCGCAGTCACGGATACTGATGCAGAAAAGTAAAGGTATCAGGGTGAGGTAATCGCAATCACGGAGCCTGATGCAGAAAAGTAAAGGTATCTAGGCGAGGCTATCGTAGTCACGGATACTGATGTAGAATATAAAGGTAACCGGGCGGGGCTATCACAGTCACGGACGTTGATACAGAAATGTAAAGGTATCCGGGCGAGGCAATCGCAATCACGGATCCTGATGCAGAAAAGTAAAGGTATCCGTGAGAGGCTATCACAGTCACGGACATTGATCCAGAAATGTAAAGGTATCCGGGCAAGGCCATCGCAGTCACGGATACTGATGCAGAAACTAAAGGTATCCGGGGGAGTCAAGCACAATCACGGATACTAATGCAGAAAAGTAAAGGTATCCGGGCGAGGTTATTGCAGTCACGGACGTTGATGCAGAAATGTAAAGGTATCTGGGCGAGGCTATCGTAGTCGCGGATACTGATGCAGAATATAAAGGTAACCGGGCGGGGCTATCGCAGTCACGGACGCTGATGCAGAAATGTAAAGGTATCCGGGCGAGGCAATCGCAATCACGGATGCTGATGCAGAAAAGTAAAGGTATCCGTGCGAGGCTATCACAGTCACGGACATTGATCCAGAAATGTAAAGGTATCCGGGCGAGGCCATCGCAGTCACGGATACTGATGCAGAAACTAAAGGTATCCGGAGGAGTCTAGCACAATCACGGATACTAATCCAGAAAAGTGAAGGTATTCGGGCGAGTTTATCGCAGTCACGGACATTGATGCAGAAATGTAAAGGTATCTGGGCGAGGCTATCATAGTCACAGATACTGATGCAGAATATAAAGGTAACCGGGCGGGGCTATCGCAGTCACGGACGCTGATGCAGAAATGTAAAGGTATCCGGGCGAGGCAATCGCAATCACGGATCCTGATGCAGAAAAGTAAAGGTATCCAGGTGAGGCTATCACAGTCACGGACGTTGATCCAGAAATGTAAGGGTATACGAGCAAGGCTATCGCAGTCACGGATACTGATGCAGAAACTAAAGGTATCCGGGGGAGTCTAGCACAATCACGGATACTAATGCAGAACAGTGAAGGTATCCGGGCGAGGTTATCGCAGTCACGGACGTTGATGCAGAAAGGTAAAGGTATCTGGGCGAGGCTATCGTAGTCACGGATACTGATGCAGGATATAAAGGTAACCGGGCGGGGCTATCGCAGTCACGGACGCTGATGCAGAAATGTAAAGGTATCCGGGCGAGGCAATCGCAATCACGGATCCTGATGCAGAAAAGTAAAGGTATCCGGGCGAGGCTATCACAGTCACGGACGTTGATCCAGAAATGTAAGGGTATACGAGCGAGGCTATCGCAGTCACGGATACTGATGCAGAAACTAAAGGTATCCGGGGGAGTCTAGCACAATCACGGATACTAATGCAGAAAAGTAAAGGTATCTGGGCGAGGTTATCGCAGTCATGGATGTTGATGCAGAAATGTAAAGGTATCTGGGCGAGGCTATCGTAGTCACGGACGCTGATGCAGAAATGTAAAGGTATCCGGGCGCGGCTATCGCAATCACGGATCCTGATGCAGAAAAGTAAAGGTATCCGGGCGAGGCTATCGCAGTCACGGAAACTGATGCAGAAATGTAAAGGTATCCGAGCGAGGCTATCGCAATCACGGAGACTCATGCAGAAAAGTAAAGGTATCCGGGCGAGGCTATCGTAGTCACGGATGCTGATGCAGAAATGTAAAGGTATCCGGGCGAGGCTATTACAGTCACGGACGCTGATGCAGAAATGTAAAGGTATGCAGGCGAGGCTATCGTAGTCCTTGATACGGATGCAGAAAAAGTAAAGGTATACGGGTGATGCTATCGCAGTCACGGACGCTAATACAGATATGTAAAGGTATCCGGGCGAGGCAATTGCAATCACGGAGCCTGATGCAGTAAACTAAAGGTATCCGGGCGAGGTTATGGCAGTCAGGGACGCTGATGCAGAAATGTAAACTTATCCGAGCGAGGCTATCGCAGTCACGGACACTGATGCAGAAAAGTAAAGGTATCTGGGTGAGGCTATCGCAGTCTCGGATACTGATGCAGAAACTAAAGGTATCCGGGGGAGTCTAGCACAATCCCAGATACTAATGCAGAAGAGTAAAGGTATCCGGGCGAGGCTATCGCAGTCTCGGACGTTGATGTAGAAATGTAAAGGTATCTGGGCGAGGCTATCGTAGTCACGGATACTGATGCAGAATATAAAGGTAACCGGGCGGGGCTATCGCAGTCACGGACGCTGATGCAGAAATGTAAAGGTATCCGGCTGAGGTCATCGCAGTCACGGACGCTGATGCAGAAAAGTAAAGGTATCAGGGTGAGGTAATCGCAATCACGGAGCCTGATGCAGAAAAGTAAAGGTATCTAGGCGAGGCTATCGTAGTCACGGATACTGATGTAGAATATAAAGGTAACCGGGCGGGGCTATCGCAGTCACGGACGTTGATACAGAAATGTAAAGGTATCCGGGCGAGGCAATCGCAATCACGGATCCTGATGCAGAAATGTAAAGGTATCCGTGCGAGGCTATCACAGTCACGGACGCTGATGCAGAAATGTAAAGGTATCCGGGCGAGGCTATCGCAGTCACGGATACTGATGCAGAAACTAAAGGTATCCAGGGGAGTCTAGCACAATCCCAGATACTAATGCAGAAGAGTAAAGGTATCCGGGCGAGGCTATCGAAGTCCCGGACGTTGATGCAGAAATGTAAAGGTATCTGGGCGAGGCTATCGTAGTCACGGATACTGATGCAGAATATAAAGGTAACCGGGCGGGGCTATCGCAGTCACGGACGCTGATGCAGAAATGTAAAGGTATCCGGCTGAGGTCATCGCAGTCACGGATACTGATGTAGAAAAGTAAAGGTATCAGGGTGAGGTAATCGCAATCACGGAGCCTGATGCAGAAAAGTAAAGGTATCTAGGCGAGGCTATCGTAGTCACGGATACTGATGTAGAATATAAAGGTAACCGGGCGGGGCTATCACAGTCACGGACGTTGATACAGAAATGTAAAGGTATCCGGGCGAGGCAATCGCAATCACGGATGCTGATGCAGAAAAGTAAAGGTATCCGTGCGAGGCTATCACAGTCACGGACATTGATCCAGAAATGTAAAGGTATCCGGGCGAGGCCATCGCAGTCACGGATACTGATGCAGAAACTAAAGGTATCCGGGGGAGTCAAGCACAATCACGGATACTAATGCAGAAAAGTAAAGGTATCCGGGCGAGGCTATTGCAGTCACGGACGTTGATGCAGAAATGTAAAGGTATCTGGGCGAGGCTATCGTAGTCACGGATACTGATGCAGAATATAAAGGTAACCGGGCGGGGCTATCGCAGTCACGGACGCTGATGCAGAAATGTAAAGGTATCCGGGCGAGGCAATCGCAATCACGGATGCTGATGCAGAAAAGTAAAGGTATCCGTGCGAGGCTATCACAGTCACGGACATTGATCCAGAAATGTAAAGGTATCCGGGCGAGGCCATCGCAGTCACGGATACTGATGCAGAAACTAAAGGTATCCGGGGGAGTCTAGCACAATCACGGATACTAAAATAGAAAAGTGAAGGTATCCGGGCGAGGTTATCGCAGTCACGGACATTGATGCAGAAATGTAAAGGTATCTGGGCGAGGCTATCATAGTCACAGATACTGATGCAGAATATAAAGGTAACCGGGCGGGGCTATCGCAGTCACGGACGCTGATGCAGAAATGTAAAGGTATCCGGGCGAGGCAATCGCAATCACGGATCCTGATGCAGAAAAGTAAAGGTATCCGTTCGAGGCTATCACAGTCACGGACATTGATCCAGAAATGTAAAGGTATCCGGGCAAGGCCATCGCAGTCACGGATACTGATGCAAAAACTAAAGGTATCCGGGGGAGTCAAGCACAATCACGGATACTAATACAGAAAAGTAAAGGTATCCGGGCGAGGTTATTGCAGTCACGGACGTTGATGCAGAAATGTAAAGGTATCTGGGCGAGGCTATCGTAGTCACGGATACTGATGCAGAATATAAAGGTAACCGGGCGGGGCTATCGCAGTCACGGACGCTGATGCAGAAATGTAAAGGTATCCGGGCGAGGCAATCGCAATCACGGATGCTGATGCAGAAAAGTAAAGGTATCCGTGCGAGGCTATCACAGTCACGGACATTGATCCAGAAATGTAAAGGTATCCGGGCGAGGCCATCGCAGTCACGGATACTGATGCAGAAACTAAAGGTATCCGGGGGAGTCTAGCACAATCACGGATACTAAAATAGAAAAGTGAAGGTATCCGGGCGAGGTTATCGCAGTCACGGACATTGATGCAGAAATGTAAAGGTATCTGGGCGAGGCTATCATAGTCACAGATACTGATGCAGAATATAAAGGTAACCGGGCGGGGCTATCGCAGTCACGGACGCTGATGCAGAAATGTAAAGGTATCCGGGCGAGGCAATCGCAATCACGGATCCTGATGCAGAAAAGTAAAGGTATCCAGGTGAGGCTATCACAGTCATGGACGTTGATCCAGAAATGTAAGGGTATACGAGCAACGCTATCGCAGTCACGGATACTGATGCAGAAACTAAAGGTATCCGGGGGAGTCTAGCACAATCACGGATACTAATGCAGAACAGTGAAGGTATCCGGGCGAGGTTATCGCAGTCACGGACGTTGATGCAGAAAGGTAAAGGTATCTGGGCGAGGCTATCGTAGTCACGGATACTGATGCAGGATATAAAGGTAACCGGGCGGGGCTATCGCAGTCACGGACGCTGATGCAGAAATGTAAAGGTATCCGGGCGAGGCAATCGCAATCACGGATCCTGATGCAGAAAAGTAAAGGTATCCGGGCGAGGCTATCACAGTCACGGACGTTGATCCAGAAATGTAAGGGTATACGAGCGAGGCTATCGCAGTCACGGATACTGATGCAGAAACTAAAGGTATCCGGGGGAGTCTAGCACAATCACGGATACTAATGCAGAAAAGTAAAGGTATCTGGGCGAGGTTATCGCAGTCATGGATGTTGATGCAGAAATGTAAAGGTATCTGGGCGAGGCTATCGTAGTCACGGACGCTGATGCAGAAATGTAAAGGTATCCGGGCGCGGCTATCGCAATCACGGATCCTGATGCAGAAAAGTAAAGGTATCCGGGCGAGGCTATCGCAGTCACGGAAACTGATGCAGAAATGTAAAGGTATCCGAGCGAGGCTATCGCAATCACGGAGACTCATGCAGAAAAGTAAAGGTATCCGGGCGAGGCTATCGTAGTCACGGATGCTGATGCAGAAATGTAAAGGTATCCGGGCGAGGCTATTACAGTCACGGACGCTGATGCAGAAATGTAAAGGTATGCAGGCGAGGCTATCGTAGTCCTTGATACGGATGCAGAAAAAGTAAAGGTATACGGGTGATGCTATCGCAGTCACGGACGCTAATACAGATATGTATAGGTATCCGGGCGAGGCAATTGCAATCACGGAGCCTGATGCAGTAAACTAAAGGTATCCGGGCGAGGTTATGGCAGTCAGGGACGCTGATGCAGAAATGTAAACTTATCCGAGCGAGGCTATCGCAGTCACGGACACTGATGCAGAAAAGTAAAGGTATCTGGGTGAGGCTATCGCAGTCTCGGATACTGATGCAGAAACTAAAGGTATCCGGGGGAGTCTAGCACAATCCCAGATACTAATGCAGAAGAGTAAAGGTATCCGGGCGAGGCTATCGCAGTCTCGGACGTTGATGTAGAAATGTAAAGGTATCTGGGCGAGGCTATCGTAGTCACGGATACTGATGCAGAATATAAAGGTAACCGGGCGGGGCTATCGCAGTCACGGACGCTGATGCAGAAATGTAAAGGTATCCGGCTGAGGTCATCGCAGTCACGGACGCTGATGCAGAAAAGTAAAGGTATCAGGGTGAGGTAATCGCAATCACGGAGCCTGATGCAGAAAAGTAAAGGTATCTAGGCGAGGCTATCGTAGTCACGGATACTGATGTAGAATATAAAGGTAACCGGGCGGGGCTATCGCAGTCACGGACGTTGATACAGAAATGTAAAGGTATCCGGGCGAGGCAATCGCAATCACGGATCCTGATGCAGAAAAGTAAAGGTATCCGTGCGAGGCTATCACAGTCACGGACGCTGATGCAGAAATGTAAAGGTATCCGGGCGAGGCTATCGCAGTCACGGATACTGATGCAGAAACTAAAGGTATCCGGGGGAGTCTAGCACAATCCCAGATACTAATGCAGAAGAGTAAAGGTATCCGGGCGAGGCTATCGAAGTCCCGGACGTTGATGCAGAAATGTAAAGGTATCTGGGCGAGGCTATCGTAGTCACGGATACTGATGCAGAATATAAAGGTAACCGGGCGGGGCTATCGCAGTCACGGACGCTGATGCAGAAATGTAAAGGTATCCGGTTGAGGTCATCGCAGTCACGGATACTGATGTAGAAAAGTAAAGGTATCAGGGTGAGGTAATCGCAATCACGGAGCCTGATGCAGAAAAGTAAAGGTATCTAGGCGAGGCTATCGTAGTCACGGATACTGATGTAGAATATAAAGGTAACCGGGCGGGGCTATCACAGTCACGGACGTTGATACAGAAATGTAAAGGTATCCGGGCGAGGCAATCGCAATCACGGATCCTGATGCAGAAAAGTAAAGGTATCCGTTCGAGGCTATCACAGTCACGGACATTGATCCAGAAATGTAAAGGTATCCGGGCAAGGCCATCGCAGTCACGGATACTGATGCAAAAACTAAAGGTATCCGGGGGAGTCAAGCACAATCACGGATACTAATGCAGAAAAGTAAAGGTATCCGGGCGAGGTTATTGCAGTCACAGACGTTGATGCAGAAATGTAAAGGTATCTGGGCGAGGCTATCGTAGTCACGGATACTGATGCAGAATATAAAGGTAACCGGGCGGGGCTATCGCAGTCACGGACGCTGATGCAGAAATGTAAAGGTATCCGGGCGAGGCAATCGCAATCACGGATGCTGATGCAGAAAAGTAAAGGTATCCGTGCGAGGCTATCACAGTCACGGACATTGATCCAGAAATGTAAAGGTATCCGGGCGAGGCCATCGCAGTCACGGATACTGATGCAGAAACTAAAGGTATCCGGGGGAGTCTAGCACAATCACGGATACTAAAATAGAAAAGTGAAGGTATCCGGGCGAGGTTATCGCAGTCACGGACATTGATGCAGAAATGTAAAGGTATCTGGGCGAGGCTATCATAGTCACAGATACTGATGCAGAATATAAAGGTAACCGGGCGGGGCTATCGCAGTCACGGACGCTGATGCAGAAATGTAAAGGTATCCGGGCGAGGCAATCGCAATCACGGATCCTGATGCAGAAAAGTAAAGGTATCCAGGTGAGGCTATCACAGTCACGGACGTTGATCCAGAAATGTAAGGGTATACGAGCAAGGCTATCGCAGTCACGGATACTGATGCAGAAACTAAAGGTATCCGGGGGAGTCTAGCACAATCACGGATACTAATGCAGAACAGTGAAGGTATCCGGGCGAGGTTATCGCAGTCACGGACGTTGATGCAGAAAGGTAAAGGTATCTGGGCGAGGCTATCGTAGTCACGGATACTGATGCAGGATATAAAGGTAACCGGGCGGGGCTATCGCAGTCACGGACGCTGATGCAGAAATGTAAAGGTATCCGGGCGAGGCAATCGCAATCACGGATCCTGATGCAGAAAAGTAAAGGTATCCGGGCGAGGCTATCACAGTCACGGACGTTGATCCAGAAATGTAAGGGTATACGAGCGAGGCTATCGCAGTCACGGATACTGATGCAGAAACTAAAGGTATCCGGGGGAGTCTAGCACAATCACGGATACTAATGCAGAAAAGTAAAGGTATCTGGGCGAGGTTATCGCAGTCATGGATGTTGATGCAGAAATGTAAAGGTATCTGGGCGAGGCTATCGTAGTCACGGACGCTGATGCAGAAATGTAAAGGTATCCGGGCGCGGCTATCGCAATCACGGATCCTGATGCAGAAAAGTAAAGGTATCCGGGCGAGGCTATCGCAGTCACGGAAACTAATGCAGAAATGTAAAGGTATCCGAGCGAGGCTATCGCAATCACGGAGACTCATGTAGAAAAGTAAAGGTATCCGGGCGAGGCTATCGTAGTCACGGATGCTGATGCAGAAATGTAAAGGTATCCGGGCGAGGCTATTACAGTCACGGACGCTGATGCAGAAATGTAAAGGTATGCAGGCGAGGCTATCGTAGTCCTTGATACGGATGCAGAAAAAGTAAAGGTATACGGGTGATGCTATCGCAGTCACGGACGCTAATACAGATGTGTAAAGGTATCCGGGCGAGGCAATTGCAATCACGGAGCCTGATGCAGTAAACTAAAGGTATCCGGGCGAGGTTATGGCAGTCAGGGACGCTGATGCAGAAATGTAAACTTATCCGAGCGAGGCTATCGCAGTCACGGACACTGATGCAGAAAAGTAAAGGTATCTGGGTGAGGCTATCGCAGTCTCGGATACTGATGCAGAAACTAAAGGTATCCGGGGGAGTCTAGCACAATCCCAGATACTAATGCAGAAGAGTAAAGGTATCCGGGCGAGGCTATCGCAGTCTCGGACGTTGATGTAGAAATGTAAAGGTATCTGGGCGAGGCTATCGTAGTCACGGATACTGATGCAGAATATAAAGGTAACCGGGCGGGGCTATCGCAGTCACGGACGCTGATGCAGAAATGTAAAGGTATCCGGCTGAGGTCATCGCAGTCACGGATACTGATGCAGAAAAGTAAAGGTATCAGGGTGAGGTAATCGCAATCACGGAGCCTGATGCAGAAAAGTAAAGGTATCTAGGCGAGGCTATCGTAGTCACGGATACTGATGTAGAATATAAAGGTAACCGGGAGGGGCTATCGCAGTCACGGACGTTGATACAGAAATGTAAAGGTATCCGGGCGAGGCAATCGCAATCACGGATCCTGATGCAGAAAAGTAAAGGTATCCGTGCGAGGCTATCACAGTCACGGACGCTGATGCAGAAATGTAAAGGTATCCGGGCGCGGCTATCGCAATCACGGATCCTGATGCAGAAAAGTAAAGGTATCCGGGTGAGGCTATCGCAGTCACGGAAACTGATGAAGAAATGTAAAGGTATCCGAGCGAGGCTATCGCAATCACGGAGACTGATGCAGAAAAGTAAAGGTATCCGGGCGAGGCAATCGCAATCACGGATCCTGATGCAGAAAAGTAAAGGTATCCGGGCGAGGATATCGCAGTCACGGATACTGATGCAGAATATAAAGGTAACCAGGCGGGGCTATCGCAGTCACGGACGCTGATGCAGAAATGTAAAGGTATCCGGGCGAGGCAATCGCAATCACGGATCCTGATGCAGAAAAGTAAAGGTATCCGGGCGAGGCTATCGCAGTCACGGATATTGATGCAGAAATGTAAAGGTATCCGCGCGAGGCTATCTCAATCACGGAGACTAATGCAGAAAAGTAAAGGTATCCGGGCGAGGCTATTGCAGTCAAGGACGCTGATGCAGAAATGTAAAGGTATCCGGGCGAGGATATCGTAGTCACGGATACTGATGCAGAAAAAGTAAAGGTATCCGGGGAGGCTATCGCAGTCACGGACGCTGATGCAGAAATGTAAAGGTATCCGGGCGAAGCTATCGTAGTCACGGATACTGATGCAGAAAAGTAAAGGTATCCGGGTGAGGCAATCGCTATCACGGATCCTGATGCAAAAATATAAAGGTATCCGGGTGAGGCTATCGCAGTCACGAGCCTGATCCAGAAATGTAAACGGATCCGAGCGAGGCTATCGTAGTCACGGACGTTGATCTAGAATTGTAAAGGTATCCTGGTGAGGCTATCGCAGTCATGGATACAGATGCAGATAATAAAGGTATCCGGGCGTGGCTAGCGCAATCTTGGATACAAATGCAGAAACGTAAAGGTATCCGGGCGAGGCTATCGCAGTCACGGACGTTGATGCAGAAATGTAAAGGTATCTAGGCGAGGCTATCATAGTCACGATACTGATGCAGAATATAAAGGTAACCGGGCGGTGCTATCGCAGTCACGGATGCTGATGCAGAAAACTAAAGGTATTCGGGTGAGGCTATAGCAGTCACAACACAGATGCAGAAATGTAAAGGTATCTGGGCGAAGCTATCGTACTCACGGATACTGATGCAGAATATAAAGGTAACCGGGCGAGGCTATCGCAGTCATGGACGCTGATGCAGAAATGTAAAGGTATCCAGGTGAGGGTAGCGCAAGCACGGATACTGATGCAGAAAGCAAAGATATCCAAGCGAGGCTATCGCAGTCACGGACGTTGAAGCAGAAATATAAAGGTATTCGGGCGAGGCTATCGCAGTCACGGATACTGATGCCGAAATGTAAAGGTATACCGGCGAGTGTATCGTAGTCACGGACGCTGATGCAGAAATATAAAGGTATCCGGGCGAGGCTATCGTAGTCACGGATGCTGATGCAGAAATGTAAAGGTATTCGGGTGAGGCTATAGCAGTCACGACGCTGATGCAGAAATGTAAAGGTATCCGGGCGAGGCTATCGCAGGCACGGACGTTGATTTAGAAATGTAAAGGTATCTGGGCGAGGCTATCGTAGTCACGGATACAGATGCAGAAATGTAAAGGTATCCAGGCAAGGCTATCGCAGTCACGGAGGCTGATGCAGAAAAGTAAAGGTATCCGGGCGAGGCTATCACAGTCACGGACGTTGATCCAGAAATGTAAAGGTATCCGGGCGAGGGTATCGCAGTCATGGATACTGATGCAGAAACTAAAGGTATCCGGGGGAGTCTATCGTAGTCAGGGACGTTGATTTAGAAATGTAAAGGTATCCAGGCGAGGCTATCGCAGTCACGGATGTTGATTTAGAAATGTAAAGGTATCTGGGCGAGGCTATCGTAGTCACGGATACTGATGCAGAATATAAAGGTAACCGGGCGGGGCTATCGCAGTCACGGACGCTGATGCAGAAATGTAAAGGTATCCGGGCGACGCAATCGCAATCACGGATCCTGATGCAGAAAAGTAAAGGCATCCGGGCGAGGCTATCGCAGTCACGGATACTGATGCAGAAATGTAAAGGTATCCGCGCGAGGCTATCCCAATCACGGAGACTAATGCAGAAAAGTAAAGGTATCCGGGCGAGGCTATTGCAGTCAAGGACGCTGATGCAGAAATGTAAAGGTATCCAGGCGAGGATATCGTAGTCACGGATACTGATGCAGAAAAAGTAAAGGTATCCGGGGAGGCTATCGCAGTCACGGACGCTGATGCAGAAATGTAAAGGTATCCGGCGCGAGGCTATCGCAATCACGGAGCCTGATGCAGAAAAGTAAAGGTATCCAGGCGAGGCTATTGCAGTCACGGATACTGATGCAGAAAATAAAAGGTATCCGGGCGAGGCAATCGCAATCACGGATCCTGATGGAAAAAAGTAAAGGTATCCGGGCAAGGCTATCGCAGTCACGGGCGCTGATGCAGAAATGTAAAGGTATCCGGGCGAGGCTATCACATTCATGGAGCCTGATGCAGAAAAGTAAAGGTATCCGAGCGAGGCTATCGCAGTCACGGACGTTGATCTAGAATTGTAAAGGTATTCGGGTGAGGCTATCGCAGTCACGGATACTGATGCAGATAATAAAGGTATTCGGGTGAGGCTATCGCAGTCACGGACGTTGATGCAGAAATGTAAAGGTATCTGGGCGAGGATATCATAGTTACGGATACTGATGCAAAAAATAAAGCTAACCGGGTGAGGCTATCGCACTCACGGACGCTGATGTAGAAATGTAAAGGTATCCGGGCGAGGGTAGCGCAATCACGGATACTGATGCAGAAAGCAAAGGTATCCAAGCGAGGCTACCGCAGTCACGGATGTTGATGCAGAAATATAAAGGTATCCGGGCGAGGCTATCGCAGTCACGGATGCTGATGCAGAAATGTAAAGGTATCCGGGCGAGGCTATCGTAGTCACGGATGCTGATGCAGAAATGTATAGATATTCGGGTGAGGCTATAGCAGTCACGACGCTGATGCAGAAATGTAAAGGTATCTGGCGAGGCTATCGTAGTCACGGATACTGATGCAGAATAGAAAGGTAACCGGGCGAGGCTATCGCAGTCATGGACGCTGATGCAGAAAAGTAAAGGTAACCGGGCGGGGCTATCGCAGTCACGAATACTGATGCAGAATAGAAAGGTAACCGGGTGAGGCTATCGCACTCACGGACGCTGATGTAGAAAAGTAAAGGTATCCAGGCGAGGGTAGGGCAATCACGGATACTGATGCAGAAAGCAAAGGTATCCAAGCGAGGCTACCGCAGTCACGGATGTTGATGCAGAAATATAAAGGTATCCGGGCGAGGCTATCGCAGTCACGGATGGTGATGCAGAAATGTAAAGGTATCCGGGCGAGGCTATCGTAGTCACGGATGCTGATGCAGAAATATAAAGGTATCCGGGCGAGGCTATCATAGTCACGGATGCTGATGCAGAAATGTATAGATATTCGGGTGAGGCTATAGCAGTCACGACGCTGATGCAGAAATGTAAAGGTATCTGGGCGAGGCTATCATAGTCACGGATACTGATACAGAATATAAAGGTAACCGGGGGAGGCTATCGCAGTCATGGACGCTGATGCAGAAATGTAAAGGTATCCAGGCGAGGGTAGCGCAATCACGGATACTGATGCAGAAAGCAAAGGTATCCAAGCGAGGCTATCGCAGTCACGGACGTCGATGCAGAAATATAAAGGTATCCGGGGCGAGGCTATCACATGTCACGGATGCTGATGCAGAAATGTAAAGGTATCCCGACGAGTCTATCGTAATCACGGACGCTGATGCAGAAATATAAAGGTATCTGGGCAAGGCTATCGTAGTCACGGATGCTGATGCAGAAATGTAAAGGTATCCGGGCGAGGCTATCGCTGTCACGGACGTTGATTCAGAAATGTAAAGATATCTGGGTGAGGCTATCGTAGTCACGGATACCGATGCAGAAATGTAAAGGTATGCGGGCGAGGCTATCGCATTCACAGACGCTGATGCAGAAATGTAAAGGTATCCGGGCGAGGCTATCGCAGTCACAGACGCTCATGCAGAAATGTAAAGGTATCCGGGCGAGGTTATCGCAATCACGGATCCTGATGCAAAAAAGTAAAGATATCCGGGCGAGGCTATCGCAATCACGGATCCTGATGCAAAAAAGTAAAGATATCCGGGCGAGGCTATCGCAGTCACGGGCGTTGATGCAGAAATGTAAAGGTATCCGGGCGAGGCAATCGCAATCACGGAGCCTGATGCAGAAAAGTAAAGGTATCCGAGCGAGGCTATCGCAGTCACGGACGGTGATGCAGAAATATAAAGTTATCTGAGCGAGGCTATCGCAGTCACAGACGCTGATGCAGAAAAGTAAAGGTATCCGGGCGAGGCTATCACAGTCACGGACGTCGATCCAGAAATGCAAAGGTATCCGGGCGAGGGTATCGCAGTGATGGATACTGATGCAGACACTAAAGGTATCCGGGGGAGTCTAGCACAATCACGGATACTAATGCAGAAAAGTAAAGGTAGCCGTGCGAGGCTATCGCAGTCAGGGACGTTGATGTAGAAATGTAAAGGTATCCGGGCGAGGCAATCGCAATCACGGATCCTGATGCAAAAAAGTAAAGGTATCCGGGCAAGGTATCGCAGTCACGGGCGCTGATGCAGAAATGTAAAGGTATCCGGGCGAGGCTATCACATTCACGGAGCCTGATGCAGAAAAGTAAAGGTATCCGAGCGAGGCTATCGCAGTCACGGACGTTGATCTAGAATTGTAAAGGTATCCGGGTGAGGCTATCGCAGTCACGGATACTGATGCAGATAATAAAGGTATCCGAGCGTGGCTATCGCAGTCAGGGACGTTGATGCAGGAATGTAAAGGTATCCGGGCGAGGCTATCGCAATCATGGAGCCTGATGCAAAAAAGTAAAGGTATCCGGGCGAGGCTATCGCAGTCACGGATACTGATGCAGAAAATAAAAGGTATCCGGGTGAGGCAATCGCAATCACGGATCCTGATGCAGAAATGTAAAGGTATCCGGGCGAGGATAGCGCAATCACGTATACTGATGCAGGAAAGTAAAGGTGTCCAGGCGAGGCTATCGAAGTCACAGACGTTGATGCAGAAATATAAAGGTATCTGGGCGAGGCTATCGCAGTCACGGATGCTGATGCAGAAATGTAAAGGTATCCGGGCAAGGCTAGCGCAATCACATATACTGATGCAGAAAATAAAGGTATCCGGGCGAGGCTATCGCAATCACGGACGCTGATGCAGAAATGTAAAGGTATCCGTTCGAGGCTATCGTAGTGACGGATGCTGATACAGAAATGTAAATGTATCCGGGTGAGGCAATCGCAATCACGAATCCTGATGCAAAAAAGTAAAGGTATCCGGGCGAGGCTATCGCAATCACGGAGCCTGATGCAGAAAAGTAAAGTTATCCGGGCGAGGCTATCACAGTGACGGACGTTGATCCAGAAATGTAAAGGTATCCGTGCGAGGCTATCGCTGTCATGGATACTGATGCAGAAACTAAAGGTATCCGGGCGAGGCTAGCACAATCACGGATACTAATGCAGAAAAGTTAAGGTATCCGGGCGAGGCTATCACAGTCATGGATACTGATGTAGAAATATAAAGGTATCCGGCCGAGGCTAGAACAATCAAGGATACTAATGCAGAAAAGTAAAGGTATCCGGGCAAGGCTATCGCAGTCACGGACGTTGATGCAGAAATGTAAAGGTATCTGGGAGAGGCTATCGTAGACACGGATACTGATGCAGAATGTAAAGGTAACCGGGCGAGGCTATCGTAGTCACGGATACGGATGCAGAATGTAAAGGTAACCGGGCGAGGCTATCGCAGTCATGGACGCTAATGCAGAAATGTAAAGGTATCTGGGCGAGGCTATCGCAGTCACGGACGTTGATGCAGAAATGTAAAGGTATCTGGGCGAGGCTATCGTAGTCACGGATACTGATGCAGAATATAAAGGTAACCGGGCGGGGCTATTGCAGTCACGGACGCTGATGCAGAAAAGTAAAGGTAACCGGGCGGGGCTATCGCAGTCACGGACGCTGATGCAGAAAAGTAAAGGTAACCGGGCGGGGCTATCGGAGTCTCGGACGCTGATGCAGAAAAGTAAAGGTATCCGGGCGAGGCTATCACAGTCACGGACGTCGATCCAGAAATGCAAAGGTATCCGGGCGAGGGTATCGCAGTCATGGATACTGATGCAGAAACTAAAGGTATCCGGGGGAGTCTAGCACAATCACGGATACTAATGCAGAAATGTAAAGGTATCCGGGCGAGGCTATCGCAGTCAGGGACGTTGATGCAGAAATGTAAAGGTATCCGGGCGAGGCTATCGCAGTCACGGATGTTGATGCAGAAATATAAAGGTATCCGGGTGAGGATATCACAGTCACAGATGCTGATGCACAAATGTAAAGGTATCCCGACGAGTCTATCGTAGTCACGGATGCTGATGCAGAAATGTAAAGGTATCCGGGCGAGGCTATCGCAGTCACGGATACTGATGCACAAACTAAAGGTATCCGGGGGAGTCTAGCACAATCACAGATACTAATGCAGAAGAGTAAAGCTATCCGGGGGAGGCTATCGCAGTCACGGACGTTGATGCAGAAATGTAAAGGTATCTGGGAGAGGCTATCGTAGACACGGACACTGATGCAGAATGTAAAGGTAACCGGGCGAGGCTATCGTAGTCACGGATAAGGATGCAGAATGTAAAGGTAACCGGGCGAGGCTATCGCAGTCATGGACGCTAATGCAGAAATGTAAAGGTATCCGGATGAGGGTAGCGAAATCACGGATACTGATGCAGAAAGCAAAGGTATCCAAGCGAGGCTATCGCAGTCACGGATGTTGATGCAGAAATATAAAGGTATCCGGGTGAGGCTATCGCAGTCACAGATGCTGATGCACAAATGTAAAGGTATCCCGGCGAGTCTATCGTAGTCACGGATGCTGATGCAGAAATGTAAAGGTATCCGGGCGAGGCTATCGCAGTCACGGATACTGATGCACAAACTAAAGGTATCCGGGGGAGTCTAGCACAATCACAGATACTAATGCAGAAGAGTAAAGCTATCCGGGGGAGGCTATCGCAGTCACGGACGTTGATGCAGAAATGTAAAGGTATCTGGGCGAGGCTATCGTAGTCACGGATACTGATGCAGAAAAGTAAAGGTAACCGGGCGGGGCTATCGCAGTCACAGACGCTGATGCAGAAAAGTAAAGGTAACCGGGCGGGGCTATCGGAGTCTCGGGCGCTGATGCAGAAAAGTAAAGGTATCCGAGCGAGGCTATCGCAGTCACCGACACTGATGCATAAATGTAAAGTTATCTGAGCGAGGCTATCGCATTCACGGACGCTGATGCAGAAAAGTAAAGGTAACCGGGCGGGGCTATCGCATTCACGGACGCTGATGCAGAAAAGTAAAGGTATCCGGGCGAGGCTATCGCAGTCACAGACGCTCATGCAGAAATGTAAAGGTATCCGGGCGAGGCAATCGCAATCACGGATCCTGATGCAAACAAGTGAAGATATCCGAGCGAGGCTATCGCAGTCACGGGCGTTGATGCAGAAATGTAAAGGTATCCGGGCGAGGCAATCGCAATCACGGAGCCTGATGCAGAAAAGTAAAGGTATCCGGGCGAGGCAATCGCAGTCACAGACGCTGATGCAGAAATGTAAAGTTATTTGAGCGAGGCTATCGCATTCACGGACGCTGATGCAGAAAAGTAAACGTATCCGGGCGAGGCAATCGCAATCACGGACGCTGATGCAGAAATGTAAAGGTATTCGGGCGAGGCTATCGCAGTCACAGACGCTGATGCAGAAATGTAAAGTTATCTGAGCGAGGCTATCGCATTCACGGACGCTGATGCAGAAAAGTAAAGGTATCCGGGCGAGGCTATCGCAGTCACGGACGTTGATGCAGAAATGTAAAGTTATTTGAGCGAGGCTATCGCATTCACGGACGCTGATGCAGAAAAGTAAAGGTATCCGGGCGAGGCTATCGCAATCACGGACGCTGATGCAGAAATGTAAAGGTATGCGGGCGAGGCTATCGCAGTCACGGACGCTGATGCTGAAAAGTAAAGGTATCCGGGCGAGGCTATCGTAGTCACGGAGGCTGATGCAGAAATGTAAAGGTATTCGGGCGAGGCTATCGCAGTCACGGACGCTGATGCAAAAAAGTAAAGGTATCCGGGCAAGGTATCGCAGTCACGGGCGCTGATGCAGAAATGTAAAGGTATCCGGGCGAGGTTATCACATTCACGGAGCCTGATGCAGAAAAGTAAAGGTATCCGAGCGAGGCTATCGCAGTCACGGATGTTGATCTAGAATTGTAAAGGTATCCGGGTGAGGCTATCGCAGTCACGGATACTGATGCAGATAATAAAGGTATCCGGGCGTGGCTATCGCAGTCAGGGACGTTGATGGAGAAATGTAAAGGTATCCGGGCGAGGCTATCGCAATCATGGAGCCTGATGCAAAAAAGTAAAGGTATCCGGGCGAGGCTATCGCAGTCACGGATACTGATGCAGAAAATAAAAGGTATCCGGGCGAGGCAATCACAATCACGGATCCTGATGCAGAAATGTAAAGGTATCCGGGTGAGGATAGCACAATCACGGATACTGATGCAGAAAATAAAGGTATCCGGGCGAGGCTATCGCAATCACGGACGATGATGCAGAAATGTAAAGGTATCCGTTCGAGGCTATCGTACTGACGGATGCTGATACAGAAATGTAAATGTATCCGGGTGAGGCAATCGCAATCACGGATCCTGATGCAAAGAAGTAAAGGTATCCGGGCGAGGCTATCGCAATCACGGAGCCTGATGCAGAAAAGTAAAGTTATCCGGGCGAGGCTATCACAGTGACGGACGTTGATCCAGAAATGTAAAGGTATCCGTGCGAGGCTATCGCTGTCATGGATACTGATGCAGAAACTAAAGGTATCCGGGCGAGGCTAGCACAATCACGGATACTAATGCAGAAAAGTTAAGGTATCCGGGCGAGGCTATCGCAGTCATGGATACTGATGTAGAAATATAAAGGTATCCGGCCGAGGCTAGAACAATCAAGGATACTAATGCAGAAAAGTAAAGGTATCCGGGCGAGGCTATCGCAGTCACGGACGTTGATGCAGAAATGTAAAGGTATCTGGGAGAGGCTATCGTAGACACGGATACTGATGCAGAATGTAAAGGTAACCGGGCGAGGCTATCGTAGTCACGGATACGGATGCAGAATGTAAAGGTAACCGGGCGAGGCTATCGCAGTCATGGACGCTAATGCAGAAATATAAATGTATCCGGGTGAGGCTATCGCAGTCACAGATGCTGATGCACAAATGTAAAGGTATCCCGGCGAGTCTATCGTAGTCACGGATGCTGATGCAGAAATGTAAAGGTATCCGGGCGAGGCTATCGCAGTCACAGATACTGATGCACAAACTAAAGGTATCCGGGGGAGTCTAGCACAATCACAGATACTAATGCAAAAGAGTAAAGCTATCCGGGGGAGGCTATCGCAGTCACGGACGTTGATGCAGAAATGTAAAGGTATCTGGGCGAGGCTATCGTAGTCACGGATACTGATGCAGAATGTAAAGGTAACCGGGCGGGGCTATTGCAGTCACGGACGCTGATACAGAAAAGTAAAGGTAACCGGGCGGGGCTATCGCAGTCACGGACGCTGATGCAGAAACTAAAGGTATCCGGGCGAGGCTATCGCAGTCAGGGACGTTGATGCAGAAATGTAAAGGTATCCGGGCGAGGCAATCGCAATCATGGATCCTGATGCAAAAAAGTAAAGGTATCCGGGCAAGGTATCGCAGTCACGGGCGCTGATGCAGAAATGTAAAGGTATCCGGGCGAGGCTATCACATTCACGGAGCCTGATGCAGAAAAGTAAAGGTATCCGAGCGAGGCTATCGCAGTCACGGACGTTGATCTAGAATTGTAAAGGTATCTGGGTGAGGCTATCGCAGTCACGGATACTGATGCAGATAATAAAGGTATCCGGGCGTGGCTATCGCAGTCAGGGACGTTGATGCAGAAATGTAAAGGTATCCGGGCGAGGCTATCGCAATCACGGAGCCAGATGCAAAAAAGTAAAGGTATCCGGGCGAGGCTATCGCAGTCACGGACACTGATGCAGAAAATAAAAGGTATCCGGGCGAGGCAATCGCAATCACGGATCCTGATGCAGAAATGTAAAGGTATCCGGGCGAGGATAGCGCAATCACGGATACTGATGCAGAAAAGTAAAGGTATCCAGGCAAGGCTATCGCAGTCACAGATGTTGATGCAGAAATATAAAGGTATCCGGGCGAGGCTATCGCAGTGACGGATGCTGATGCAGAAATGTAAAGGTATCCGGGCGAGGCTAGCGCAATCACGGATACTGATGTAGAAAATAAAGGTATCCGGGCGAGGCTATCGCAATCACGGACGCTGATGCAGAAATGTAAAGGTATCCGTTCAAGGCTATCGTAGTGACGGATGCTGATACAGAAATGTAAATGTATCCGGGTGAGGCAATCGCAATCACGGATCCTGATGCAAAAAAGTAAAGGTATCCGGGCGAGGCTATCGCAATCACGGAGCCTGATGCAGAAAAGTAAAGTTATCCGTGCGAGGCTATCGCTGTCATGGATACTGATGCAGAAACTAAAGGTATCCGGGCGAGGCTAGCACAATCACGGATACTAATGCAGAAAAGTTAAGGTATCCGGGCGAGGCTATCGCAGTCATGGATACTGATGTAGAAATATAAAGGTATCCGGCCGAGGCTAGAACAATCAAGGATACTAATGGAGAAAAGTAAAGGTATCCGGGCGAGGCTATCGCAGTCACGGACGTTGATGCAGAAATGTAAAGGTATCTGGGAGAGGCTATCGTAGACACGGATACTGATGCAGAATGTAAAGGTAACCGGGCGAGGCTATCGTAGTCACAGATACGGATGCAGAATGTAAAGGTAACCGGGCGAGGCTATCGCAGTCATGGACGCTAATGCAGAAATGTAAAGGTATCCGGGTGAGGGTAGCGAAATCACGGATACTGATGCAGAAAGCAAAGGTATCCAAGCGAGGCTATCGCAGTCACGGATGTTGATGCAGAAATATAAATGTATCCGGGTGAGGCTATCGCATTCACGGACGCTGATACAGAAAAGTAAACGTATCCGGGTGAGGCAATCGCAATCACGGACGCTGATGCAGAAATGTAAAGGTATTCGGGCGAGGCTATCGCAGTCACAGACGCTGATGCAGAAATGTAAAGTTATCTGAGCGAGGCTATCGCATTCACGGACGCTGATGCAGAAAAGTAAAGGTATCCGGGCGAGGCTATCGCAGTCACGGACGTTGATGCAGAAATGTAAAGTTATTTGAGCGAGGCTATCGCATTCACGGACGCTGATGCAGAAAAGTAAAGGTATCCGGGCGAGGCTATCGCAATCACGGACGCTGATGCAGAAATGTAAAGGTATGCGGGCGAGGCTATCGCAGTCACGGACGCTGATGCAGAAAAGTAAAGGTATCCGGGCGAGGCTATCGTAGTCACGGAGGCTGATGCAGAAATGTAAAGGTATTCGGGCGAGGCTATCGCAGTCACGGACGCTGATGAAAAAAAGTAAAGGTATCCGGGCAAGGTATCGCAGTCACGGGCGCTGATGCAGAAATGTAAAGGTATCCGGGCGAGGCTATCACATTCACGGAGCCTGATGCAAAAAAGTAAAGGTATCCGGGCGAGGCTATCGCAGTCACGGATACTGATGCAGAAAATAAAAGGTATCCGGGCGAGGCAATCGTAATCACGGATCCTGATGCAGAAATGTAAAGGTATCCGGGCGAGGATAGCGCAATCACGGATACTGATGCAGAAAAGTAAAGGTATCCAGGCAAGGCTATCGCAGTCACAGACGTTGATGCAGAAATATAAAGGTATCCGGGCGAGGCTATCACAGTGACGGATGCTGATGCAGAAATGTAAAGGTATCCGGGCGAGGCTAGCGCAATCACGGATACTGATGCAGAAAATAAAGGTATCCGGGCGAGGCAATCGCAATCACGGACGTTGATGCAGAAATGTAAAGGTATCCGTTCGAGGCTATCGTAGTGACGGATGCTGATACAGAAATGTAAATGTATCCGGGTGAGGCAATCGCAATCACGGATCCTGATGCAAAAAAGTAAAGGTATCCGGGCGAGGTTATCGCAATCACGGAGCCTGATGCAGAAAAGTAAAGTTATCCGTGCGAGGCTATCGCTGTCATGGATACTGATGCAGAAACTAAAGGTATCCGGGCGAGGCTAGCACAATCACGGATACTAATGCAGAAAAGTTAAGGTATCCGGGCGAGGCTATCGCAGTCATGGATACTGATGTAGAAATATAAAGGTATCCGGCCGAGGCTAGAACAATCAAGGATACTAATGCAGAAAAGTAAAGGTATCCGGGCGAGGCTATCGCAGTCACGGACGTTGATGCAGAAATGTAAAGGTATCTGGGAGAGGCTATCGTAGACACGGATACTGATGCAGAATGTAAAGGTAACCGGGCGAGGCTATCGTAGTCACAGATACGGATGCAGAATGTAAAGGTAACCGGGCGAGGCTATCGCAGTCATGGACGCTAATGCAGAAATGTAAAGGTATCCGGGTGAGGGTAGCGAAATCACGGATACTGATGCAGAAAGCAAAGGTATCCAAGCGAGGCTATCGCAGTCACGGATGTTGATGCAGAAATATAAATGTATCCGGGTGAGGCTATCGCATTCACGGACGCTGATGCAGAAAAGTAAACGTATCCGGGCGAGGCAATCGCAATCACGGACGCTGATGCAGAAAAGTAAACGTATCCGGGCGAGGCAATCGCAATCACGGACGCTGATGCAGAAATGTAAAGGTATTCGGGCGAGGCTATCGCAGTCACAGACGCTGATGCAGAAATGTAAAGTTATCTGAGCGAGGCTATCGCATTCACGGACGCTGATGCAGAAAAGTAAAGGTATCCGGGCGAGGCTGTCGCAGTCACGGACGTTGATGCAGAAATGTAAAGTTATTTGAGCGAGGCTATCGCATTCACGGACGCTGATGCAGAAAAGTAAAGGTATCCGGGCGAGGCTATCGCAATCACGGACGCTGATGCAGAAATGTAAAGGTATGCGGGGGAGTCTATCGCAGTCACGGACGCTGATGCAGAAAAGTAAAGGTATCCGGGCGAGGCTATCGTAGTCACGGAGGCTGATGCAGAAATGTAAAGGTATTCGGGCGAGGCTATCGCAGTCACGGACGCTGATGCAAAAAAGTAAAGGTATCCGGGCAAGGTATCGCAGTCACGGGCGCTGATGCAGAAATGTAAAGGTATCCGGGCGAGGCTATCACATTCACGGAGCCTGATGCAGAAAAGTAAAGGTATCCGAGCGAGGCTATCGCAGTCACGGATGTTGATCTAGAATTGTAAAGGTATCCGGGTGAGGCTATCGCAGTCACGGATACTGATGCAGATAATAAAGGTATCCGGGCGTGGCTATCGCAGTCAGGGACGTTGATGGAGAAATGTAAAGGTATCTGGGCGAGGCTATCGCAATCATGGAGCCTGATGCAAAAAAGTAAAGGTATCCGGGCGAGGCTATCGCAGTCACGGATACTGTTGCAGAAAATAAAAGGTATCCGGGCGAGGCAATCGCAATCACGGATCCTGATGCAAAAATGTAAAGGTATCCGGGCGAGGATAGCGCAATCACGGATACTGATGCAGAAAAGTAAACGTGTCCAGGCGAGGCTATCGCAGTCACAGACGTTGATGCAGAAATATAAAGGTCTCCGGGCGAGGCTATCGCAGTCACGGATGCTGATGCAGAAATGTAAAGGTATCCGGGCGAGGCTAGCGCAATCACGGATACTGATGCAGAAAATAAAGGTATCCGGGCGAGGCTATCGCAATCACGGACGCTGATGCAGAAATGTAAAGGTATCCGTTCGAGGATATCGTAGTGACGGATGCTGATACAGAAATGTAAATGTATCCGGGTGAGGCAATCGCAATCACGGATCCTGATGCAAAGAAGTAAAGGTATCCGGGCGAGGCTATCGCAATCACGGAGCCTGATGCAGAAAAGTAAAGTTATCCGGGCGAGGCTATCACAGTGACGGACGTTGATCCAGAAATGTAAAGGTATCCGTGCGAGGCTATCGCTGTCATGGATACTGATGCAGAAACTAAAGGTATCCGGGCGAGGCTAGCACAATCACGGATACTAATGCAGAAAAGTTAAGGTATCCGGGCGAGGCTATCGCAGTCATGGATACTGATGTAGAAATATAAAGGTATCCGGCCGAGGCTAGAACAATCAAGGATACTAATGCAGAAAAGTAAAGGTATCCGGGCGAGGCTATCGCAGTCACGGACGTTGATGCAGAAATGTAAAGGTATCTGGGAGAGGCTATCGTAGACACGGATACTGATGCAGAATGTAAAGGTAACCGGGCGAGGCTATCGTAGTCACGGATACGGATGCAGAATGTAAAGGTAACCGGGCGAGGCTATCGCAGTCATGGACGCTAATGCAGAAATATAAATGTATCCGGGTGAGGCTATCGCAGTCACAGATGCTGATGCACAAATGTAAAGGTATCCCAGCGAGTCTATCGTAGTCACGGATGCTGATGCAGAAATGTAAAGGTATCCGGGCGAGGCTATCGCAGTCACGGATACTGATGCACAAACTAAAGGTATCCGGGGGAGTCTAGCACAATCACAGATACTAATGCAAAAGAGTAAAGCTATCCGGGGGAGGCTATCGCAGTCACGGACGTTGATGCAGAAATGTAAAGGTATCTGGGCGAGGCTATCGTAGTCACGGATACTGATGCAGAATGTAAAGGTAACCGGGCGGGGCTATTGCAGTCACGGACGCTGATACAGAAAAGTAAAGGTAACCGGGCGGGGCTATCGCAGTCACGGACGCTGATGCAGAAAAGTAAAGGTAACCGGGCGGGGCTATCGGAGTCTCGGACGCTGATGCAGAAAAGTAAAGGTATCCGGGCGAGGCTATCACAGTCACGGACGTCGATCCAGAAATGCAAAGGTATCCGGGCGAGGGTATCGCAGTCATGGATAGTGATGCAGAAACTAAAGGTATCCGGGGGAGTCTAGCACAATCACGGATACTAATGCAGAAAAGTAAAGGTATCCGGGCGAGGCTATCGCAGTCAGGGACGTTGATGCAGAAATGTAAAGGTATCCGGGCGAGGCAATCGCAATCATGGATCCTGATGCAAAAAAGTAAAGGTATCCGGGCAAGGTATCGCAGTCACGGGCGCTGATGCAGAAATGTAAAGGTATCCGGGCGAGGCTATCACATTCACGGAGCCTGATGCAGAAAAGTAAAGGTATCCGAGCGAGGCTATCGCAGTCACGGACGTTGATCTAGAATTGTAAAGGTATCCGGGTGAGGCTATCGCAGTCACGGATACTGATGCAGATAATAAAGGTATCCGGGCGTGGCTATCGCAGTCAGGGACGTTGATGCAGAAATGTAAAGGTATCCGGGCGAGGCTATCGCAATCACGGAGCCTGATGCAAAAAAGTAAAGGTATCCGGGCGAGGCTATCGCAGTCACGGATACTGATGCAGAAAATAAAAGGTATCCGGGCGAGGCAATCGTAATCACGGATCCTGATGCAGAAATGTAAAGGTATCCGGGCGAGGATAGCGCAATCACGGATACTGATGCAGAAAAGTAAAGGTATCCAGGCAAGGCTATCGCAGTCACAGACGTTGATGCAGAAATATAAAGGTATCCGGGCGAGGCTATCACAGTGACGGATGCTGATGCAGAAATGTAAAGGTATCCGGGCGAGGCTAGCGCAATCACGGATACTGATGCAGAAAATAAAGGTATCCGGGCGAGGCAATCGCAATCACGGACGCTGATGCAGAAATGTAAAGGTATCCGTTCGAGGCTATCGTAGTGACGGATGCTGATACAGAAATGTAAATGTATCCGGGTGAGGCAATCGCAATCACGGATCCTGATGCAAAAAAGTAAAGGTATCCGGGCGAGGTTATCGCAATCACGGAGCCTGATGCAGAAAAGTAAAGTTATCCGTGCGAGGCTATCGCTGTCATGGATACTGATGCAGAAACTAAAGGTATCCGGGCGAGGCTAGCACAATCACGGATACTAATGCAGAAAAGTTAAGGTATCCGGGCGAGGCTATCGCAGTCATGGATACTGATGTAGAAATATAAAGGTATCCGGCCGAGGCTAGAACAATCAAGGATACTAATGCAGAAAAGTAAAGGTATCCGGGCGAGGCTATCGCAGTCACGGACGTTGATGCAGAAATGTAAAGGTATCTGGGAGAGGCTATCGTAGACACGGATACTGATGCAGAATGTAAAGGTAACCGGGCGAGGCTATCGTAGTCACAGATACGGATGCAGAATGTAAAGGTAACCGGGCGAGGCTATCGCAGTCATGGACGCTAATGCAGAAATGTAAAGGTATCCGGGTGAGGGTAGCGAAATCACGGATACTGATGCAGAAAGCAAAGGTATCCAAGCGAGGCTATCGCAGTCACGGATGTTGATGCAGAAATATAAATGTATCCGGGTGAGGCTATCGCATTCACGGACGCTGATGCAGAAAAGTAAACGTATCCGGGCGAGGCAATCGCAATCACGGACGCTGATGCAGAAATGTAAAGGTATTCGGGCGAGGCTATCGCAGTCACAGACGCTGATGCAGAAATGTAAAGTTATCTGAGCGAGGCTATCGCATTCACGGACGCTGATGCAGAAAAGTAAAGGTATCCGGGCGAGGCTGTCGCAGTCACGGACGTTGATGCAGAAATGTAAAGTTATTTGAGCGAGGCTATCGCATTCACGGACGCTGATGCAGAAAAGTAAAGGTATCCGGGCGAGGCTATCGCAATCACGGACGCTGATGCAGAAATGTAAAGGTATGCGGGGGAGTCTATCGCAGTCACGGACGCTGATGCAGAAAAGTAAAGGTATCCGGGCGAGGCTATCGTAGTCACGGAGGCTGATGCAGAAATGTAAAGGTATTCGGGCGAGGCTATCGCAGTCACGGACGCTGATGCAAAAAAGTAAAGGTATCCGGGCAAGGTATCGCAGTCACGGGCGCTGATGCAGAAATGTAAAGGTATCCGGGCGAGGCTATCACATTCACGGAGCCTGATGCAGAAAAGTAAAGGTATCCGAGCGAGGCTATCGCAGTCACGGATGTTGATCTAGAATTGTAAAGGTATCCGGGTGAGGCTATCGCAGTCACGGATACTGATGCAGATAATAAAGGTATCCGGGCGTGGCTATCGCAGTCAGGGACGTTGATGGAGAAATGTAAAGGTATCTGGGCGAGGCTATCGCAATCATGGAGCCTGATGCAAAAAAGTAAAGGTATCCGGGCGAGGCTATCGCAGTCACGGATACTGTTGCAGAAAATAAAAGGTATCCGGGCGAGGCAATCGCAATCACGGATCCTGATGCAAAAATGTAAAGGTATCCGGGCGAGGATAGCGCAATCACGGATACTGATGCAGAAAAGTAAACGTGTCCAGGCGAGGCTATCGCAGTCACAGACGTTGATGCAGAAATATAAAGGTCTCCGGGCGAGGCTATCGCAGTCACGGATGCTGATGCAGAAATGTAAAGGTATCCGGGCGAGGCTAGCGCAATCACGGATACTGATGCAGAAAATAAAGGTATCCGGGCGAGGCTATCGCAATCACGGACGCTGATGCAGAAATGTAAAGGTATCCGTTCGAGGATATCGTAGTGACGGATGCTGATACAGAAATGTAAATGTATCCGGGTGAGGCAATCGCAATCACGGATCCTGATGCAAAGAAGTAAAGGTATCCGGGCGAGGCTATCGCAATCACGGAGCCTGATGCAGAAAAGTAAAGTTATCCGGGCGAGGCTATCACAGTGACGGACGTTGATCCAGAAATGTAAAGGTATCCGTGCGAGGCTATCGCTGTCATGGATACTGATGCAGAAACTAAAGGTATCCGGGCGAGGCTAGCACAATCACGGATACTAATGCAGAAAAGTTAAGGTATCCGGGCGAGGCTATCGCAGTCATGGATACTGATGTAGAAATATAAAGGTATCCGGCCGAGGCTAGAACAATCAAGGATACTAATGCAGAAAAGTAAAGGTATCCGGGCGAGGCTATCGCAGTCACGGACGTTGATGCAGAAATGTAAAGGTATCTGGGAGAGGCTATCGTAGACACGGATACTGATGCAGAATGTAAAGGTAACCGGGCGAGGCTATCGTAGTCACGGATACGGATGCAGAATGTAAAGGTAACCGGGCGAGGCTATCGCAGTCATGGACGCTAATGCAGAAATATAAATGTATCCGGGTGAGGCTATCGCAGTCACAGATGCTGATGCACAAATGTAAAGGTATCCCAGCGAGTCTATCGTAGTCACGGATGCTGATGCAGAAATGTAAAGGTATCCGGGCGAGGCTATCGCAGTCACGGATACTGATGCACAAACTAAAGGTATCCGGGGGAGTCTAGCACAATCACAGATACTAATGCAAAAGAGTAAAGCTATCCGGGGGAGGCTATCGCAGTCACGGACGTTGATGCAGAAATGTAAAGGTATCTGGGCGAGGCTATCGTAGTCACGGATACTGATGCAGAATGTAAAGGTAACCGGGCGGGGCTATTGCAGTCACGGACGCTGATACAGAAAAGTAAAGGTAACCGGGCGGGGCTATCGCAGTCACGGACGCTGATGCAGAAAAGTAAAGGTAACCGGGCGGGGCTATCGGAGTCTCGGACGCTGATGCAGAAAAGTAAAGGTATCCGGGCGAGGCTATCACAGTCACGGACGTCGATCCAGAAATGCAAAGGTATCCGGGCGAGGGTATCGCAGTCATGGATAGTGATGCAGAAACTAAAGGTATCCGGGGGAGTCTAGCACAATCACGGATACTAATGCAGAAAAGTAAAGGTATCCGGGCGAGGCTATCGCAGTCAGGGACGTTGATGCAGAAATGTAAAGGTATCCGGGCGAGGCAATCGCAATCATGGATCCTGATGCAAAAAAGTAAAGGTATCCGGGCAAGGTATCGCAGTCACGGGCGCTGATGCAGAAATGTAAAGGTATCCGGGCGAGGCTATCACATTCACGGAGCCTGATGCAGAAAAGTAAAGGTATCCGAGCGAGGCTATCGCAGTCACGGACGTTGATCTAGAATTGTAAAGGTATCCGGGTGAGGCTATCGCAGTCACGGATACTGATGCAGATAATAAAGGTATCCGGGCGTGGCTATCGCAGTCAGGGACGTTGATGCAGAAATGTAAAGGTATCCGGGCGAGGCTATCGCAATCACGGAGCCTGATGCAAAAAAGTAAAGGTATCCGGGCGAGGCTATCGCAGTCACGGATACTGATGCAGAAAATAAAAGGTATCCGGGCGAGGCAATCGTAATCACGGATCCTGATGCAGAAATGTAAAGGTATCCGGGCGAGGATAGCGCAATCACGGATACTGATGCAGAAAAGTAAAGGTATCCAGGCAAGGCTATCGCAGTCACAGACGTTGATGCAGAAATATAAAGGTATCCGGGCGAGGCTATCACAGTGACGGATGCTGATGCAGAAATGTAAAGGTATCCGGGCGAGGCTAGCGCAATCACGGATACTGATGCAGAAAATAAAGGTATCCGGGCGAGGCTATCGCAATCACGGACGCTGATGCAGAAATGTAAAGGTATCCGTTCGAGGCTATCGTAGTGACGGATGCTGATACAGAAATGTAAATGTATCCGGGTGAGGCAATCGCAATCACGGATCCTGATGCAAAAAAGTAAAGGTATCCGGGCGAGGTTATCGCAATCACGGAGCCTGATGCAGAAAAGTAAAGTTATCCGTGCGAGGCTATCGCTGTCATGGATACTGATGCAGAAACTAAAGGTATCCGGGCGAGGCTAGCACAATCACGGATACTAATGCAGAAAAGTTAAGGTATCCGGGCGAGGCTATCGCAGTCATGGATACTGATGTAGAAATATAAAGGTATCCGGCCGAGGCTAGAACAATCAAGGATACTAATGCAGAAAAGTAAAGGTATCCGGGCGAGGCTATCGCAGTCACGGACGTTGATGCAGAAATGTAAAGGTATCTGGGAGAGGCTATCGTAGACACGGATACTGATGCAGAATGTAAAGGTAACCGGGTGAGGCTATCGTAGTCACAGATACGGATGCAGAATGTAAAGGTAACCGGGCGAGGCTATCGCAGTCATGGACGCTAATGCAGAAATGTAAAGGTATCCGGGTGAGGGTAGCGAAATCACGGATACTGATGCAGAAAGCAAAGGTATCCAAGCGAGGCTATCGCAGTCACGGATGTTGATGCAGAAATATAAATGTATCCGGGTGAGGCTATCGCATTCACGGACGCTGATGCAGAAAAGTAAACGTATCCGGGCGAGGCAATCGCAATCACGGACGCTGATGCAGAAATGTAAAGGTATTCGGGCGAGGCTATCGCAGTCACAGACGCTGATGCAGAAATGTAAAGTTATCTGAGCGAGGCTATCGCATTCACGGACGCTGATGCAGAAAAGTAAAGGTATCCGGGCGAGGCTGTCGCAGTCACGGACGTTGATGCAGAAATGTAAAGTTATTTGAGCGAGGCTATCGCATTCACGGACGCTGATGCAGAAAAGTAAAGGTATCCGGGCGAGGCTATCGCAATCACGGACGCTGATGCAGAAATGTAAAGGTATGCGGGCGAGGCTATCGCAGTCACGGACGCTGATGCAGAAAAGTAAAGGTATCCGGGCGAGGCTATCGTAGTCACGGAGGCTGATGCAGAAATGTAAAGGTATTCGGGCGAGGCTATCGCAGTCACGGACGCTGATGCAAAAAAGTAAAGGTATCCGGGCAAGGTATCGCAGTCACGGGCGCTGATGCAGAAATGTAAAGGTATCCGGGCGAGGCTATCACATTCACGGAGCCTGATGCAGAAAAGTAAAGGTATCCGAGCGAGGCTATCGCAGTCACGGATGTTGATCTAGAATTGTAAAGGTATCCGGGTGAGGCTATCGCAGTCACGGATACTGATGCAGATAATAAAGGTATCCGGGCGTGGCTATCGCAGTCAGGGACGTTGATGGAGAAATGTAAAGGTATCCGGGCGAGGCTATCGCAATCATGGAGCCTGATGCAAAAAAGTAAAGGTATCCGGGCGAGGCTATCGCAGTCACGGATACTGATGCAGAAAATAAAAGGTATCCGGGCGAGGCAATCGCAATCACGGATCCTGATGCAAAAAAGTAAAGGTATCCGGGCGAGGCTATCGCAGTCACGGATACTGATGCAGAAAATAAAAGGTATCCGGGCGAGGCAATCGCAATCACGGATCCTGATGCAAAAATGTAAAGGTATCCGGGCGAGGATAGCGCAATCACGGATACTGATGCAGAAAAGTAAACGTGTCCAGGCGAGGCTATCGCAGTCACAGACGTTGATGCAGAAATATAAAGGTCTCCGGGCGAGGATATCGCAGTCACGGATGCTGATGCAGAAATGTAAAGGTATCCGGGCGAGGCTAGCGCAATCACGGATACTGATGCAGAAAATAAAGGTATCCGGGCGAGGCTATCGCAATCCCGGACGCTGATGCAGAAATGTAAAGGTATCCGGTCGAGGATATCGTAGTGACGGATGCTGATACAGAAATGTAAATGTATCCGGGTGAGGCAATCGCAATCACGGATCCTGATGCAAAAAAGTAAAGGTATCCGGGCGAGGCTATCGCAATCACGGAGCCTGATGCAGAAAAGTAAAGTTATCCGGGCGAGGCTATCCCAGTGACGGACGTTGATCCAGAAATGTAAAGGTATCCGTGCGAGGCTATCGCTGTCATGGATACTGATGCAGAAACTAAAGGTATCCGGGCGAGGCTAGCACAATCACGGATACTAATGCAGAAAAGTTAAGGTATCCGGGCGAGGCTATCGCAGTCATGGATACTGATGTAGAAATATAAAGGTATCCGGCCGAGGCTAGAACAATCAAGGATACTAATGCAGAAAAGTAAAGGTATCCGGGCGAGGCTATCGCAGTCACGGACGTTGATGCAGAAATGTAAAGGTATCTGGGAGAGGCTATCGTAGACACGGATACTGATGCAGAATGTAAAGGTAACCGGGCGAGGCTATCGTAGTCACGGATACGGATGCAGAATGTAAAGGTAACCGGGCGAGGCTATCGCAGTCATGGACGCTAATGCAGAAATATAAATGTATCCGGGTGAGGCTATCGCAGTCACAGATGCTGATGCACAAATGTAAAGGTATCCCGGCGAGTCTATCGTAGTCACGGATGCTGATGCAGAAATGTAAAGGTATCCGGGCGAGGCTATCGCAGTCACGGATACTGATGCACAAACTAAAGGTATCCGGGGAGTCTAGCACAATCACAGATACTAATGCAAAAGAGTAAAGCTATCCGGGGGAGGCTATCGCAGTCACGGACGTTGATGCAGAAATGTAAAGGTATCTGGGCGAGGCTATCGTAGTCACGGATACTGATGCAGAATGTAAAGGTAACCGGGCGGGGCTATTGCAGTCACGGACGCTGATACAGAAAAGTAAAGGTAACCGGGCGGGGCTATCGCAGTCACGGACGCTGATGCAGAAAAGTAAAGGTATCCGGGCGAGGCTATCGCAATCACGGACGCTGATGCAGAAATGTAAAGGTATGCGGGGGAGTCTATCGCAGTCACGGACGCTGATGCAGAAAAGTAAAGGTATCCGGGCGAGGCTATCGTAGTCACGGAGGCTGATGCAGAAATGTAAAGGTATTCGGGCGAGGCTATCGCAGTCACGGACGCTGATGCAAAAAAGTAAAGGTATCCGGGCAAGGTATCGCAGTCACGGGCGCTGATGCAGAAATGTAAAGGTATCCGGGCGAGGCTATCACATTCACGGAGCCTGATGCAGAAAAGTAAAGGTATCCGAGCGAGGCTATCGCAGTCACGGATGTTGATCTAGAATTGTAAAGGTATCCGGGTGAGGCTATCGCAGTCACGGATACTGATGCAGATAATAAAGGTATCCGGGCGTGGCTATCGCAGTCAGGGACGTTGATGGAGAAATGTAAAGGTATCTGGGCGAGGCTATCGCAATCATGGAGCCTGATGCAAAAAAGTAAAGGTATCCGGGCGAGGCTATCGCAGTCACGGATACTGTTGCAGAAAATAAAAGGTATCCGGGCGAGGCAATCGCAATCACGGATCCTGATGCAAAAATGTAAAGGTATCCGGGCGAGGATAGCGCAATCACGGATACTGATGCAGAAAAGTAAACGTGTCCAGGCGAGGCTATCGCAGTCACAGACGTTGATGCAGAAATATAAAGGTCTCCGGGCGAGGCTATCGCAGTCACGGATGCTGATGCAGAAATGTAAAGGTATCCGGGCGAGGCTAGCGCAATCACGGATACTGATGCAGAAAATAAAGGTATCCGGGCGAGGCTATCGCAATCACGGACGCTGATGCAGAAATGTAAAGGTATCCGTTCGAGGATATCGTAGTGACGGATGCTGATACAGAAATGTAAATGTATCCGGGTGAGGCAATCGCAATCACGGATCCTGATGCAAAGAAGTAAAGGTATCCGGGCGAGGCTATCGCAATCACGGAGCCTGATGCAGAAAAGTAAAGTTATCCGGGCGAGGCTATCACAGTGACGGACGTTGATCCAGAAATGTAAAGGTATCCGTGCGAGGCTATCGCTGTCATGGATACTGATGCAGAAACTAAAGGTATCCGGGCGAGGCTAGCACAATCACGGATACTAATGCAGAAAAGTTAAGGTATCCGGGCGAGGCTATCGCAGTCATGGATACTGATGTAGAAATATAAAGGTATCCGGCCGAGGCTAGAACAATCAAGGATACTAATGCAGAAAAGTAAAGGTATCCGGGCGAGGCTATCGCAGTCACGGACGTTGATGCAGAAATGTAAAGGTATCTGGGAGAGGCTATCGTAGACACGGATACTGATGCAGAATGTAAAGGTAACCGAGCGAGGCTATCGTAGTCACGGATACGGATGCAGAATGTAAAGGTAACCGGGCGAGGCTATCGCAGTCATGGACGCTAATGCAGAAATATAAATGTATCCGGGTGAGGCTATCGCAGTCACAGATGCTGATGCACAAATGTAAAGGTATCCCAGCGAGTCTATCGTAGTCACGGATGCTGATGCAGAAATGTAAAGGTATCCGGGCGAGGCTATCGCAGTCACGGATACTGATGCACAAACTAAAGGTATCCGGGGGAGTCTAGCACAATCACAGATACTAATGCAAAAGAGTAAAGCTATCCGGGGGAGGCTATCGCAGTCACGGACGTTGATGCAGAAATGTAAAGGTATCTGGGCGAGGCTATCGTAGTCACGGATACTGATGCAGAATGTAAAGGTAACCGGGCGGGGCTATTGCAGTCACGGACGCTGATACAGAAAAGTAAAGGTAACCGGGCGGGGCTATCGCAGTCACGGACGCTGATGCAGAAAAGTAAAGGTAACCGGGCGGGGCTATCGGAGTCTCGGACGCTGATGCAGAAAAGTAAAGGTATCCGGGCGAGGCTATCACAGTCACGGACGTCGATCCAGAAATGCAAAGGTATCCGGGCGAGGGTATCGCAGTCATGGATAGTGATGCAGAAACTAAAGGTATCCGGGGGAGTCTAGCACAATCACGGATACTAATGCAGAAAAGTAAAGGTATCCGGGCGAGGCTATCGCAGTCAGGGACGTTGATGCAGAAATGTAAAGGTATCCGGGCGAGGCAATCGCAATCATGGATCCTGATGCAAAAAAGTAAAGGTATCCGGGCAAGGTATCGCAGTCACGGGCGCTGATGCAGAAATGTAAAGGTATCCGGGCGAGGCTATCACATTCACGGAGCCTGATGCAGAAAAGTAAAGGTATCCGAGCGAGGCTATCGCAGTCACGGACGTTGATCTAGAATTGTAAAGGTATCCGGGTGAGGCTATCGCAGTCACGGATACTGATGCAGATAATAAAGGTATCCGGGCGTGGCTATCGCAGTCAGGGACGTTGATGCAGAAATGTAAAGGTATCCGGGCGAGGCTATCGCAATCACGGAGCCTGATGCAAAAAAGTAAAGGTATCCGGGCGAGGCTATCGCAGTCACGGATACTGATGCAGAAAATAAAAGGTATCCGGGCGAGGCAATCGTAATCACGGATCCTGATGCAGAAATGTAAAGGTATCCGGGCGAGGATAGCGCAATCACGGATACTGATGCAGAAAAGTAAAGGTATCCAGGCAAGGCTATCGCAGTCACAGACGTTGATGCAGAAATATAAAGGTATCCGGGCGAGGCTATCACAGTGACGGATGCTGATGCAGAAATGTAAAGGTATCCGGGCGAGGCTAGCGCAATCACGGATACTGATGCAGAAAATAAAGGTATCCGGGCGAGGCTATCGCAATCACGGACGCTGATGCAGAAATGTAAAGGTATCCGTTCGAGGCTATCGTAGTGACGGATGCTGATACAGAAATGTAAATGTATCCGGGTGAGGCAATCGCAATCACGGATCCTGATGCAAAAAAGTAAAGGTATCCGGGCGAGGTTATCGCAATCACGGAGCCTGATGCAGAAAAGTAAAGTTATCCGTGCGAGGCTATCGCTATCATGGATACTGATGCAGAAACTAAAGGTATCCGGGCGAGGTAGCACAATCACGGATACTAATGCAGAAAAGTTAAGGTATCCGGGCGAGGCTATCGCAGTCATGGATACTGATGTAGAAATATAAAGGTATCCGGCCGAGGCTAGAACAATCAAGGATACTAATGCAGAAAAGTAAAGGTATCCGGGCGAGGCTATCGCAGTCACGGACGTTGATGCAGAAATGTAAAGGTATCTGGGAGAGGCTATCGTAGACACGGATACTGATGCAGAATGTAAAGGTAACCGGGTGAGGCTATCGTAGTCACAGATACGGATGCAGAATGTAAAGGTAACCGGGCGAGGCTATCGCAGTCATGGACGCTAATGCAGAAATGTAAAGGTATCCGGGTGAGGGTAGCGAAATCACGGATACTGATGCAGAAAGCAAAGGTATCCAAGCGAGGCTATCGCAGTCACGGATGTTGATGCAGAAATATAAATGTATCCGGGTGAGGCTATCGCATTCACGGACGCTGATGCAGAAAAGTAAACGTATCCGGGCGAGGCAATCGCAATCACGGACGCTGATGCAGAAATGTAAAGGTATTCGGGCGAGGCTATCGCAGTCACAGACGCTGATGCAGAAATGTAAAGTTATCTGAGCGAGGCTATCGCATTCACGGACGCTGATGCAGAAAAGTAAAGGTATCCGGGCGAGGCTGTCGCAGTCACGGACGTTGATGCAGAAATGTAAAGTTATTTGAGCGAGGCTATCGCATTCACGGACGCTGATGCAGAAAAGTAAAGGTATCCGGGCGAGGCTATCGCAATCACGGACGCTGATGCAGAAATGTAAAGGTATGCGGGCGAGGCTATCGCAGTCACGGACGCTGATGCAGAAAAGTAAAGGTATCCGGGCGAGGCTATCGTAGTCACGGAGGCTGATGCAGAAATGTAAAGGTATTCGGGCGAGGCTATCGCAGTCACGGACGCTGATGCAAAAAAGTAAAGGTATCCGGGCAAGGTATCGCAGTCACGGGCGCTGATGCAGAAATGTAAAGGTATCCGGGCGAGGCTATCACATTCACGGAGCCTGATGCAGAAAAGTAAAGGTATCCGAGCGAGGCTATCGCAGTCACGGATGTTGATCTAGAATTGTAAAGGTATCCGGGTGAGGCTATCGCAGTCACGGATACTGATGCAGATAATAAAGGTATCCGGGCGTGGCTATCGCAGTCAGGGACGTTGATGGAGAAATGTAAAGGTATCCGGGCGAGGCTATCGCAATCATGGAGCCTGATGCAAAAAAGTAAAGGTATCCGGGCGAGGCTATCGCAGTCACGGATACTGATGCAGAAAATAAAAGGTATCCGGGCGAGGCAATCGCAATCACGGATCCTGATGCAAAAATGTAAAGGTATCCGGGCGAGGATAGCGCAATCACGGATACTGATGCAGAAAAGTAAACGTGTCCAGGCGAGGCTATCGCAGTCACAGACGTTGATGCAGAAATATAAAGGTCTCCGGGCGAGGATATCGCAGTCACGGATGCTGATGCAGAAATGTAAAGGTATCCGGGCGAGGCTAGCGCAATCACGGATACTGATGCAGAAAATAAAGGTATCCGGGCGAGGCTATCGCAATCCCGGATGCTGATGCAGAAATGTAAAGGTATCCGTTCGAGGATATCGTAGTGACGGATGCTGATACAGAAATGTAAATGTATCCGGGTGAGGCAATCGCAATCACGGATCCTGATGCAAAGAAGTAAAGGTATCCGGGCGAGGCTATCGCAATCACGGAGCCTGATGCAGAAAAGTAAAGTTATCCGGGCGAGGCTATCCCAGTGACGGACGTTGATCCAGAAATGTAAAGGTATCCGTGCGAGGCTATCGCTGTCATGGATACTGATGCAGAAACTAAAGGTATCCGGGCGAGGCTAGCACAATCACGGATACTAATGCAGAAAAGTTAAGGTATCCGGGCGAGGCTATCGCAGTCATGGATACTGATGTAGAAATATAAAGGTATCCGGCCGAGGCTAGAACAATCAAGGATACTAATGCAGAAAAGTAAAGGTATCCGGGCGAGGCTATCGCAGTCACGGACGTTGATGCAGAAATGTAAAGGTATCTGGGAGAGGCTATCGTAGACACGGATACTGATGCAGAATGTAAAGGTAACCGGGCGAGGCTATCGTAGTCACGGATACGGATGCAGAATGTAAAGGTAACCGGGCGAGGCTATCGCAGTCATGGACGCTAATGCAGAAATATAAATGTATCCGGGTGAGGCTATCGCAGTCACAGATGCTGATGCACAAATGTAAAGGTATCCCGGCGAGTCTATCGTAGTCACGGATGCTGATGCAGAAATGTAAAGGTATCCGGGCGAGGCTATCGCAGTCACGGATACTGATGCACAAACTAAAGGTATCCGGGGAGTCTAGCACAATCACAGATACTAATGCAAAAGAGTAAAGCTATCCGGGGGAGGCTATCGCAGTCACGGACGTTGATGCAGAAATGTAAAGGTATCTGGGCGAGGCTATCGTAGTCACGGATACTGATGCAGAATGTAAAGGTAACCGGGCGGGGCTATTGCAGTCACGGACGCTGATACAGAAAAGTAAAGGTAACCGGGCGGGGCTATCGCAGTCACGGACGCTGATGCAGAAAAGTAAAGGTAACCGGGCGGGGCTATCGGAGTCTCGGACGCTGATGCAGAAAAGTAAAGGTATCCGGGCGAGGCTATCACAGTCACGGACGTCGATCCAGAAATGCAAAGGTATCCGGGCGAGGGTATCGCAGTCATGGATAGTGATGCAGAAACTAAAGGTATCCGGGGGAGTCTAGCACAATCACGGATACTAATGCAGAAAAGTAAAGGTATCCGGGCGAGGCTATCGCAGTCAGGGACGTTGATGCAGAAATGTAAAGGTATCCGGGCGAGGCAATCGCAATCATGGATCCTGATGCAAAAAAGTAAAGGTATCCGGGCAAGGTATCGCAGTCACGGGCGCTGATGCAGAAATGTAAAGGTATCCGGGCGAGGCTATCACATTCACGGAGCCTGATGCAGAAAAGTAAAGGTATCCGAGCGAGGCTATCGCAGTCACGGACGTTGATCTAGAATTGTAAAGGTATCCGGGTGAGGCTATCGCAGTCACGGATACTGATGCAGATAATAAAGGTATCCGGGCGTGGCTATCGCAGTCAGGGACGTTGATGCAGAAATGTAAAGGTATCCGGGCGAGGCTATCGCAATCACGGAGCCTGATGCAAAAAAGTAAAGGTATCCGGGCGAGGCTATCGCAGTCACGGATACTGATGCAGAAAATAAAAGGTATCCGGGCGAGGCAATCGCAATCACGGATCCTGATGCAGAAATGTAAAGGTATCCGGGCGAGGATAGCGCAATCACGGATACTGATGCAGAAAAGTAAAGGTATCCAGGCAAGGCTATCGCAGTCACAGACGTTGATGGTATCCGGGCGAGGCTATCGCAGTGACGGATGCTGATGCACAAATGTAAAGGTATCCGGGCGAGGCTAGCGCAATCACGGATACTGATGCAGAAAATAAAGGTATCCGGGCGAGGCTATCGCAATCACGGACGCTGATGCAGAAATGTAAAGGTATCCGTTCGAGGCTATCGTAGTGACGGATGCTGATACAGAAATGTAAATGTATCCGGGTGAGGCAATCGCAATCACGGATCCTGATGCAAAAAAGTAAAGGTATCCGGGCGAGGCTATCGCAATCACGGAGCCTGATGCAGAAAAGTAAAGTTATCCGTGCGAGGCTATCGCTGTCATGGATACTGATGCAGAAACTAAAGGTATCCGGGCGAGGCTAGCACAATCACGGATACTAATGCAGAAAAGTTAAGGTATCCGGGCGAGGCTATCGCAGTCATGGATACTGATGGAGAAATATAAAGGTATCCGGCCGAGGCTAGAACAATCAAGGATACTAATGCAGAAAAGTAAAGGTATCCGGGCGAGGCTATCGCAGTCACGGACGTTGATGCAGAAATGTAAAGGTATCTAGGAGAGGCTATCGTAGACACGGATACTGATGCAGATTGTAAAGGTAACCGGGCGAGGCTATCGTAGTCACAGATACGGATGCAGAATGTAAAGGTAACCGGGCGAGGCTATCGCAGTCACGGATGTTGATGCAGAAATATAAATGTATCCGGGTGAGGCTATCGCAGTCACAGATGCTGATGCACAAATGTAAAGGTATCCCGGCGAGTCTATCGTAGTCACGGATGCTGATGCAGAAATGTAAAGGTATCCGGGCGAGGCTATCGCAGTCACGGATACTGATGCACAAACTAAAGGTATCCGGGGGAGTCTAGCACAATCACAGATACTAATGCAGAAGAGTAAAGCTATCCGGGTGAGGCTATCGCAGTCACGGACGTTGATGCAGAAATGTAAAGGTAACCGGGCGGGGCTATCGCAGTCACGGACGCTGATGCAGAAAAGTAAAGGTAACCGGGCGGGGCTATCGGAGTCTCGGACGCTGATGCAGAAAAGTAAAGGTATCCGGGCGAGGCTATCACAGTCACGGACGTCGATCCAGAAATGTAAAGGTATCCGGGGGAGGGTATCGCAGTCATGGATACTGATGCAGAAACTAAAGGTATCTGGGGGAGTCTAGCACAATCACGGATACTAATGCAGAAAAGTAAAGGTATCCGGGCGAGGCTATCGCAGTCAGGGACGTTGATGCAGAAATGTAAAGGTATCCGGGCGAGGCAATCGCAATCACGGATCCTGATGCAAAAAAGTAAAGGTATCCGGGCAAGGTATCGCAGTCACGGGCGTTGATGCAGAAATGTAAAGGTATCCGGGCGAGGCTATCACATTCACGGAGCCTGATGCAGAAAAGTAAAGGTATCCAAGCGAGGCTATCGCAGTCACAGACGTTGATCTAGAATTGTAAACGTATCCGGGTGAGGCTATCGCAGTCACAGATACTGATGCAGATAATAAAGGTATCCGGCGTGGCTATCGCAGTCAGGGACGTTGATGCAGAAATATAAAGGTAACCGGGCGGGGCTATCGCAGTCACGGACGCTGATGCAGAAAAGTAAAGGTATCCGAGCGAGGCTATCGCAGTCACAGACGCTGATGCAGAAATGTAAAGTTATCTGAGCGAGGCAATCGCAGTCACGGACGCTGATGCAGAAAAGTAAAGGTATCCGAGCGACGCTATCGCAGTCACGGATGCTGATGCAGAAATGTAAAGGTATGCGGGCGAGGCTATCGCAGTCACGGACGCTGATGCAGAAATGTATAGTTATCTGAGCGAGGCTATCGCATTCACGGACGCTGATGTAGAAAAGTAAAGGTATCCGGGCGAGGCTATCGCAGTCACGGGCGCTGATGAAGAAATGTAAAGGTATCCGGGCGAGGCTATCGTAGTCACGGATGCTGATGCAGAAATGTAAAGGTATTCGGGCGAGGCTATCGCACTCACGGAGCCTGATGCAAAAAAGTAGAGGTATCCGGGCGAGGCTATCGCATTCACGGGCGCTCATGAAGAAATATAAAGGTATCCGGGCGAGGCTATCGTAGTCACGGATGCTGATGCAGAAATGTAAAGGTATTCGGGCGAGGCTATCGCACTCACGGAGCCTGATGCAGAAAAGTAGAGGTATCCGGGCGAGGATATCGCATTCACGGATGCTGATGCAGAAATGTAAAGGTATCCGGGCGAGGCTATCGTAGTCACGGATACTGATGCAGAATATAAAGGTAACCGGGCGGTGCTATTGAAGTCACGGACGCTGATACAGAAAAGTAAAGGTAACCTGGCGGGGCTATCGCAGTCACGGACGCTGATGCAGAAAAGTGAAGATATCCGGGTGAGGCTATCGCAGTCACGGATACTGATGCAGAAATGTAAAGGTATCTGGGCGAGGCTATCATAGTCACGGATACTGATGCAGAATATAAAGGTAACCGGCCGGGGCTATCGCAGTCACGGACGCTGATGCAGAAATGTAAAGGTGTCCGCGCGAGGCTATAACAGTCACGGACATTGATCCAGAAATGTAAAGGTATCCGCGCGAGGCTATTGCAGTCACGGATACTGATGCAGAAACTAAAGGTATCCGGGGGAGTCTAGCACAATCACGGATTCTAATGCAGAAAAGTAAAGGTTTCCGGGCGAGGCTATCGCAGTCACGGACGTTGATGCAGAAATGTAAAGGTATCTGGGCGAGTCTATCGTAGTCACGGATACTGATTCAGAATATAAAGGTAACCGGGCGGGGTTATCGCAGTCACGGACGCTGATGCAGAAATGTAAAGGTATCCGGGCGACGCAATCGCAATCACGGATCCTGATGCAGAAAAGTAAAGGTATCCGGCCGAGGCTAGCGCAGTCACGGATACTGATGCAGAAAAGTAAAGGTATCTGGGTGAGGCAATCGCAATCACGGACGTTGATGCAGAAATGTAAAGGTATCTAGGCGAGGCTATCGTAGTCACGGATACTGATGCAGAATATAATGGTAACCGGGCGGGGCTATTGCAGTCACGGACGCTGATGCAGAAATGTAAAGGTATCCGGGCGAGGCAATCGCAATCACGGATCCTGATGCAGAAAAGTAAAGGTATCCGGGCGAGGCCATCAAAGTCACGGACGTTGATCCAGAAATGTAAAGGTATCTAGGCGAGGCTATTGTAGTCACGGATACTGATGCAGAATATAAACGTAACCGGGCGGGGTATCGCAGTCACGGACGCTGATGCAAAAAATAAAAGGTATCCGGGCGAGGCAATCGCACTCACGGATCCTGATGCAGAAAAGTAAAGGTATCCGGGCGAGGCTATCGCAGTCACGGACGTTGATGCAGAAATGTAAAGGTATCTAGGCGAGGCTATTGTAGTCACGGATACTGATGCAGAATATAAAGGTAACCGGGCGGGGTATCGCAGTCACGGACGCTGATGCAGAAATATAAAGGTATCCGGGCGAGGCTATCGCAGTCACGGACGTTGATGCCGAAATGTAAAGGTATCTAGGCGAGGCTATTGTAGTCACGGATACTGATGCAGAATATAAAGGTAACCGGGCGGGGTATCGCAGTCACGGACGTTGATGCAGAAATGTAAAGTTATCTGAGCGAGGCTATCGCATTCACGGACGCTGATGCAGAAAAGTAAAGGTATCCGGGCGAGGCTATCGTAGTCACGGAGGCTGATGCAGAAATGTAAAGATATTCGGGCGAGGCTATCGCTGTCACGGACGCTGATGCAGAAATGTAAAGTTATCTGAGCGAGGCTATCGCATTCACGGACGCTGATGCAGAAATGTAAAGGTATCCGGGCGAGGCTATCGCAGTCACGGACGCTGATGAAGAAATGTAAAGGTATCCGGGCGAGGCTATCGTAGTCACGGATGCTGATGTAGAAATGTAAAGGTATTCGGGCAAGGCTATTGCACTCACGGAGCCTGATGCAGAAAAGTAAAGGTATCCGGGCGAGGCTATCGTAGTCACGGATGCTGATACAGAAATGTAAAGGTATCCGGGCGAGGCTATCGCAGTCACGGATACTGATGCACAAACTAAAGGTATCCGGGGAAGTCTAGCACAATCACAGATACTAATGTAGAAGAGTAAAGGTATCCGGGGGAGGCTATCGCAGTCACGGACGTTGATGCAGAAATGTAAAGGTATCTGGGCGAGGCTATCATAGTCACGGATACTGATGCAGAATATAAAGGTAACCGGGCGGGGCTATGGCAGTCACGGACGCTGATGCAGAAAAGTAAAGGTAACCGGGCGGGGCTATCGCAGTCACGGACGCTGATGCAGAAAAGTAAAGGTAACCGGGCGGGGCTATCGCAGTCACGAACGCTGATGCCGAAAAGTAAAGATAACCGGGCGGGGCTATCGCTGTCACAGACGCTGATGCAGAAATGTAAAGTTATCTGAGCGAGGCTATCGCATTCACGGACGCTGATGCCGAAAAGTAAAGGTATCCGGGCGAGGCTATCGCAGTCACGGACGCTGATGAAGAAATGTAAAGGTATCCGGGCGAGGCTATCGTAGTCACGGATGCTGATGCAGAAATGTAAAGGTATTCGGGCGAGGCTATCGCACTCACGGAGCCTGATGCAGAAAAGTAGAGGTATCCGGGCGAGGCTAACGCAGTCACGGATGCTAATGCAGAAATGTAAAGGTATCCGGGCGAGGCTATCGCAGTCACGGACACTGATGCACAAACTAAAGGTATCCGGGGGAGTCTAGCACAATCGCAGATACTAATGCAGAAGAGTAAAGGTATTCGGGGGAGGCTATCGCAGTCACGGACGTTGATGCAGAAAAGTAAAGGTAACCGGGCGGGGCTATCGGAGTCTCGGACGCTGATGCAGAAAAGTAAAGGTATCCAAGCGAGGCTATCGCAGTCACAGACGCTCATGCAGAAATGTAAAGGTATCCCGGCGAGGCAATCGCAATCACGGATCCTGATGCAAAAAAGTGAAGATATCCGAGCGAGGCTATCGCAGTCACGGGCGTTGATGCAGAAATGTAAAGGTATCCGGGCGAGGCAATCGCAATCACGGAGCCAGATGCAGAAAAGTAAAGGTATCCGAGCGAGGCTATCGCAGTCACGGACGCTGATGCAGAAATGTAAAGTTATTTGAGCGAGGCTATCTCATTCACGGACGCTGATGCAGAAAAGTAAAGGTATCCGGGCGAGGCTATCGCAATCACGGACGCTGATGCAGAAATGTAAAGGTATGCGGGCGAGGCTATCGCAGTCACGGACGCTGATGCAGAAATGTAACGGTATTCGGGCGAGGCTATCGCAGTCACGGACCCTGATGCATAAATGTAAAGTTATCTGAGCGAGGCTATCGCATTCACGGACGCTGATGCAGAAAAGTAAAGATATCCGGGCGAGGCTATCGTAGTCACGGAGGCTGATGCAGAAATGTAAAGGTATTCGGGCGAGGCTATCACAATCACGGACGCTGATGCAGAAATGTAAAGTTATCTGAGCGAGGCTATCGTATTCACGTACGCTGATGCAGAAAAGTAAAGGTATCCGGGCGAGGCTATCGCAGTCACGGACGCTGATGAAGAAATGTAAAGGTATCCGGGCGAGGCTATCGTAGTCACGGATGCTGATGCAGAAATGTAATGGTATTCGGGCAAGGCTATTGCACTCACTGAGCCTGATGCAGAAAAGTAAAGGTATCCGGGCGAGGCTATCGTAGTCACGGATGCTGATACAGAAATGTAAAGGTACCCGGGCGAGGCTATCGCAGTGACGGATACTGATGCACAAACTAAAGGTATCCGGGGAAGTCTAGCACAATCACAGATACTAATGCAGAAGAGTAAAGGTATCCGGGGGAGGTTATCGCAGTCACGGACGTTGATGCAGAAATGTAAAGGTATCTGGGCGAGGCTATCGTAGTCACGGATACTGATGCAGAATATAAAGGTAACCGGGCGGGGCTATTGCAGTCACGGACGCTGATGCAGAAAAGTAAAGGTAACCGGGCGGGGCTATCGCAGTCCCGGACGCTGATGCAGAAAAGTAAAGGTAACCGGGCGGGGCTATCACAGTCACGGACGCTGATCTAGAAAAGTAAAGGTATCCGAGCGAGGCTATCGCAGTCACGGACGCTGATCTAGAAAAGTAAAGGTATCCGGGCGAGGCTATCGTAGTCACGGATGCTGATGCAGAAATGTAAAGGTATTCGGGGGAGGCTATCGCACTCACGGAGCCTGATGCAGAAAAGTAGAGGTATCCGGGCGAGGCTATCGCAGTCACGGATGCTGATGCAGAAATGTAAAGGTATCCGGGCGAGGCTATCGCAGTCACGGATACTGATGCACAAACTAAAGGTATCCGGGGGAGTCTAGCACAATCGCAGATACTAATGCAGAAGAGTAAAGGTATTCGGGGGAGGCTATCACAGTCACGGACGTTAATGCAGAAATGTAAAGGTATCTGGGCGAGGCTATCGTAGTCACGGATACTGATGCAGAATATAAAGGTAACCGGGCGGGGCTACTGCTGTCACGGACGCTGATGCAGAAAAGTAAAGGTAACCGGGCGGGGCTATCGCAGTCACGGACGCTGATGCAGAAAAGTAAAGATATCCGGGCGAGGCTATCGCAGTCACGGATACTGATGCAGAAATGTAAAGGTATCTGGGCGAGGCTATCATAGTCACGGATACTGATGCAGAATATAAAGGTAACCGGCCGGGGCTATCGCAGTCACGGACGCTGATGCAGAAATGTAAAGGTATCCGGGCGAGGCTATCACAGTGACGGACGTTGATCCAGAAATGTAAAGGTATCCGTGCGAGGCTATCGCTGTCATGGATACTGATGCAGAAACTAAAGGTATCCGGGCGAGGCTAGCACAATCACGGATACTAATGCAGAAAAGTTAAGGTATCCGGGCGAGGCTATCGCAGTCATGGATACTGATGTTGAAATATAAAGGTATCCGGCCGAGGCTAGAACACTCAAGGATACTAATGCAGAAAAGTAAAGGTATCCGGGCGAGGCTATCGCAGTCACGGACGTTGATGCAGAAATGTAAAGGTATCTGGGAGAGGCTATCGTAGACACGGATACTGATGCAGAATGTAAAGGTAACCGGGCGAGGCTATCATAGTCACGGATACGGATGCAGAATGTAAAGGTAACCGGGCGAGGCTATCGCAGTCATGGACGCTAATGCAGAAATGTAAAGGTATCCGGGTGAGGGTAGCGAAATCACGGATACTGATGCAGAAAGCAAAGGTATCCAAGCGAGGCTATCGCAGTGACGGATGTTGATGCAGAAATATAAATGTATCCGGGTGAGGCTATCGCAGTCACAGATGCTGATGCACAAATGTAAAGGTATCCCGGCGAGTCTATCATAGTCACGGATGCTGATGCATAAATGTAAAGGTATCCGGGCGAGGCTATCGCAGTCACGGATACTGATGCACAAACTAAAGGTATCCGGGGGAGTCTAGCACAATCACAGATACTAATGCAGAAGAGTAAAGCTATCCGGGGGAGGCTATCGCAGTCACGGATACTGATGCAGAAGAGTAAAGGTATCCGGGGGAGTCTAGCACAATCACAGAATATAAAGGTAACCGGGCGGGGCTATTATAGTCACGGACGCTGATGCAGTAAAGTAAAGGTAACCGGGCGGGGCTATCGCAGTCACGGACGCTGATGCAGAAAAGTAAAGGTAACCGGGCGGGGCTATCGGAGTCTCGGACGCTGATACAGAAAAGTAAAGGTATCCGGGCGAGGCTATCACAGTCACAGACGTCGATCCAGAAATGCAAAGGTATCCGGGCGAGGGTATCGCAGTCATGGATACTGATGCAGAAACTAAAGGTATCTGGGGGAGTCTAGCACAATCACGGATACTAATGCAGAAAAGTAAAGGTATCCGGGCGAGGCTATCGCAGTCAGGGACGTTGATGCAGAAATGTAAAGGTATCCGGGCGAGGCAATCGCAATCACGGAACCTGATGCAAAAAAGTAAAGGTATCCGGGCAAGGTATCGCAGTCACAGGCTCTGATGCAGAAATGTAAAGGTATCCGGGCGAGGCTATCACATTCACGGAGCCTGATGCAGAAAAGTAAAGGTATCCGAGCGAGGCTATCGCAGTCACGGACGTTGATCTAGAATTGTAAAGGTATCCGGGTGAGGCTATCGCAGTCACGGATACTGATGCAGATAATAAAGGTATCCGGGCGTGGCTATCGCAGTCAGGGACGTTGATGCAGAAATATAAAGGTAACCGGGCGGGGTATCGCAGTCACGGACGCTGATGCAGAAATGTAAAGTTATCTGAGCGAGGCTATCGCATTCACGGACGCTGATGCAGAAATGTAAAGGTATTCGAGCGAGGCTATCGCAGTCTCGGACGCTGATGCAGAAATGTAAAGGTATCCGGGCGAGGCTATCGTAGTCACGGAGGCTGATGCAGAAATGTAAAGTTATCTGAGCGAGGCTATCGCATTCACGGACGCTGATGCAGAAAAGTAAAGGTATCCGGGCGAGGCTATCGTAGTCACGGAGGCTGATGCAGAAATGTAAAGGTATTCGGGCGAGGCTATCGCAGTCACGGACGCTGATGCAGAAATGTAAAGTTATCTGAGCGAGGCTATCGCATTCACGGACGCTGATGCAGAAAAGTAAAGGTATCCGGGCGAGGCTATCGCAGTCACGGACGCTGATGAAGAAATGTAAAGGTAACCGGGCGGGGCTATCGCAGTCCCGGACGCTGATGCAGAAAAATAAAGGTAACCGGGAGGGGCTATCGCAGTCACGGACGCTGATCTAAAAAAGTAAAGGTATTCGAGCGAGGCTATCGCAGTCACGGATGCTGATGCAGAAATGTAAAGGTATTCGGGCGAGGCTATCGCAGTCACGGACGCTGATGCAGAAATGTAAAGTTATCTGAGCGAGGCTATCGCATTCACGGACGCTGATGCAGAAAAGTAAAGGTATCCGGGCGAGGCTATCGCAGTCACGGACGCTAATGAAGAAATGTAAAGGTAACTGGGCGGGGCTATCGCAGTCCCGGACGCTGATGCAGAAAAATAAAGGTAACCGGGCGGGGCTATCGCAGTCACGGACGCTGATCTAGAAAAGTAAAGGTATCCGAGCGAGGCTATCGCAGTCACGGATGCTGATGCAGAAATGTAAAGGTATTCGGGCGAGGCTATCGCAGTCACGGACGCTGATGCAGAAATGTATAGTTATCTGAGTGAGACTATCGCATTCACGGACGCTGATGCAGAAAAGTAAAGGTATCCGGGCGAGGCTATCGTAGTCACGGATGCTGATGCAGAAATGTAAAGGTATTCGGGGGAGGCTATCGCACTCACGGAGCCTGATGCAGAAAAGTAGAGGTATCCGGGCGAGGCTATCGCAGTCACGGATACTGACGCACAAACTAAAGGTATCCGGGGGAGTCTAGCACAATCGCAGATACTAATGCAGAAGAGTAAAGGTATTCGGGGGAGGCTATCACAGTCACGGACGTTGATGCAGAAATGTAAACGTATCTGGGCGAGGCTATCGTAGTCACGGATACTGATGCAGAATATAAAGGTAACCGGGCGGGGCTATTGCAGTCATGGACGCTGATGCAAAAAAGTAAAGGTAACCGGGCGGGGCTATCGCAGTCACGTACGCTGATGCAGAAAAGTAAAGATATCCGGGCGAGGCTATCGCAGTCACGGATATTGATGCAGAAATGTAAAGGTATCTAGGCGAGGCTATCATAGTCACGGATACTGATGCAGAATATAAAGGTAACCGGCCGGGGCTATCGCAGTCACGGACGCTGATGCAGAAATGTAAAGGTATCCGGGCGAGGCTATCACAGTGACGGACGTTGATCCAGAAATGTAAAGGTATCCGTGCGAGGCTATCGCTGTCATGGATACTGATGCAGAAACTAAAGGTATCCGGGCGAGGCTAGCACAATCACGGATACTAATGCAGAAAAGTTAAGGTATCCGGGCGAGGCTATCGCAGTCATGGATACTGATGTAGAAATATAAAGGTATCCGGCCGAGGCTAGAACACTCAAGGATACTAATGCAGAAAAGTAAAGGTATCCGGGCGAGGCTATCGCAGTCACGGTCGTTGATGCAGAAATGTAAAGGTATCTGGGAGAGGCTATCGTAGACACGGATACTGATGCAGAATGTAAAGGTAACCGGGCGAGGCTATCATAGTCACGGATACGGATGCAGAATGTAAAGGTAACCGGGCGAGGCTATCGCAGTCATGGACGCTAATGCAGAAATGTAAAGGTATCCGGGTGAGGGTAGCGAAATCACGGATACTGATGCAGAAAGCAAAGGTATCCAACCGAGGCTATCGCAGTGACGGATGTTGATGCAGAAATATAAATGTATCCGGGTGAGGCTATCGCAGTCACAGATGCTGATGCACAAATGTAAAGGTATCCCGGCGAGTCTATCATAGTCACGGATGCTGATGCATAAATGTAAAGGTATCCGGGCGAGGCTATCGCAGTCACGGATACTGATGCACAAACTAAAGGTATCCGGGGGAGTCTAGCACAATCACAGATACTAATGCAGAAGAGTAAAGCTATCCGGGGGAGGCTATCGCAGTCACGGACGTTGATGCAGAAATGTAAAGGTATATGGGCGAGGCTATCGTAGTCACGGATACTGATGCAGAATATAAAGGTAACCGGGCGGGGCAATTGCAGTCACGGACGCTGATGCAGAAAAGTAAAGGTAACCGGGCGGGGCTATCGCAGTCACGGACGCTGATGCAGAAAAGTAAAGGTAACCGGGCGGGGCAATCGGAGTCTCGGACGCTGATGCAGAAAAGTAAAGGTATCCGGGCGAGGCTATCACAATCACGGACGTCGATCCAGAAATGCAAAGGTATCCAGGCGAGGGTATCGCAGTCATGGATACTGATGCAGAAACTAAAGGTATCTGGGGGAGTCTAGCACAATCACGGATACTAATGCAGAAAAGTAAAGGTATCCGGGCGAGGCTATCGCAGTCAGGGACGTTGATGCAGAAATGTAAAGGTATCCGGGCGAGGCAATCGCAATCACGGATCCTGATGCAAAAAGGTATCCGGGCAAGGTATCGCAGTCACGGGCGTTGATGCAGAAATGTAAAGGTATCCGAGCGAGGCTATCACATTCACGGAGCCTGATGCAGAAAAGTAAAGGTATCCGAGCGAGGCTATCGCAGTCACGGACGTTGATCTAGAATTGTAAAGGTATCCGGGTGAGGCTATCGCAGTCACGGATACTGATGCAGATAATAAAGGTATCCGGGCGTGGCTATCGTAGTCAGGGACGTTGATGCAGAAATATAAAGGTAACCGGGCGGGGTATCGCAGTCACGGACGCTGATGCAGAAATGTAAAGTTATCTGAGCGAGGCTATCGCATTCACGGACGCTGATGCAGAAATGTAAAGGTATTCGGGCGAGGCTATCGCAGTCTCGGACGCTGATGCAGAAATGTAAAGGTATCCGGGCGAGGCTATCGTAGTCACGGAGGCTGATGCAGAAATGTAAAGGTATTCGGGCGAGGCTATCGCAGTCACAGACGCTGATGCAGAAATGTAAAGTTATCTGATCGAGGCTATCGCATTCACGGACGCTGATGCAGAAAAGTAAAGGTATCCGGGCGAGGCTATCGTAGTCACGGAGGCTGATGCAGAAATGTAAAGGTATTCGGGCGAGGCTATCGCAGTCACGGACGCTGATTCAGAAATGTAAAGTTATCTGAGCGAGGCTATCGCAATCACGGACGCTGATGCAGAATAGTAAAGGTATCCGGGCGAGGCTGTCGCAGTCACGGACGCTGATGAAGAAATGTAAAGGTAACCGGGCGGGGCTATCGCAGTCCCGGACGCTGATGCAGAAAAATAAAGGTAACCGGGCGGGGCTATCGCAGTCACGGACGCTGATCTAGAAAAGTAAAGGTATCCGAGCGAGGCTATCGCAGTCACGGATGCGGATGCAGAAATGTAAAGGTATTCGGGCGAGGCTATCGCAGTCACGGACGCTGATGCAGAAATGTAAAGTTATCTGAGCGAGGCTATCGCATTCACGGACGCTGATGCAGAAAAGTAAAGGTATCCGGGCGAGGCTATCGCAGTCACGGACGCTGATGAAGAAATGTAAAGGTAACCGGACGGGGCTATCGCAGTCCCGGACGCTGATGCAGAAAAATAAAGGTAACCGGGCGGGGCTATCGTAGTCACGGACGCTGTTCTAGAAAAGTAAAGGTATCCGAGCGAGGCTATCGCAGTCACGGATGCTGATGCAGAAATGTAAAGGTATTCGGGCGAGGCTATCGCAGTCACGGACGCTGATGCAGAAATGTATAGTTATCTGAGCGAGGCTATCGCATTCACGGACGCTGATGCAGAAAAGTAAAGGTATCCGGGCGAGGATATCGCAGTCACGGACGCTGATGAAGAAATGTAAAGGTATCCGGGCGAGGCTATCGTAGTCACGGATGCTGATGCAGAAATGTAAAGGTATTCGGGCAAGGCTATTGCACTCACGGAGCCTGATGCAGAAAAGTAAAGGTATCCGGGCGAGGCTATCGTGGTCACGGATGCTGATACAGAAATGTAAAGGTATCCGGGCGAGGCTATCGCAGTCACGGATACTGATGCACAAACTAAAGGTATCCGGGGAAGTCTAGCACAATCACAGATACTAATGCAGAAGAGTAAAGGTATCCGGGGGAGGCTATCGCAGTCACGGACGTTGATGCAGAAATGTAAAGGTATCTGGGCGAGGCTATCGTAGTCACGGATACTGATGCAGAATATAAAGGTAACCGGGCGGGGCTATGGCAGCCACGGACGCTGATGCAGAAAAGTAAAGGTAACCGGGCGGGGCTATCGCAGTCACGGACGCTGATGCAGAAAAGTAAAGGTAACCAGGCGGGGCTATCGCAGTCACGGATGCTGATGCAGAAATGTAAAGGTATGCGGGCGAGGCTATCGCAGTCACGGACGCTGATGCAGAAATGTATAGTTATCTGAGCGAGGCTATCGCATTCACGGACGCTGATGCAGAAAAGTAAAGGTATCCGGGCGAGGCTATCGCAGTCAGGGACGCTGATGTAGAAATGTAAAGGTATCCGGGCGAGGCTATCGTAGTCACGGATGCTGATGCAGAAATGTAAAGGTATTCGGGCGAGGCTATCGCACTCACGGAGCCTGATGCAGAAAAGTAGAGGTATCCGGGCGAGGCTATCGCAGTCACGGATGCTGATGCAGAAATGTAAAGGTATCCAGGCGAGGCTATCGCAGTCACGGATACTGATGCACAAACTAAAGGTATCCGGGGGAGTCTAGCACAATCGCAGATACTAATGCAGAAGAGTAAAGGTATTCGGGGGAGGCTATCGCAGTCACGGACGTTGATGCAGAAATGTAAAGGTATCCGGGCGATGCTATCGTAGTCACGGATACTGATGCAGAATATAAAGGTAACCGGGCGGGGCTATTGAAGTCACGGACGCTGATGCAGAAAAGTAAAGGTAACCGGGCGGGGCTATCGCAGTCACGGACGCTGATGCAGAAAAGTGAAGATATCCGGGCGAGGCTATCGCAGTCACGGATACTGATGCAGAAATGTAAAGGTATCTGGGCGAGGCTATCATAGTGACGGATACTGATGCAGAATATAAAGGTAACCGGCCGGGGCTATCGCAGTCACGGACGCTGATGCAGAAATGTAAAGGTATCCGGGCGAGGCAATCGCAATCACGGATCCTGATGCAGAAAAGTAAAGGTATCCGGGCGAGGCTATAACAGTCACGGACATTGATGCAGAAATGTAAAGGTATCCGGGCGACGCAATCGCAATCACAGATCCTGATGCAGAAAAGTAAAGGTATCCGGCCGAGGCTATCGCAGTCACGGATACTGATGCAGAAACGTAAAGGTATCTGGGTGAGGCAATCGCAATCACGGACGTTGATGCAGAAATGTAAAGGTATCTAGGCGAGGCTATCGTAGTCACGGATACTGATGCAGAATATAATGGTAACCGGGCGGGGCTATTGCAGTCACGGACGCAGATGCAGAAATGTAAAGGTATCCGGGCGAGGCAGTCGCTCTCACGGATCCTGATGCAGAAAAGTAAAGGTATCCGGGCGAGGCCATCACAGTCACGGACGTTGATCCAGAAATGTAAAGGTATCCGGGCAAGGCTATCGCAGTCACGGATACTGATGCACAAACTAAAGGTATCCGGGGAAGTCTAGCACAATCACAGATACTAATGCAGAAGAGTAAAGGTATCCGGGGAGGCTATCGCAGTCACGGACGTTGATGCAGAAATGTAAAGGTATCTGGGCGAGGCTATCGCAGTCACGGATGCTGATGCAGAAATGTAAAGGTAACCGGCCGGGGCTATCGCAGTCTCGGACGCTGATGCAGAAAAGTAAAGGTAACCGGGCGGGGCTATCGCAGTCACGGACGCTGATGCAGAAAAGTAAAGGTATCCGAGCGAGGCTATCGCAGTCACGGATGCTGATGCAGAAATGTAAAGGTATGCGGGCGAGGCTATCGCAGTCACGGACGCTGATGCAGAAATGTATAGTTATCTGAGCGAGGCTATCGCATTCACGGACGCTGATGCAGAAAAGTAAAGGTATCCGGGCGAGGCTATCGCAGTCACGGACGCTGATGAAGAAATGTAAAGGTATCCGGGCGAGGCTATCGTAGTCACGGATGCTGATGCAGAAATGTAAAGGTATTCGGGCGAGGCTATCGCACTCACGGAGCCTGATGCAGAAAAGTAGAGGTATCCGGGCGAGGCTATCGCAGTCACGGATGCTGATGCAAAAATGTAAAGGTATCCAGGCGAGGCTATCGCAGTCACGGATACTGATGCACAAACTAAAGGTATCCGGGGGAGTCTAGCACAATCGCAGATACTCATGCAGAAGAGTAAAGGTAACCGGGGAGGCTATCGCAGTCACGGACGTTGATGCAGAAATGTAAAGGTATCTTGGCGATGCTATCGTAGTCACGGATACTGATGCAGAATATAAAGGTAACCGGGCGGGGCTATTGAAGTCACGGACGCTGATGCAGAAAAGTAAAGGTAACCGGGCGGGGCTATCGCAGTCACGGACGCTGATGCAGAAAAGTGAAGATATCCGAGCGAGGCTATCGCAGTCACGGATACTGATGCAGAAATGTAAAGGTATCTGGGCGAGGCTATCATAGTGACGGATACTGATGCAGAATATAAAGGTAACCGGCCGGGGCTATCGCAGTCACGGACGCTGATGCAGAAATGTAAAGGTATCCGGGCGAGGCAATCGCAATCACGGATCCTGATGCAGAAAAGTAAAGGTATCCGGGCGAGGCTATAACAGTCACGGACATTGATCTAGAAATGTAAAGGTATCCGCGCGAGGCTATTGCAGTCACGGATACTGATGCAGAAACTAAAGGTATCCGGGGGAGTCTAGCACAATCACGGATTCTAATGCAGAAAAGTAAAGGTTTCCGGGCGAGGCTATCGCAGTCACGGACGTTGATGCAGAAATGTAAAGGTATCTGGGGGAGTCTATCGTAGTGACGGATACTGATGCAGAATATAAAGGTAACCGGGCGGGGCTATCGCAGTCACGGACGCTGATGCAGAAATGTAAAGGTATCCGGGCGACGCAATCGCAATCACGGATCCTGATGCAGAAAAGTAAAGGTATCCGGCCGAGGCTATCGCAGTCACGGATACTGATGCAGAAAAGTGAAGGTATCTGGGTGAGGCAATCGCAATCACGGACGTTGATGCAGAAATGTAAAGGTATCTAGGCGAGGCTATCGTAGTCACGGATACTGATGCAGAATATAATGGTAACCGGGCGGGGCTATTGCAGTCACGGACGCTGATGCAGAAATGTAAAGGTATCCGGGCGAGGCAATCGCTATCACGGATCCATATGCAGAAAAGTAAAGGTATCCGGGCGAGGCCATCACAGTCACGGACGTTGATCCAGAAATGTAAAGGTATCCGGGCGAGGCTATCGCAGCACGGATACTGATGCACAAACTAAAGGTATCCGGGGAAGTCTAGCACAATCACAGATACTAATGCAGAAGAGTAAAGGTATCCGGGGGAGGCTATCGCAGTCACGGACGTTGATGCAGAAATGTAAAGGTATCTGGGCGAGGCTATCGTAGTCACGGATACTGATGCAGAATATAAAGGTAACCGGGCGGGGCTATGGCAGTCACGGACGCTGATGCAGAAAAGTAAAGGTAACCGGGCGGGGCTATCGCAGTCACGGACGCTGATGCAGAAAAGTAAAGGTAACCGAGCGGGGCTATCGCTGTCACGGACGCTGATGCAGAAAAGTAAAGGTATCCGAGCGAGGCTATCGCAGTCACAGACGCTGATGCAGAAATGTAAAGTTATCTGAGCGAGGCTATCGCATTCACGGACGCTGATGCAGAAAAGTAAAGGTAACCGGGCGGGGCTATCGCAGTCACGGACGCTGATGCAGAAAAGTAAAGGTATCCGGGCGAGGCTATAACAGTCACGGACATTGATCTAGAAATGTAAAGGTATCCGCGCGAGGCTATTGCAGTCACGGATACTGATGCAGAAACTAAAGGTATCCGGGGGAGTCTAGCACAATCACGGATTCTAATGCAGAAAAGTAAAGGTTTCCGGGCGAGGCTATCGCAGTCACGGACGTTGATGCAGAAATGTAAAGGTATCTGGGGGAGTCTATCGTAGTGACGGATACTGATGCAGAATATAAAGGTAACCGGGCGGGGCTATCGCAGTCACGGACGCTGATGCAGAAATGTAAAGGTATCCGGGTGACGCAATCGCAATCACGGATCCTGATGCAGAAAAGTAAAGGTATCCGGCCGAGGCTATCGCAGTCACGGATACTGATGCAGAAAAGTAAAGGTATCTGGGTGAGGCAATCGCAATCACGGACGTTGATGCAGAAATGTAAAGGTATCTAGGCGAGGCTATCGTAGTCACGGATACTGATGCAGAATATAATGGTAACCGGGCGGGGCTATTGCAGTCACGGACGCTGATGCAGAAAAGTAAAGGTAACCGAGCGGGGCTATCGCTGTCACGGACGCTGATGCAGAAAAGTAAAGGTAACCGAGCGGGGCTATCGCTGTCACGGACGCTGATGCAGAAAAGTAAAGGTATCCGAGCGAGGCTATCGCAGTCACAGACGCTGATGCAGAAATGTAAAGTTATCTGAGCGAGGCTATCGCATTCACGGACGCTGATGCAGAAAAGTAAAGGTAACCGGGCGGGGCTATCGCAGTCACGGACGCTGATGCAGAAAAGTAAAGGTATCCGGGCGAGGCTATAACAGTCACGGACATTGATCTAGAAATGTAAAGGTATCCGCGCGAGGCTATTGCAGTCACGGATACTGATGCAGAAACTAAAGGTATCCGGGGGAGTCTAGCACAATCACGGATTCTAATGCAGAAAAGTAAAGGTTTCCGGGCGAGGCTATCGCAGTCACGGACGTTGATGCAGAAATGTAAAGGTATCTGGGGGAGTCTATCGTAGTGACGGATACTGATGCAGAATATAAAGGTAACCGGGCGGGGCTATCGCAGTCACGGACGCTGATGCAGAAATGTAAAGGTATCCGGGTGACGCAATCGCAATCACGGATCCTGATGCAGAAAAGTAAAGGTATCCGGCCGAGGCTATCGCAGTCACGGATACTGATGCAGAAAAGTAAAGGTATCTGGGTGAGGCAATCGCAATCACGGACGTTGATGCAGAAATGTAAAGGTATCTAGGCGAGGCTATCGTAGTCACGGATACTGATGCAGAATATAATGGTAACCGGGCAGGGCTATTGCAGTCACGGACGCTGATGCAGAAATATAAAGGTATCCGGGCGAGGCAATCGCTATCACGGATCCAGATGCAGAAAAGTAAAGGTATCCGGGTGAGGCCATCACAGTCACGGACGTTGATCCAGAAATGTAAAGGTATCCGGGCGAGGCTATCGCAGTCACGGATACTGATGCACAAACTAAAGGTATCCGGGGAAGTCTAGCACAATCACAGATACTAATGCAGAAGAGTAAAGGTATCCGGGGGAGGCTATCGCAGTCACGGACGTTGATGCAGAAATGTAAAGGTATCTGGGCGAGGCTATCGTAGTCACGGATACTGATGCAGAATATAAAGGTAACCGGGCGGGGCTATGGCAGTCACGGACGCTGATGCAGAAAAGTAAAGGTAACCGGGCGGGGCTATCGCAGTCACGGACGCTGATGCAGAAAAGTAAAGGTAACCGGGCGGGGCTATCGCTGTCACGGACGCTGATGCAGAAAAGTAAAGGTATCCGAGCGAGGCTATCGCAGTCACAGACGCTGATGCAGAAATGTAAAGTTATCTGACCGAGGCTATCGCATTCACGGACGCTGATGCAGAAAAGTAAAGGTAACCGGGCGGGGCTATCGCAGTCACGGACGCTGATGCAGAAAAGTAAAGGTATCCGAGCGAGGCTATCGCAGTCACGGATGCTGATGCAGAAATGTAAAGGTATGCGGGCGAGGCTATCGCAGTCACGGACGCTGATGCAGAAATGTAAAGGTATCCGGGCGAGGCTATCGTAGTCACGGATGCTGATGCAGAAATGTAAAGGTATTCGGGCGAGGCTATCGTACTCAATGAGCCTGATGCAGAAAAGTAGAGGTATCCGGGCGAGGCTATCGCAGTCACGGATGCTGATGCAGAAATGTAAAGGTATCCAGGCGAGGCTATCGCAGTCACGGATACTGATGCACAAACTAAAGGTATCCGGGGGAGTCTAGCACAATCACAGATACTAATGCAGAAGAGTAGAGGTATTCGGGGGAGGCTATCGCAGTCACGGACGTTGATGCAGAAATGTAAAGGTATCTGGGCGATGCTATCGTAGTCACGTATACTGATGCAGAATATAAAGGTAACCGGGCGGGGCTATTGAAGTCACGGACGCTGATGCAGAAATGTAAAGGTAACCGGGCGGGGCTATCGCAGTCACGGACGCTGATGCAGAAAAGTGAAGATATCCGGGCGAGGCTATCGCAGTCACGGATACTGATGCAGAAATGTAAAGGTATCTGGGCGAGGCTATCATAGTCACGGATACTGATGCAGATTATAAAGGTAACCGGCCGGGGCTATCGCAGTCACGGACGCTGATGCAGAAATGTAAAGGTATCCGGGCGAGGCAATCGCAATCACGGATCCTGATGCAGTAAAGTAAAGGTATCCGGGCGAGGCTATAACAGTCACGGACATTGATCCAGAAATGTAAAGGTATCCGCGCGAGGCTATTGCAGTCACGGATACTGATGCAGAAACTAAAGGTATCCGGGGGAGTCTAGCACAATCACGGATTCTAATGCAGAAAAGTAAAGGTTCCCGGGCGAGGCTATCGCAGTCACGGACGTTGATGCAGAAATGTAAAGGTATCTGGGCGAGTCTATCGTAGTCACGGATACTGATGCAGAATATAAAGGTAACCGGGCGGGGCTATCGCAGTCACGGACGCTGATGCAGAAATGTAAAGGTATCCGGGCGACGCAATCGCAATCACGGATCCTGATGCAGAAAAGTAAAGGTATCCGGCCGAGGCTATCGCAGTAACGGATACTGATGCAGAAAAGTAAAGGTATCTGGGTGAGGCAATCGCAATCACGGACGTTGTTGCAGAAATGTAAAGGTATCTAGGCGAGGATATCGTAGTCACGGATACTGATGCAGAATATAATGGTAACCGGGCGGGGCTATTGCAGTCACGGACGCTGATGCAGAAATGTAAAGGTATCCGGGCGAGGCTATCGTAGCCACGGATGCTGATGCAGAAATGTAAAGGTATCCGGGCGAGGCAATCGCTATCACGGATCCAGATGCAGAAAAGTAAAGGTATCCGGGCGAGGCCATCACAGTCACGGACGTTGATCCAGAAATGTAAAGGTATCCGGGCGAGGCTATCGCAGTCACGGATACTGATGCACAAACTAAAGGTATCCGGGGAAGTCTAGCACAATCACAGATACTAATGCAGAAGAGTAAAGGTATCCGGGGGAGGCTATCGCAGTCACGGACGTTGATGCAGAAATGTAAAGGTATCTGGGCGAGGCTATCGTAGTCACGGATACTGATGCAGAATATAAAGGTAACCGGGTGGGGCTATCGTAGTCACGGATACTGATGCAGAATATAAAGGTAACCGGGCGGGGCTATGGCAGTCACGGACGCTGATGCAGAAAAGTAAAGGTAACCGGGCGGGGCTATCGCAGTCACGGACGCTGATGGAGAAAAGTAAAGGTAACCGGGCGGGGCTATCGCAGTCACGGACGCTGATGCAGAAAAGTAAAGGTATCCGAGGGAGGCTATCGCAGTCACTGACGCTGATGCAGAAATCTAAAGTTATCTGAGCGAGGCTATCGCATTCACGGACGCTGATGCAGAAAAGTAAAGGTAACCGGGCGGGGCTATCGCAGTCACGGACGCTGATGCAGAAAAGTAAAGGTATCCGAGCGAGGCTATCGCAGTCACGGATGCTGATGCAGAAATGTAAAGGTATGCGGGCGAGGCTATCACAGTCACGGACGCTGATGCAGAAATGTATAGTTATCTGAGCGAGGCTACCGCATTCACGGACGCTGATGCAGAAAAGTAAAGGTATCCGGGCGAGGCTATCGCAGTCACGGACGTTGATGAAGAAATGTAAAGGTATCCGGGCGAGGCTATCGTAGTCACGGATGCTGATGCAGAAATGTAAAGGTATTCGGGCGAGGCTATCGCACTCACGGAGCCTGATGCAGAAAAGTAGAGGTATCCGGGCGAGGCTATCGCAGTCACGGATGCTGATGCAGAAATGTAAAGGTATCCAGGCGAGGCTATCGCAGTCACGGATACTGATGCACAAACTAAAGGTATCCGGGGGAGTCTAGCACAATCACAGATACTAATGCAGAAGAGTAGAGGTATTCGGGGGAGGCTATCGCAGTCACGGACGTTGATGCAGAAATGTAAAGGTATCTGGGCGATGCTATCGTAGTCACGGATACTGATGCAGAATATAAAGGTAACCGGGCGGGGCTATGGAAGTCACGGACGCTGATGCAGAAAAGTAAAGGTAACCGGGAGGGGCTATCGAAGTCACGGACGCTGATGCAGAAAAGTGAAGATATCCGGGCGAGGCTATCGCAGTCACGGATACTTATGCAGAAATGTAAAGGTATCTGGGCGAGGCTATCATAGTCACGGATACTGATGCAGAATATAAAGGTAACCGGCCGGGGCTATCGCAGTCACGGACGCTGATGCAGAAATGTAAAGGTATCCGGGCGAGGCAATCGCAATCACGGATACTGATGCAGAAAAGTAAAGGTATCCGAGCGAGGCTATAACAGTCACGGACATTGATCCAGAAATGTAAAGGTATCCGCGCGAGGCTATTGCAGTCACGGATACTGATCCAGAAACTAAAGGTATCCGGGGGAGTCTAGCACAATCACGGATTCTAATGCAGAAAAGTAAAGGTTTCCGGGCGAGGCTATCGCAGTCACGGACGTTGATGCAGAAATGTAAAGGTATCTGGGGGAGTCTATCGTAGTGACGGATACTGATGCAGAACATAAAGGTAACCGGGCGGGGCTATCGCAGTCACGGACGCTGATGCAGAAATGTAAAGTTATCGGGCGACGCAATCGCAATCACGGATCCTGATGCAGAAAAGTAAAGGTATCCGGCCGAGGCTATCGCAGTCACGGATACTGATGCAGAAAAGTAAAGGTATCTGGGTGAGGCAATCGCAATCACGGACGTTGATGCAGAAATGTAAAGGTATCTAGGCGAGGCTATCGTTGTCACGGATACTGATGCAGAATATAATGGTAACCGGGCGGGGCTATTGCAGTCACGGACGCTGATGCAGAAATGTAAAGGTATCCGGGCGAGGCAATCGCTATCACGGATCCAGATGCAGAAAAGTAAAGGTATCCGGGTGAGGCCATCACAGTCACGGACGTTGATCCAGAAATGTAAAGGTATCCGGGCGAGGCTATCGCAGTCACGGATACTGATGCACAAACTAAAGGTATCCGGGGAAGTCTAGCACAATCACAGATACTAATGCAGAAGAGTAAAGGTATCCGGGGGAGGCTATCGCAGTCACGGACGTTGATGCAGAAATGTAAAGGTATCCGGGCGAGGCTATCGTAGTCACGGATACTGATGCAGAACATAAAGGTAACCGTGCGGGGTTATGGCAGTCACGGACGCTGATGCAGAAAAGTAAAGGTAACCGGGCGGGGCTATCGCAGTCACGGACGCTGATGCAGAAAAGTAAAGGTAACCGGGCGGGGCTATCGCAGTCACGGACGCTGATGCAGAAAAGTAAAGGTAACCGGGTGGGGCTATCGCAGTCACGGACGCTGATGCAGAAAAGTAAAGGTATCCGAGGGAGGCTATCGCAGTCACTGACGCTGATGCAGAAATGTAAAGTTATCTGAGCGAGGCTATCGCATTCACGGACGCTGATGCAGAAAAGTAAAGGTAACCGGGCGGGGCTATCGCAGTCACGGACGCTGATGCAGAAAAGTAAAGGTATCCGAGCGAGGCTATCGCAGTCACGGATGCTGATGCAGAAATGTAAAGGTATGCGGGCGAGGCTATCACAGTCACGGACGCTGATGCAGAAATGTATAGTTATCTGAGCGAGGCTACCGCATTCACGGACGCTGATGCAGAAAAGTAAAGGTATCCGGGCGAGGCTATCGCAGTCACGGACGCTGATGAAGAAATGTAAAGGTATCCGGGCGAGGCTATCGTAGTCACGGATGCTGATGCAGAAATGTAAAGGTATTCGGGCGAGGCTATCGCACTCACGGAGCCTGATGCAGAAAAGTAGAGGTATCCGGGCGAGGCTATCGCAGTCACGGATGCTGATGCAGAAATGTAAAGGTATCCAGGCGAGCCTATCGCAGTCACGGATACTGATGCACAAACTAAAGGTATCCGGGGGAGTCTAGCACAATCACAGATACTAATGCAGAAGAGTAGAGGTATTCGGGGGAGGCTATCGCAGTCACGGACGTTGATGCAGAAATGTAAAGGTATCTGGGCGATGCTATCGTAGTCACGGATACTGATGCAGAATATAAAGGTAACCGGGCGGGGCTATGGAAGTCACGGACGCTGATGCAGAAAAGTAAAGGTAACCGGGCGGGGCTATCGCAGTCACGGACGCTGATGCAGAAAAGTGAAGATATCCGGGCGAGGCTATCGCAGTCACGGATACTTATGCAGAAATGTAAAGGTATCTGGGCGAGGCTATCATAGTCACGGATACTGATGCAGAATATAAAGGTAACCGGCCGGGGCTATCGCAGTCACGGACGCTGATGCAGAAATGTAAAGGTATCCGGGCGAGGCAATCGCAATCACGGATCCTGATGCAGAAAAGTAAAGGTATCCGAGCGAGGCTATAACAGTCACGGACATTGATCCAGAAATGTAAAGGTATCCGCACGAGGCTATTGCAGTCACGGATACTGATCCAGAAACTAAAGGTATCCGGGGGAGTCTAGCACAATCACGGATTCTAATGCAGAAAAGTAAAGGTTTCCGGGCGAGGCTATCGCAGTCACGGACGTTGATGCAGAAATGTAAAGGTATCTGGGCGAGTCTATCGTAGTCACGGATACTGATGCAGAATATAAAGGTAACCGGGCGGGGCTATCGCAGTCACGGACGCTGATGCAGAAATGTAAAGGTATCCGGGCGACGCAATCGCAATCACGGATCCTGATGCAGAAAAGTAAAGGTATCCGGCCGAGGCTATCGCAGTCACGGATACTGATGCAGAAAAGTAAAGGTATCTGGGTGAGGCAATCGCAATCACGGACGTTGATGCAGAAATGTAAAGGTATCTAGGCGAGGCTATCGTAGTCACGGATACTGATGCAGAATATAATGGTAACCGGGCGGGGCTATTGCAGTCACGGACGCTGATGCAGAAATGTAAAGGTATCCGGGCGAGGCAATCGCTATCACGGATCCAGATGCAGAAAAGTAAAGGTATCCGGGTGAGGCCATCACAGTCACGGACGTTGATCCAGAAATGTAAAGGTATCCGGGCGAGGCTATCGCAGTCACGGATACTGATGCACAAACTAAAGGTATCCGGGGAAGTCTAGCACAACCACAGATACTAATGCAGAAGAGTAAAGGTATCCGGGGGAGGCTATCGCAGTCACAGACGTTGAACCAGAAATGTAAAGGTATCCGGGCGAGGCTATCGCAGTCACGGATACTGATGCAGAAAATAAAAGGTATCCGGGCGAGGCAATCGCACTCACGGATCCTGATGCAGAAAAGTAAAGGTATCCGGGCGAGGCTATAACAGTCACGGACATTGATCTAGAAATGTAAGGGTATCCGCGCGAGGCTATTGCAGTCACGGATACTGATGCAGAAACTAAAGGTATCCGGGGGAGTCTAGCACAATCACGGATTCTAATGCAGAAAAGTAAAGGTTTCCGGGCGAGGCTATCGCAGTCACGGACGTTGATGCAGAAATGTAAAGGTATCTGGGGGAGTCTATCGTAGTGACGGATACTGATGCAGAACATAAAGGTAACCGGGCGGGGCTATCGCAGTCACGGACGCTGATGCAGAAATGTAAAGTTATCCGGGCGACGCAATCGCAATCACGGATCCTGATGCAGAAAAGTAAAGGTATCCGGCCGAGGCTATCGCAGTCACGGATACTGATGCAGAAAAGTAAAGGTATCTGGGTGAGGCAATCGCAATCACGGACGTTGATGCAGAAATGTAAAGGTATCTAGGCGAGGCTATCGTAGTCACGGATACTGATGCAGAATATAATGGTAACAGGGCGGGGCTATTGCAGTCACGGACGCTGATGCAGAAATGTAAAGGTATCCGGGCGAGGCAATCGCTATCACGGATCCAGATGCAGAAAAGTAAAGGTATCCGGGTGAGGCCATCACAGTCACGGACGTTGATCCAGAAATGTAAAGGTATCCGGGCGAGGCTATCGCAGTCACGGATACTGATGCACAAACTAAAGGTATCCGGGGAAGTCTAGCACAATCACAGATACTAATGCAGAAGAGTAAAGGTATCCGGGGGAGGCTATCGCAGTCACGGACGTTGATGCAGAAATGTAAAGGTATCCGGGCGAGGCTATCGTAGTCACGGATACTGATGCAGAATATAAAGGTAACCGGGCGGGGCTATGGCAGTCACGGACGCTGATGGAGAAAAGTAAAGGTAACCGGGCGGGGCTATCGCAGTCACGGACGCTGATGCAGAAAAGTAAAGGTAACCGGGCGGGGCTATCGCAGTCACGGACGCTGATGCAGAAAAGTAAAGGTAACCGGGCGGGGCTATCGCTGTCACGGACGCTGATGCAGAAAAGTAAAGGTATCCGAGCGAGGCTATCGCAGTCACAGACGCTGATGCAGAAATGTAAAGTTATCTGACCGAGGCTATCGCATTCACGGACGCTGATGCAGAAAAGTAAAGGTAACCGGGCGGGGCTATCGCAGTCACGGACGCTGATGCAGAAAAGTAAAGGTATCCGAGCGAGGCTATCGCAGTCACGGATGCTGATGCAGAAATGTAAAGGTATGCGGGCGAGGCTATCGCAGTCACGGACGCTGATGCAGAAATGTAAAGGTATCCGGGCGAGGCTATCGTAGTCACGGATGCTGATGCAGAAATGTAAAGGTATTCGGGCGAGGCTATCGTACTCAATGAGCCTGATGCAGAAAAGTAGAGGTATCCGGGCGAGGCTATCGCAGTCACCGATGCTGATGCAGAAATGTAAAGGTATCCAGGCGAGGCTATCGCAGTCACGGATACTGATGCACAAACTAAAGGTATCCGGGGGAGTCTAGCACAATCACAGATACTAATGCAGAAGAGTAGAGGTATTCGGGGGAGGCTATCGCAGTCACGGACGTTGATGCAGAAATGTAAAGGTATCTGGGCGATGCTATCGTAGTCACGTATACTGATGCAGAATATAAAGGTAACCGGGCGGGGCTATTGAAGTCACGGACTCTGATGCAGAAATGTAAAGGTAACCGGGCGGGGCTATCGCAGTCACGGACGCTGATGCAGAAAAGTGAAGATATCCGGGCGAGGCTATCGCAGTCACGGATACTGATGCAGAAATGTAAAGGTATCTGGGCGAGGCTATCATAGTCACGGATACTGATGCAGATTATAAAGGTAACCGGCCGGGGCTATCGCAGTCACGGACGCTGATGCAGAAATGTAAAGGTATCCGGGCGAGGCAATCGCAATCACGGATCCTGATGCAGTAAAGTAAAGGTATCCGGGCGAGGCTATAACAGTCACGGACATTGATCCAGAAATGTAAAGGTATCCGCGCGAGGCTATTGCAGTCACGGATACTGATGCAGAAACTAAAGGTATCCGGGGGAGTCTAGCACAATCACGGATTCTAATGCAGAAAAGTAAAGGTTCCCGGGCGAGGCTATCGCAGTCACGGACGTTGATGCAGAAATGTAAAGGTATCTGGGCGAGTCTATCGTAGTCACGGATACTGATGCAGAATATAAAGGTAACCGGGCGGGGCTATCGCAGTCACGGACGCTGATGCAGAAATGTAAAGGTATCCGGGCGACGCAATCGCAATCACGGATCCTGATGCAGAAAAGTAAAGGTATCCGGCCGAGGCTATCGCAGTAACGGATACTGATGCAGAAAAGTAAAGGTATCTGGGTGAGGCAATCGCAATCACGGACGTTGTTGCAGAAATGTAAAGGTATCTAGGCGAGGATATCGTAGTCACGGATACTGATGCAGAATATAATGGTAACCGGGCGGGGCTATTGCAGTCACGGACGCTGATGCAGAAATGTAAAGGTATCCGGGCGAGGCTATCGTAGCCACGGATGCTGATGCAGAAATGTAAAGGTATCCGGGCGAGGCAATCGCTATCACGGATCCAGATGCAGAAAAGTAAAGGTATCCGGGCGAGGCCATCACAGTCACGGACGTTGATCCAGAAATGTAAAGGTATCCGGGCGAGGCTATCGCAGTCACGGATACTGATGCACAAACTAAAGGTATCCGGGGAAGTCTAGCACAATCACAGATACTAATGCAGAAGAGTAAAGGTATCCGGGGGAGGCTATCGCAGTCACGGACGTTGATGCAGAAATGTAAAGGTATCTGGGCGAGGCTATCGTAGTCACGGATACTGATGCAGAATATAAAGGTAACCGGGTGGGGCTATCGTAGTCACGGATACTGATGCAGAATATAAAGGTAACCGGGCGGGGCTATGGCAGTCACGGACGCTGATGCAGAAAAGTAAAGGTAACCGGGCGGGGCTATCGCAGTCACGGACGCTGATGGAGAAAAGTAAAGGTAACCGGGCGGGGCTATCGCAGTCACGGACGCTGATGCAGAAAAGTAAAGGTATCCGAGGGAGGCTATCGCAGTCACTGACGCTGATGCAGAAATGTAAAGTTATCTGAGCGAGGCTATCGCATTCACGGACGCTGATGCAGAAAAGTAAAGGTAACCGGGCGGGGCTATCGCAGTCACGGACGCTGATGCAGAAAAGTAAAGGTATCCGAGCGAGGCTATCGCAGTCACGGATGCTGATGCAGAAATGTAAAGGTATGCGGGCGAGGCTATCACAGTCACGGACGCTGATGCAGAAATGTATAGTTATCTGAGCGAGGCTACCGCATTCACGGACGCTGATGCAGAAAAGTAAAGGTATCCGGGCGAGGCTATCGCAGTCACGGACGTTGATGAAGAAATGTAAAGGTATCCGGGCGAGGCTATCGTAGTCACGGATGCTGATGCAGAAATGTAAAGGTATTCGGGCGAGGCTATCGCACTCACGGAGCCTGATGCAGAAAAGTAGAGGTATCCGGGCGAGGCTATCGCAGTCACGGATGCTGATGCAGAAATGTAAAGGTATCCAGGCGAGGCTATCGCAGTCACGGATACTGATGCACAAACTAAAGGTATCCGGGGGAGTCTAGCACAATCACAGATACTAATGCAGAAGAGTAGAGGTATTCGGGGGAGGCTATCGCAGTCACGGACGTTGATGCAGAAATGTAAAGGTATCTGGGCGATGCTATCGTAGTCACGGATACTGATGCAGAATATAAAGGTAACCGGGCGGGGCTATGGAAGTCACGGACGCTGATGCAGAAAAGTAAAGGTAACCGGGAGGGGCTATCGCAGTCACGGACGCTGATGCAGAAAAGTGAAGATATCCGGGCGAGGCTATCGCAGTCACGGATACTTATGCAGAAATGTAAAGGTATCTGGGCGAGGCTATCATAGTCACGGATACTGATGCAGAATATAAAGGTAACCGGCCGGGGCTATCGCAGTCACGGACGCTGATGCAGAAATGTAAAGGTATCCGGGCGAGGCAATCGCAATCACGGATACTGATGCAGAAAAGTAAAGGTATCCGAGCGAGGCTATAACAGTCACGGACATTGATCCAGAAATGTAAAGGTATCCGCGCGAGGCTATTGCAGTCACGGATACTGATCCAGAAACTAAAGGTATCCGGGGGAGTCTAGCACAATCACGGATTCTAATGCAGAAAAGTAAAGGTTTCCGGGCGAGGCTATCGCAGTCACGGACGTTGATGCAGAAATGTAAAGGTATCTGGGGGAGTCTATCGTAGTGACGGATACTGATGCAGAACATAAAGGTAACCGGGCGGGGCTATCGCAGTCACGGACGCTGATGCAGAAATGTAAAGTTATCGGGCGACGCAATCGCAATCACGGATCCTGATGCAGAAAAGTAAAGGTATCCGGCCGAGGCTATCGCAGTCACGGATACTGATGCAGAAAAGTAAAGGTATCTGGGTGAGGCAATCGCAATCACGGACGTTGATGCAGAAATGTAAAGGTATCTAGGCGAGGCTATCGTTGTCACGGATACTGATGCAGAATATAATGGTAACCGGGCGGGGCTATTGCAGTCACGGACGCTGATGCAGAAATGTAAAGGTATCCGGGCGAGGCAATCGCTATCACGGATCCAGATGCAGAAAAGTAAAGGTATCCGGGTGAGGCCATCACAGTCACGGACGTTGATCCAGAAATGTAAAGGTATCCGGGCGAGGCTATCGCAGTCACGGATACTGATGCACAAACTAAAGGTATCCGGGGAAGTCTAGCACAATCACAGATACTAATGCAGAAGAGTAAAGGTATCCGGGGGAGGCTATCGCAGTCACGGACGTTGATGCAGAAATGTAAAGGTATCCGGGCGAGGCTATCGTAGTCACGGATACTGATGCAGAACATAAAGGTAACCGTGCGGGGTTATGGCAGTCACGGACGCTGATGCAGAAAAGTAAAGGTAACCGGGCGGGGCTATCGCAGTCACGGACGCTGATGCAGAAAAGTAAAGGTAACCGGGCGGGGCTATCGCAGTCACGGACGCTGATGCAGAAAAGTAAAGGTAACCGGGTGGGGCTATCGCAGTCACGGACGCTGATGCAGAAAAGTAAAGGTATCCGAGGGAGGCTATCGCAGTCACTGACGCTGATGCAGAAATGTAAAGTTATCTGAGCGAGGCTATCGCATTCACGGACGCTGATGCAGAAAAGTAAAGGTAACCGGGCGGGGCTATCGCAGTCACGGACGCTGATGCAGAAAAGTAAAGGTATCCGAGCGAGGCTATCGCAGTCACGGATGCTGATGCAGAAATGTAAAGGTATGCGGGCGAGGCTATCACAGTCACGGACGCTGATGCAGAAATGTATAGTTATCTGAGCGAGGCTACCGCATTCACGGACGCTGATGCAGAAAAGTAAAGGTATCCGGGCGAGGCTATCGCAGTCACGGACGCTGATGAAGAAATGTAAAGGTATCCGGGCGAGGCTATCGTAGTCACGGATGCTGATGCAGAAATGTAAAGGTATTCGGGCGAGGCTATCGCACTCACGGAGCCTGATGCAGAAAAGTAGAGGTATCCGGGCGAGGCTATCGCAGTCACGGATGCTGATGCAGAAATGTAAAGGTATCCAGGCGAGCCTATCGCAGTCACGGATACTGATGCACAAACTAAAGGTATCCGGGGGAGTCTAGCACAATCACAGATACTAATGCAGAAGAGTAGAGGTATTCGGGGGAGGCTATCGCAGTCACGGACGTTGATGCAGAAATGTAAAGGTATCTGGGCGATGCTATCGTAGTCACGGATACTGATGCAGAATATAAAGGTAACCGGGCGGGGCTATGGAAGTCACGGACGCTGATGCAGAAAAGTAAAGGTAACCGGGCGGGGCTATCGCAGTCACGGACGCTGATGCAGAAAAGTGAAGATATCCGGGCGAGGCTATCGCAGTCACGGATACTTATGCAGAAATGTAAAGGTATCTGGGCGAGGCTATCATAGTCACGGATACTGATGCAGAATATAAAGGTAACCGGCCGGGGCTATCGCAGTCACGGACGCTGATGCAGAAATGTAAAGGTATCCGGGCGAGGCAATCGCAATCACGGATCCTGATGCAGAAAAGTAAAGGTATCCGAGCGAGGCTATAACAGTCACGGACATTGATCCAGAAATGTAAAGGTATCCGCACGAGGCTATTGCAGTCACGGATACTGATCCAGAAACTAAAGGTATCCGGGGGAGTCTAGCACAATCACGGATTCTAATGCAGAAAAGTAAAGGTTTCCGGGCGAGGCTATCGCAGTCACGGACGTTGATGCAGAAATGTAAAGGTATCTGGGCGAGTCTATCGTAGTCACGGATACTGATGCAGAATATAAAGGTAACCGGGCGGGGCTATCGCAGTCACGGACGCTGATGCAGAAATGTAAAGGTATCCGGGCGACGCAATCGCAATCACGGATCCTGATGCAGAAAAGTAAAGGTATCCGGCCGAGGCTATCGCAGTCACGGATACTGATGCAGAAAAGTAAAGGTATCTGGGTGAGGCAATCGCAATCACGGACGTTGATGCAGAAATGTAAAGGTATCTAGGCGAGGCTATCGTAGTCACGGATACTGATGCAGAATATAATGGTAACCGGGCGGGGCTATTGCAGTCACGGACGCTGATGCAGAAATGTAAAGGTATCCGGGCGAGACAATCGCTATCACGGATCCAGATGCAGAAAAGTAAAGGTATCCGGGTGAGGCCATCACAGTCACGGACGTTGATCCAGAAATGTAAAGGTATCCGGGCGAGGCTATCGCAGTCACGGATACTGATGCACAAACTAAAGGTATCCGGGGAAGTCTAGCACAACCACAGATACTAATGCAGAAGAGTAAAGGTATCCGGGGGAGGCTATCGCAGTCACAGACGTTGAACCAGAAATGTAAAGGTATCCGGGCGAGGCTATCGCAGTCACGGATACTGATGCAGAAAATAAAAGGTATCCGGGCGAGGCAATCGCACTCACGGATCCTGATGCAGAAAAGTAAAGGTATCCGGGCGAGGCTATAACAGTCACGGACATTGATCTAGAAATGTAAGGGTATCCGCGCGAGGCTATTGCAGTCACGGATACTGATGCAGAAACTAAAGGTATCCGGGGGAGTCTAGCACAATCACGGATTCTAATGCAGAAAAGTAAAGGTTTCCGGGCGAGGCTATCGCAGTCACGGACGTTGATGCAGAAATGTAAAGGTATCTGGGGGAGTCTATCGTAGTGACGGATACTGATGCAGAACATAAAGGTAACCGGGCGGGGCTATCGCAGTCACGGACGCTGATGCAGAAATGTAAAGTTATCCGGGCGACGCAATCGCAATCACGGATCCTGATGCAGAAAAGTAAAGGTATCCGGCCGAGGCTATCGCAGTCACGGATACTGATGCAGAAAAGTAAAGGTATCTGGGTGAGGCAATCGCAATCACGGACGTTGATGCAGAAATGTAAAGGTATCTAGGCGAGGCTATCGTAGTCACGGATACTGATGCAGAATATAATGGTAACAGGGCGGGGCTATTGCAGTCACGGACGCTGATGCAGAAATGTAAAGGTATCCGGGCGAGGCAATCGCTATCACGGATCCAGATGCAGAAAAGTAAAGGTATCCGGGTGAGGCCATCACAGTCACGGACGTTGATCCAGAAATGTAAAGGTATCCGGGCGAGGCTATCGCAGTCACGGATACTGATGCACAAACTAAAGGTATCCGGGGAAGTCTAGCACAATCACAGATACTAATGCAGAAGAGTAAAGGTATCCGGGGGAGGCTATCGCAGTCACGGACGTTGATGCAGAAATGTAAAGGTATCCGGGCGAGGCTATCGTAGTCACGGATACTGATGCAGAATATAAAGGTAACCGGGCGGGGCTATGGCAGTCACGGACGCTGATGGAGAAAAGTAAAGGTAACCGGGCGGGGCTATCGCAGTCACGGACGCTGATGCAGAAAAGTAAAGGTAACCGGGCGGGGCTATCGCTGTCACGGACGCTGATGCAGAAAAGTAAAGGTATCGGAGCGAGGCTTTTGCAGTCACAGACGCTGATGCAGAAATGTAAAGTTATCTAAGCGAGGCTATCGCATTCACGGACGCTGATGCAGAAAAGTAAAGGTAACCGGGCGGGGCTATCGCAGTCACGGATGCTGATGCAGAAAAGTAAAGGTATCCGAGCGAGGCTATCGCAGTCACGGATGCTGATGCAGAAATGTAAAGGTATGCGGGTGAGGCTATCGCAGTCACGGACCCTGATGCAGAAATGTATAGTTATCTGAGCGAGGCTATCGCATTCACGGACGCTGATGCAGAAAAGTAAAGGTATCCGGGCGAGGCTATCGCAGTCACGGACGCTGATGAAGAAATGTAAAGGTATCCGGGCGAGGCTATCGTAGTCACGGATGCTGATGCAGAAATGTAAAGGTATTCGGGCGAGGCTATCGCACTCACGGAGCCTGATGCAGAAAAGTAGAGGTATCCGGGCGAGGCTATCGCAGTCACGGATGCTGATGCAGAAATGTAAAGGTATCCAGGCGAGGCTATGGCAGTCACGGATACTGATGCACAAACTAAAGGTATCCGGGGGAGTCTAGCACAATCACAGATACTAATGCAGAAGAGTAGAGGTATTCGGGGGAGGCTATCGCAGTCACGGACGTTGATGCAGAAATGTAAAGGTATCTGGGCGATGCTATCGTAGTCACGGATACTGATGCAGAATATAAAGGTAACCGGGCGGGGCTATGGAAGTCACGGACGCTGATGCAGAAAAGTAAAGGTAACCGGGCGGGGTTATCGCAGTCACGGACGCTGATGCAGAAAAGTGAAGATATCCGGGCGAGGCTATTGCAGTCACGGATACTGATGCAGAATATAAAGGTAACCGGCCGGGGCTATCGCAGTCACGGACGCTGATGCAGAAATGTAAAGGTATCCGGGCGAGGCAATCGCAATCACGGATCCTGATGCAGAAAAGTAAAGGTATCCGAGCGAGGCTATAACAGTCACGGACATTGATCCAGAAATGTAAAGGTATCCGCGCGAGGCTATTGCAGTCACGGATACTGATCCAGAAACTAAAGGTATCCGGGGGAGTCTAGCACAATCACGGATTCTAATGCAGAAAAGTAAAGGTTTCCGGGCGAGGCTGTCGCAGTCACGGACGTTGATGCAGAAATGTAAAGGTATCTGGGCGAGTCTATCGTAGTCACGGATACTGATGCAGAATATAAAGGTAACCGGGCGGGGCTATCGCAGTCACGGACGCTGATGCAGAAATGTAAAGGTATCCGGGCGACGCAATCGCAATCACGGATCCTGATGCAGAAAAGTAAAGGTATCCGGCCGAGGCTATCGCAGTAACGGATACTGATGCAGAAAAGTAAAGGTATCTGGGTGAGGCAATCGCAATCACGGACGTTGTTGCAGAAATGTAAAGGTATCTAGGCGAGGATATCGTAGTCACGGATACTGATGCAGAATATAATGGTAACCGGGCGGGGCTATTGCAGTCACGGACGCTGATGCAGAAATGTAAAGGTATCCGGGCGAGGCAATCGCAATCACGGCTCCTGATGCAGAAAAGTAAGGGTATCCAGGCGAGGCCATCACAGTCACGGACGTTGAACCAGAAATGTAAAGGTATCCGGGCGAGGCTATCGCAGTCACGGATACTGATGCAGAAAATCAAAGGTATCCGGGCGAGGCAATCGCACTCACGGATCCTGATGCAGAAAAGTAAAGGTATCCGGGCGAGGCTATAACAGTCACGGACATTGATCTAGAAATGTAAAGGTATCCGCGCGAGGCTATTGCAGTCACGGATACTGATGCAGAAACTAAAGGTATCCGGGGGAGTCTAGCACAATCACGGATTCTAATGCAGAAAAGTAAAGGTTTCCGGGCGAGGCTATCGCAGTCACGGACGTTGATGCAGAAATGTAAAGGTATCTGGGGGAGTCTATCGTAGTGACGGATACTGATGCAGAACATAAAGGTAACCGGGCGGGGCTATCGCAGTCACGGACGCTGATGCAGAAATGTAAAGTTATCCGGGCGACGCAATCGCAATCACGGATCCTGATGCAGAAAAGTAAAGGTATCCGGCCGAGGCTATCGCAGTCACGGATACTGATGCAGAAAAGTAAAGGTATCTGGGTGAGGCAATCGCAATCACGGACGTTGATGCAGAAATGTAAACGTATCTAGGCGAGGCTATCGTAGTCACGGATACTGATGCAGAATATAATGGTAACCGGGCGGGGCTATTGCAGTCACGGACGCTGATGCAGAAATGTAAAGGTATCCGGGCGAGGCAATCGCTATCACGGATCCAGATGCAGAAAAGTAAAGGTATCCGGGTGAGGCCATCACAGTCACGGACGTTGATCCAGAAATGTAAAGGTATCCGGGCGAGGCTATCGCAGTCACGGATACTGATGCACAAACTAAAGGTATCCGGGGAAGTCTAGCACAATCACAGATACTAATGCAGAAGAGTAAAGGTATCCGGGGGAGGCTATCGCAGTCACGGACGTTGATGCAGAAATGTAAAGGTATCCGGGCGAGGCTATCGTAGTCACGGATACTGATGCAGAATATAAAGGTAACCGGGCGGGGCTATGGCAGTCACGGACGCTGATGCAGAAAAGTAAAGGTAACCGGGCGGGGCTATCGCAGTCACGGACGCTGATGCAGAAAAGTAAAGGTAACCGGGCGGGGCTATCGCTGTCACGGACGCTGATGCAGAAAAGTAAAGGTATCCGAGCGAGGCTATTGCAGTCACAGACGCTGATGCAGAAATGTAAAGTTATCTGAGCGAGGCTATCGCATTCACGGACGCTGATGCAGAAAAGTAAAGGTAACCGGGCGGGGCTATCGCAGTCACGGACGCTGATGCAGAAAAGTAAAGGTATCCGAGCGAGGCTATCGCAGTCACGGATGCTGATGCAGAAATGTAAAGGTATGCGGGTGAGGCTATCGCAGTCACGGACCCTGATGCAGAAATGTATAGTTATCTGAGCGAGGCTATCGCATTCACGGACGCTGATGCAGAAAAGTAAAGGTATCCGGGCGAGGCTATCGCAGTCACGGACGCTGATGAAGAAATGTAAAGGTATCCGGGCGAGGCTATCGTAGTCACGGATGCTAATGCAGAAATGTAAAGGTATTCGGGCGAGGCTATCGCACTCACGGAGCCTGATGCAGAAAAGTAGAGGTATCCGGGCGAGGCTATCGCAGTCACGGATGCTGATGCAGAAATGTAAAGGTATCCAGGCGAGGCTATGGCAGTCACGGATACTGATGCACAAACTAAAGGTATCCGGGGGAGTCTAGCACAATCATAGATACTAATGCAGAAGAGTAGAGGTATTCGGGGGAGGCTATCGCAGTCACGGACGTTGATGCAGAAATGTAAAGGTATCTGGGCGATGCTATCGTAGTCACGGATACTGATGCAGAATATAAAGGTAACCGGGCGGGGCTATGGAAGTCACGGACGCTGATGCAGAAAAGTAAAGGTAACCGGGCGGGGTTATCGCAGTCACGGACGCTGATGCAGAAAAGTGAAGATATCCGGGCGAGGCTATTGCAGTCACGGATACTGATGCAGAATATAAAGGTAACCGGCCGGGGCTATCGCAGTCACGGACGCTGATGCAGAAATGTAAAGGTATCCGGGCGAGGCAATCGCAATCACGGATCCTGATGCAGAAAAGTAAAGGTATCCGAGCGAGGCTATAACAGTCACGGACATTGATCCAGAAATGTAAAGGTATCCGCGCGAGGCTATTGCAGTCACGGATACTGATCCAGAAACTAAAGGTATCCGGGGGAGTCTAGCACAATCACGGATTCTAATGCAGAAAAGTAAAGGTTTCCGGGCGAGGCTGTCGCAGTCACGGACGTTGATGCAGAAATGTAAAGGTATCTGGGCGAGTCTATCGTAGTCACGGATACTGATGCAGAATATAAAGGTAACCGGGCGGGGCTATCGCAGTCACGGACGCTGATGCAGAAATGTAAAGGTATCCGGGCGACGCAATCGCAATCACGGATCCTGATGCAGAAAAGTAAAGGTATCCGGCCGAGGCTATCGCAGTAACGGATACTGATGCAGAAAAGTAAAGGTATCTGGGTGAGGCAATCGCAATCACGGACGTTGTTGCAGAAATGTAAAGGTATCTAGGCGAGGATATCGTAGTCACGGATACTGATGCAGAATATAATGGTAACCGGGCGGGGCTATTGCAGTCACGGACGCTGATGCAGAAATGTAAAGGTATCCGGGCGAGGCAATCGCAATCACGGCTCCTGATGCAGAAAAGTAAGGGTATCCAGGCGAGGCCATCACAGTCACGGACGTTGAACCAGAAATGTAAAGGTATCCGGGCGAGGCTATCGCAGTCACGGATACTGATGCAGAAAATCAAAGGTATCCGGGCGAGGCAATCGCACTCACGGATCCTGATGCAGAAAAGTAAAGGTATCCGGGCGAGGCTATAACAGTCACGGACATTGATCTAGAAATGTAAAGGTATCCGCGCGAGGCTATTGCAGTCACGGATACTGATGCAGAAACTAAAGGTATCCGGGGGAGTCTAGCACAATCACGGATTCTAATGCAGAAAAGTAAAGGTTTCCGGGCGAGGCTATCGCAGTCACGGACGTTGATGCAGAAATGTAAAGGTATCTGGGGGAGTCTATCGTAGTGACGGATACTGATGCAGAACATAAAGGTAACCGGGCGGGGCTATCGCAGTCACGGACGCTGATGCAGAAATGTAAAGTTATCCGGGCGACGCAATCGCAATCACGGATCCTGATGCAGAAAAGTAAAGGTATCCGGCCGAGGCTATCGCAGTCACGGATACTGATGCAGAAAAGTAAAGGTATCTGGGTGAGGCAATCGCAATCACGGACGTTGATGCAGAAATGTAAAGGTATCTAGGCGAGGCTATCGTAGTCACGGATACTGATGCAGAATATAATGGTAACCGGGCGGGGCTATTGCAGTCACGGACGCTGATGCAGAAATGTAAAGGTATCCGGGCGAGGCAATCGCTATCACGGATCCAGATGCAGAAAAGTAAAGGTATCCGGGTGAGGCCATCACAGTCACGGACGTTGATCCAGAAATGTAAAGGTATCCGGGCGAGGCTATCGCAGTCACGGATACTGATGCACAAACTAAAGGTATCCGGGGAAGTCTAGCACAATCACAGATACTAATGCAGAAGAGTAAAGGTATCCGGGGGAGGCTATCGCAGTCACGGACGTTGATGCAGAAATGTAAAGGTATCCGGGCGAGGCTATCGTAGTCACGGATACTGATGCAGAATATAAAGGTAACCGGGCGGGGCTATGGCAGTCACGGACGCTGATGCAGAAAAGTAAAGGTAACCGGGCGGGGCTATCGCAGTCACGGACGCTGATGCAGAAAAGTAAAGGTAACCGGGCGGGGCTATCGCTGTCACGGACGCTGATGCAGAAAAGTAAAGGTATCCGAGCGAGGCTATTGCAGTCACAGACGCTGATGCAGAAATGTAAAGTTATCTGAGCGAGGCTATCGCATTCACGGACGCTGATGCAGAAAAGTAAAGGTAACCGGGCGGGGCTATCGCAGTAACGGACGCTGATGCAGAAAAGTAAAGGTATCCGAGCGAGGCTATCGCAGTCACGGATGCTGATGCAGAAATGTAAAGGTATGCGGGTGAGGCTATCGCAGTCACGGACCCTGATGCAGAAATGTATAGTTATCTGAGCGAGGCTATCGCATTCACGGACGCTGATGCAGAAAAGTAAAGGTATCCGGGCGAGGCTATCGCAGTCACGGACGCTGATGAAGAAATGTAAAGGTATCCGGGCGAGGCTATCGTAGTCACGGATGCTGATGCAGAAATGTAAAGGTATTCGGGCGAGGCTATCGCACTCACGGAGCCTGATGCAGAAAAGTAGAGGTATCCGGGCGAGGCTATCGCAGTCACGGATGCTGATGCAGAAATGTAAAGGTATCCAGGCGAGGCTATGGCAGTCACGGATACTGATGCACAAACTAAAGGTATCCGGGGGAGTCTAGCACAATCACAGATACTAATGCAGAAGAGTAGAGGTATTCGGGGGAGGCTATCGCAGTCACGGACGTTGATGCAGAAATGTAAAGGTATCTGGGCGATGCTATCGTAGTCACGGATACTGATGCAGAATATAAAGGTAACCGGGCGGGGCTATGGAAGTCACGGACGCTGATGCAGAAAAGTAAAGGTAACCGGGCGGGGTTATCGCAGTCACGGACGCTGATGCAGAAAAGTGAAGATATCCGGGCGAGGCTATTGCAGTCACGGATACTGATGCAGAATATAAAGGTAACCGGCCGGGGCTATCGCAGTCACGGACGCTGATGCAGAAATGTAAAGGTATCCGGGCGAGGCAATCGCAATCACGGATCCTGATGCAGAAAAGTAAAGGTATCCGAGCGAGGCTATAACAGTCACGGACATTGATCCAGAAATGTAAAGGTATCCGCGCGAGGCTATTGCAGTCACGGATACTGATCCAGAAACTAAAGGTATCCGGGGGAGTCTAGCACAATCACGGATTCTAATGCAGAAAAGTAAAGGTTTCCGGGCGAGGCTGTCGCAGTCACGGACGTTGATGCAGAAATGTAAAGGTATCTGGGCGAGTCTATCGTAGTCACGGATACTGATGCAGAATATAAAGGTAACCGGGCGGGGCTATCGCAGTCACGGACGCTGATGCAGAAATGTAAAGGTATCCGGGCGACGCAATCGCAATCACGGATCCTGATGCAGAAAAGTAAAGGTATCCGGCCGAGGCTATCGCAGTAACGGATACTGATGCAGAAAAGTAAAGGTATCTGGGTGAGGCAATCGCAATCACGGACGTTGTTGCAGAAATGTAAAGGTATCTAGGCGAGGATATCGTAGTCACGGATACTGATGCAGAATATAATGGTAACCGGGCGGGGCTATTGCAGTCACGGACGCTGATGCAGAAATGTAAAGGTATCCGGGCGAGGCAATCGCAATCACGGCTCCTGATGCAGAAAAGTAAGGGTATCCAGGCGAGGCCATCACAGTCACGGACGTTGAACCAGAAATGTAAAGGTATCCGGGCGAGGCTATCGCAGTCACGGATACTGATGCAGAAAATCAAAGGTATCCGGGCGAGGCAATCGCACTCACGGATCCTGATGCAGAAAAGTAAAGGTATCCGGGCGAGGCTATAACAGTCACGGACATTGATCTAGAAATGTAAAGGTATCCGCGCGAGGCTATTGCAGTCACGGATACTGATGCAGAAACTAAAGGTATCCGGGGGAGTCTAGCACAATCACGGATTCTAATGCAGAAAAGTAAAGGTTTCCGGGCGAGGCTATCGCAGTCACGGACGTTGATGCAGAAATGTAAAGGTATCCGGGCGAGGCTATCGTAGTCACGGATACTGATGCAGAATATAAAGGTAACCGGGCGGGGCTATGGCAGTCACGGACGCTGATGCAGAAAAGTAAAGGTAACCGGGCGGGGCTATCGCAGTCACGGACGCTGATGCAGAAAAGTAAAGGTAACCGGGCGGGGCTATCGCTGTCACGGACGCTGATGCAGAAAAGTAAAGGTATCCGAGCGAGGCTATTGCAGTCACAGACGCTGATGCAGAAATGTAAAGTTATCTGAGCGAGGCTATCGCATTCACGGACGCTGATGCAGAAAAGTAAAGGTAACTGGGCGGGGCTATCGCAGTCACGGACGCTGATGCAGAAAAGTAAAGGTATCCGAGCGAGGCTATCGCAGTCACGGATGCTGATGCAGAAATGTAAAGGTATGCGGGTGAGGCTATCGCAGTCACGGACCCTGATGCAGAAATGTATAGTTATCTGAGCGAGGCTATCGCATTCACGGACGCTGATGCAGAAAAGTAAAGGTATCCGGGCGAGGCTATCGCAGTCACGGACGCTGATGAAGAAATGTAAAGGTATCCGGGCGAGGCTATCGTAGTCACGGATGCTGATGCAGAAATGTAAAGGTATTCGGGCGAGGCTATCGCACTCACGGAGCCTGATGCAGAAAAGTAGAGGTATCCGGGCGAGGCTATCGCAGTCACGGATGCTGATGCAGAAATGTAAAGGTATCCAGGCGAGGCTATGGCAGTCACGGATACTGATGCACAAACTAAAGGTATCCGGGGGAGTCTAGCACAATCACAGATACTAATGCAGAAGAGTAGAGGTATTCGGGGGAGGCTATCGCAGTCACGGACGTTGATGCAGAAATGTAAAGGTATCTGGGCGATGCTATCGTAGTCACGGATACTGATGCAGAATATAAAGGTAACCGGGCGGGGCTATGGAAGTCACGGACGCTGATGCAGAAAAGTAAAGGTAACCGGGCGGGGTTATCGCAGTCACGGACGCTGATGCAGAAAAGTGAAGATATCCGGGCGAGGCTATTGCAGTCACGGATACTGATGCAGAATATAAAGGTAACCGGCCGGGGCTATCGCAGTCACGGACGCTGATGCAGAAATGTAAAGGTATCCGGGCGAGGCAATCGCAATCACGGATCCTGATGCAGAAAAGTAAAGGTATCCGAGCGAGGCTATAACAGTCACGGACATTGATCCAGAAATGTAAAGGTATCCGCGCGAGGCTATTGCAGTCACGGATACTGATCCAGAAACTAAAGGTATCCGGGGGAGTCTAGCACAATCACGGATTCTAATGCAGAAAAGTAAAGGTTTCCGGGCGAGGCTGTCGCAGTCACGGACGTTGATGCAGAAATGTAAAGGTATCTGGGCGAGTCTATCGTAGTCACGGATACTGATGCAGAATATAAAGGTAACCGGGCGGGGCTATCGCAGTCACGGACGCTGATGCAGAAATGTAAAGGTATCCGGGCGACGCAATCGCAATCACGGATCCTGATGCAGAAAAGTAAAGGTATCCGGCCGAGGCTATCGCAGTAACGGATACTGATGCAGAAAAGTAAAGGTATCTGGGTGAGGCAATCGCAATCACGGACGTTGTTGCAGAAATGTAAAGGTATCTAGGCGAGGATATCGTAGTCACGGATACTGATGCAGAATATAATGGTAACCGGGCGGGGCTATTGCAGTCACGGACGCTGATGCAGAAATGTAAAGGTATCCGGGCGAGGCAATCGCAATCACGGCTCCTGATGCAGAAAAGTAAGGGTATCCAGGCGAGGCCATCACAGTCACGGACGTTGAACCAGAAATGTAAAGGTATCCGGGCGAGGCTATCGCAGTCACGGATACTGATGCAGAAAATCAAAGGTATCCGGGCGAGGCAATCGCACTCACGGATCCTGATGCAGAAAAGTAAAGGTATCCGGGCGAGGCTATAACAGTCACGGACATTGATCTAGAAATGTAAAGGTATCCGCGCGAGGCTATTGCAGTCACGGATACTGATGCAGAAACTAAAGGTATCCGGGGGAGTCTAGCACAATCACGGATTCTAATGCAGAAAAGTAAAGGTTTCCGGGCGAGGCTATCGCAGTCACGGACGTTGATGCAGAAATGTAAAGGTATCTGGGGGAGTCTATCGTAGTGACGGATACTGATGCAGAACATAAAGGTAACCGGGCGGGGCTATCGCAGTCACGGACGCTGATGCAGAAATGTAAAGTTATCCGGGCGACGCAATCGCAATCACGGATCCTGATGCAGAAAAGTAAAGGTATCCGGCCGAGGCTATCGCAGTCACGGATACTGATGCAGAAAAGTAAAGGTATCTGGGTGAGGCAATCGCAATCACGGACGTTGATGCAGAAATGTAAAGGTATCTAGGCGAGGCTATCGTAGTCACGGATACTGATGCAGAATATAATGGTAACCGGGCGGGGCTATTGCAGTCACGGACGCTGATGCAGAAATGTAAAGGTATCCGGGCGAGGCAATCGCTATCACGGATCCAGATGCAGAAAAGTAAAGGTATCCGGGTGAGGCCATCACAGTCACGGACGTTGATCCAGAAATGTAAAGGTATCCGGGCGAGGCTATCGCAGTCACGGATACTGATGCACAAACTAAAGGTATCCGGGGAAGTCTAGCACAATCACAGATACTAATGCAGAAGAGTAAAGGTATCCGGGGGAGGCTATCGCAGTCACGGACGTTGATGCAAAAATGTAAAGGTATCCGGGCGAGGCTATCGTAGTCACGGATACTGATGCAGAATATAAAGGTAACCGGGCGGGGCTATGGCAGTCACGGACGCTGATGCAGAAAAGTAAAGGTAACCGGGCGGGGCTATCGCAGTCACGGACGCTGATGCAGAAAAGTAAAGGTAACCGGGCGGGGCTATCGCAGTCACGGACGCTGATGCAGAAAAGTAAAGGTATCCGAGCGAGGCTATCGCAGTCACGGATGCTGATGCAGAAATGTAAAGGTATGCGGGTGAGGCTATCGCAGTCACGGACGTTGATGCAGAAATGTAAAGGTATCTGGGCGATGCTATCGTAGTCACGGATACTGATGCAGAATATAAAGGTAACCGGGCGGGGCTATTGAAGTCACGGACGCTGATGCAGAAAAGTAAAGGTAACCGGGCGGGGCTATCGCAGTCACGGACGCTGATGCAGAAAAGTGAAGATATCCGGGCGAGGCTATCGCAGTCACGGATACTGATGCAGAAATGTAAAGGTATCTGGGCGAGGCTATCATAGTCACGGATACTGATGCAGAATATAAAGGTAACCGGCCGGGGCTATCGCAGTCACGGACGCTGATGCAGAAATGTAAAGGTATCCGGGCGAGGCTATCGCAGTCACGGACGCTGATGCAGAAAAGTAAAGGTATCCGAGCGAGGCTATCGCAGTCACGGACGCTGATGCCGAAATGTATAGTTATCTGAGCGAGGCTATCGCATTCACGGACGCTGATGCAGAATATAAATGTAACCGGCCGGGGCTATCGCAGTCACGGACGCTGATGCAGAAATGTAAAGGTGTCCGGGCGAGGCAATCGCAATCACGGATCCTGATGCAGAAAAGTAAAGGTATCCGGGCGAGGCTATAACAGTCACGGACATTGATCCAGAAATGTAAAGGTATCCGCGCGAGGCTATTGCAGTCACGGATACTGATGCAGAAACTAAAGGTATCCGGGGGAGTCAAGCACAATCACGGATTCTAATGCAGAAAAGTAAAGGTTTCCGGGCGAGGCTATCGCAGTCACGGACGCTGATGCAGAAATGTAAAGGTATCTGGGCGAGTCTATCGTAGTCACGGATACTGATGCAGAATATAAAGGTAACCGGGCGGGGCTATCGCAGTCACGGACGCTGATGCAGAAATGTAAAGGTATCCGGGCGACGCAATCGCAATCACGGATCCTGATGCAGAAAAGTAAAGGTATCCGGCCGAGGCTATCGCAGTAACGGATACTGATGCAGAAAAGTAAAGGTATCTGGGTGAGGCAATCGCAATCACGGACGTTGTTGCAGAAATGTAAAGGTATCTAGGCGAGGATATCGTAGTCACGGATACTGATGCAGAATATAATGGTAACCGGGCGGGGCTATTGCAGTCACGGACGCTGATGCAGAAATGTAAAGGTATCCGGGCGAGGCAATCGCAATCACGGATCCTGATGCAGAAAAGTAAAGGTATCCAGGCGAGGCCATCACAGTCACGGACGTTGAACCAGAAATGTAAAGGTATCCGGGCGAGGCTATCGCAGTCACGGATACTGATGCAGAAAATAAAAGGTATCCGGGCGAGGCAATCGCACTCACGGATCCTGATGCAGAAAAGTAAAGGTATCCGGGCGAGGCTATCGCAGTCACGGACGTTGATGCAGAAATGTAAAGGTATCTAGGCGAGGCTATTGTAGTCACGGATACTGATGCAGAATATAAAGGTAACCGGGCGGGGTATCGCAGTCACGGACGCTGATGCAGAAATATAAAGGTATCCGGGCGAGGCTATCGCAGTCACGGACGTTGATGCAGAAATGTAAAGGTATCTAGGCGAGGCTATTGTAGTCACGGATACTGATGCAGAATATAAAGGTAACCGGGCGGGGTATCGCAGTCACGGACGCTGATGCAGAAATGTAAAGTTATCTGAGCGAGGCTATCGCATTCACGGACGCTGATGCAGAAATGTAAAGGTATTCGGGCGAGGCTATCGCAGTCTCGGACGCTGATGCAGAAATGTAAAGTTATCTGAGCGAGGCTATCGCATTCACGGACGCTGATGCAGAAAAGTAAAGGTATCCGGGCGAGGCTATCGTAGTCACGGAGGCTGATGCAGAAATGTAAAGGTATTCGGGCGAGGCTATCGCAGTCACGGACGCTGATGCAGAAATGTAAAGTTATCTGAGCGAGGCTATCGCATTCACGGACGCTGATGCAGAAAAGTAAAGGTATCCGGGCGAGGCTATCGTAGTCACGGAGGCTGATGCAGAAATGTAAAGGTATTCGAGCGAGGCTATCGCAGTCACGGACGCTGATGCAGAAATGTAAAGTTATCTGAGCGAGGCTATCGCATTCACGGACGCTGATGCAGAAAAGTAAAGGTATCCGGGCGAGGCTATGGCAGTCACGGACGCTGATGAAGAAATGTAAAGGTATCCGGGCGAGGCAATCGTAGTCACGGATGCTGATGCAGAAATGTAAAGGTATTCGGGCAAGGCTATTGCACTCACGGAGCCTGATGCAGAAAAGTAAAGGTATCCGGGCGAGGCTATCGTAGTCACGGATGCTGATACAGAAATGTAAAGGTATCCGGGCGAGGCTATCGTAGTCACGGATACTGATGCACAAACTAAAGGTATCCGGGGAAGTCTAGCACAATCACAGATACTAATGCAGAAAAGTAAAGGTTTCCGGGCGAGGCTATCGCAGTCACGGACGTTGATGCAGAAATGTAAAGGTATCTGGGGGAGTCTATCGTAGTGACGGATACTGATGCAGAATATAAAGGTAACCGGGCGGGGCTATCGCAGTCACGGACGCTGATGCAGAAATGTAAAGTTATCCAGGCGACGCAATCGCAATCACGGATCCTGATGCAGAAAAGTAAAGGTATCCGGGCGAGGCCATCACAGTCACGGACGTTGATCCAGAAATGTAAAGGTATCCGGGCGAGGCTATCGCAGTCACGGATACTGATGCACAAACTAAAGGTATCCGGGGAAGTCTAGCACAATCACAGATACTAATGCAGAAGAGTAAAGGTATCCGGGGGAGGCTATCGCAGTCACGGACGTTGATGCAGAAATGTAAAGGTATCTGGGCGAGGCTATCGTAGTCACGGATACTGATGCAGAATATAAAGGTAACCGGGCGGGGCTATGGCAGTCACGGACGCTGATGCAGAAAAGTAAAGGTAACCGAGGGAGGCTATCGCAGTCACAGACGCTGATGCAGAAATGTAAAGTTATCTGAGCGAGGCTATCGCATTCACGGATGCTGATGCAGAAATGTAAAGGTATCTGGGCGAGGCTATCGTAGTCACGGATACTGATGCAGAATATAAAGGTAACCGGGCGGGGCTATGGCAGTCACGGACGCTGATGCAGAAAAGTAAAGGTAACCGGGCGGGGCTATCGCAGCCACGGACGCTGATGCAGAAAAGTAAAGGTAACCGGGCGGGGCTATCGCAGTCACGGACGCTGATGCAGAAAAGTAAAGGTATCCGAGGGAGGCTATCGCAGTCACAGACGCTGATGCAGAAATGTAAAGTTATCTGAGTGAGGCTATCGCATTCACGGACGCTGATGCAGAAAAGTAAAGGTAACCGGGCGGGGCTATCGCAGTCACGGACGCTGATGCAGAAAAGTAAAGGTATCCGAGCGAGGCTATCGCAGTCACGGATGCTGATGCAGAAATGTAAAGTTATCTAAGCGAGGCTATCGCATTCACGGACGCTGATGCAGAAAAGTAAAGGTATCCGGGCGAGGCTATGGCAGTCACGGACGCTGATGAAGAAATGTAAAGGTATCCGGGCGAGGCAATCGTAGTCACGGATGCTGATGCAGAAATGTAAAGGTATTCGTGCAAGGCTATTGCACTCACGGAGCCTGATGCAGAAAAGTAAAGGTATCCGGGCGAGGCTATCGTAGTCACGGATGCTGATACAGAAATGTAAAGGTATCCGGGCGAGGCTATCGTAGTCACGGATACTGATGCACAAACTAAAGGTATCCGGGGAAGTCTAGCACAATCACAGATACTAATGCAGAAAAGTAAAGGTTTCCGGGCGAGGCTATCGCAGTCACGGACGTTGATGCAGAAATGTAAAGGTATCTGGGGGAGTCTATCGTAGTGACGGATACTGATGCAGAATATAAAGGTAACCGGGCGGGGCTATCGCAGTCACGGACGCTGATGCAGAAATGTAAAGTTATCCAGGCGACGCAATCGCAATCACAGATCCTGATGCAGAAAAGTAAAGGTATCCGGCCGAGGCTATCGCAGTCACGGATACTGATGCAGAAAAGTAAAGGTATCTGGGTGAGGCAATCGCAATCACGGACGTTGATGCAGAAATGTAAAGGTATCTAGGCGAGGCTATCGTAGTCACGGATACTGATGCAGAATATAATGGTAACCGGGCGGGGCTATTGCAGTCACGGACGCTGATGCAGAAATGTAAAGGTATCCGGGCGAGGCAATCGCTATCACGGATCCAGATGCAGAAAAGTAAAGGTATCCGGGCGAGGCCATCACAGTCACGGACGTTGATCCAGAAATGTAAAGGTATCCGGGCGAGGCTATCGCAGTCACGGATACTGATGCACAAACTAAAGGTATCCGGGGAAGTCTAGCACAATCACAGATACTAATGCAGAAGAGTAAAGGTATCCGGGGGAGGCTATCGCAGTCACGGACGTTGATGCAGAAATGTAAAGGTATCTGGGCGAGGCTATCGTAGTCACGGATACTGATGCAGAATATAAAGGTAACCGGGCGGGGCTATGGCAGTCACGGACGCTGATGCAGAAAAGTAAAGGTAACCGGGCGGGGCTATCGCAGTCACGGACGCTGATGCAGAAAAGTAAAGGTATCCGAGCGAGGATATCGCAGTCACCGACGCTGATGCAGAAATGTAAAGTTATCTGAGCGAGGCTATCGCATTCACGGACGCTGATGCAGAAAAGTAAAGGTAACCGGGCGGGGCTATCGCAGTCACGGACGCTGATGCAGAAAAGTAAAGGTATCCGAGCGAGGCTATCGCAGTCACGGATGCTGATGCAGAAATGTAAAGGTATGCGGGCGAGGCTATCGCAGTCACGGACGCTGATGCAGAAATGTATAGTTATCTGAGCGAGGCTATCGCATTCACTGACGCTGATGCAGAAAAGTAAAGGTATCCGGGCGAGGCTATCGCAGTCACGGACGCTGATGAAGAAATGTAAAGGTATCCGGGCGAGGCTATCGTAGTCACGGATGCTGATGCAGAAATGTAAAGGTATTCGGGTGAGGCTATCGCACTCACGGAGCCTGATGCAGAAAAGTAGAGGTATCCGGGCGAGGCTATCGCAGTCACGGATGCTGATGCAGAAATGTAAAGGTATCCAGGCGAGGCTATCGCAGTCACGGATACTGATGCACAAACTAAAGGTATCCGGGGGAGTCTAGCACAATCACAGATACTAATGCAGAAGAGTAGAGGTATTCGGGGGAGGCTATCGCAGTCACGGACGTTGATGCAGAAATGTAAAGGTATCTGGGCGATGCTATCGTAGTCACGGATACTGATGCAGAATATAAAGGTAACCGGGCGGGGCTATTGAAGTCACGGACGCTGATGCAGAAAAGTAAAGGTAACCGGGCGGGGCTATCGCAGTCACGGACGCTGATGCAGAAAAGTGAAGATATCCGGGCGAGGCTATCGCAGTCACGGATACTGATGCAGAAATGTAAAGGTATCTGGGCGAGGCTATCATAGTCACGGATACTGATGCAGAATATAAAGGTAACCGGCCGGGGCTATCGCAGTCACGGACGCTGATGCAGAAATGTAAAGGTATCCGGGCGAGGCAATCGCAATCACGGATCCTGATGCAGTAAAGTAAAGGTATCCGGGCGAGGCTATAACAGTCACGGACATTGATCCAGAAATGTAAAGGTATCCGCGCGAGGCTATTGCAGTCACGGATACTGATGCAGAAACTAAAGGTATCCGGGGGAGTCAAGCACAATCACGGATTCTAATGCAGAAAAGTAAAGGTTTCCGGGCGAGGCTATCGCAGTCACGGACGTTGATGCAGAAATGTAAAGGTATCTGGGCGAGTCTATCGTAGTCACGGATACTGATGCAGAATATAAAGGTAACCGGGCGGGGCTATCGCAGTCACGGACGCTGATGCAGAAATGTAAAGGTATCCGGGCGACGCAATCGCAATCACGGATCCTGATGCAGAAAAGTAAAGGTATCCGGCCGAGGCTATCGCAGTAACGGATACTGATGCAGAAAAGTAAAGGTATCTGGGTGAGGCAATCGCAATCACGGACGTTGTTGCAGAAATGTAAAGGTATCTAGGCGAGGATATCGTAGTCACGGATACTGATGCAGAATATAATGGTAACCGGGCGGGGCTATTGCAGTCACGGACGCTGATGCAGAAATGTAAAGGTATCCGGGCGAGGCTATCGTAGCCACGGATGCTGATGCAGAAATGTAAAGGTATCCGGGCGAGGCAATCGCTATCACGGATCCAGATGCAGAAAAGTAAAGGTATCCGGGCGAGGCCATCACAGTCACGGACGTTGATCCAGAAATGTAAAGGTATCCGGTCGAGGCTATCGCAGTCACGGATACTGATGCACAAACTAAAGGTATCCGGGGAAGTCTAGCACAATCACAGATACTAATGCAGAAGAGTAAAGGTATCCGGGGGAGGCTATCGCAGTCACGGACGTTGATGCAGAAATGTAAAGGTATCTGGGCGAGGCTATCGTAGTCACGGATACTGATGCAGAATATAAAGGTAACCGGGCGGGGCTATGGCAGTCACGGACGCTGATGCAGAAAAGTAAAGGTAACCGAGGGAGGCTATCGCAGTCACAGACGCTGATGCAGAAATGTAAAGTTATCTGAGCGAGGCTATCGCATTCACGGATGCTGATGCAGAAATGTAAAGGTATCTGGGCGAGGCTATCGTAGTCACGGATACTGATGCAGAATATAAAGGTAACCGGGCGGGGCTATGGCAGTCACGGACGCTGATGCAGAAAAGTAAAGGTAACCGGGCGGGGCTATCGCAGCCACGGACGCTGATGCAGAAAAGTAAAGGTAACCGGGCGGGGCTATCGCAGTCACGGACGCTGATGCAGAAAAGTAAAGGTATCCGAGGGAGGCTATCGCAGTCACAGACGCTGATGCAGAAATGTAAAGTTATCTGAGTGAGGCTATCGCATTCACGGACGCTGATGCAGAAAAGTAAAGGTAACCGGGCGGGGCTATCGCAGTCACGGACGCTGATGCAGAAAAGTAAAGGTATCCGAGCGAGGCTATCGCAGTCACGGATGCTGATGCAGAAATGTAAAGTTATCTAAGCGAGGCTATCGCATTCACGGACGCTGATGCAGAAAAGTAAAGGTATCCGGGCGAGGCTATGGCAGTCACGGACGCTGATGAAGAAATGTAAAGGTATCCGGGCGAGGCAATCGTAGTCACGGATGCTGATGCAGAAATGTAAAGGTATTCGTGCAAGGCTATTGCACTCACGGAGCCTGATGCAGAAAAGTAAAGGTATCCGGGCGAGGCTATCGTAGTCACGGATGCTGATACAGAAATGTAAAGGTATCCGGGCGAGGCTATCGTAGTCACGGATACTGATGCACAAACTAAAGGTATCCGGGGAAGTCTAGCACAATCACAGATACTAATGCAGAAAAGTAAAGGTTTCCGGGCGAGGCTATCGCAGTCACGGACGTTGATGCAGAAATGTAAAGGTATCTGGGGGAGTCTATCGTAGTGACGGATACTGATGCAGAATATAAAGGTAACCGGGCGGGGCTATCGCAGTCACGGACGCTGATGCAGAAATGTAAAGTTATCCAGGCGACGCAATCGCAATCACAGATCCTGATGCAGAAAAGTAAAGGTATCCGGCCGAGGCTATCGCAGTCACGGATACTGATGCAGAAAAGTAAAGGTATCTGGGTGAGGCAATCGCAATCACGGACGTTGATGCAGAAATGTAAAGGTATCTAGGCGAGGCTATCGTAGTCACGGATACTGATGCAGAATATAATGGTAACCGGGCGGGGCTATTGCAGTCACGGACGCTGATGCAGAAATGTAAAGGTATCCGGGCGAGGCAATCGCTATCACGGATCCAGATGCAGAAAAGTAAAGGTATCCGGGCGAGGAAATCACAGTCACGGACGTTGATCCAGAAATGTAAAGGTATCCGGGCGAGGCTATCGCAGTCACGGATACTGATGCACAAACTAAAGGTATCCGGGGAAGTCTAGCACAATCACAGATACTAATGCAGAAGAGTAAAGGTATCCGGGGGAGGCTATCGCAGTCACGGACGTTGATGCAGAAATGTAAAGGTATCTGGGCGAGGCTATCGTAGTCACGGATACTGATGCAGAATATAAAGGTAACCGGGCGGGGCTATGGCAGTCACGGACGCTGATGCAGAAAAGTAAAGGTAACCGGGCGGGGCTATCGCAGTCACGGACGCTGATGCAGAAAAGTAAAGGTATCCGAGCGAGGATATCGCAGTCACCGACGCTGATGCAGAAATGTAAAGTTATCTGAGCGAGGCTATCGCATTCACGGACGCTGATGCAGAAAAGTAAAGGTAACCGGGCGGGGCTATCGCAGTCACGGACGCTGATGCAGAAAAGTAAAGGTATCCGAGCGAGGCTATCGCAGTCACGGATGCTGATGCAGAAATGTAAAGGTATGCGGGCGAGGCTATCGCAGTCACGGACGCTGATGCAGAAATGTATAGTTATCTGAGCGAGGCTATCGCATTCACTGACGCTGATGCAGAAAAGTAAAGGTATCCGGGCGAGGCTATCGCAGTCACGGACGCTGATGAAGAAATGTAAAGGTATCCGGGCGAGGCTATCGTAGTCACGGATGCTGATGCAGAAATGTAAAGGTATTCGGGTGAGGCTATCGCACTCACGGAGCCTGATGCAGAAAAGTAGAGGTATCCGGGCGAGGCTATCGCAGTCACGGATGCTGATGCAGAAATGTAAAGGTATCCAGGCGAGGCTATCGCAGTCACGGATACTGATGCACAAACTAAAGGTATCCGGGGGAGTCTAGCACAATCACAGATACTAATGCAGAAGAGTAGAGGTATTCGGGGGAGGCTATCGCAGTCACGGACGTTGATGCAGAAATGTAAAGGTATCTGGGCGATGCTATCGTAGTCACGGATACTGATGCAGAATATAAAGGTAACCGGGCGGGGCTATTGAAGTCACGGACGCTGATGCAGAAAAGTAAAGGTAACCGGGCGGGGCTATCGCAGTCACGGACGCTGATGCAGAAAAGTGAAGATATCCGGGCGAGGCTATCGCAGTCACGGATACTGATGCAGAAATGTAAAGGTATCTGGGCGAGGCTATCATAGTCACGGATACTGATGCAGAATATAAAGGTAACCGGCCGGGGCTATCGCAGTCACGGACGCTGATGCAGAAATGTAAAGGTATCCGGGCGAGGCAATCGCAATCACGGATCCTGATGCAGTAAAGTAAAGGTATCCGGGCGAGGCTATAACAGTCACGGACATTGATCCAGAAATGTAAAGGTATCCGCGCGAGGCTATTGCAGTCACGGATACTGATGCAGAAACTAAAGGTATCCGGGGGAGTCAAGCACAATCACGGATTCTAATGCAGAAAAGTAAAGGTTTCCGGGCGAGGCTATCGCAGTCACGGATACTGATGCAGAATATAAAGGTAACCGGGCGGGGCTATCGCAGTCACGGACGCTGATGCAGAAATGTAAAGGTATCCGGGCGACGCAATCGCAATCACGGATCCTGATGCAGAAAAGTAAAGGTATCCGGCCGAGGCTATCGCAGTAACGGATACTGATGCAGAAAAGTAAAGGTATCTGGGTGAGGCAATCGCAATCACGGACGTTGTTGCAGAAATGTAAAGGTATCTAGGCGAGGATATCGTAGTCACGGATACTGATGCAGAATATAATGGTAACCGGGCGGGGCTATTGCAGTCACGGACGCTGATGCAGAAATGTAAAGGTATCCGGGCGAGGCTATCGTAGCCACGGATGCTGATGCAGAAATGTAAAGGTATCCGGGCGAGGCAATCGCTATCACGGATCCAGATGCAGAAAAGTAAAGGTATCCGGGCGAGGCCATCACAGTCACGGACGTTGATCCAGAAATGTAAAGGTATCCGGTCGAGGCTATCGCAGTCACGGATACTGATGCACAAACTAAAGGTATCCGGGGAAGTCTAGCACAATCACAGATACTAATGCAGAAGAGTAAAGGTATCCGGGGGAGGCTATCGCAGTCACGGACGTTGATGCAGAAATGTAAAGGTATCTGGGCGAGGCTATCGTAGTCACGGATACTGATGCAGAATATAAAGGTAACCGGGCGGGGCTATGGCAGTCACGGACGCTGATGCAGAAAAGTAAAGGTAACCGGGCGGGGCTATCGCAGCCACGGACGCTGATGCAGAAAAGTAAAGGTAACCGGGCGGGGCTATCGCAGTCACGGACGCTGATGCAGAAAAGTAAAGGTATCCGAGGGAGGCTATCGCAGTCACAGACGCTGATGCAGAAATGTAAAGTTATCTGAGCGAGGCTATCGCATTCACGGACGCTGATGCAGAAAAGTAAAGGTAACCGGGCGGGGCTATCGCAGTCACGGACGCTGATGCAGAAAAGTAAAGGTATCCGAGCGAGGCTATCGCAGTCACGGATGCTGATGCAGAAATGTAAAGTTATGTGAGCGAGGCTATCGCATTCACGGACGCTGATGCAGAAAAGTAAAGGTATCCGGGCGAGGCTATGGCAGTCACGGACGCTGATGAAGAAATGTAAAGGTATCCGGGCGAGGCAATCGTAGTCACGGATGCTGATGCAGAAATGTAAAGGTATTCGGGCAAGGCTATTGCACTCACGGAGCCTGATGCAGAAAAGTAAAGGTATCCGGGCGAGGCTATCGTAGTCACGGATGCTGATACAGAAATGTAAAGGTATCCGGGCGAGGCTATCGTAGTCACGGATACTGATGCACAAACTAAAGGTATCCGGGGAAGTCTAGCACAATCACAGATACTAATGCAGAAAAGTAAAGGTTTCCGGGCGAGGCTATCGCAGTCACGGACGTTGATGCAGAAATGTAAAGGTATCTGGGGGAGTCTATCGTAGTGACGGATACTGATGCAGAATATAAAGGTAACCGGGCGGGGCTATCGCAGTCACGGACGCTGATGCAGAAATGTAAAGTTATCCAGGCGACGCAATCGCAATCACAGATCCTGATGCAGAAAAGTAAAGGTATCCGGCCGAGGCTATCGCAGTCACGGATACTGATGCAGAAAAGTAAAGGTATCTGGGTGAGGCAATCGCAATCACGGACGTTGATGCAGAAATGTAAAGGTATCTAGGCGAGGCTATCGTAGTCACGGATACTGATGCAGAATATAATGGTAACCGGGCGGGGCTATTGCAGTCACGGACGCTGATGCAGAAATGTAAAGGTATCCGGGCGAGGCAATCGCTATCACGGATCCAGATGCAGAAAAGTAAAGGTATCCGGGCGAGGCCATCACAGTCACGGACGTTGATCCAGAAATGTAAAGGTATCCGGGCGAGGCTATCGCAGTCACGGATACTGATGCACAAACTAAAGGTATCCGGGGAAGTCTAGCACAATCACAGATACTAATGCAGAAGAGTAAAGGTATCCGGGGGAGGCTATCGCAGTCACGGACGTTGATGCAGAAATGTAAAGGTATCTGGGCGAGGCTATCGTAGTCACGGATACTGATGCAGAATATAAAGGTAACCGGGCGGGGCTATGGCAGTCACGGACGCTGATGCAGAAAAGTAAAGGTAACCGGGCGGGGCTATCGCAGCCACGGACGCTGATGCAGAAAAGTAAAGGTAACCGGGCGGGGCTATCGCAGTCACGGACGCTGATGCAGAAAAGTAAAGGTATCCGAGGGAGGCTATCGCAGTCACGGACGTTGATGCAGAAATGTAAAGGTATCTGGGCGATGCTATCGTAGTCACGGATACTGATGCAGAATATAAAGGTAACCGGGCGGGGCTATTGAAGTCACGGACGCTGATGCAGAAAAGTAAAGGTAACCGGGCGGGGCTATCGCAGTCACGGACGCTGATGCAGAAAAGTGAAGATATCCGGGCGAGGCTATCGCAGTCACGGATACTGATGCAGAAATGTAAAGGTATCTGGGCGAGGCTATCATAGTCACGGATACTGATGCAGAATATAAAGGTAACCGGCCGGGGCTATCGCAGTCACGGACGCTGATGCAGAAATGTAAAGGTATCCGGGCGAGGCAATCGCAATCACGGATCCTGATGCAGTAAAGTAAAGGTATCCGGGCGAGGCTATAACAGTCACGGACATTGATCCAGAAATGTAAAGGTATCCGCGCGAGGCTATTGCAGTCACGGATACTGATGCAGAAACTAAAGGTATCCGGGGGAGTCAAGCACAATCACGGATTCTAATGCAGAAAAGTAAAGGTTTCCGGGCGAGGCTATCGCAGTCACGGACGTTGATGCAGAAATGTAAAGGTATCTGGGCGAGTCTATCGTAGTCACGGATACTGATGCAGAATATAAAGGTAACCGGGCGGGGCTATCGCAGTCACGGACGCTGATGCAGAAATGTAAAGGTATCCGGGCGACGCAATCGCAATCACGGATCCTGATGCAGAAAAGTAAAGGTATCCGGCCGAGGCTATCGCAGTAACGGATACTGATGCAGAAAAGTAAAGGTATCTGGGTGAGGCAATCGCAATCACGGACGTTGTTGCAGAAATGTAAAGGTATCTAGGCGAGGATATCGTAGTCACGGATACTGATGCAGAATATAATGGTAACCGGGCGGGGCTATTGCAGTCACGGACGCTGATGCAGAAATGTAAAGGTATCCGGGCGAGGCTATCGTAGCCACGGATGCTGATGCAGAAATGTAAAGGTATCCGGGCGAGGCAATCGCTATCACGGATCCAGATGCAGAAAAGTAAAGGTATCCGGGCGAGGCCATCACAGTCACGGACGTTGATCCAGAAATGTAAAGGTATCCGGTCGAGGCTATCGCAGTCACGGATACTGATGCACAAACTAAAGGTATCCGGGGAAGTCTAGCACAATCACAGATACTAATGCAGAAGAGTAAAGGTATCCGGGGGAGGCTATCGCAGTCACGGACGTTGATGCAGAAATGTAAAGGTATCTGGGCGAGGCTATCGTAGTCACGGATACTGATGCAGAATATAAAGGTAACCGGGCGGGGCTATGGCAGTCACGGACGCTGATGCAGAAAAGTAAAGGTAACCGGGCGGGGCTATCGCAGCCACGGACGCTGATGCAGAAAAGTAAAGGTAACCGGGCGGGGCTATCGCAGTCACGGACGCTGATGCAGAAAAGTAAAGGTATCCGAGGGAGGCTATCGCAGTCACAGACGCTGATGCAGAAATGTAAAGTTATCTGAGCGAGGCTATCGCATTCACGGACGCTGATGCAGAAAAGTAAAGGTAACCGGGCGGGGCTATCGCAGTCACGGACGCTGATGCAGAAAAGTAAAGGTATCCGAGCGAGGCTATCGCAGTCACGGATGCTGATGCAGAAATGTAAAGTTATGTGAGCGAGGCTATCGCATTCACGGACGCTGATGCAGAAAAGTAAAGGTATCCGGGCGAGGCTATGGCAGTCACGGACGCTGATGAAGAAATGTAAAGGTATCCGGGCGAGGCAATCGTAGTCACGGATGCTGATGCAGAAATGTAAAGGTATTCGGGCAAGGCTATTGCACTCACGGAGCCTGATGCAGAAAAGTAAAGGTATCCGGGCGAGGCTATCGTAGTCACGGATGCTGATACAGAAATGTAAAGGTATCCGGGCGAGGCTATCGGAGTCACGGATACTGATGCACAAACTAAAGGTATCCGGGGAAGTCTAGCACAATCACAGATACTAATGCAGAAAAGTAAAGGTTTCCGGGCGAGGCTATCGCAGTCACGGACGTTGATGCAGAAATGTAAAGGTATCTGGGGGAGTCTATCGTAGTGACGGATACTGATGCAGAATATAAAGGTAACCGGGCGGGGCTATCGCAGTCACGGACGCTGATGCAGAAATGTAAAGTTATCCAGGCGACGCAATCGCAATCACAGATCCTGATGCAGAAAAGTAAAGGTATCCGGCCGAGGCTATCGCAGTCACGGATACTGATGCAGAAAAGTAAAGGTATCTGGGTGAGGCAATCGCAATCACGGACGTTGATGCAGAAATGTAAAGGTATCTAGGCGAGGCTATCGTAGTCACGGATACTGATGCAGAATATAATGGTAACCGGGCGGGGCTATTGCAGTCACGGACGCTGATGCAGAAATGTAAAGGTATCCGGGCGAGGCAATCGCTATCACGGATCCAGATGCAGAAAAGTAAAGGTATCCGGGCGAGGCCATCACAGTCACGGACGTTGATCCAGAAATGTAAAGGTATCCGGGCGAGGCTATCGCAGTCACGGATACTGATGCACAAACTAAAGGTATCCGGGGAAGTCTAGCACAATCACAGATACTAATGCAGAAGAGTAAAGGTATCCGGGGGAGGCTATCGCAGTCACGGACGTTGATGCAGAAATGTAAAGGTATCTGGGCGAGGCTATCGTAGTCACGGATACTGATGCAGAATATAAAGGTAACCGGGCGGGGCTATGGCAGTCACGGACGCTGATGCAGAAAAGTAAAGGTAACCGGGCGGGGCTATCGCAGTCACGGACGCTGATGCAGAAAAGTAAAGGTAACCGGGCGGGGCTATCGCAGTCACGGACGCTGATGCAGAAAAGTAAAGGTATCCGAGCGAGGATATCGCAGTCACCGACGCTGATGCAGAAATGTAAAGTTATCTGAGCGAGGCTATCGCATTCACGGACGCTGATGCAGAAAAGTAAAGGTAACCGGGCGGGGCTATCGCAGTCACGGACGCTGATGCAGAAAAGTAAAGGTATCCGAGCGAGGCTATCGCAGTCACGGATGCTGATGCAGAAATGTAAAGGTATGCGGGCGAGGCTATCGCAGTCACGGACGCTGATGCAGAAATGTATAGTTATCTGAGCGAGGCTATCGCATTCACTGACGCTGATGCAGAAAAGTAAAGGTATCCGGGCGAGGCTATCGCAGTCACGGACGCTGATGAAGAAATGTAAAGGTATCCGGGCGAGGCTATCGTAGTCACGGATGCTGATGCAGAAATGTAAAGGTATTCGGGCGAGGCTATCGCACTCACGGAGCCTGATGCAGAAAAGTAGAGGTATCCGGGCGAGGCTATCGCAGTCACGGATGCTGATGCAGAAATGTAAAGGTATCCAGGCGAGGCTATCGCAGTCACGGATACTGATGCACAAACTAAAGGTATCCGGGGGAGTCTAGCACAATCACAGATACTAATGCAGAAGAGTAGAGGTATTCGGGGGAGGCTATCGCAGTCACGGACGTTGATGCAGAAATGTAAAGGTATCTGGGCGATGCTATCGTAGTCACGGATACTGATGCAGAATATAAAGGTAACCGGGCGGGGCTATTGAAGTCACGGACGCTGATGCAGAAAAGTAAAGGTAACCGGGCGGGGCTATCGCAGTCACGGACGCTGATGCAGAAAAGTGAAGATATCCGGGCGAGGCTATCGCAGTCACGGATACTGATGCAGAAATGTAAAGGTATCTGGGCGAGGGTATCATAGTCACGGATACTGATGCAGAATATAAAGGTAACCGGCCGGGGCTATCGCAGTCACGGACGCTGATGCAGAAATGTAAAGGTATCCGGGCGAGGCTATAACAGTCACGGACATTGATCCAGAAATGTAAAGGTATCCGCGCGAGGCTATTGCAGTCACGGATACTGATGCAGAAACTAAAGGTATCCGGGGGAGTCAAGCACAATCACGGATTCTAATGCAGAAAAGTAAAGGTTTCCGGGCGAGGCTATCGCAGTCACGGACGTTGATGCAGAAATGTAAAGGTATCTGGGCGAGTCTATCGTAGTCACGGATACTGATGCAGAATATAAAGGTAACCGGGCGGGGCTATCGCAGTCACGGACGCTGATGCAGAAATGTAAAGGTATCCGGGCGACGCAATCGCAATCACGGATCCTGATGCAGAAAAGTAAAGGTATCCGGCCGAGGCTATCGCAGTAACGGATACTGATGCAGAAAAGTAAAGGTATCTGGGTGAGGCAATCGCAATCACGGACGTTGTTGCAGAAATGTAAAGGTATCTAGGCGAGGATATCGTAGTCACGGATACTGATGCAGAATATAATGGTAACCGGGCGGGGCTATTGCAGTCACGGACGCTGATGCAGAAATGTAAAGGTATCCGGGCGAGGCTATCGTAGCCACGGATGCTGATGCAGAAATGTAAAGGTATCCGGGCGAGGCAATCGCTATCACGGATCCAGATGCAGAAAAGTAAAGGTATCCGGGCGAGGCCATCACAGTCACGGACGTTGATCCAGAAATGTAAAGGTATCCGGTCGAGGCTATCGCAGTCACGGATACTGATGCACAAACTAAAGGTATCCGGGGAAGTCTAGCACAATCACAGATACTAATGCAGAAGAGTAAAGGTATCCGGGGGAGGCTATCGCAGTCACGGACGTTGATGCAGAAATGTAAAGGTATCTGGGCGAGGCTATCGTAGTCACGGATACTGATGCAGAATATAAAGGTAACCGGGCGGGGCTATGGCAGTCACGGACGCTGATGCAGAAAAGTAAAGGTAACCGGGCGGGGCTATCGCAGCCACGGACGCTGATGCAGAAAAGTAAAGGTAACCGGGCGGGGCTATCGCAGTCACGGACGCTGATGCAGAAAAGTAAAGGTATCCGAGGGAGGCTATCGCAGTCACAGACGCTGATGCAGAAATGTAAAGTTATCTGAGCGAGGCTATCGCATTCACGGACGCTGATGCAGAAAAGTAAAGGTAACCGGGCGGGGCTATCGCAGTCACGGACGCTGATGCAGAAAAGTAAAGGTATCCGAGCGAGGCTATCGCAGTCACGGATGCTGATGCAGAAATGTAAAGGTATGCGGGCGAGGCTATCGCAGTCACGGACGCTGATGCAGAAATGTATAGTTATCTGAGCGAGGCTATCGCATTCACGGACGCTGATGCAGAAAAGTAAAGGTATCCGGGCGAGGCTAACGCAGTCACGGACGCTGATGAAGAAATGTAAAGGTATCCGGGCGAGGCTATCGTAGTCACGGATGCTGATGCAGAAATGTAAAGGTATTCGGGCGAGGCTATCGCACTCACGGAGCCTGATGCAGAAAAGTAGAGGTATCCGGGCGAGGCTATCGCAGTCACGGATGCTGATGCAGAAATGTAAAGGTATCTAGGCGAGGCTATCGCAGTCACGGATACTGATGCACAAACTAAAGGTATCCGGGCGGGGCTATCGCAGTCACGGACGCTGATGCAGAAAAGTGAAGATATCCGGGCGAGGCTATCGCAGTCACGGATACTGATGCAGCAATGTAAAGGTATCTGGGCGAGGCTATCATAGTCACGGATACTGATGCAGAATATAAAGGTAACCGGCCGGGGCTATCGCAGTCACGGACGCTGATGCAGAAATGTAAAGGTATCCGGGCGAGGCAATCGCAATCACGGATCCTGATGCAGTAAAGTAAAGGTATCCGGGCGAGGCTATAACAGTCACGGACATTGATCCAGAAATGTAAAGGTATCCGCGCGAGGCTATTGCAGTCACGGATACTGATGCAAAAACTAAAGGTATCCGGGGGAGTCTAGCACAATCACGGATTCTAATGCAGAAAAGTAAAGGTTTCCGGGCGAGGCTATCGCAGTCACGGACGTTGATGCAGAAATGTAAAGGTATCTGGGCGAGTCTATCGTAGTCACGGATACTGATGCAGAATATAAAGGTAACCGGGCGGGGCTATCGCAGTCACGGACGCTGATGCAGAAATGTAAAGGTATCCGGGCGACGCAATCGCAATCACGGATCCTGATGCAGAAAAGTAAAGGTATCCGGCCGAGGCTATCGCAGTAACGGATACTGATGCAGAAAAGTAAAGGTATCTGGGTGAGGCAATCGCAATCACGGACGTTGTTGCAGAAATGTAAAGGTATCTAGGCGAGGATATCGTAGTCACGGATACTGATGCAGAATATAATGGTAACCGGGCGGGGCTATTGCAGTCACGGACGCTGATGCAGAAATGTAAAGGTATCCGGGCGAGGCTATCGTAGCCACGGATGCTGATGCAGAAATGTAAAGGTATCCGGGCGAGGCAATCGCTATCACGGATCCAGATGCAGAAAAGTAAAGGTATCCGGGCGAGGCCATCACAGTCACGGACGTTGATCCAGAAATGTAAAGGTATCCGGGCGAGGCTATCGCAGTCACGGATACTGATGCACAAACTAAAGGTATCCGGGGAAGTCTAGCACAATCACAGATACTAATGCAGAAGAGTAAAGGTATCCGGGGGAGGCTATCGCAGTCACGGACGTTGATACAGAAATGTAAAGGTATCTGGGCGAGGCTATCGTAGTCACGGATACTGATGCAGAATATAAAGGTAACCGGGCGGGGCTATGGCAGTCACGGACGCTGATGCAGAAAAGTAAAGGTAACCGGGCGGGGCTATCGCAGTCACGGACGCTGATGCAGAAAAGTAAAGGTAACCGGGCGGGGCTATCGCAGTCACGGACGCTGATGCAGAAAAGTAAAGGTATCCGAGGGAGGCTATCGCAGTCACAGACGCTGATGCAGAAATGTAAAGTTATCTGAGCGAGGCTATCGCATTCACGGACGCTGATGCAGAAAAGTAAAGGTAACCGGGCGGGGCTATCGCAGTCACGGACGCTGATGCAGAAAAGTAAAGGTATCCGAGCGAGGCTATCGCAGTCACCGACGCTGATGCAGAAATGTATAGTTATCTGAGCGAGGCTATCGCATTCACGGACGCTGATGCAGAATATAAAGGTAACCAGCCGGGGCTATCGCAGTCACGGACGCTGATGCAGAAATGTAAAGGTGTCCGGGCGAGGCAATCGCAATCACGGATCCTGATGCAGAAAAGTAAAGGTATCCGGGCGAGGCTATAACAGTCACGGACATTGATCCAGAAATGTAAAGGTATCCGCGCGAGGCTATTGCAGTCACGGATACTGATGCAGAAACTAAAGGTATCCAGGGGAGTCTAGCACAATCACGGATTCTAATGCAGAAAAGTAAAGGTTTCCGGGCGAGGCTATCGCAGTCACGGACGTTGATGCAGAAATGTAAAGGTATCTGGGCGAGTCTATCGTAGTCACGGATACTGATGCAGAATATAAAGGTAACCGGGCGGGGCTATCGCAGTCACGGACGCTGATGCAGAAATGTAAAGGTATCCGGGCGATGTAATCGCAATCACGGATCCTGATGCAGAAAAGTAAAGGTATCCGGCCGAGGCTATCGCAGTAACGGATACTGATGCAGAAAAGTAAAGGTATCTGGGTGAGGCAATCGCAATCACGGACGTTGTTGCAGAAATGTAAAGGTATCTAGGCGAGGATATCGTAGTCACGGATACTGATGCAGAATATAATGGTAACCGGGCGGGGCTATTGCAGTCACGGACGCTGATGCAGAAATGTAAAGGTATCCGGGCGAGGCAATCGCAATCACGGATCCTGATGCAGAAAAGTAAAGGTATCCAGGCGAGGCCATCACAGTCACGGACGTTGAACCAGAAATGTAAAGGTATCCGGGCGAGGCTATTGCAGTCACGGATACTGATGCAGAAAATAAAAGGTATCCGGGCGAGGCAATCGCACTCACGGATCCTGATGCAGAAAAGTAAAGGTATCCGGGCGAGGCTATCGCAGTCACGGACGTTGATGCAGAAATGTAAAGGTATCTAGGCGAGGCTATTGTAGTCCCGGATACTGATGCAGAATATAAAGGTAACCGGGCGGGGTATCGCAGTCACGGACGCTGATGCAGAAATATAAAGGTATCCGGGCGAGGCTATCGCAGTCACGGACGTTGATGCAGAAATGTAAAGGTATCTAGGCGAGGCTATTGTAGTCACGGATACTGATGCAGAATATAAAGGTAACCGGGCGGGGTATCGCAGTCACGGACGCTGATGCAGAAATGTAAAGTTATCTGAGCGAGGCTATCGCATTCACGGACGCTGATGCAGAAATGTAAAGGTATTCGGGCGAGGCTATCGCAGTCTCGGACGCTGATGCAGAAATGTAAAGTTATCTGAGCGAGGCTATCGCATTCACGGACGCTGATGCAGAAAAGTAAAGGTATCCGGGCGAGGCTATCGTAGTCACGGAGGCTGATGCAGAAATGTAAAGGTATTCGGGCGAGGCTATCGCAGTCACGGACGCTGATGCAGAAATGTAAAGTTATCTGAGCGAGGCTATCGCATTCACGGACGCTGATGCAGAAAAGTAAAGGTATCCGGGCGAGGCTATCGTAGTCACGGAGGCTGATGCAGAAATGTAAAGGTATTCGGGCGAGGCTATCGCAGTCACGGACGCTGATGCAGAAATGTAAAGTTATCTGAGCGAGGCTATCGCATTCACGGACGCTGATGCAGAAAAGTAAAGGTATCCGGGCGAGGCTATGGCAGTCACGGACGCTGATGAAGAAATGTAAAGGTATCCGGGCGAGGCAATCGTAGTCTCGGATGCTGATGCAGAAATGTAAAGGTATTCGGGCAAGGCTATTGCACTCACGGAGCCTGATGCAGAAAAGTAAAGGTATCCGGGCGAGGCTATCGTAGTCACGGATGCTGATACAGAAATGTAAAGGTATCCGGGCGAGGCTATCGTAGTCACGGATACTGATGCACAAACTAAAGGTATCCGGGGAAGTCTAGCACAATCACAGATACTAATGCAGAAGAGTAAAGGTATCCGGGGGAGGCTATCGCAGTCACGGACGTTGATGCAGAAATGTAAAGGTATCTGGGCGAGGCTATCGGAGTCACGGATACTGATGCAGAATATAAAGGTAACCGGGCGGGGCTATGGCAGTCACGGACGCTGATGCAGAAAAGTAAAGGTAACCGGGCGGGGCTATCGCAGTCACGGACGCTGATGCAGAAAAGTAAAGATAACCGGGCGGGGCTATCGCAGTCACGGACGCTGATGCAGAAAAGTAAAGGTATCCGAGCGAGGATATCGCAGTCACCGACGCTGATGCAGAAATGTAAAGTTATCTGAGCGAGGCTATCGCATTCACGGACGCTGATGCAGAAAAGTAAAGGTAACCGGGCGGGGCTATCGCAGTCACGGACGCTGATGCAGAAAAGTAAAGGTATCCGAGCGAGGCTATCGCAGTCACGGATGCTGATGCAGAAATGTAAAGGTATGCGGGCGAGGCTATCGCAGTCACGGACGCTGATGCAGAAATGTATAGTTATCTGAGCGAGGCTATCGCATTCACTGACGCTGATGCAGAAAAGTAAAGGTATCCGGGCGAGGCTATCGCAGTCACGGACGCTGATGAAGAAATGTAAAGGTATCCGGGCGAGGCTATCGTAGTCACGGATGCTGATGCAGAAATGTAAAGGTATTCGGGCGAGGCTATCGCACTCACGGAGCCTGATGCAGAAAAGTAGAGGTATCAGGGCGAGGCTATCGCAGTCACGGATGCTGATGCAGAAATGTAAAGGTATCCAGGCGAGGCTATCGCAGTCACGGATACTGATGCACAAACTAAAGGTATCCGGGGAAGTCTAGCACAATCACAGATACTAATGCAGAAGAGTAGAGGTATTCGGGGGAGGCTATCGCAGTCACGGACGTTGATGCAGAAATGTAAAGGTATCTGGGCGATGCTATCGTAGTCACGGATACTGATGCAGAATATAAAGGTAACCGGGCGGGGCTATTGAAGTCACGGACGCTGATGCAGAAAAGTAAAGGTAACCGGGCGGGGCTATCGCAGTCACGGACGCTGATGCAGAAAAGTGAAGATATCCGGGCGAGGCTATCGCAGTCACGGATACTGATGCAGAAATGTAAAGGTATCTGGGCGAGGCTATCATACTCACGGATACTGATGCAGAATATAAAGGTAACCGGCCGGGGCTATCGCAGTCACGGACGCTGATGCAGAAATGTAAAGGTATCCGGGCGAGGCAATCGCAATCACGGATCCTGATGCAGTAAAGTAAAGGTATCCGGGCGAGGCTATAACAGTCACGGACATTGATCCAGAAATGTAAAGGTATCCGCGCGAGGCTATTGCAGTCACGGATACTGATGCAGAAACTAAAGGTATCCGGGGGAGTCAAGCACAATCACGGATTCTAATGCAGAAAAGTAAAGGTTTCCGGGCGAGGCTATCGCAGTCACGGACGTTGATGCAGAAATGTAAAGGTATCTGGGCGAGTCTATCGTAGTCACGGATACTGATGCAGAATATAAAGGTAACCGGGCGGGGCTATCGCAGTCACGGACGCTGATGCAGAAATGTAAAGGTATCCGGGCGACGCAATCGCAATCACGGATCCTGATGCAGAAAAGTAAAGGTATCCGGCCGAGGCTATCGCAGTAACGGATACTGATGCAGAAAAGTAAAGGTATCTGGGTGAGGCAATCGCAATCACGGACGTTGTTGCAGAAATGTAAAGGTATCTAGGCGAGGATATCGTAGTCACGGATACTGATGCAGAATATAATGGTAACCGGGCGGGGCTATTGCAGTCACGGACGCTGATGCAGAAATGTAAAGGTATCCGGGCGAGGCTATCGTAGCCACGGATGCTGATGCAGAAATGTAAAGGTATCCGGGCGAGGCAATCGCTATCACGGATCCAGATGCAAAAAAGTAAAGGTATCCGGGCGAGGCCATCACAGTCACGGACGTTGATCCAGAAATGTAAAGGTATCCGGGCGAGGCTATCGCAGTCACGGATACTGATGCACAAACTAAAGGTATCCGGGGAAGTCTAGCACAATCACAGATACTAATGCAGAAGAGTAAAGGTATCCGGGGGAGGCTATCGCAGTCACGGACGTTGATGCAGAAATGTAAAGGTATCTGGGCGAGGCTATCGTAGTCACGGATACTGATGCAGAATATAAAGGTAACCGGGCGGGGCTATGGCAGTCACGGACGCTGATGCAGAAAAGTAAAGGTAACCGGGCGGGGCTATCGCAGCCACGGACGCTGATGCAGAAAAGTAAAGGTAACCGGGTGGGGCTATCGCAGTCACGGACGCTGATGCAGAAAAGTAAAGGTATCCGAGGGAGGCTATCGCAGTCACAGACGCTAATGCAGAAATGTAAAGTTATCTGAGCGAGGCTATCGCATTCACGGACGCTGATGCAGAAAAGTAAAGGTAACCGGGCGGGGCTATCACAGTCACGGACGCTGATGCAGAAAAGTAAAGGTATCCGAGCGAGGCTATCGCAGTCACGGATGCTGATGCAGAAATGTAAAGGTATGCGGGCGAGGCTATCGCAGTCACGGACGCTGATGCAGAAATGTATAGTTATCTGAGCGAGGCTATCGCATTCACGGACGCTGATGCAGAAAAGTAAAGGTATCCGGGCGAGGCTATCGCAGTCACGGACGCTGATGAAGAAATGTAAAGGTATCCGGGCGAGGCTATCGTAGTCACGGATGCTGATGCAGAAATGTAAAGGTATTCGGGCGAGGCTATCGCACTCACGGAGCCTGATGCAGAAAAGTAGAGGTATCCGGGCGAGGCTATCGCAGTCACGGATGCTGATGCAGAAATGTAAAGGTATCTAGGCGAGGCTATCGCAGTCACGGATACTGATGCACAAACTAAAGGTATCCGGGGGAGTCTAGCACAATCACAGATACTAATGCAGAAGAGTAGAGGTATTCGGGGGAGGCTATCGCAGTCACGGACGTTGATGCAGAAATGTAAAGGTATCTGGGCGATGCTATCGTAGTCACGGATACTGATGCAGAATATAAAGGTAACCGGGCGGGGCTATTGAAGTCACGGACGCTGATGCAGAAAAGTAAAGGTAACCGGGCGGGGCTATCGCAGTCACGGACGCTGATGCAGAAAAGTGAAGATATCCGGCCGAGGCTATCGCAGTCACGGATACTGATGCAGAAATGTAAAGGTATCTGGGCGAGGCTATCATAGTCACGGATACTGATGCAGAATATAAAGGTAACCGGCCGGGGCTATCGCAGTCACGGACGCTGATGCAGAAATGTAAAGGTATCCGGGCGAGGCAATCGCAATCACGGATCCTGATGCAGAAAAGTAAAGGTATCCGGGCGAGGCTATAACAGTCAGGGACATTGATCCAGAAATGTAAAGGTATCCGCGCGAGGCTATTGCTGTCACGGATACTGATGCAGAAACTAAAGGTATCCGGGGGAGTCTAGCACAATCACGGATTCTAATGCAGAAAAGTAAAGGTTTCCGGGCGAGGCTATCGCAGTCACGGACGTTGATGCAGAAATGTAAAGGTATCTGGGCGATGCTATCGTAGTCACGGATACTGATGCAGAATATAAAGGTAACCGGGCGGGGCTATTGAAGTCACGGACGCTGATGCAGAAAAGTAAAGGTAACCGGGCGGGGCTATCGCAGTCACGGACGCTGATGCAGAAAAGTGAAGATATCCGGGCGAGGCTATCGCAGTCACGGATACTGATGCAGAAATGTAAAGGTATCTGGGCGAGGCTATCATAGTCACGGATACTGATGCAGAATATAAAGGTAACCGGCCGGGGCTATCGCAGTCACGGACGCTGATGCAGAAATGTAAAGGTATCCGGGCGAGGCAATCGCAATCACGGATCCTGATGCAGAAAAGTAAAGGTATCCGGGCGAGGCTATAACAGTCACGGACATTGATCCAGAAATGTAAAGGTATCCGCGCGAGGCTATTGCTGTCACGGATACTGATGCAGAAACTAAAGGTATACGGGGGAGTCTAGCACAATCACGGATTCTAATGCAGAAAAGTAAAGGTTTCCGGGCGAGGCTATCGCAGTCACGGACGTTGATGCAGAAATGTAAAGGTATCTGGGCGAGTCTATCGTAGTCACGGATACTGATGCAGAATATAAAGGTAACCGGGCGGGGCTATCGCAGTCACGGACGCTGATGCAGAAATGTAAAGGTATCCGGGCGAGGCAATCGCAATCACGGATCCTGATGCAGAAAAGTAAAGGTATCCAGGCGAGGCCATCACAGTCACGGACGTTGAACCAGAAATGTAAAGGTATCCGGGCGAGGCTATCGCAGTCACGGATACTGATGCAGAAAATAAAAGGTATCCGGGCGAGGCAATCGCACTCACGGATCCTGATGCAGAAAAGTAAAGGTATCCGGGCGAGGCTATCGCAGTCACGGACGTTGATGCAGAAATGTAAAGGTATCTAGGCGAGGCTATTGTAGTCACGGATACTGATGCAGAATATAAAGGTAACCGGGCGGGGTATCGCAGTCACGGACGTTGATGCAGAAATATAAAGGTATCCGGGCGAGGCTATCGCAGTCACGAACGTTGATGCAGAAATGTAAAGGTATCTAGGCGAGGCTATTGTAGTCACGGATACTGATGCAGAATATAAAGGTAACCGGGCGGGGTATCGCAGTCACGGACGCTGATGCAGAAATGTAAAGTTATCTGAGCGAGGCTATCGCATTCACGGACGCTGATGCAGAAATGTAAAGGTATTCGGGCGAGGCTATCGCAGTCTCGGACGCTGATGCAGAAATGTAAAGTTATCTGAGCGAGGCTATCGCATTCACGGACGCTGATGCAGAAAAGTAAAGGTATCCGGGCGAGGCTATCGTAGTCACGGAGGCTGATGCAGAAATGTAAAGGTATGCGGGCGAGGCTATCGCAGTCACGGACGCTGATGAAGAAATGTAAAGTTATCTGAGCGAGGCTATCGCATTCACGGACGCTGATCCAGAAAAGTAAAGGTATCCGGGCGAGGCTATCGCAGTCTCGGACGCTGATGCAGAAATGTAAAGTTATCTGAGCGAGGCTATCGCATTCACGGACGCTGATGCAGAAAAGTAAAGGTATCCGGGCGAGGCTATCGTAGTCACGGAGGCTGATGCAGAAATGTAAAGGTATTCGGGCGAGGCTATCGCAGTCACGGACGCTGATGCAGAAATGTAAAGTTATCTGAGCGAGGCTATCGCATTCACGGACGCTGATGCAGAAAAGTAAAGGTATCCGGGCGAGGCTATCGCTGTCACGGACGCTGATGAAGAAATGTAAAGGTATCCAGGCGAGGCTATCGCAGTCACGGATACTGATGCACAAACTAAAGGTATCCGGGGGAGTCTAGCACAATCACAAATACTAATGCAGAAGAGTAGAGGTATTCGGGGGAGGCTATCGCAGTCACGGACGTTGATGCAGAAATTTAAAGGTATCTGGGCGATGCTATCGTAGTCACGGATACTGATGCAGAATATAAAGGTAACCGGGCGGGGCTATTGAAGTCACGGACGCTGATGCAGAAAAGTAAAGGTAACCGGGCGGGGCTATCGCAGTCACGGACGCTGATGCAGAAAAGTGAAGATATCCGGGCGAGGCTATCGCAGTCACGGATACTGATGCAGAAATGTAAAGGTATCTGGGCGAGGCTATCATAGTCACGGATACTGATGCAGAATATAAAGGTAACCGGCCGGGGCTATCGCAGTCACGGACGCTGATGCAGAAATGTAAAGGTATCCGGGCGAGGCAATCGCAATCACGGATCCTGATGCAGTAAAGTAAAGGTATCCGGGCGAGGCTATAACAGTCACGGACATTGATCCAGAAATGTAAAGGTATCCGCGCGAGGCTATTGCAGTCACGGATACTGATGCAGAAACTAAAGGTATCCGGGGGAGTCTAGCACAATCACGGATTCTAATGCAGAAAAGTAAAGGTTTCCGGGCGAGGCTATCGCAGTCACGGACGTTGATGCAGAAATGTAAAGGTATCTGGGCGAGTCTATCGTAGTCACGGATACTGATGCAGAATATAAAGGTAACCGGGCGGGGCTATCGCAGTCACGGACGCTGATGCAGAAATGTAAAGGTATCCGGGCGACGCAATCGCAATCACGGATCCTGATGCAGAATAGTAAAGGTATCCGGCCGAGGCTATCGCAGTAACGGATACTGATGCAGAAAAGTAAAGGTATCTGGGTGAGGCAATCGCAATCACGGACGTTGTTGCAGAAATGTAAAGGTATCTAGGCGAGGATATCGTAGTCACGGATACTGATGCAGAATATAATGGTAACCGGGCGGGGCTATTGCAGTCACGGACGCTGATGCAGAAATGTAAAGCTATCCGGGCGAGGCTATCGTAGCCACGGATGCTGATGCAGAAATGTAAAGGTATCCGGGCGAGGCAATCGCTATCACGGATCCAGATGCAGAAAAGTAAAGGTATCCAGGCGAGGCCATCACAGTCACGGACGTTGATCCAGAAATGTAAAGGTATCCGGTCGAGGCTATCGCAGTCACGGATATTGATGCACAAACTAAAGGTATCCGGGGAAGTCTAGCACAATCACAGATACTAATGCAGAAGAGTAAAGGTATCCGGGGGAGGCTATCGCAGTCACGGACGTTGATGCAGAAATGTAAAGGTATCTGGGCGAGGCTATCGTAGTCACGGATACTGATGCAGAATATAAAGGTAACCGGGCGGGGCTATGGCAGTCACGGACGCTGATGCAGAAAAGTAAAGGTAACCGGGCGGGGCTATCGCAGCCACGGACGCTGATGCAGAAAAGTAAAGGTAACCGGGCGGGGCTATCGCAGTCACGGACGCTGATGCAGAAAAGTAAAGGTATCCGAGGGAGGCTATCGCAGTCACAGACGCTGATGCAGAAATGTAAAGTTATCTGAGCAAGGCTATCGCATTCACGGACGCTGATGCAGAAAAGTAAAGGTAACCGGGCGGGGCTATCGCAGTCACGGACGCTGATGCAGAAAAGTAAAGGTATCCGAGCGAGGCTATCGCAGTCACGGATGCTGATGCAGAAATGTAAAGGTATGCGGGCGAGGCTATCGCAGTCACGGACGCTGATGCAGAAATGTATAGTTATCTGAGCGAGGCTATCGCATTCACGGACGCTGATGCAGAAAAGTAAAGGTATCCGGGCGAGGCTATCGCAGTCACGGACGCTGATGAAGAAATGTAAAGGTATCCGGGCGAGGCTATCGTAGTCACGGATGCTGATGCAGAAACGTAAAGGTATGCGGGCGAGGCTATCGCACTCACGGAGCCTGATGCAGAAAAGTAGAGGTATCCGGGCGAGGCTATCGCAGTCACGGATACTGATGCACAAACTAAAGGTATCCGGGGGAGTCTAGCACAATCACAGATACTAATGCAGAAGAGTAGAGGTATTCGGGGGAGGCTATCACAGTCACGGACGTTGATGCAGAAATGTAAAGGTATCTGGGCGATGCTATCGTAGTCACGGATACTGATGCAGAATATAAAGGTAACCGGGCGGGGCTATTGAAGTCACGGATGCTGATGCAGAAAAGTAAAGGTAACCGGGCGGGGCTATCGCAGTCACGGACGCTGATGCAGAAAAGTGAAGATATCCGGGCGAGGCTATCGCAGTCACGGATACTGATGCAGAAATGTAAAGGTATCTGGGCGAGGCTATCATAGTCACGGATACTGATGCAGAATATAAAGGTAACCGGCCGGGGCTATCGCAGTCACGGACGCTGATGCAGAAATGTAAAGGTATCCGGGCGAGGCAATCGCAATCACGGATCCTGATGCAGAAAAGTAAAGGTATCCGGGCGAGTCTATAACAGTCACGGACATTGATCCAGAAATGTAAAGGTATCCGCGCGAGGCTATTGCTGTCACGGATACTGATGCAGAAACTAAAGGTATCCGGGGGAGTCTAGCACAATCACGGATTCTAATGCAGAAAAGTAAAGGTTTCCGGGCGAGGCTATCGCAGTCACGGACGTTGATGCAGAAATGTAAAGGTATCTGGGCGATGCTATCGTAGTCACGGATACTGATGCAGAATATAAAGGTAACCGGGCGGGGCTATTGAAGTCACGGACGCTGATGCAGAAAAGTAAAGGTAACCGGGCGGGGCTATCGCAGTCACGGACGCTGATGCAGAAAAGTGAAGATATCCGGGCGAGGCTATCGCAGTCACGGATACTGATGCAGAAATGTAAAGGTATCTGGGCGAGGCTATCAATGTCACGGATACTGATGCAGAATATAAAGGTAACCGGCCGGGGCTATCGCAGTCACGGACGCTGATGCAGAAATGTAAAGGTATCCGGGCGAGGCAATCGCAATCACGGATCCTGATGCAGAAAAGTAAAGGTATCCGGGCGAGGCTATAACAGTCACGGACATTGATCCAGAAATGTAAAGGTATCCGCGCGAGGCTATTGCTGTCACGGATACTGATGCAGAAACTAAAGGTATCCGGGGGAGTCTAGCACAATCACGGATTCTAATGCAGAAAAGTAAAGGTTTCCGGGCGAGGCTATCGCAGTCACGGACGTTGATGCAGAAATGTAAAGGTATCTGGGCGATGCTATCGTAGTCACGGATACTGATGCAGAATATAAAGGTAACCGGGCGGGGCTATTGAAGTCACGGACGCTGATGCAGAAAAGTAAAGGTAACCGGGCGGGGCTATCGCAGTCACGGACGCTGATGCAGAAAAGTGAAGATATCCGGGCGAGGCTATCGCAGTCACGGATACTGATGCAGAAATGTAAAGGTATCTGGGCGAGGCTATCATAGTCACGGATACTGATGCAGAATATAAAGGTAACCGGCCGGGGTTATCGCAGTCACGGACGCTGATGCAGAAATGTAAAGGTATCCGGGCGAGGCAATCGCAATCACGGATCCTGATGCAGAAAAGTAAACGTATCCGGGCGAGGCTATAACAGTCACGGACATTGATCCAGAAATGTAAAGGTATCCGCGCGAGGCTATTGCTGTCACGGATACTGATGCAGAAACTAAAGGTATCCGGGGGAGTCTAGCACAATCACGGATTCTAATGCAGAAAAGTAAAGGTTTCCGGGCGAGGCTATCGCAGTCACGGACGTTGATGCAGAAATGTAAAGGTATCTGGGCGAGTCTATCGTAGTCACGGATACTGATGCAGAATATAAAGGTAACCGGGCGGGGCTATCGCAGTCACGGACGCTGATGCAGAAAAGTGAAGATATCCGGGCGAGGCTATCGCAGTCACGGATACTGATGCAGAAATGTAAAGGTATCTGGGCGAGGCTATCATAGTCACGGATACTGATGCAGAATATAAAGGTAACCGGCCGGGGCTATCGCAGTCACGGACGCTGATGCAGAAATGTAAAGGTATCCGGGCGAGGCAATCGCAATCACGGATCCTGATGCAGTAAAGTAAAGGTATCCGGGCGAGGCTATAACAGTCACGGACATTGATCCAGAAATGTAAAGGTATCCGCGCGAGGCTATTGCAGTCACGGATACTGATGCAGAAACTAAAGGTATCCGGGGGAGTCTAGCACAATCACGGATTCTAATGCAGAAAAGTAAAGGTTTCCGGGCGAGGCTATCGCAGTCACGGACGTTGATGCAGAAATGTAAAGGTATCTGGGCGAGTCTATCGTAGTCACGGATACTGATGCAGAATATAAAGGTAACCGGGCGGGGCTATCGCAGTCACGGACGCTGATGCAGAAATGTAAAGGTATCCGGGCGACGCAATCGCAATCACGGATCCTGATGCAGAATAGTAAAGGTATCCGGCCGAGGCTATCGCAGTAACGGATACTGATGCAGAAAAGTAAAGGTATCTGGGTGAGGCAATCGCAATCACGGACGTTGTTGCAGAAATGTAAAGGTATCTAGGCGAGGATATCGTAGTCACGGATACTGATGCAGAATATAATGGTAACCGGGCGGGGCTATTGCAGTCACGGACGCTGATGCAGAAATGTAAAGCTATCCGGGCGAGGCTATCGTAGCCACGGATGCTGATGCAGAAATGTAAAGGTATCCGGGCGAGGCAATCGCTATCACGGATCCAGATGCAGAAAAGTAAAGGTATCCGGGCGAGGCCATCACAGTCACGGACGTTGATCCAGAAATGTAAAGGTATCCGGTCGAGGCTATCGCAGTCACGGATATTGATGCACAAACTAAAGGTATCCGGGGAAGTCTAGCACAATCACAGATACTAATGCAGAAGAGTAAAGGTATCCGGGGGAGGCTATCGCAGTCACGGACGTTGATGCAGAAATGTAAAGGTATCTGGGCGAGGCTATCGTAGTCACAGATACTGATGCAGAATATAAAGGTAACCGGGCGGGGCTATGGCAGTCACGGACGCTGATGCAGAAAAGTAAAGGTAACCGGGCGGGGCTATCGCAGCCACGGACGCTGATGCAGAAAAGTAAAGGTAACCGGGCGGGGCTATCGCAGTCACGGACGCTGATGCAGAAAAGTAAAGGTATCCGAGGGAGGCTATCGCAGTCACAGACGCTGATGCAGAAATGTAAAGTTATCTGAGCGAGGCTATCGCATTCACGGACGCTGATGCAGAAAAGTAAAGGTAACCGGGCGGGGCTATCGCAGTCACGGACGCTGATGCAGAAAAGTAAAGGTATCCGAGCGAGGCTATCGCAGTCACGGATGCTGATGCAGAAATGTAAAGGTATGCGGGCGAGGCTATCGCAGTCACGGACGCTGATGCAGAAATGTATAGTTATCTGAGCGAGGCTATCGCATTCACGGACGCTGATGCAGAAAAGTAAAGGTATCCGGGCGAGGCTATCGCAGTCACGGACGCTGATGAAGAAATGTAAAGGTATCCGGGCGAGGCTATCGTAGTCACGGATGCTGATGCAGAAATGTAAAGGTATGCGGGCGAGGCTATCGCACTCACGGAGCCTGATGCAGAAAAGTAGAGGTATCCGGGCGAGGCTATCGCAGTCACGGATGCTGATGCAGAAATGTAAAGGTATCCAGGCGAGGCTATCGCAGTCACGGATACTGATGCACAAACTAAAGGTATCCGGGGGAGTCTAGCACAATCACAGATACTAATGCAGAAGAGTAGAGGTATTCGGGGGAGGCTATCACAGTCACGGACGTTGATGCAGAAATGTAAAGGTATCTGGGCGATGCTATCGTAGTCACGGATACTGATGCAGAATATAAAGGTAACCGGGCGGGGCTATTGAAGTCACGGATGCTGATGCAGAAAAGTAAAGGTAACCGGGCGGGGCTATCGCAGTCACGGACGCTGATGCAGAAAAGTGAAGATATCCGGGCGAGGCTATCGCAGTCACGGATACTGATGCAGAAATGTAAAGGTATCTGGGCGAGGCTATCATAGTCACGGATACTGATGCAGAATATAAAGGTAACCGGCCGGGGCTATCGCAGTCACGGACGCTGATGCAGAAATGTAAAGGTATCCGGGCGAGGCAATCGCAATCACGGATCCTGATGCAGAAAAGTAAAGGTATCCGGGCGAGTCTATAACAGTCACGGACATTGATCCAGAAATGTAAAGGTATCCGCGCGAGGCTATTGCTGTCACGGATACTGATGCAGAAACTAAAGGTATCCGGGGGAGTCTAGCACAATCACGGATTCTAATGCAGAAAAGTAAAGGTTTCCGGGCGAGGCTATCGCAGTCACGGACGTTGATGCAGAAATGTAAAGGTATCTGGGCGATGCTATCGTAGTCACGGATACTGATGCAGAATATAAAGGTAACCGGGCGGGGCTATTGAAGTCACGGACGCTGATGCAGAAAAGTAAAGGTAACCGGGCGGGGCTATCGCAGTCACGGACGCTGATGCAGAAAAGTGAAGATATCCGGGCGAGGCTATCGCAGTCACGGATACTGATGCAGAAATGTAAAGGTATCTTGGCGAGGCTATCATAGTCACGGATACTGATGCAGAATATAAAGGTAACCGGCCGGGGCTATCGCAGTCACGGACGCTGATGCAGAAATGTAAAGGTATCCGGGCGAGGCAATCGCAATCACGGATCCTGATGCAGAAAAGTAAAGGTATCCGGGCGAGGCTATAACAGTCACGGACATTGATCCAGAAATGTAAAGGTATCCGCGCGAGGCTATTGCTGTCACGGATACTGATGCAGAAACTAAAGGTATCCGGGGGAGTCTAGCACAATCACGGATTCTAATGCAGAAAAGTAAAGGTTTCCGGGCGAGGCTATCGCAGTCACGGACGTTGATGCAGAAATGTAAAGGTATCTGGGCGATGCTATCGTAGTCACGGATACTGATGCAGAATATAAAGGTAACCGGGCGGGGCTATTGAAGTCACGGACGCTGATGCAGAAAAGTAAAGGTAACCGGGCGGGGCTATCGCAGTCACGGACGCTGATGCAGAAAAGTGAAGATATCCGGGCGAGGCTATCGCAGTCACGGATACAGATGCAGAAATGTAAAGGTATCTGGGCGAGGCTATCAATGTCACGGATACTGATGCAGAATATAAAGGTAACCGGCCGGGGCTATCGCAGTCACGGACGCTGATGCAGAAATGTAAAGGTATCCGGGCGAGGCAATCGCAATCACGGATCCTGATGCAGAAAAGTAAAGGTATCCGGGCGAGGCTATAACAGTCACGGACATTGATCCAGAAATGTAAAGGTATCCGCGCGAGGCTATTGCTGTCACGGATACTGATGCAGAAACTAAAGGTATCCGGGGGAGTCTAGCACAATCACGGATTCTAATGCAGAAAAGTAAAGGTTTCCGGGCGAGGCTATCGCAGTCACGGACGTTGATGCAGAAATGTAAAGGTATCTGGGCGAGTCTATCGTAGTCACGGATACTGATGCAGAATATAAAGGTAACCGGGCGGGGCTATCGCAGTCACGGACGCTGATGCAGAAATGTAAAGGTATCCGGGCGAGGCAATCGCAATCACGGATCCTGATGCAGAAAAGTAAAGGTATCCAGGCGAGGCCATCACAGTCACGGACGTTGAACCAGAAATGTAAAGGTATCCGGGCGAGGCTATCGCAGTCACGGATACTGATGCAGAAAATAAAAGGTATCCGGGCGAGGCAATCGCACTCACGGATCCTGATGCAGAAAAGTAAAGGTATCCGGGCGAGGCTATCGCAGTCACGGACGTTGATGCAGAAATGTAAAGGTATCCGGGCGACGCAATCGCAATCACGGATCCTGATGCAGAATAGTAAAGGTATCCGGCCGAGGCTATCGCAGTAACGGATACTGATGCAGAAAAGTAAAGGTATCTGGGTGAGGCAATCGCAATCACGGACGTTGTTGCAGAAATGTAAAGGTATCTAGGCGAGGATATCGTGTTCACGGATACTGATGCAGAATATAATGGTAACCGGGCGGGGCTATTGCAGTCACGGACGCTGATGCAGAAATGTAAAGCTATCCGGGCGAGGCTATCGTAGCCACGGATGCTGATGCAGAAATGTAAAGGTATCCGGGCGAGGCAATCGCTATCACGGATCCAGATGCAGAAAAGTAAAGGTATCCGGGCGAGGCCATCACAGTCACGGACGTTGATCCAGAAATGTAAAGGTATCCGGTCGAGGCTATCGCAGTCACGGATATTGATGCACAAACTAAAGGTATCCGGGGAAGTCTAGCACAATCACAGATACTAATGCAGAAGAGTAAAGGTATCCGGGGGAGGCTATCGCAGTCACGGACGTTGATGCAGAAATGTAAAGGTATCTGGGCGAGGCTATCGTAGTCACGGATACTGATGCAGAATATAAAGGTAACCGGGCGGGGCTATGGCAGTCACGGACGCTGATGCAGAAAAGTAAAGGTAACCGGGCGGGGCTATCGCAGCCACGGACGCTGATGCAGAAAAGTAAAGGTAACCGGGCGGGGCTATCGCAGTCACGGACGCTGATGCAGAAAAGTAAAGGTATCCGAGGGAGGCTATCGCAGTCACAGACGCTGATGCAGAAATGTAAAGTTATCTGAGCGAGGCTATCGCATTCACGGACGCTGATGCAGAAAAGTAAAGGTAACCGGGCGGGGCTATCGCAGTCACGGACGCTGATGCAGAAAAGTAAAGGTATCCGAGCGAGGCTATCGTAGTCACGGATGCTGATGCAGAAATGTAAAGGTATGCGGGCGAGGCTATCGCAGTCACGGACGCTGATGCAGAAATGTATAGTTATCTGAGCGAGGCTATCGCATTCACGGACGCTGATGCAGAAAAGTAAAGGTATCCGGGCGAGGCTATCGCAGTCACGGACGCTGATGAAGAAATGTAAAGGTATCCGGGCGAGGCTATCGTAGTCACGGATGCTGATGCAGAAATGTAAAGGTATGCGGGCGAGGCTATCGCACTCACGGAGCCTGATGCAGAAAAGTAGAGGTATCCGGGCGAGGCTATCGCAGTCACGGATGCTGATGCAGAAATGTAAAGGTATCCAGGCGAGGCTATCGCAGTCACGGATACTGATGCACAAACTAAAGGTATCCGGGGGAGTCTAGCACAATCACAGATACTAATGCAGAAGAGTAGAGGTATTCGGGGAAGGCTATCACAGTCACGGACGTTGATGCAGAAATGTAAAGGTATCTGGGCGATGCTATCGTAGTCACGGATACTGATGCAGAATATAAAGGTAACCGGGCGGGGCTATTGAAGTCACGGATGCTGATGCAGAAAAGTAAAGGTAACCGGGCGGGGCTATCGCAGTCACGGACGCTGATGCAGGAAAGTGAAGATATCCGGGCGAGGCTATCGCAGTCACGGATACTGATGCAGAAATGTAAAGGTATCTGGGCGAGGCTATCATAGTCCCGGATACTGATGCAGAATATAAAGGTAACCGGCCGGGGCTATCGCAGTCACGGACGCTGATGCAGAAATGTAAAGGTATCCGGGCGAGGCAATCGCAATCACGGATCCTGATGCAGAAAAGTAAACGTATCCGGGCGAGTCTATAACAGTCACGGACATTGATCCAGAAATGTAAAGGTATCCGCGCGAGGCTATTGCTGTCACGGATACTGATGCAGAAACTAAAGGTATCCGGGGGAGTCTAGCACAATCACGGATTCTAATGCAGAAAAGTAAAGGTTTCCGGGCGAGGCTATCGCAGTCACGGACGTTGATGCAGAAATGTAAAGGTATCTGGGCGATGCTATCGTAGTCACGGATACTGATGCAGAATATAAAGGTAACCGGGCGGGGCTATTGAAGTCACGGACGCTGATGCAGAAAAGTAAAGGTAACCGGGCGGGGCTATCGCAGTCACGGACGCTGATGCAGAAAAGTGAAGATATCCGGGCGAGGCTATCGCAGTCACGGATACTGATGCAGAAATGTAAAGGTATCTTGGCGAGGCTATCATAGTCACGGATACTGATGCAGAATATAAAGGTAACCGGCCGGGGCTATCGCAGTCACGGACGCTGATGCAGAAATGTAAAGGTATCCGGGCGAGGCAATCGCAATCACGGATCCTGATGCAGAAAAGTAAAGGTATCCGGGCGAGGCTATAACAGTCACGGACATTGATCCAGAAATGTAAAGGTATCCGCGCGAGGCTATTGCTGTCACGGATACTGATGCAGAAACTAAAGGTATCCGGGGGAGTCTAGCACAATCACGGATTCTAATGCAGAAAAGTAAAGGTTTCCGGGCCAGGCTATCGCAGTCACGGACGTTGATGCAGAAATGTAAAGGTATCTGGGCGATGCTATCGTAGTCACGGATACTGATGCAGAATATAAAGGTAACCGGGCGGGGCTATTGAAGTCACGGACGCTGATGCAGAAAAGTAAAGGTAACCGGGCGGGGCTATCGCAGTCACGGACGCTGATGCAGAAAAGTGAAGATATCCGGGCGAGGCTATCGCAGTCACGGATACTGATGCAGAAATGTAAAGGTATCTGGGCGAGGCTATCATAGTCACGGATACTGATGCAGAATATAAAGGTAACCGGCCGGGGCTATCGCAGTCACGGACGCTGATGCAGAAATGTAAAGGTATCCGGGCGAGGCAATCGCAATCACGGATCCTGATGCAGAAAAGTAAAGGTATCCGGGCGAGGCTATAACAGTCACGGACATTGATCCAGAAATGTAAAGGTATCCGCGCGAGGCTATTGCTGTCACGGATACTGATGCAGAAACTAAAGGTATCCGGGGGAGTCTAGCACAATCACGGATTCTAATGCAGAAAAGTAAAGGTTTCCGGGCGAGGCTATCGCAGTCACGGACGTTGATGCAGAAATGTAAAGGTATCTGGGCGAGTCTATCGTAGTCACGGATACTGATGCAGAATATAAAGGTAACCGGGCGGGGCTATCGCAGTCACGGACGCTGATGCAGAAATGTAAAGGTATCCGGGCGAGGCAATCGCAATCACGGATCCTGATGCAGAAAAGTAAAGGTATCCAGGCGAGGCCATCACAGTCACGGACGTTGAACCAGAAATGTAAAGGTATCCGGGCGAGGCTATCGCAGTCACGGATACTGATGCAGAAAATAAAAGGTATCCGGGCGAGGCAATCGCACTCACGGATCCTGATGCAGAAAAGTAAAGGTATCCGGGCGAGGCTATCGCAGTCACGGACGTTGATGCAGAAATGTAAAGGTATCTAGGCGAGGCTATTGTAGTCACGGATACTGATGCAGAATATAAAGGTAACCGGGCGGGGTATCGCAGCCACGGACGCTGATGCAGAAATATAAAGGTATCCGGGCGAGGCTATCGCAGTCACGGACGTTGATGCAGAAATGTAAAGGTATCTAGGCGAGGCTATTGTAGTCACGGATACTGATGCAGAATATAAAGGTAACCGGGCGGGGTATCGCAGTCACGGACGCTGATGCAGAAATGTAAAGTTATCTGAGCGAGGCTATCGCATTCACGGACGCTGATGCAGAAATGTAAAGGTATTCGGGCGAGGCTATCGCAGTCTCGGACGCTGATGCAGAAATGTAAAGTTATCTGAGCGAGGCTATCGCATTCACGGACGCTGATGCAGAAAAGTAAAGGTATCCGGGCGAGGCTATCGTAGTCACGGAGGCTGATGCAGAAATGTAAAGGTATGCGGGCGAGGCTATCGCAGTCACGGACGCTGATGCAGAAATGTAAAGTTATCTGAGCGAGGCTATCGCATTCACGGACGCTGATCCAGAAAAGTAAAGGTATCCGGGCGAGGCTATCGCAGTCTCGGACGCTGATGCAGAAATGTAAAGTTATCTGAGCGAGGCTATCGCATTCACGGACGCTGATGCAGAAAAGTAAAGGTATCCGGGCGAGGCTATCGTAGTCACGGAGGCTGATGCAGAAATGTAAAGGTATTCGGGCGAGGCTATCGCAGTCATGGACGCTGATGCAGAAATGTAAAGTTCTCTGAGCGAGGCTATCGCATTCACGGACGCTGATGCAGAAAAGTAAAGGTATCCGGGCGAGGCTATCGTAGTCACGGAGGCTGATGCAGAAATGTAAAGGTATTCGGGCGAGGCTATCGCAGTCACGGACGCTGATGCAGAAATGTAAAGTTATCTGAGCGAGGCTATCGGATTCACGGACGCTGATGCAGAAAAGTAAAGGTATCCGGGCGAGGCTATCGCTGTCACGGACGCTGATGAAGAAATGTAAAGGTATCCGGGCGAGGCAATCGTAGTCACGGATGCTGATGCAGAAATGTAAAGGTATTCGGGCAAGTCTATTGCACTCACGGAGCCTGATGCAGAAAAGTAAAGGTATCCGGGCGAGGCTATCGTAGTCACGGATGCTGATACAGAAATGTAAAGGTATCCGGGCGAGGCTATCGCAGTCACGGATACTGATGCACAAACAAAAGGTATCCGGGGAAGTCTAGCACAATCACAGATACTAATGCAGAAAAGTAAAGGTTTCCGGGCGAGGCTATCGCAGTCACGGACGTTGATGCAGAAATGTAAAGGTATCTGGGGGAGTCTATCGTAGTGACGGATACTGATGCAGAATATAAAGGTAACCGGGCGGGGCTATCGCAGTCACGGACGCTGATGCAGAAATGTAAAGGTATCCGGGCGACGCAATCGCAATCACGGATCCTGATGCAGAAAAGTAAAGGTATCCGGCCGAGGCTATCGCAGTCACGGATACTGATGCAGAAAAGTAAAGGTATCTGGGTGAGGCAATCGCAATCACGGACGTTGATGCAGAAATGTAAAGGTATCTAGGCGAGGCTATCGTAGTCACGGATACTGATGCAGAATATAATGGTAACCGGGCGGGGCTATTGCAGTCACGGACGCTGATGCAGAAATGTAAAGGTATCCGGGCGAGGCAATCGCTATCACGGATCCAGATGCAGAAAAGTAAAGGTATCCGGGCGAGGCCATCACAGTCACGGACGTTGATCCAGAAATGTAAAGGTATCCGGGCGAGGCTATCGCAGTCACGGATACTGATGCACAAACTAAAGGTATCCGGGGAAGTCTAGCACAATCACAGATACTAATGCAGAAGAGTAAAGGTATCCGGGGGAGGCTATCGCAGTCACGGACGTTGATGCAGAAATGTAAAGGTATCTGGGCGAGGCTATCGTAGTCACGGATACTGATGCAGAATATAAAGGTAACCGGGCGGGGCTATGGCAGTCACGGACGCTGATGCAGAAAAGTAAAGGTAACCGGGCGGGGCTATCGCAGTCACGGACGCTGATGCAGAAAAGTAAAGGTAACCGGGCGGGGCTATCGCAGTCACGGACGCTGATGCAGAAAAGTAAAGGTATCCGAGCGAGGCTATCGCATTCACGGACGCTGATGCAGAAAAGTAAAGGTAACCGGGCGGGGCTATCGCAGTCACGGACGCTGATGCAGAAAAGTAAAGGTATCCGAGCGAGGCTATCGCAGTCACGGATGCTGATGCAGAAATGTAAAGGTATGCGGGCGAGGCTATCGCAGTCACGGACGCTGATGCAGAAATGTATAGTTATCTGAGCGAGGCTATCGCATTCACGGACGCTGATGCAGAAAAGTAAAGGTATCCGGGCGAGGCTATCGCAGTCACGGACGCTGATGAAGAAATGTAAAGGTATCCGGGCGAGGCTATCGTAGTCACGGATGCTGATGCAGAAATGTAAAGGTATTCGGGCGAGGCTATCGCACTCACGGAGCCTGATGCAGAAAAGTAGAGGTATCCGGGCGAGGCTATCGCAGTCACGGATGCTGATGCAGAAATGTAAAGGTATCCAGGCGAGGCTATCGCAGTCACGGATACTGATGCACAAACTAAAGGTATCCGGGGGAGTCTAGCACAATCACAGATTCTAATGCAGAAGAGTAGAGGTATTCGGGGGAGGCTATCGCAGTCACGGACGTTGATGCAGAAATGTAAAGGTATCTGGGCGATGCTATCGTAGTCACGGATACTGATGCAGAATATAAAGGTAACCGGGCGGGGCTATTGAAGTCACGGACGCTGATGCAGAAAAGTAAAGGAAACCGGGCGGGGCTATCGCAGTCACGGACGCTGATGCAGAAAAGTGAAGATATCCGGGCGAGGCTATCGCAGTCACGGATACTGATGCAGAAATGTAAAGGTATCTGGGCGAGGCTATCATAGTCACGGATACTGATGCAGAATATAAAGGTAACCGGCCGGGGCTATCGCAGTCACGGACGCTGATGCAGAAATGTAAAGGTATCCGGGCGAGGCAATCGCAATCACGGATCCTGATGCAGAAAAGTAAAGGTATCCGGGCGAGGCTATAACAGTCACGAACATTGATCCAGAAATGTAAAGGTATCCGCGCGAGGCTATTGCTGTCACGGATACTGATGCAGAAACTAAAGGTATCCGGGGGAGTCTAGCACAATCACGGATTCTAATGCAGAAAAGTAAAGGTTTCCGGGCGAGGCTATCGCAGTCACGGACGTTGATGCAGAAATGTAAAGGTATCTGGGCGAGTCTATCGTAGTCACGGATACTGATGCAGAATATAAAGGTAACCGGGCGGGGCTATCGCAGTCACGGACGCTGATGCAGAAATGTAAAGGTATCCGGGCGACGCAATCGCAATCACGGATCCTGATGCAGAAAAGTAAAGGTATCCGGCCGAGGCTATCGCAGTAACGGATACTGATGCAGAAAAGTAAAGGTATCTGGGTGAGGCAATCGCAATCACGGACGTTGTTGCAGAAATGTAAAGGTATCTAGGCGAGGATATCGTAGTCACGGATACTGATGCAGAATATAATGGTAACCGGGCGGGGCTATTGCAGTCACGGACGCTGATGCAGAAATGTAAAGGTATCCGGGCGAGGCAATCGCAATCACGGATCCTGATGCAGAAAAGTAAAGGTATCCAGGCGAGGCCATCACAGTCACGGACGTTGAACCAGAAATGTAAAGGTATCCGGGCGAGGCTATCGCAGTCACGGATACTGATGCAGAAAATAAAAGGTATCCGGGCGAGGCAATCGCACTCACGGATCCTGATGCAGAAAAGTAAAGGTATCCGGGCGAGGCTATCGCAGTCACGGACGTTGATGCAGAAATGTAAAGGTATCTAGGCGAGGCTATTGTAGTCACGGATACTGATGCAGAATATAAAGGTAACCGGGCGGGGTATCGCAGTCACGGACGCTGATGCAGAAATATAAAGGTAGCCGGGCGAGGCTATCGCAGTCACGGACGTTGATGCAGAAATGTAAAGGTATCTAGGCGAGGCTATTGTAGTCACGGATACTGATGCAGAATATAAAGGTAACCGGGCGGGGTATCGCAGTCACGGACGCTGATGCAGAAATGTAAAGTTATCTGAGCGAGGCTATCGCATTCACGGACGCTGATGCAGAAATGTAAAGGTATTCGGGCGAGGCTATCGCAATCTCGGACGCTGATGCAGAAATGTAAAGTTATCTGAGCGAGGCTATCGCATTCACGGACGCTGATGCAGAAAAGTAAAGGTATCCGGGCGAGGCTATCGTAGTCACGGAGGCTGATGCAGAAATGTAAAGGTATGCGGGCGAGGCTATCGCAGTCACGGACGCTGATGCAGAAATGTAAAGTTATCTGAGCGAGGCTATCGCATTCACGGACGCTGATGCAGAAAAGTAAAGGTATCCGGGCGAGGCTATCGCAGTCACGGATACTGATGCACAAACAAAAGGTATCCGGGGAAGTCTAGCACAATCACAGATACTAATGCAGAAAAGTAAAGGTTTCCGGGCGAGGCTATCGTAGTCACGGAGGCTGATGCAGAAATGTAAAGGTATTCGGGCGAGGCTATCGCAGTCATGGACGCTGATGCAGAAATGTAAAGTTATCTGAGCGAGGCTATCGCATTCACGGACGCTGATGCAGAAAAGTAAAGGTATCCGGGCGAGGCTATCGTAGTCACGGAGGCTGATGCAGAAATGTAAAGGTATTCGGGCGAGGCTATCGCAGTCACGGACGCTGATGCAGAAATGTAAAGTTATCTGAGCGAGGCTATCGCATTCACGGACGCTGATGCAGAAAAGTAAAGGTATCCGGGCGAGGCTATCGCAGTCACGGACGCTGATGAAGAAATGTAAAGGTATCCGGGCGAGGCAATCGTAGTCACGGATGCTGATGCAGAAATGTAAAGGTATTCGGGCAAGTCTATTGCACTCACGGAGCCTGATGCAGAAAAGTAAAGGTATCCGGGCGAGGCTATCGTAGTCACGGATGCTGATACAGAAATGTAAAGGTATCCGGGCGAGGCTATCGCAGTCACGGATACTGATGCACAAACTAAAGGTATCCGGGGAAGTCTAGCACAATCACAGATACTAATGCAGAAAAGTAAAGGTTTCCGGGCGAGGCTATCGCAGTCACGGACGTTGATGCAGAAATGTAAAGGTATCTGGGGGAGTCTATCGTAGTGACGGATACTGATGCAGAATATAAAGGTAACCGGGCGGGGCTATCGCAGTCACGGACGCTGATGCAGAAATGTAAAGGTATCCGGGCGACGCAATCGCAATCACGGATCCTGATGCAGAAAAGTAAAGGTATCCGGCCGAGGCTATCGCAGTCACGGATACTGATGCAGAAAAGTAAAGGTATCTGGGTGAGGCAATCGCAATCACGGACGTTGATGCAGAAATGTAAAGGTATCTAGGCGAGGCTATCGTAGTCACGGATACTGATGCAGAATATAATGGTAACCGGGCGGGGCTATTGCAGTCACGGACGCTGATGCAGAAATGTAAAGGTATCCGGGCGAGGCAATCGCTATCACGGATCCAGATGCAGAAAAGTAAAGGTATCCGGGCGAGGCCATCACAGTCACGGACGTTGATCCAGAAATGTAAAGGTATCCGGGCGAGGCTATCGCAGTCACGGATACTGATGCACAAACTAAAGGTATCCGGGGAAGTCTAGCACAATCACAGATACTAATGCAGAAGAGTAAAGGTATCCGGGGGAGGCTATCGCAGTCACGGACGTTGATGCAGAAATGTAAAGGTATCTGGGCGAGGCTATCGTAGTCACGGATACTGATGCAGAATATAAAGGTAACCGGGCGGGGCTATGGCAGTCACGGACGCTGATGCAGAAAAGTAAAGGTAACCGGGCGGGGCTATCGCAGTCACGGACGCTGATGCAGAAAAGTAAAGGTAACCGGGCGGGGCTATCGCAGTCACGGACGCTGATGCAGAAAAGTAAAGGTATCCGAGCGAGGCTATCGCAGTCACGGATGCTGATGCAGAAATGTAAAGGTATGCGGGCGAGGCTATCGCAGTCACGGACGCTGATGCAGAAATGTATAGTTATCTGAGCGAGGCTATCGCATTCACGGACGCTGATGCAGAAAAGTAAAGGTATCCGGGCGAGGCTATCGCAATCTCGGACGCTGATGCAGAAATGTAAAGTTATCTGAGCGAGGCTATCGCATTCACGGACGCTGATGCAGAAAAGTAAAGGTATCCGGGCGAGGCTATCATAGTCACGGATACTGATGCAGAATATAAAGGTAACCGGCCGGGGCTATCGCAGTCACGGACGCTGATGCAGAAATGTAAAGGTATCCGGGCGAGGCAATCGCAATCACGGATCCTGATGCAGAAAAGTAAAGGTATCCGGGCGAGGCTATAACAGTCACGGACATTGATCCAGAAATGTAAAGGTATCCGCGCGAGGCTATTGCTGTCACGGATACTGATGCAGAAACTAAAGGTATCCGGGGGAGTCTAGCACAATCACGGATTCTAATGCAGAAAAGTAAAGGTTTCCGAGCGAGGCTATCGCAGTCACGGACGTTGATGCAGAAATGTAAAGGTATCTGGGCGAGTCTATCGTAGTCACGGATACTGATGCAGAATATAAAGGTAACCGGGCGGGGCTATCGCAGTCATGGACGCTGATGCAGAAATGTAAAGGTATCTAGGCGAGGCTATCATAGTCACGGATACTGATGCAGAATATAAAGGTAACCGGCCGGGGCTATCGCAGTCACGGATGCTGATGCAGAAATGTAAAGGTATCCGGGCGAGGCAATCGCAATCACGGATCCTGATGCAGAAAAGTAAAGGTATCCGGGCGAGGCTATAACAGTCACGGACATTGATCCAGAAATGTAAAGGTATCCGCGCGAGGCTATTGCTGTCACGGATACTGATGCAGAAACTAAAGGTATCCGGGGGAGTCTAGCACAATCACGGATTCTAATGCAGAAAAGTAAAGGTTTCCGAGCGAGGCTATCGCAGTCACGGACGTTGATGCAGAAATGTAAAGGTATCTGGGCGAGTCTATCGTAGTCACGGATACTGATGCAGAATATAAAGGTAACCGGGCGGGGCTATCGCAGTCACGGACGCTGATGCAGAAATGTAAAGGTATCCGGGCGGGGTATCATAGTCACGGATACTGATGCAGAATATAAAGGTAACCGGCCGGGGCTATCGCAGTCACGGACGCTGATGCAGAAATGTAAAGGTATCCGGGCGACGCAATCACAGTCACGGACGTTGAACCAGAAATGTAAAGGTATCCGGGCGAGGCTATCGCAGTCACGGATACTGATGCAGAAAATAAAAGGTATCCGGGCGAGGCAATCGCACTCACGGACGCTGATGCAGAAATATAAAGGTATCCGGGCGAGGCTATCGCAGTCACGGACGTTGATGCAGAAATGTAAAGGTATCTAGGCGAGGCTATTGTAGTCACGGATACTGATGCAGAATATAAAGGTAACCGGGCGGGGTATCGCAGTCACGGACGCTGATGCAGAAATGTAAAGGTATTCGGGCGAGGCTATCGCAGTCTCGGACGCTGATGCAGAAACGTAAAGTTATCTGAGCGAGGCTATCGCATTCACGGACGCTGATGCAGAAAAGTAAAGGTATCCGGGCGAGGCTATCGTAGTCACGGAGGCTGATGCAGAAATGTAAAGGTATTCGGGCGAGGCTATCGTAGTCACGGACGCTGATGCAGAAATGTAAAGTTATCTGAGCGAGGCTATCGCATTCACGGACGCTGATGCAGAAAAGTAAAGGTATCCGGGCGAGGCTATCGTAGTCACGGAGGCTGATGCAGAAATGTAAAGGTATTCGGGCGAGGCTATCGCAGTCACGGACGCTGATGCAGAAATGTAAAGTTATCTGAGCGAGGCTATCGCATTCACGGACGCTGATGCAGAAAAGTAAAGGTATCCGGGCGAGGCTATCGTAGTCACGGAGGCTGATGCAGAAATGTAAAGGTATTCGGGCGAGGCTATCGCAGTCACGGACGCTGATGCAGAAATGTAAAGTTATCTGAGCGAGGCTATCGCATTCACGGACGCTGATGCAGAAAAGTAAAGGTATCCGGGCGAGGCTATCGCAATCTCGGACGCTGATGCAGAAATGTAAAGTTATCTGAGCGAGGCTATCGCATTCACGGACGCTGATGCAGAAAAGTAAAGGTATCCGGGCGAGGCTATCGTAGTCACGGAGGCTGATGCAGAAATGTAAAGGTATTCGGGCGAGGCTATCGCAGTCATGGACGCTGATGCAGAAATGTAAAGTTATCTGAGCGAGGCTATCGCATTCACGGACGCTGATGCAGAAAAGTAAAGGTATCCGGGCGAGGCTATCGTAGTCACGGAGGCTGATGCAGAAATGTAAAGGTATTCGGGCGAGGCTATCGCAGTCACGGACGCTGATGCAGAAATGTAAAGTTATCTGAGCGAGGCTATCGCATTCACGGACGCTGATGCAGAAAAGTAAAGGTATCCGGGCGAGGCTATCGCAGTCACGGACGCTGATGAAGAAATGTAAAGGTATCCGGGCGAGGCAATCGTAGTCACGGATGCTGATGCAGAAATGTAAAGGTATTCGGGCAAGTCTATTGCACTCACGGACCCTGATGCAGAAAAGTAAAGGTATCCGGGCGAGGCTATCGTAGTCACGGATGCTGATACAGAAATGTAAAGGTATCCGGGCGAGGCTATCGCAGTCACGGATACTGATGCACAAACTAAAGGTATCCGGGGAAGTCTAGCACAATCACAGATACTAATGCAGAAAAGTAAAGGTTTCCGGGCGAGGCTATCGCAGTCACGGACGTTGATGCAGAAATGTAAAGGTATCTGGGGGAGTCTATCGTAGTGACGGATACTGATGCAGAATATAAAGGTAACCGGGCGGGGTTATCGCAGTCACGGACGCTGATGCAGAAATGTAAAGGTATCCGGGCGACGCAATCGCAATCACGGATCCTGATGCAGAAAAGTAAAGGTATCCGGGTGAGGTAATCGCAATCACGGACGTTGATGCAGAAATGTAAAGGTATCTAGGCGAGGCTATCGTAGTCACGGATACTGATGCAGAATATAATGGTAACCGGGCGGGGCTATTGCAGTCACGGACGCTGATGCAGAAAAGTAAAGGTATCCGAGCGAGGCTATCGCATTCACGGACGCTGATGCAGAAAAGTAAAGGTAACCGGGCGGGGCTATCGCAGTCACGGACGCTGATGCAGAAAAGTAAAGGTATCCGAGCGAGGCTATCGCAGTCACGGATGCTGATGCAGAAATGTAAAGGTATGCGGGCGAGGCTATCGCAGTCACGGACGCTGATGCAGAAAAGTAAAGGTAACCGGGCGGGGCTATCGCAGTCACGGACGCTGATGCAGAAAAGTAAAGGTATCCGAGCGAGGCTATCGCATTCACGGACGCTGATGCAGAAAAGTAAAGGTAACCGGGCGGGGCTATCGCAGTCACGGATACTGATGCAGAAAAGTAAAGGTATCCGGGGAAGTCTAGCACAATCACAGATACTAATGCAGAAAAGTAAAGGTTTCCGGGCGAGGCTATCGCAGTCACGGACGTTGATGCAGAAATGTAAAGGTATCTGGGGGAGTCTATCGTAGTGACGGATACTGATGCAGAATATAAAGGTAACCGGGCGGGGCTATCGCAGTCACGGACGCTGATGCAGAAATGTAAAGGTATCCGGGCGACGCAATCGCAATCCCGGATCCTGATGCAGAAAAGTAAAGGTATCCGGCCGAGGCTATCGCAGTCACGGATACTGATGCAGAAAAGTAAAGGTATCTGGGTGAGGCAATCGCAATCACGGACGTTGTTGCAGAAATGTAAAGGTATCTAGGCGAGGATATCGTAGTCACGGATACTGATGCAGAATATAATGGTAACCGGGCGGGGCTATTGCAGTCACGGACGCTGATGCAGAAATGTAAAGGTATCCGGGCGAGGCAATCGCAATCACGGATCCTGATGCAGAAAAGTAAAGGTATCCGGGCGAGGCTATCGCAGTCACGGATACTGATGCAGAAAATAAAAGGTATCCGGGCGAGGCAATCGCACTCACGGATCCTGATGCAGAAAAGTGAAGGTATCCGGGCGAGGCTATCGCAGTCACGGACGTTGATGCAGAAATGTAAAGGTATCTAGGCGAGGCTATTGTAGTCACGGATACTGATGCAGAATATAAAGGTAACCGGGCGGGGTATCGCAGTCACGGACGCTGATGCAGAAATATAAAGGTATCCGGGCGAGGCTATCGCAGTCACGGACGTTGATGCAGAAATGTAAAGGTATCTAGGCGAGGCTATTGTAGTCACGGATACTGATGCAGAATATAAAGGTAACCGGGCGGGGTATCGCAGTCACGGACGCTGATGCAGAAATGTAAAGGTATTCGGGCGAGGCTATCGCAGTCTCGGACGCTGATGCAGAAATGTAAAGTTATCTGAGCGAGGCTATCGCATTCACGGACGCTGATGCAGAAAAGTAAAGGTATCCGGGCGAGGCTATCGTAGTCACGGAGGCTGATGCAGAAATGTAAAGGTATTCGGGCGAGGCTATCGCAGTCACGGACGCTGATGCAGAAATGTAAAGTTATCTGAGCGAGGCTATCGCATTCACGGACGCTGATGCAGAAAAGTAAAGGTATCCGGGCGAGGCTATCGCAATCTCGGACGCTGATGCAGAAATGTAAAGTTATCTGAGCGAGGCTATCGCATTCACGGACGCTGATGCAGAAAAGTAAAGGTATCCGGGCGAGGCTATCGTAGTCACGGAGGCTGATGCAGAAATGTAAAGGTATTCGGGCGAGGCTATCGCAGTCATGGACGCTGATGCAGAAATGTAAAGTTATCTGAGCGAGGCTATCGCATTCACGGACGCTGATGCAGAAAAGTAAAGGTATCCGGGCGAGGCTATCGTAGTCACGGAGGCTGATGCAGAAATGTAAAGGTATTCGGGCGAGGCTATCGCAGTCACGGATGCTGATGCAGAAATGTAAAGTTATCTGAGCGAGGCTATCGCATTCACGGACGCTGATGCAGAAAAGTAAAGGTATCCGGGCGAGGCTATCGTAGTCACGGAGGCTGATGCAGAAATGTAAAGGTATTCGGGCGAGGCTATCGCAGTCACGGACGCTGATGCAGAAATGTAAAGTTATCTGAGCGAGGCTATCGCATTCACGGACGCTGATGCAGAAAAGTAAAGGTATCCGGGCGAGGCTATCGCAATCTCGGACGCTGATGCAGAAATGTAAAGTTATCTGAGCGAGGCTATCGCATTCACGGACGCTGATGCAGAAAAGTAAAGGTATCCGGGCGAGGCTATCGTAGTCACGGAGGCTGATGCAGAAATGTAAAGGTATTCGGGCGAGGCTATCGCAGTCATGGACGCTGATGCAGAAATGTAAAGTTATCTGAGCGAGGCTATCGCATTCACGGACGCTGATGCAGAAAAGTAAAGGTATCCGGGCGAGGCTATCGTAGTCACGGAGGCTGATGCAGAAATGTAAAGGTATTCGGGCGAGGCTATCGCAGTCACGGACGCTGATGCAGAAATGTAAAGTTATCTGAGCGAGGCTATCGCATTCACGGACGCTGATGCAGAAAAGTAAAGGTATCCGGGCGAGGCTATCGCAGTCACGGACGCTGATGAAGAAATGTAAAGGTATCCGGGAGAGGCAATCGTAGTCACGGATGCTGATGCAGAAATGTAAAGGTATTCGGGCAAGTCTATTGCACTCACGGACCCTGATGCAGAAAAGTAAAGGTATCCGGGCGAGGCTATCGTAGTCACGGATGCTGATACAGAAATGTAAAGGTATCCGGGCGAGGCTATCGCAGTCACGGATACTGATGCACAAACTAAAGGTATCCGGGGAAGTCTAGCACAATCACAGATACTAATGCAGAAAAGTAAAGGTTTCCGGGCGAGGCTATCGCAGTCACGGACGTTGATGCAGAAATGTAAAGGTATCTGGGGGAGTCTATCGTAGTGACGGATACTGATGCAGAATATAAAGGTAACCGGGCGGGGTTATCGCAGTCACGGACGCTGATGCAGAAATGTAAAGGTATCCGGGCGACGCAATCGCAATCACGGATCCTGATGCAGAAAAGTAAAGGTATCCGGCCGAGGCTATCGCAGTCACGGATACTGATGCAGAAAAGTAAAGGTATCTGGGTGAGGTAATCGCAATCACGGACGTTGATGCAGAAATGTAAAGGTATCTAGGCGAGGCTATCGTAGTCACGGATACTGATGCAGAATATAATGGTAACCGGGCGGGGCTATTGCAGTCACGGACGCTGATGCAGAAAAGTAAAGGTATCCGAGCGAGGCTATCGCATTCACGGACGCTGATGCAGAAAAGTAAAGGTAACCGGGCGGGGCTATCGCAGTCACGGACGCTGATGCAGAAAAGTAAAGGTATCCGAGCGAGGCTATCGCAGTCACGGATGCTGATGCAGAAATGTAAAGGTATGCGGGCGAGGCTATCGCAGTCACGGACGCTGATGCAGAAAAGTAAAGGTAACCGGGCGGGGCTATCGCAGTCACGGACGCTGATGCAGAAAAGTAAAGGTATCCGAGCGAGGCTATCGCATTCACGGACGCTGATGCAGAAAAGTAAAGGTAACCGGGCGGGGCTATCGCAGTCACGGATACTGATGCAGAAAAGTAAAGGTATCCGGGGAAGTCTAGCACAATCACAGATACTAATGCAGAAAAGTAAAGGTTTCCGGGCGAGGCTATCGCAGTCACGGACGTTGATGCAGAAATGTAAAGGTATCTGGGGGAGTCTATCGTAGTGACGGATACTGATGCAGAATATAAAGGTAACCGGGCGGGGCTATCGCAGTCACGGACGCTGATGCAGAAATGTAAAGGTATCCGGGCGACGCAATCGCAATCACGGATCCTGATGCAGAAAAGTAAAGGTATCCGGCCGAGGCTATCGCAGTCACGGATACTGATGCAGAAAAGTAAAGGTATCTGGGTGAGGCAATCGCAATCACGGACGTTGTTGCAGAAATGTAAAGGTATCTAGGCGAGGATATCGTAGTCACGGATACTGATGCAGAATATAATGGTAACCGGGCGGGGCTATTGCAGTCACGGACGCTGATGCAGAAATGTAAAGGTATCCGGGCGAGGCAATCGCAATCACGGATCCTGATGCAGAAAAGTAAAGGTATCCGGGCGAGGCTATCGCAGTCACGGATAGTGATGCAGAAAATAAAAGGTATCCGGGCGAGGCAATCGCACTCACGGATCCTGATGCAGAAAAGTGAAGGTATCCGGGCGAGGCTATCGCAGTCACGGACGTTGATGCAGAAATGTAAAGGTATCTAGGCGAGGCTATTGTAGTCACGGATACTGATGCAGAATATAAAGGTAACCGGGCGGGGTATCGCAGTCACGGACGCTGATGCAGAAATATAAAGGTATCCGGGCGAGGCTATCGCAGTCACGGACGTTGATGCAGAAATGTAAAGGTATCTAGGCGAGGCTATTGTAGTCACGGATACTGATGCAGAATATAAAGGTAACCGGGCGGGGTATCGCAGTCACGGACGCTGATGCAGAAATGTAAAGTTATCTGAGCGAGGCTATCGCATTCACGGACGCTGATGCAGAAATGTAAAGGTATTCGGGCGAGGCTATCGCAGTCTCGGACGCTGATGCAGAAATGTAAAGTTATCTGAGCGAGGCTATCGCATTCACGGACGCTGATGCAGAAAAGTAAAGGTATCCGGGCGAGGCTATCGTAGTCACGGAGGCTGATGCAGAAATGTAAAGGTATTCGGGCGAGGCTATCGCAGTCACGGACGCTGATGCAGAAATGTAAAGTTATCTGAGCGAGGCTATCGCATTCACGGACGCTGATGCAGAAAAGTAAAGGTATCCGGGCGAGGCTATCGCAATCTCGGACGCTGATGCAGAAATGTAAAGTTATCTGAGCGAGGCTATCGCATTCACGGACGCTGATGCAGAAAAGTAAAGGTATCCGGGCGAGGCTATCGTAGTCACGGAGGCTGATGCAGAAATGTAAAGGTATTCGGGCGAGGCTATCGCAGTCACGGACGCTGATGCAGAAATGTAAAGTTATCTGAGCGAGGCTATCGCATTCACGGACGCTGATGCAGAAAAGTAAAGGTATCCGGGCGAGGCTATCGCAGTCACGGACGCTGATGAAGAAATGTAAAGGTATCCGGGCGAGGCAATCGTAGTCACGGATGCTGATGCAGAAATGTAAAGGTATTCGGGCAAGTCTATTGCACTCACGGACCCTGATGCAGAAAAGTAAAGGTATCCGGGCGAGGCTATCGTAGTCACGGATGCTGATACAGAAATGTAAAGGTATCCGGGCGAGGCTATCGCAGTCACGGATACTGATGCACAAACTAAAGGTATCCGGGGAAGTCTAGCACAATCACAGATACTAATGCAGAAAAGTAAAGGTTTCCGGGCGAGGCTATCGCAGTCACGGACGTTGATGCAGAAATGTAAAGGTATCTGGGGGAGTCTATCGTAGTGACGGATACTGATGCAGAATAAAAAGTAACCGGGCGGGGTTATCGCAGTCACGGACGCTGATGCAGAAATGTAAAGGTATCCGGGCGACGCAATCGCAATCACGGATCCTGATGCAGAAAAGTAAAGGTATCCGGCCGAGGCTATCGCAGTCACGGATACTGATGCAGAAAAGTAAAGGTATCTGGGTGAGGTAATCGCAATCACGGACGTTGATGCAGAAATGTAAAGGTATCTAGGCGAGGCTATCGTAGTCACGGATACTGATGCAGAATATAATGGTAACCGGGCGGGGCTATTGCAGTCACGGACGCTGATGCAGAAAAGTAAAGGTATCCGAGCGAGGCTATCGCATTCACGGACGCTGATGAAGAAAAGTAAAGGTAACCGGGCGGGGCTATCGCAGTCACGGACGCTGATGCAGAAAAGTAAAGGTATCCGAGCGAGACTATCGCAGTCACGGATGCTGATGCAGAAATGTAAAGGTATGCGGGCGAGGCTATCGCAGTCACGGACGCTGATGCAGAAAAGTAAAGGTAACCGGGCGGGGCTATCGCAGTCACGGACGCTGATGCAGAAAAGTAAAGGTATCCGAGCGAGGCTATCGCATTCACGGACGCTGATGCAGAAAAGTAAAGGTAACCGGGCGGGGCTATCGCAGTCACGGATACTGATGCACAAAAGTAAAGGTATCCGGGGAAGTCTAGCACAATCACAAATACTAATGCAGAAAAGTAAAGGTTTCCGGGCGAGGCTATCGCAGTCACGGACGTTGATGCAGAAATGTAAAGGTATCTGGGGGAGTCTATCGTAGTGACGGATACTGATGCAGAATATAAAGGTAACCGGGCGGGGCTATCGCAGTCACGGACGCTGATGCAGAAATGTAAAGGTATCCGGGCGACGCAATCGCAATCACGGATCCTGATGCAGAAAAGTAAAGGTATCCGGCCGAGGCTATCGCAGTCACGGATACTGATGCAGAAAAGTAAAGGTATCTGGGTGAGGCAATCGCAATCACGGACGTTGATGCAGAAATGTAAAGGTATCTAGGCGAGGCTATCGTAGTCACGGATACTGATGCAGAATATAATGGTAACCGGGCGGGGCTATTGCAGTCACGGACGCTGATGCAGAAAAGTAAAGGTATCCGAGCGAGGCTATCGCATTCACGGACGCTGATGCAGAAAAGTAACGGTAACCGGGCGGGGCTATCGCAGTCACGGACGCTGATGCAGAAAAGTAAAGGTATCCGAGCGAGGCTATCGCAGTCACGGATGCTGATGCAGAAATGTAAAGGTATGCGGGCGGGGCTATCGCAGTCACGGACGCTGATGCAGAAAAGTAAAGGTAACCGGGCGGGGCTATCGCAGTCACGGACGCTGATGCAGAAAAGTAAAGGTATCCGAGCGAGGCTATCGCATTCACGGACGCTGATGCAGAAAAGTAAAGGTAACCGGGCGGGGCTATCGCAGTCACGGACGCTGATGCAGAAAAGTAAAGGTATCCGAGCGAGGCTATCGTAGTCACGGATGCTGATGCAGAAATGTAAAGGTATGCGGGCGAGGCTATCGCAGTCACGGACGCTGATGCAGAAATGTATAGTTATCTGAGCGAGGCTATCGCATTCACGGACGCTGATGCAGAAAAGTAAAGGTATCCGGGCGAGGCTATCGCAGTCACGGACGCTTATGAAGAAATGTAAAGGTATCCGGGCGAGGCTATCGTAGTCACGGATGCTGATGCAGAAATGTAAAGGTATTCGGGCGAGGCTATCGCACTCACGGAGCCTGATGCAGAAAAGTAGAGGTATCCGGGCGAGGCTATCGCAGTCACGGATGCTGATGCAGAAATGTAAAGGTATCCAGGCGAGGCTATCGCAGTCACGGATACTGATGCACAAACTAAAGGTATCCGGGGGAGTCTAGCACAATCACAGATACTAATGCAGAAGAGTAGAGGTATTCGGGGGAGGCTATCGCAGTCACGGACGTTGATGCAGAAATGTAAAGGTATCTGGGCGATGCTATCGTAGTCACGGATACTGATGCAGAATATAAAGGTAACCGGGCGGGGCTATTGAAGTCACGGACGCTGATGCAGAAAAGTAAAGGAAACCGGGCGGGGCTATCGCAGTCACGGACGCTGATGCAGAAAAGTGAAGATATCCGGGCGAGGCTATCGCAGTCACGGATACTGATGCAGAAATGTAAAGGTATCTGGGCGAGGCTATCATAGTCACGGATACTGATGCAGAATATAAAGGTAACCGGCCGGGGCTATCGCAGTCACGGACGCTGATGCAGAAATGTAAAGGTATCCGGGCGAGGCAATCGCAATCAGGGATCCTGATGCAGAAAAGTAAAGGTATCCGGGCGAGGCTATAACAGTCACGGACATTGATCCAGAAATGTAAAGGTATCCGCGCGAGGCTATTGCTGTCACGGATACTGATGCAGAAACTAAAGGTATCCGGGGGAGTCTAGCACAATCACGGATTCTAATGCAGAAAAGTAAAGGTTTCCGAGCGAGGCTATCGCAGTCACGGACGTTGATGCAGAAATGTAAAGGTATCTGGGCGAGTCTATCGTAGTCACGGATACTGATGCAGAATATAAAGGTAACCGGGCGGGGCTATCGCAGTCATGGACGCTGATGCAGAAATGTAAAGGTATCCGGGCGACGCAATCGCAATCACGGATCCTGATGCAGAAAAGTAAAGGTATCCGGCCGAGGCTATTGCAGTAACGGATACTGATGCAGAAAAGTAAAGGTATCTGGGTGAGGCAATCGCAATCACGGACGTTGTTGCAGAAATGTAAAGGTATCTAGGCGAGGATATCGTAGTCACGGATACTGATGCAGAATATAATGGTAACCGGGCGGGGCTATTGCAGTCACGGACGCTGATGCAGAAATGTAAAGGTATCCGGGCGAGGCAATCGCAATCACGGATCCTGATGCAGAAAAGTAAAGGTATCCAGGCGAGGCCATCACAGTCACGGACGTTGAACCAGAAATGTAAAGGTATCCGGGCGAGGCTATCGCAGTCACGGATACTGATGCAGAAAATAAAAGGTATCCGGGCGAGGCAATCGCACTCACGGATCCTGATGCAGAAAAGTGAAGGTATCCGGGCGAGGCTATCGCAGTCACGGACGTTGATGCAGAAATGTAAAGGTATCTAGGCGAGGCTATTGTAGTCACGGATACTGATGCAGAATATAAAGGTAACCGGGCGGGGTATCGCAGTCACGGACGCTGATGCAGAAATATAAAGGTATCCGGGCGAGGCTATCGCAGTCACGGACGTTGATGCAGAAATGTAAAGGTATCTAGGCGAGGCTATTGTAGTCACGGATACTGATGCAGAATATAAAGGTAACCGGGCGGGGTATCGCAGTCACGGACGCTGATGCAGAAATGTAAAGTTATCTGAGCGAGGCTATCGCATTCACGGACGCTGATGCAGAAATGTAAAGGTATTCGGGCGAGGCTATCGCAGTCTCGGACGCTGATGCAGAAATGTAAAGTTATCTGAGCGAGGCTATCGCATTCACGGACGCTGATGCAGAAAAGTAAAGGTATCCGGGCGAGGCTATCGTAGTCACGGAGGCTGATGCAGAAATGTAAAGGTATTCGGGCGAGGTTATCGCAGTCACGGACGCTGATGCAGAAATGTAAAGTTATCTGAGCGAGGCTATCGCATTCACGGACGCTGATGCAGAAAAGTAAAGGTATCCGGGCGAGGCTATCGCAGTCTCGGACGCTGATGCAGAAATGTAAAGTTATCTGAGCGAGGCTATCGCATTCACGGACGCTGATGCAGAAAAGTAAAGGTATCCGGGCGAGGCTATCGTAGTCACGGAGGCTGATGCAGAAATGCAAAGGTATTCGGGCGAGGCTATCGCAGTCATGGACGCTGATGCAGAAATGTAAAGTTATCTGAGCGAGGCTATCGCATTCACGGACGCTGATGCAGAAAAGTAAAGGTATCCGGGCGAGGCTATCGTAGTCACGGAGGCTGATGCAGAAATGTAAAGGTATTCGGGCGAGGCTATCGCAGTCACGGACGCTGATGCAGAAATGTAAAGTTATCTGAGCGAGGCTATCGCATTCACGGACGCTGATGCAGAAAAGTAAAGGTATCCGGGCGAGGCTATCGCAGTCACGGACGCTGATGAAGAAATGTAAAGGTATCCGGGCGAGGTAATCGTAGTCACGGATGCTGATGCAGAAATGTAAAGGTATTCGGGCAAGTCTATTGCACTCACGGACCCTGATGCAGAAAAGTAAAGGTATCCGGGCGAGGCTATCGTAGTCACGGATGCTGATACAGAAATGTAAAGGTATCCGGGCGAGGCTATCGCAGTCACGGATACTGATGCACAAACTAAAGGTATCCGGGGAAGTCTAGCACAATCACAGATACTAATGCAGAAAAGTAAAGGTTTCCGGGCGAGGCTATCGCAGTCACGGACGTTGATGCAGAAATGTAAAGGTATCTGGGGGAGTCTATCGTAGTGACGGATACTGATGCAGAATATAAAGGTAACCGGGCGGGGCTATCGCAGTCACGGACGCTGATGCAGAAATGTAAAGGTATCCGGGCGACGCAATCGCAATCACGGATCCTGATGCAGAAAAGTAAAGGTATCCGGCCGAGGCTATCGCAGTCACGGATACTGATGCAGAAAAGTAAAGGTATCTGGGTGAGGCAATCGCAATCACGGACGTTGATGCAGAAATGTAAAGGTATCTAGGCGGGGCTATCGTAGTCACGGATACTGATGCAGAATATAATGGTAACCGGGCGGGGCTATTGCAGTCACGGACGCTGATGCAGAAATGTAAAGGTATCCGGGCGAGGCAATCGCTATCACGGATCCAGATGCAGAAATGTAAAGGTATCCGGGCGAGGCTATCGTAGCCACGGATGCTGATGCAGAAATGTAAAGGTATCCGGGCGAGGCAATCGCTATCACGGATCCAGATGCAGAAAAGTAAAGGTATCCGGGCGAGGCCATCACAGTCACGGACGTTGATCCAGAAATGTAAAGGTATCCGGGCGAGGCTATCGCAGTCACGGATACTGATGCACAAACTAAAGGTATCCGGGGAAGTCTAGCACAATCACAGATACTAATGCAGAAGAGTAAAGGTATCCGGGGGAGGCTATCGCAGTCACGGACGTTGATGCAGAAATGTAAAGGTATCTGGGCGAGGCTATCGTAGTCACGGATACTGATGCAGAATATAAAGGTAACCGGGCGGGGCTATGGCAGTCACGGACGCTGATGCAGAAAAGTAAAGGTAACCGGGCGGGGCTATCGCAGCCACGGACGCTGATGCAGAAAAGAAAAGGTAACCGGGCGGGGCTATCGCAGTCACGGACGCTGATGCAGAAAAGTAAAGGTATCCGAGGGAGGCTATCGCAGTCACAGACGCTGATGCAGAAATGTAAAGTTATCTGAGCGAGGCTATCGCATTCACGGACGCTGATGCAGAAAAGTAAAGGTAACCGGGCGAGGCTATCGCAGTCACGGACGCTGATGAAGAAATGTAAAGGTATCCGGGCGAGGCTATCGTAGTCACGGATGCTGATGCAGAAATGTAAAGGTATGCGGGCGAGGCTATCGCAGTCACGGACGCTGATGCAGAAATGTATAGTTATCTGAGCGAGGCTATCGCATTCACGGACGCTGATGCAGAAAAGTAAAGGTATCCGGGCGAGGCTATCGCAGTCACGGACGCTGATGAAGAAATGTAAAGGTATCCGGGCGAGGCTATCGTAGTCACGGATGCTGATGCAGAAATGTAAAGGTATTTGGGCGAGGCTATCGCACTCACGGAGCCTGATGCAGAAAAGTAGAGGTATCCGGGCGAGGCTATCGCAGTCACGGATGCTGATGCAGAAATGTACAGGTATCCAGGCGAGGCTATCGCAGTCACGGATACTGATGCACAAACTAAAGGTATCCGGGGGAGTCTAGCACAATCACAGATACTAATGCAGAAGAGTAGAGGTATTCGGGGGAGGCTATCACAGTCACGGACGTTGATGCAGAAATGTAAAGGTATCTGGGCGATGCTATCGTAGTCACGGATACTGATGCAGAATATAAAGGTAACCGGGCGGGGCTATTGAAGTCACGGACGCTGATGCAGAAAAGTAGAGGTAACCGGGCGGGGCTATCGCAGTCACGGACGCTGATGCAGAAAAGTGAAGATATCCGGGCGAGGCTATCGCAGTCACGGATACTGATGCAGAAATGTAAAGGTATCTGGGCGAGGCTATCATAGTCACGGATACTGATGCAGAATATAAAGGTAACCGGCCGGGGCTATCGCAGTCACGGACGCTGATGCAGAAATGTAAAGGTATCCGGGCGAGGCAATCGCAATCACGGATCCTGATGCAGAAAAGTAAAGGTATCCGGGCGAGGCTATAACAGTCACGGACATTGATCCAGAAATGTAAAGGTATCCGCGCGAGTCTATTGCTGTCACGGATACTGATGCAGAAACTAAAGGTATCCGGGGGAGTCTAGCACAATCACGGATTCTAATGCAGAAAAGTAAAGGTTTCCGGGCGAGGCTATCGCAGTCACGGACGTTGATGCAGAAATGTAAAGGTATCTGGGCGAGTCTATCGTAGTCACGGATACTGATGCAGAATATAAAGGTAACCGGGCGGGGCTATCGCAGTCACGGACGCTGATGCAGAAATGTAAAGGTATCCGGGCGACGCAATCGCAATCACGGATCCTGATGCAGAAAAGTAAAGGTATCCGGCCGAGGCTATCGCAGTAACGGATACTGATGCAGAAAAGTAAAGGTATCTGGGTGAGGCAATCGCAATCACGGACGTTGTTGCAGAAATGTAAAGGTATCTAGGCGAGGATATCGTAGTCACGGATACTGATGCAGAATATAATGGTAACCGGGCGGGGCTATCGCAGTCACGGACGCTGATGCAGAAATGTAAAGGTATCCGGGCGACGCAATCGCAATCACGGATCCTGATGCAGAAAAGTAAAGGTATCCGGCCGAGGCTATCGCAGTAACGGATACTGATGCAGAAAAGTAAAGGTATCTGGGTGAGGCAATCGCAATCACGGACGTTGTTGCAGAAATGTAAAGGTATCTAGGCGAGGATATCGTAGTCACGGATACTGATGCAGAATATAATGGTAACCGGGCGGGGCTATTGCAGTCACGGACGCTGATGCAGAAATGTAAAGGTATCCGGGCGAGGCAATCGCAATCACGGATCCTGATGCAGAAAAGTAAAGGTATCCAGGCGAGGCCATCACAGTCACGGACGTTGAACCAGAAATGTAAAGGTATCCGGGCTAGGCTATCGCAGTCACGGATACTGATGCAGAAAATAAAAGGTATCCGGGCGAGGCAATCGCACTCACGGATCCTGATGCAGAAAAGTAAAGGTATCCGGGCGAGGCTATCGCAGTCACGGACGTTGATGCAGAAATGTAAAGGTATCTAGGCGAGGCTATTGTAGTCACGGATACTGATACAGAATATAAAGGTAACCGGGCGGGGTATCGCAGTCACGGACGCTGATGCAGAAATATAAAGGTATCCGGGCGAGGCTATCGCAGTCACGGACGTTGATGCAGAAATGTAAAGGTATCTAGGCGAGGGTATTATAGTCACGGATACTGATGCAGAATATAAAGGTAACCGGGTGGGGTATCGCAGTCACGGACGCTGATGCAGAAATGTAAAATTATCTGAGCGAGGCTATCGCATTCACGGACGCTGATGCAGAAATGTAAAGGTATTCGGGCGAGGCTATCGCAGTCTCGGACGCTGATGCAGAAATGTAAAGTTATCTGAGCGAGGCTATCGCATTCACGGACGCTGATGCAGAAAAGTAAAGGTATCCGGGCGAGGCTATCGTAGTCACGGAGGCTGATGCAGAAATGTAAAGGTATTCGGGCGACGCTATCGCAGTCACGGACGCTGATGCAGAAATGTAAAGTTATCTGAGCGAGGCTATCGCATTCACGGACGCTGATGCAGAAAAGTAAAGGTATCCGGGCGAGGCTATCGCTATCACGGATCCAGATGCAGAAAAGTAAAGGTATCCGGGCGAGGCCATCACAGTCACGGACGTTGATCCAGAAATGTAAAGGTATCCGGGCGAGGCTATCGCAGTCACGGATACTGATGCACAAACTAAAGGTATCCGGGGAAGTCTAGCACAATCACAGATACTAATGCAGAAGAGTAAAGGTATCCGGGGGAGGCTATCGCAGTCACGGACGTTGATGCAGAAATGTAAAGGTATCTGGGCGAGGCTATCGTAGTCACGGATACTGATGCAGAATATAAAGGTAACCGGGCGGGGCTATGGCAGTCACGGACGCTGATGCAGAAAAGTAAAGGTAACCGGGCGGGGCTATCGCAGCCACGGACGCTGATGCAGAAAAGTAAAGGTAACCGGGCGGGGCTATCGCAGTCACGGACGCTGATGCAGAAAAGTAAAGGTATCCGAGGGAGGCTATCGCAGTCACAGACGCTGATGCAGAAATGTAAAGTTATCTGAGTGAGGCTATCGCATTCACGGACGCTGATGCAGAAAAGTAAAGGTAACCGGGCGGGGCTATCGCAGTCACGGACGCTGATGCAGAAAAGTAAAGGTATCCGAGCGAGGCTATCGTAGTCACGGATGCTGATGCAGAAATGTAAAGGTATGCGGGCGAGGCTATCGCAGTCACGGACGCTGATGCAGAAATGTATAGTTATCTGAGCGAGGCTATCGCATTCACGGACGCTGATGCAGAAAAGTAAAGGTATCCGGGCGAGGCTATCGCAGTCACGGACGCTGATGAAGAAATGTAAAGGTATCCGGGCGAGGCTATCGTAGTCACGGATGCTGATGCAGAAATGTAAAGGTATTTGGGCGAGGCTATCGCACTCACGGAGCCTGATGCAGAAAAGTAGAGGTATCCGGGCGAGGCTATCGCAGTCACGGATGCTGATGCAGAAATGTACAGGTATCCAGGCGAGGCTATCGCAGTCACGGATACTGATGCACAAACTAAAGGTATCCGGGGGAGTCTAGCACAATCACAGATACTAATGCAGAAGAGTAGAGGTATTCGGGGGAGGCTATCACAGTCACGGACGTTGATGCAGAAATGTAAAGGTATCTGGGCGATGCTATCGTAGTCACGGATACTGATGCAGAATATAAAGGTAACCGGGCGGGGCTATTGAAGTCACGGACGCTGATGCAGAAAAGTAAAGGTAACCGGGCGGGGCTATCGCAGTCACGGACGCTGATGCAGAAAAGTGAAGATATCCGGGCGAGGCTATCGCAGTCACGGATACTGATGCAGAAATGTAAAGGTATCTGGGCGAGGCTATCATAGTCACGGATACTGATGCAGAATATAAAGGTAACCGGCCGGGGCTATCGCAGTCACGGACGCTGATGCAGAAATGTAAAGGTATCCGGGCGAGGCAATCGCAATCACGGATCCTGATGCAGAAAAGTAAAGGTATCCGGGCGAGGCTATAACAGTCACGGACATTGATCCAGAAATGTAAAGGTATCCGCGCGAGGCTATTGCTGTCACGGATACTGATGCAGAAACTAAAGGTATCCGGGGGAGTCTAGCACAATCACAGATTCTAATGCAGAAAAGTAAAGGTTTCCGGGCGAGTCTATCGTAGTCACGGATACTGATGCAGAATATAAAGGTAACCGGGCGGGGCTATCGCAGTCACGGACGCTGATGCAGAAATGTAAAGGTATCCGGGCGACGCAATCGCAATCACGGATCCTGATGCAGAAAAGTAAAGGTATCCGGCCGAGGCTATCGCAGTAACGGATACTGATGCAGAAAAGTAAAGGTATCTGGGTGAGGCAATCGCAATCACGGACGTTGTTGCAGAAATGTAAAGGTATCTAGGCGAGGATATCGTAGTCACGGATACTGATGCAGAATATAATGGTAACCGGGCGGGGCTATCGCAGTCACGGACGCTGATGCAGAAATGTAAAGGTATCCGGGCGACGCAATCGCAATCACGGATCCTGATGCAGAAAAGTAAAGGTATCCGGCCGAGGCTATCGCAGTAACGGATACTGATGCAGAAAAGTAAAGGTATCTGGGTGAGGCAATCGCAATCACGGACGTTGTTGCAGAAATGTAAAGGTATCTAGGCGAGGATATCGTAGTCACGGATACTGATGCAGAATATAATGGTAACCGGGCGGGGCTATTGCAGTCACGGACGCTGATGCAGAAATGTAAAGGTATCCGGGCGAGGCAATCGCAATCACGGATCCTGATGCAGAAAAGTAAAGGTATCCAGGCGAGGCCATCACAGTCACGGACGTTGAACCAGAAATGTAAAGGTATCCGGGCTAGGCTATCGCAGTCACGGATACTGATGCAGAAAATAAAAGGTATCCGGGCGAGGCAATCGCACTCACGGATCCTGATGCAGAAAAGTAAAGGTATCCGGGCGAGGCTATCGCAGTCACGGACGTTGATGCAGAAATGTAAAGGTATCTAGGCGAGGCTATTGTAGTCACGGATACTGATACAGAATATAAAGGTAACCGGGCGGGGTATCGCAGTCACGGACGCTGATGCAGAAATATAAAGGTATCCGGGCGAGGCTATCGCAGTCACGGACGTTGATGCAGAAATGTAAAGGTATCTAGGCGAGGGTATTATAGTCACGGATACTGATGCAGAATATAAAGGTAACCGGGTGGGGTATCGCAGTCACGGACGCTGATGCAGAAATGTAAAATTATCTGAGCGAGGCTATCGCATTCACGGACGCTGATGCAGAAATGTAAAGGTATTCGGGCGAGGCTATCGCAGTCTCGGACGCTGATGCAGAAATGTAAAGTTATCTGAGCGAGGCTATCGCATTCACGGACGCTGATGCAGAAAAGTAAAGGTATCCGGGCGAGGCTATCGTAGTCACGGAGGCTGATGCAGAAATGTAAAGGTATTCGGGCGACGCTATCGCAGTCACGGACGCTGATGCAGAAATGTAAAGTTATCTGAGCGAGGCTATCGCATTCACGGACGCTGATGCAGAAAAGTAAAGGTATCCGGGCGAGGCTATCGCTATCACGGATCCAGATGCAGAAAAGTAAAGGTATCCGGGCGAGGCCATCACAGTCACGGACGTTGATCCAGAAATGTAAAGGTATCCGGGCGATGCTATCGCAGTCACGGATACTGATGCACAAACTAAAGGTATCCGGGGAAGTCTAGCACAATCACAGATACTAATGCAGAAGAGTAAAGGTATCCGGGGGAGGCTATCGCAGTCACGGACGTTGATGCAGAAATGTAAAGGTATCTGGGCGAGGCTATCGTAGTCACGGATACTGATGCAGAATATAAAGGTAACCGGGCGGGGCTATGGCAGTCACGGACGCTGATGCAGAAAAGTAAAGGTAACCGGGCGGGGCTATCGCAGCCACGGACGCTGATGCAGAAAAGTAAAGGTAACCGGGCGGGGCTATCGCAGTCACGGACGCTGATGCAGAAAAGTAAAGGTATCCGAGGGAGGCTATCGCAGTCACAGACGCTGATGCAGAAATGTAAAGTTATCTGAGTGAGGCTATCGCATTCACGGACGCTGATGCAGAAAAGTAAAGGTAACCGGGCGGGGCTATCGCAGTCACGGACGCTGATGCAGAAAAGTAAAGGTATCCGAGCGAGGCTATCGTAGTCACGGATCCTGATGCAGAAAAGTAAAGGTATCCGGCCGAGGCTATCGCAGTAACGGATACTGATGCAGAAAAGTAAAGGTATCTGAGTGAGGCTATCGCATTCACGGACGCTGATGCAGAAAAGTAAAGGTATCCGGGCGAGGCTATAACAGTCACGGACATTGATCCAGAAATGTAAAGGTATCCGCGCGAGGCTATTGCTGTCACGGATACTGATGCAGAAACTAAAGGTATCCGGGGGAGTCTAGCACAATCACAGATTCTAATGCAGAAAAGTAAAGGTTTCCGGGCGAGTCTATCGTAGTCACGGATACTGATGCAGAATATAAAGGTAACCGGGCGGGGCTATCGCAGTCACGGACGCTGATGCAGAAATGTAAAGGTATCCGGGCGACGCAATCGCAATCACGGATCCTGATGCAGAAAAGTAAAGGTATCCGGCCGAGGCTATCGCAGTAACGGATACTGATGCAGAAAAGTAAAGGTATCTGGGTGAGGCAATCGCAATCACGGACGTTGTTGCAGAAATGTAAAGGTATCTAGGCGAGGATATCGTAGTCACGGATACTGATGCAGAATATAATGGTAACCGGGCGGGGCTATTGCAGTCACGGACGCTGATGCAGAAATGTAAAGGTATCCGGGCGAGGCAATCGCAATCACGGATCCTGATGCAGAAAAGTAAAGGTATCCAGGCGAGGCCATCACAGTCACGGACGTTGAACCAGAAATGTAAAGGTATCCGGGCGAGGCTATCGCAGTCACGGATACTGATGCAGAAAATAAAAGGTATCCGGGCAAGGCAATCGCACTCACGGATCCTGATGCAGAAAAGTAAAGGTATCCGGGCGAGGCTATCGCAGTCACGGACGTTGATGCAGAAATGTAAAGGTATCTAGGCGAGGCTATTGTAGTCACGGATACTGATGCAGAATATAAAGGTAACCGGGCGGGGTATCGCAGTCACGGACGCTGATGCAGAAATATAAAGGTATCCGGGCGAGGCTATCGCAGTCACGGACGTTGATGCAGAAATGTAAAGGTATCTAGGCGAGGGTATTGTAGTCACGGATACTGATGCAGAATATAAAGGTAACCGGGCGGGGTATCGCAGTCACGGACGCTGATGCAGAAATGTAAAGTTATCTGAGCGAGGCTATCGCATTCACGGACGCTGATGCAGAAATGTAAAGGTATTCGGGCGAGGCTATCGCAGTCTCGGACGCTGATGCAGAAATGTAAAGTTATCTGAGCGAGGCTATCGCATTCACGGACGCTGATGCAGAAAAGTAAAGGTATCCGGGCGAGGCTATCGTAGTCACGGAGGCTGATGCAGAAATGTAAAGGTATTCGGGCGACGCTATCGCAGTCACGGACGCTGATGCAGAAATGTAAAGTTATCTGAGCGAGGCTATCGCATTCACGGACGCTGATGCAGAAAAGTAAAGGTATCCGGGCGAGGCTATCGCAGTCTCGGACGCTGATGCAGAAATGTAAAGTTATCTGAGCGAGGCTATCGCATTCACGGACGCTGATGCAGAAAAGTAAAGGTATCCGGGCGAGGCTATCGTAGTCACGGAGGCTGATGCAGAAATGTAAAGGTATTCGGGCGAGGCTATCGCAGTCACGGACGCTGATGCAGAAATGTAAAGTTATCTGAGCGAGGCTATCGCATTCATGGACGCTGATGCAGAAAAGTAAAGGTATCCGGGCGAGGCTATCGTAGTCACGGACGCTGATGAAGAAATGTAAAGGTATCCGGGCGAGGCAATCGTAGTCACGGATGCTGATGCAGAAATGTAAAGGTATTCGGGCAAGTCTATTGCACTCACAGAGCCTGATGCAGAAAAGTAAAGGTATCCGGGCGAGGCTATCGTAGTCACGGATGCTGATACAGAAATGTAAAGGTATCCGGGCGAGGCTATCGCAGTCACGGATACTGATGCACAAACTAAAGGTATCCGGGGAAGTCTAGCACAATCACAGATACTAATGCAGAAAAGTAAAGGTTTCCGGGCGAGGCTATCGCAGTCACGGACGTTGATGCAGAAATGTAAAGGTATTTGGGGGAGTCTATCGTAGTGACGGATACTGATGCAGAATATAAAGGTAACCGGGCGGGGCTATCGCAGTCACGGACGCTGATGCAGAAATGTAAAGGTATCCGGGCGACGCAATCGCAATCACGGATCCTGATGCAGAAAAGTAAAGGTATCCGGCCGAGGCTATCGCAGTCACGGATACTGATGCAGAAAAGTAAAGGTATCTGGGTGAGGCAATCGCAATCACGGACGTTGATGCAGAAATGTAAAGGTATCTAGGCGAGGCTATCGTAGTCACGGATACTGATGCAGAATATAATGGTAACCGGGCGGGGCTATTGCAGTCACGGACGCTGATGCAGAAATGTAAAGGTATCCGGGCGAGGCAATCGCTATCACGGATCCAGATGCAGAAAAGTAAAGGTATCCGGGCGAGGCCATCACAGTCACGGACGTTGATCCAGAAATGTAAAGGTATCCGGGCGAGGCTATCGCAGTCACGGATACTGATGCACAAACTAAAGGTATCCGGGGAAGTCTAGCACAATCACAGATACTAATGCAGAAGAGTAAAGGTATCCGGGGGAGGCTATCGCAGTCACGGACGTTGATGCAGAAATGTAAAGGTATCTGGGCGAGGCTATCGTAGTCACGGATACTGATGCAGAATATAAAGGTAACCGGGCGGGGCTATGGCAGTCACGGACGCTGATGCAGAAAAGTAAAGGTAACCGGGCGGGGCTATCGCAGTCACGGACGCTGATGCAGAAATGTAAAGGTAACCGGGCGGGGCTATCGCAGTCACGGACGCTGATGCAGAAAAGTAAAGGTATCCGAGCGAGGCTATCGCATTCACGGACGCTGATGCAGAAAAGTAAAGGTAACCGGGCGGGGCTATCGCAGTCACGGACGCTGATGCAGAAAAGTAAAGGTATCCGAGCGAGGCTATCGCAGTCACGGATGCTGATGCAGAAATGTAAAGGTATGCGGGCGAGGCTATCGCAGTCACGGACGCTGATGCAGAAATGTATAGTTATTTGAGCGAGGCTATCGCATTCACGGACGCTGATGCAGAAAAGTAAAGGTATCCGGGCGAGGCTATCGCAGTCACGGACGCTGATGAAGAAATGTAAAGGTATCCGGGCGAGGCTATCGTAGTCACGGATGCTGATGCAGAAATGTAAAGGTATTCGGGCGAGGCTATCGCACTCACGGAGCCTGATGCAGAAAAGTAGAGGTATCCGGGCGAGGCTATCGCAGTCACGGATGCTGATGCAGAAATGTAAAGGTATCCAGGCGAGGCTATCGCAGTCACGGATACTGATGCACAAACTAAAGGTATCCGGGGGAGTCTAGCACAATCACAGATACTAATGCAGAAGAGTAGAGGTATTCGGGGGAGGATATCGCAGTCACGGACGTTGATGCAGAAATGTAAAGGTATCTGGGCGATGCTATCGTAGTCACGGATACTGATGCAGAATATAAAGGTAACCGGGCGGGGCTATTGAAGTCACGGACGCTGATGCAGAAAAGTAAAGGAAACCGGGCGGGGCTATCGCAGTCACGGACGCTGATGCAGAAAAGTGAAGATATCCGGGCGAGGCTATTGAAGTCACGGACGCTGATGCAGAAAAGTAAAGGAAACCGGGCGGGGCTATCGCAGTCACGGACGCTGATGCAGAAAAGTGAAGATATCCGGGCGAGGCTATCGCAGTCACGGATACTGATGCAGAAATGTAAAGGTATCTGGGCGAGGCTATCATAGTCACGGATACTGATGCAGAATATAAAGGTAACCGGCCGGGGCTATCGCAGTCACGGACGCTGATGCAGAAATGTAAAGGTATCCGGGCGAGGCAATCGCAATCACGGATCCTGATGCAGAAAAGTAAAGGTATCCGGGCGAGGCTATAACAGTCACGGACATTGATCCAGAAATGTAAAGGTATCCGCGCGAGGCTATTGCTGTCACGGATACTGATGCAGAAACTAAAGGTATCCGGGGGAGTCTAGCACAATCACGGATTCTAATGCAGAAAAGTAAAGGTTTCCGGGCGAGGCTATCGCAGTCACGGACGTTGATGCAGAAATGTAAAGGTATCTGGGCGAGTCTATCGTAGTCACGGATACTGATGCAGAATATAAAGGTAACCGGGCGGGGCTACCGCAGTCACGGACGCTGATGCAGAAATGTAAAGGTATCCGGGCGACGCAATCGCAATCACGGATCCTGATGCAGAAAAGTAAAGGTATCCGGCCGAGGCTATCGCAGTAACGGATACTGATGCAGAAAAGTAAAGGTATCTGGGTGAGGCAATCGCAATCACGGACGTTGTTGCAGAAATGTAAAGGTATCTAGGCGAGGATATCGTAGTCACGGATACTGATGCAGAATATAATGGTAACCGGGCGGGGCTATTGCAGTCACGGACGCTGATGCAGAAATGTAAAGGTATCCGGGCGAGGCAATCGCAATCACGGATCCTGATGCAGAAAAGTAAAGGTATCCAGGCGAGGCCATCACAGTCACGGACGTTGAACCAGAAATGTAAAGGTATCCGGGCGAGGCTATCGCAGTCACGGATACTGATGCAGAAAATAAAAGGTATCCGGGCGAGGCAATCGCACTCACGGATCCTGATGCAGAAAAGTAAAGGTATCCGGGCGAGGCTATCGCAGTCACGGACGTTGATGCAGAAATGTAAAGGTATCTAGGCGAGGCTATTGTAGTCACGGATACTGATGCAGAATATAAAGGTAACCGGGCGGGGTATCGCAGTCACGGACGCTGATGCAGAAATATAAAGGTATCCGGGCGAGGCTATCGCAGTCACGGACGTTGATGCAGAAATGTAAAGGTATCTAGGCGAGGGTATTGTAGTCACGGATACTGATGCAGAATATAAAGGTAACCGGGCGGGGTATCGCAGTCACGGACGCTGATGCAGAAATGTAAAGTTATCTGAGCGAGGCTATCGCATTCACGGACGCTGATGCAGAAATGTAAAGGTATTCGGGCGAGGCTATCGCAGTCTCGGACGCTGATGCAGAAATGTAAAGTTATCTGAGCGAGGCTATCGCATTCACGGACGCTGATGCAGAAAAGTAAAGGTATCCGGGCGAGGCTATCGTAGTCACGGAGGCTGATGCAGAAATGTAAAGGTATTCGGGCGACGCTATCGCAGTCACGGACGCTGATGCAGAAATGTAAAGTTATCTGAGCGAGGCTATCGCATTCACGGACGCTGATGCAGAAAAGTAAAGGTATCCGGGCGAGGCTATCGCTATCACGGATCCAGATGCAGAAAAGTAAAGGTATCCGGGCGAGGCCATCACAGTCACGGACGTTGATCCAGAAATGTAAAGGTATCCGGGCGAGGCTATCGCAGTCACGGATACTGATGCACAAACTAAAGGTATCCGGGGAAGTCTAGCACAATCACAGATACTAATGCAGAAGAGTAAAGGTATCCGGGGGAGGCTATCGCAGTCACGGACGTTGATGCAGAAATGTAAAGGTATCTGGGCGAGGCTATCGTAGTCACGGATACTGATGCAGAATATAAAGGTAACCGGGCGGGGCTATGGCAGTCACGGACGCTGATGCAGAAAAGTAAAGGTAACCGGGCGGGGCTATCGCAGCCACGGACGCTGATGCAGAAAAGTAAAGGTAACCGGGCGGGGCTATCGCAGTCACGGACGCTGATGCAGAAAAGTAAAGGTATCCGAGGGAGGCTATCGCAGTCACCGACGCTGATGCAGAAATGTAAAGTCATCTGAGTGAGGCTATCGCATTCACGGACGCTGATGCAGAAAAGTAAAGGTAACCGGGCGGGGCTATCGCAGTCACGGACGCTGATGCAGAAAAGTAAAGGTATCCGAGCGAGGCTATCGTAGTCACGGATGCTGATGCAGAAATGTAAAGGTTTGCGGGCGAGGCTATCGCAGTCACGGACGCTGATGCAGAAATGTATAGTTATCTGAGCGAGGCTATCGCATTCACGGACGCTGATGCAGAAAAGTAAAGGTATCCGGGCGAGGCTATCGCAGTCACGGACGCTGATGAAGAAATGTAAAGGTATCCGGGCGAGGCTATCGTAGTCACGGATGCTGATGCAGAAATGTAAAGGTATTTGGGCGAGGCTATCGCACTCACGGAGCCTGATGCAGAAAAGTAGAGGTATCCGGGCGAGGCTATCGCAGTCACGGATGCTGATGCAGAAATGTACAGGTATCCAGGCGAGGCTATCGCAGTCACGGATACTGATGCACAAACTAAAGGTATCCGGGGGAGTCTAGCACAATCACAGATACTAATGCAGAAGAGTAGAGGTATTCGGGGGAGGCTATCACAGTCACGGACGTTGATGCAGAAATGTAAAGGTATCTGGGCGATGCTATCGTAGTCACGGATACTGATGCAGAATATAAAGGTAACCGGGCGGGGCTATTGAAGTCACGGACGCTGATGCAGAAAAGTAAAGGTAACCGGGCGGGGCTATCGCAGTCACGGACGCTGATGCAGAAAAGTGAAGATATCCGGGCGAGGCTATCGCAGTCACGGATACTGATGCAGAAATGTAAAGGTATCTGGGCGAGGCTATCATAGTCACGGATACTGATGCAGAATATAAAGGTAACCGGCCGGGGCTATCGCAGTCACGGACGCTGATGCAGAAATGTAAAGGTATCCGGGCGAGGCAATCGCAATCACGGATCCTGATGCAGAAACGTAAAGGTATCCGGGCGAGGCTATAACAGTCACGGACATTGATCCAGAAATGTAAAGGTATCCGCGCGAGGCTATTGCTGTCACGGATACTGATGCAGAAACTAAAGGTATCCGGGGGAGTCTAGCACAATCACAGATTCTAATGCAGAAAAGTAAAGGTTTCCGGGCGAGGCTATCGCAGTCACGGACGTTGATGCAGAAATGTAAAGGTATCTGGGCGAGTCTATCGTAGTCACGGATACTGATGCAGAATATAAAGGTAACCGGGCGGGGCTATCGCAGTCACGGACGCTGATGCAGAAATGTAAAGGTATCCGGGCGACGCAATCGCAATCACGGATCCTGATGCAGAAAAGTAAAGGTATCCGGCCGAGGCTATCGCAGTAACGGATACTGATGCAGAAAAGTAAAGGTATCTGGGTGAGGCAATCGCAATCACGGACGTTGTTGCAGAAATGTAAAGGTATCTAGGCGAGGATATCGTAGTCACGGATACTGATGCAGAATATAATGGTAACCGGGCGGGGCTATCGCAGTCACGGACGCTGATGCAGAAATGTAAAGGTATCCGGGCGACGTAATCGCAATCACGGATCCTGATGCAGAAAAGTAAAGGTATCCGGCCGAGGCTATCGCAGTAACGGATACTGATGCAGAAAAGTAAAGGTATCTGGGTGAGGCAATCGCAATCACGGACGTTGTTGCAGAAATGTAAAGGTATCTAGGCGAGGATATCGTAGTCACGGATACTGATGCAGAATATAATGGTAACCGGGCGGGGCTATTGCAGTCACGGACGCTGATGCAGAAATGTAAAGGTATCCGGGCGAGGCAATCGCAATCACGGATCCTGATGCAGAAAAGTAAAGGTATCCAGGCGAGGCCATCACAGTCACGGACGTTGAACCAGAAATGTAAAGGTATCCGGGCGAGGCTATCGCAGTCACGGATACTGATGCAGAAAATAAAAGGTATCCGGGCGAGGCAATCGCACTCACGGATCCTGATGCAGAAAAGTAAAGGTATCCGGGCGAGGCTATCGCAGTCACGGACGTTGATGCAGAAATGTAAAGGTATCTAGGCGAGGCTATTGTAGTCACGGATACTGATGCAGAATATAAAGGTAACCGGGCGGGGTATCGCAGTCACGGACGCTGATGCAGAAATATAAAGGTATCCGGGCGAGGCTATCGCAGTCACGGACGTTGATGCAGAAATGTAAAGGTATCTAGGCGAGGGTATTGTAGTCACGGATACTGATGCAGAATATAAAGGTAACCGGGCGGGGTATCGCAGTCACGGACGCTGATGCAGAAATGTAAAGTTATCTGAGCGAGGCTATCGCATTCACGGACGCTGATGCAGAAATGTAAAGGTATTCGGGCGAGGCTATCGCAGTCTCGGACGCTGATGCAGAAATGTAAAGTTATCTGAGCGAGGCTATCGCATTCACGGACGCTGATGCAGAAAAGTAAAGGTATCCGGGCGAGGCTATCGTAGTCACGGAGGCTGATGCAGAAATGTAAAGGTATTCGGGCGACGCTATCGCAGTCACGGACGCTGATGCAGAAATGTAAAGTTATCTGAGCGAGGCTATCGCATTCACGGACGCTGATGCAGAAAAGTAAAGGTATCCGAGCGAGGCTATCGCAGTCTCGGACGCTGATGCAGAAATGTAAAGTTATCTGAGCGAGGCTATCGCATTCACGGACGCTGATGCAGAAAAGTAAAGGTATCCGGGCGAGGCTATCGTAGTCACGGAGGCTGATGCAGAAATGTAAAGGTATTCGGGCGAGGCTATCGCAGTCATGGACGCTGATGCAGAAATGTAAAGTTATCTGAGCGAGGCTATCGCATTCACGGACGCTGATGCAGAAAAGTAAAGGTATCCGGGCGAGGCTATCGTAGTCACGGAGGCTGATGCAGAAATGTAAAGGTATTCGGGCGAGGCTATCGCAGTCACGGACGCTGATGCAGAAATGTAAAGTTATCTGAGCGAGGCTATCGCATTCATGGACGCTGATGCAGAAAAGTAAAGGTATCCGGGCGAGGCTATCGCAGTCACGGACGCTGATGAAGAAATGTAAAGATATCCGGGCGAGGCAATCGTAGTCACGGATGCTGATGCAGAAATGTAAAGGTATTCGGGCAAGTCTATTGCACTCACAGAGCCTGATGCAGAAAAGTAAAGGTATCCGGGCGAGGCTATCGTAGTCACGGATGCTGATACAGAAATGTAAAGGTATCCGGGCGAGGCTATCGCAGTCACGGATACTGATGCACAAACTAAAGGTATCCGGCCGGGGCTATCGCAGTCACGGACGCTGATGCAGAAATGTAAAGGTATCCGGGCGAGGCAATCGCAATAACGGATCCTGATGCAGAAAAGTAAAGGTATCCGGGCGAGGCTATAACAGTCACGGACATTGATCCAGAAATGTAAAGGTATCCGCGCGAGGCTATTGCTGTCACGGATACTGATGCAGAAACTAAAGGTATCCGGGGGAGTCTAGCACAATCACGGATTCTAATGCAGAAAAGTAAAGGTTTCCGGGCGAGGCTATCGCAGTCACGGACGTTGATGCAGAAATGTAAAGGTATCTGGGCGAGTCTATCGTAGTCACGGATACTGATGCAGAATATAAAGGTAACCGGGCGGGGCTATCGCAGTCACGGACGCTGATGCAGAAATGTAAAGGTATCCGGGCGACGCAATCGCAATCACGGATCCTGATGCAGAAAAGTAAAGGTATCCGGCCGAGGCTATCGCAGTAACGGATACTGATGCAGAAAAGTAAAGGTATCTGGGTGAGGCAATCGCAATCACGGACGTTGTTGCAGAAATGTAAAGGTATCTAGGCGAGGATATCGTAGTCACGGATACTGATGCAGAATATAATGGTAACCGGGCGGGGCTATCGCAGTCACGGACGCTGATGCAGAAATGTAAAGGTATCCGGGCGACGCAATCGCAATCACGGATCCTGATGCAGAAAAGTAAAGGTATCCGGCCGAGGCTATCGCAGTAACGGATACTGATGCAGAAAAGTAAAGGTATCTGGGTGAGGCAATCGCAATCACGGACGTTGTTGCAGAAATGTAAAGGTATCTAGGCGAGGATATCGTAGTCACGGATACTGATGCAGAATATAATGGTAACCGGGCGGGGCTATTGCAGTCACGGACGCTGATGCAGAAATGTAAAAGTATCCGGGCGAGGCAATCGCAATCACGGATCCTGATGCAGAAAAGTAAAGGTATCCAGGCGAGGCCATCACAGTCACGGACGTTGAACCAGAAATGTAAAGGTATCCGGGCGAGGCTATCGCAGTCACGGATACTGATGCAGAAAATAAAAGGTATCCGGGCGAGGCAATCGCACTCACGGATCCTGATGTAGAAAAGTAAAGGTATCCGGGCGAGGCTATCGCAGTCACGGACGTTGATGCAGAAATGTAAAGGTATCTAGGCGAGGCTATTGTAGTCACGGATACTGATGCAGAATATAAAGGTAACCGGGCGGGGTATCGCAGTCACGGACGCTGATGCAGAAATATAAAGGTATCCGGGCGAGGCTATCGCAGTCACGGACGTTGATGCAGAAATGTAAAGGTATCTAGGCGAGGGTATTATAGTCACGGATACTGATGCAGAATATAAAGGTAACCGGGTGGGGTATCGCAGTCACGGACGCTGATGCAGAAATGTAAAGTTATCTGAGCGAGGCTATCGCATTCACGGACGCTGATGCAGAAATGTAAAGGTATTCGGGCGAGGCTATCGCAGTCTCGGACGCTGATGCAGAAATGTAAAGTTATCTGAGCGAGGCTATCGCATTCACGGACGCTGATGCAGAAAAGTAAAGGTATCCGGGCAAGGCTATCGTAGTCACGGAGGCTGATGCAGAAATGTAAAGGTATTCGGGCGACGCTATCGCAGTCACGGACGCTGATGCAGAAATGTAAAGTTATCTGAGCGAGGCTATCGCATTCACGGACGCTGATGCAGAAAAGTAAAGGTATCCGGGCGAGGCCATCACAGTCACGGACGTTGATCCAGAAATGTAAAGGTATCCGGGCGAGGCTATCGCAGTCACGGATACTGATGCACAAACTAAAGGTATCCGGGGAAGTCTAGCACAATCACAGATACTAATGCAGAAGAGTAAAGGTATCCGGGGGAGGCTATCGCAGTCACGGACGTTGATGCAGAAATGTAAAGGTATCTGGGCGAGGCTATCGTAGTCACGGATACTGATGCAGAATATAAAGGTAACCGGGCGGGGCTATGGCAGTCACGGACGCTGATGCAGAAAAGTAAAGGTAACCGGGCGGGGCTATCGCAGCCACGGACGCTGATGCAGAAAAGTAAAGGTAACCGGGCGGGGCTATCGCAGTCACGGACGCTGATGCAGAAAAGTAAAGGTATCCGAGGGAGGCTATCGCAGTCACCGACGCTGATGCAGAAATGTAAAGTCATCTGAGTGAGGCTATCGCATTCACGGACGCTGATGCAGAAAAGTAAAGGTAACCGGGCGGGGCTATCGCAGTCACGGACGCTGATGCAGAAAAGTAAAGGTATCCGAGCGAGGCTATCGTAGTCACGGATGCTGATGCAGAAATGTAAAGGTTTGCGGGCGAGGCTATCGCAGTCACGGACGCTGATGCAGAAATGTATAGTTATCTGAGCGAGGCTATCGCATTCACGGACGCTGATGCAGAAAAGTAAAGGTATCCGGGCGAGGCTATCGCAGTCACGGACGCTGATGAAGAAATGTAAAGGTATCCGGGCGAGGCTATCGTAGTCACGGATGCTGATGCAGAAATGTAAAGGTATTTGGGCGAGGCTATCGCACTCACGGAGCCTGATGCAGAAAAGTAGAGGTATCCGGGCGAGGCTATCGCAGTCACGGATGCTGATGCAGAAATGTACAGGTATCCAGGCGAGGCTATCGCAGTCACGGATACTGATGCACAAACTAAAGGTATCCGGGGGAGTCTAGCACAATCACAGATACTAATGCAGAAGAGTAGAGGTATTCGGGGGAGGCTATCACAGTCACGGACGTTGATGCAGAAATGTAAAGGTATCTGGGCGATGCTATCGTAGTCACGGATACTGATGCAGAATATAAAGGTAACCGGGCGGGGCTATTGAAGTCACGGACGCTGATGCAGAAAAGTAAAGGTAACCGGGCGGGGCTATCGCAGTCACGGACGCTGATGCAGAAAAGTGAAGATATCCGGGCGAGGCTATCGCAGTCACGGATACTGATGCAGAAATGTAAAGGTATCTGGGCGAGGCTATCATAGTCACGGATACTGATGCAGAATATAAAGGTAACCGGCCGGGGCTATCGCAGTCACGGACGCTGATGCAGAAATATAAAGGTATCCGGGCGAGGCAATCGCAATCACGGATCCTGATGCAGAAAAGTAAAGGTATCCGGGCGAGGCTATAACAGTCACGGACATTGATCCAGAAATGTAAAGGTATCCGCGCGAGGCTATTGCTGTCACGGATACTGATGCAGAAACTAAAGGTATCCGGGGGAGTCTAGCACAATCACAGATTCTAATGCAGAAAAGTAAAGGTTTCCGGGCGAGGCTATCGCAGTCACGGACGTTGATGCAGAAATGTAAAGGTATCTGGGCGAGTCTATCGTAGTCACGGATACTGATGCAGAATATAAAGGTAACCGGGCGGGGCTATCGCAGTCACGGACGCTGATGCAGAAATGTAAAGGTATCCGGGCGACGCAATCGCAATCACGGATCCTGATGCAGAAAAGTAAAGGTATCCGGCCGAGGCTATCGCAGTAACGGATACTGATGCAGAAAAGTAAAGGTATCTGGGTGAGGCAATCGCAATCACGGACGTTGTTGCAGAAATGTAAAGGTATCTAGGCGAGGATATCGTAGTCACGGATACTGATGCAGAATATAATGGTAACCGGGCGGGGCTATCGCAGTCACGGACGCTGATGCAGAAATGTAAAGGTATCCGGGCGACGCAATCGCAATCACGGATCCTGATGCAGAAAAGTAAAGGTATCCGGCCGAGGCTATCGCAGTAACGGATACTGATGCAGAAAAGTAAAGGTATCTGGGTGAGGCAATCGCAATCACGGACGTTGTTGCAGAAATGTAAAGGTATCTAGGCGAGGATATCGTAGTCACGGATACTGATGCAGAATATAATGGTAACCGGGCGGGGCTATTGCAGTCACGGACGCTGATGCAGAAATGTAAAGGTATCCGGGCGAGGCAATCGCAATCACGGATCCTGATGCAGAAAAGTAAAGGTATCCAGGCGAGGCCATCACAGTCACGGACGTTGAACCAGAAATGTAAAGGTATCCGGGCGAGGCTATCGCAGTCACGGATACTGATGCAGAAAATAAAAGGTATCCGGGCGAGGCAATCGCACTCACGGATCCTGATGCAGAAAAGTAAAGGTATCCGGGCGAGGCTATCGCAGTCACGGACGTTGATGCAGAAATGTAAAGGTATCTAGGCGAGGCTATTGTAGTCACGGATACTGATGCAGAATATAAAGGTAACCGGGCGGGGTATCGCAGTCACGGACGCTGATGCAGAAATATAAAGGTATCCGGGCGAGGCTATCGCAGTCACGGACGTTGATGCAGAAATGTAAAGGTATCTAGGCGAGGGTATTATAGTCACGGATACTGATGCAGAATATAAAGGTAACCGGGTGGGGTATCGCAGTCACGGACGCTGATGCAGAAATGTAAAGTTATCTGAGCGAGGCTATCGCATTCACGGACGCTGATGCAGAAATGTAAAGGTATTCGGGCGAGGCTATCGCAGTCTCGGACGCTGATGCAGAAATGTAAAGTTATCTGAGCGAGGCTATCGCATTCATGGACGCTGATGCAGAAAAGTAAAGGTATCCGGGCGAGGCTATCGTAGTCACGGAGGCTGATGCAGAAATGTAAAGGTATTCGGGCGACGCTATCGCAGTCACGGACGCTGATGCAGAAATGTAAAGTTATCTGAGCGAGGCTATCGCATTCACGGACGCTGATGCAGAAAAGTAAAGGTATCCGGGCGAGGCTATCGCTATCACGGATCCAGATGCAGAAAAGTAAAGGTATCCGGGCGAGGCCATCACAGTCACGGACGTTGATCCAGAAATGTAAAGGTATCCGGGCGAGGCTATCGCAGTCACGGATACTGATGCACAAACTAAAGGTATCCGGGGAAGTCTAGCACAATCACAGATACTAATGCAGAAGAGTAAAGGTATCCGGGGGAGGCTATCGCAGTCACGGACGTTGATGCAGAAATGTAAAGGTATCTGGGCGAGGCTATCGTAGTCACGGATACTGATGCAGAATATAAAGGTAACCGGGCGGGGCTATGGCAGTCACGGACGCTGATGCAGAAAAGTAAAGGTAACCGGGCGGGGCTATCGCAGCCACGGACGCTGATGCCGAAAAGTAAAGGTAACCGGGCGGGGCTATCGCAGTCACGGACGCTGATGCAGAAAAGTAAAGGTATCCGAGGGAGGCTATCGCAGTCACAGACGCTGATGCAGAAATGTAAAGTTATCTGAGTGAGGCTATCGCATTCACGGACGCTGATACAGAAAAGTAAAGGTAACCGGGCGGGGCTATCGCAGTCACGGACGCTGATGCAGAAAAGTAAAGGTATCCGAGCGAGGCTATCGTAGTCACGGATGCTGATGCAGAAATGTAAAGGTATGCGGGCGAGGCTATCGCAGTCACGGACGCTGATGCAGAAATGTATAGTTATCTGAGCGAGGCTATCGCATTCACGGACGCTGATGCAGAAAAGTAAAGGTATCCGGGCGAGGCTATCGCAGTCACGGACGCTGATGAAGAAATGTAAAGGTATCCGGGCGAGGCTATCGTAGTCACGGATGCTGATGCAGAAATGTAAAGGTATTTGGGCGAGGCTATCGCACTCACGGAGCCTGATGCAGAAAAGTAGAGGTATCCGGGCGAGGCTATCGCAGTCACGGATGCTGATGCAGAAATGTACAGGTATCCAGGCGAGGCTATCGCAGTCACGGATACTGATGCACAAACTAAAGGTATCCGGGGGAGTCTAGCACAATCACAGATACTAATACAGAAGAGTAGAGGTATTCGGGGGAGGCTATCACAGTCACGGACGTTGATGCAGAAATGTAAAGGTATCTGGGCGATGCTATCGTAGTCACGGATACTGATGCAGAATATAAAGGTAACCGGGCGGGGCTATTGAAGTCACGGACGCTGATGCAGAAAAGTAAAGGTAACCGGGCGGGGCTATCGCAGTCACGGACGCTGATGCAGAAAAGTGAAGATATCCGGGCGAGGCTATCGCAGTCACGGATACTGATGCAGAAATGTAAAGGTATCTGGGCGAGGCTATCATAGTCACGGATACTGATGCAGAATATAAAGGTAACCGGCCGGGGCTATCGCAGTCACGGACGCTGATGCAGAAATGTAAAGGTATCCGGGCGAGGCAATCGCAATCACGGATCCTGATGCAGAAAAGTAAAGGTATCCGGGCGAGGCTATAACAGTCACGGACATTGATCCAGAAATGTAAAGGTATCCGCGCGAGGCTATTGCTGTCACGGATACTGATGCAGAAACTAAAGGTATCCGGGGGAGTCTAGCACAATCACAGATTCTAATGCAGAAAAGTAAAGGTTTCCGGGCGAGGCTATCGCAGTCACGGACGTTGATGCAGAAATGTAAAGGTATCTGGGCGAGTCTATCGTAGTCACGGATACTGATGCAGAATATAAAGGTAACCGGGCGGGGCTATCGCAGTCACGGACGCTGATGCAGAAATGTAAAGGTATCCGGGCGACGCAATCGCAATCACGGATCCTGATGCAGAAAAGTAAAGGTATCCGGCCGAGGCTATCGCAGTAACGGATACTGATGCAGAAAAGTAAAGGTATCTGGGTGAGGCAATCGCAATCACGGACGTTGTTGCAGAAATGTAAAGGTATCTAGGCGAGGATATCGTAGTCACGGATACTGATGCAGAATATAATGGTAACCGGGCGGGGCTATTGCAGTCACGGACGCTGATGCAGAAATGTAAAGGTATCCGGGCGAGGCAATCGCAATCACGGATCCTGATGCAGAAAAGTAAAGGTATCCAGGCGAGGCCATCACAGTCACGGACGTTGAACCAGAAATGTAAAGGTATCCGGGCGAGGCTATCGCAGTCACGGATACTGATGCAGAAAATAAAAGGTATCCGGGCGAGGCAATCGCACTCACGGATCCTGATGCAGAAAAGTAAAGGTATCCGGGCGAGGCTATCGCAGTCACGGACGTTGATGCAGAAATGTAAAGGTATCTAGGCGAGGCTATTGTAGTCACGGATACTGATGCAGAATATAAAGGTAACCGGGCGGGGTATCGCAGTCACGGACGCTGATGCAGAAATATAAAGGTATCCGGGCGAGGCTATCGCAGTCACGGACGTTGATGCAGAAATGTAAAGGTATCTAGGCGAGGGTATTGTAGTCACGGATACTGATGCAGAATATAAAGGTAACCGGGCGGGGTATCGCAGTCACGGACGCTGATGCAGAAATGTAAAGTTATCTGAGCGAGGCTATCGCATTCACGGACGCTGATGCAGAAATGTAAAGGTATTCGGGCGAGGCTATCGCAGTCTCGGACGCTGATGCAGAAATGTAAAGTTATCTGAGCGAGGCTATCGCATTCACGGACGCTGATGCAGAAAAGTAAAGGTATCCGGGCGAGGCTATCGTAGTCACGGAGGCTGATGCAGAAATGTAAAGGTATTCGGGCGACGCTATCGCAGTCACGGACGCTGATGCAGAAATGTAAAGTTATCTGAGCGAGGCTATCGCATTCACGGACGCTGATGCAGAAAAGTAAAGGTATCCGGGCGAGGCTATCGCAGTCTCGGACGCTGATGCAGAAATGTAAAGTTATCTGAGCGAGGCTATCGCATTCACGGACGCTGATGCAGAAAAGTAAAGGTATCCGGGCGAGGCTATCGTAGTCACGGAGGCTGATGCAGAAATGTAAAGGTATTCGGGCGAGGCTATCGCAGTCACGGACGCTGATGCAGAAATGTAAAGTTATCTGAGCGAGGCTATCGCATTCATGGACGCTGATGCAGAAAAGTAAAGGTATCCGGGCGAGGCTATCGCAGTCACGGACGCTGATGAAGAAATGTAAAGGTATCCGGGCGAGGCAATCGTAGTCACGGATGCTGATGCAGAAATGTAAAGGTATTCGGGCAAGTCTATTGCACTCACAGAGCCTGATGCAGAAAAGTAAAGGTATCCGGGCGAGGCTATCGTAGTCACGGATGCTGATACTGAAATGTAAAGGTATCCGGGCGAGGCTATCGCAGTCACGGATACTGATGCACAAACTAAAGGTATCCGGGGAAGTCTAGCACAATCACAGATACTAATGCAGAAAAGTAAAGGTTTCCGGGCGAGGCTATCGCAGTCACGGACGTTGATGCAGAAATGTAAAGGTATTTGGGGGAGTCTATCGTAGTGACGGATACTGATGCAGAATATAAAGGTAACCGGGCGGGGCTATCGCAGTCACGGACGCTGATGCAGAAATGTAAAGGTATCCGGGCGACGCAATCGCAATCACGGATCCTGATGCAGAAAAGTAAAGGTATCCGGCCGAGGCTATCGCAGTCACGGATACTGATGCAGAAAAGTAAAGGTATCTGGGTGAGGCAATCGCAATCACGGACGTTGATGCAGAAATGTAAAGGTATCTAGGCGAGGCTATCGTAGTCACGGATACTGATGCAGAATATAATGGTAACCGGGCGGGGCTATTGCAGTCACGGACGCTGATCCAGAAATGTAAAGGTATCCGGGCGAGGCAATCGCTATCACGGATCCAGATGCAGAAAAGTAAAGGTATCCGGGCGAGGCCATCACAGTCACGGACGTTGATCCAGAAATGTAAAGGTATCCGGGCGAGGCTATCGCAGTCACGGATACTGATGCACAAACTAAAGGTATCCGGGGAAGTCTAGCACAATCACAGATACTAATGCAGAAGAGTAAAGGTATCCGGGGGAGGCTATCGCAGTCACGGACGTTGATGCAGAAATGTAAAGGTATCTGGGCGAGGCTATCGTAGTCACGGATACTGATGCAGAATATAAAGGTAACCGGGCGGGGCTATGGCAGTCACGGACGCTGATGCAGAAAAGTAAAGGTAACCGGGCGGGGCTATCGCAGTCACGGACGCTGATGCAGAAATGTAAAGGTAACCGGGCGGGGCTATCGCAGTCACGGACGCTGATGCAGAAAAGTAAAGGTATCCGAGCGAGGCTATCGCATTCACGGACGCTGATGCAGAAAAGTAAAGGTAACCGGGCGGGGCTATCGCAGTCACGGACGCTGATGCAGAAAAGTAAAGGTATCCGAGCGAGGCTATCGCAGTCACGGATGCTGATGCAGAAATGTAAAGGTATGCGGGTGAGGCTATCGCAGTCACGGACGCTGATGCAGAAATGTATAGTTATTTGAGCGAGGCTATCGCATTCACGGACGCTGATGCAGAAAAGTAAAGGTATCCGGGCGAGGCTATCGCAGTCACGGACGCTGATGAAGAAATGTAAAGGTATCCGGGCGAGGCTATCGTAGTCACGGATGCTGATGCAGAAATGTAAAGGTATTCGGGCGAGGCTATCGCACTCACGGAGCCTGATGCAGAAAAGTAGAGGTATCCGGGCGAGGCTATCGCAGTCACGGATGCTGATGCAGAAATGTAAAGGTATCCAGGCGAGGTTATCGCAGTCACGGATACTGATGCACAAACTAAAGGTATCCGGGGGAGTCTAGCACAATCACAGATACTAATGCAGAAGAGTAGAGGTATTCGGGGGAGGCTATCGCAGTCACGGACGTTGATGCAGAAATCTAAAGGTATCTGGGCGATGCTATCGTAGTCACGGATACTGATGCAGAATATAAAGGTAACCGGGCGGGGCTATTGAAGTCACGGACGCTGATGCAGAAAAGTAAAGGAAACCGGGCGGGGCTATCGCAGTCACGGACGCTGATGCAGAAAAGTGAAGATATCCGGGCGAGGCTATCGCAGTCACGGATACTGATGCAGAAATGTAAAGGTATCTGGGCGAGGCTATCATAGTCACGGATACTGATGCAGAATATAAAGGTAACCGGCCGGGGCTATCGCAGTCACGGACGCTGATGCAGAAATGTAAAGGTATCCGGGCGAGGCAATCGCAATCACGGATCCTGATGCAGAAAAGTAAAGGTATCCGGGCGAGGCTATAACAGTCACGGACATTGATCCAGAAATGTAAAGCTATCCGCGCGAGGCTATTGCTGTCACGGATACTGATGCAGAAACTAAAGGTATCCGGGGGAGTCTAGCACAATCACGGATTCTAATGCAGAAAAGTAAAGGTTTCCGGGCGAGGCTATCGCAGTCACGGACGTTGATGCAGAAATGTAAAGGTATCTGGGCGAGTCTATCGTAGTCACGGATACTGATGCAGAATATAAAGGTAACCGGGCGGGGCTACCGCAGTCACGGACGCTGATGCAGAAATGTGAAGGTATCCGGGCGACGCAATCGCAATCACGGATCCTGATGCAGAAAAGTAAAGGTATCCGGCCGAGGCTATCGCAGTAACGGATACTGATGCAGAAAAGTAAAGGTATCTGGGTGAGGCAATCGCAATCACGGACGTTGTTGCAGAAATGTAAAGGTATCTAGGCGAGGATATCGTAGTCACGGATACTGATGCAGAATATAATGGTAACCGGGCGGGGCTATTGCAGTCACGGACGCTGATGCAGAAATGTAAAGGTATCCGGGCGAGGCAATCGCAATCACGGATCCTGATGCAGAAAAGTAAAGGTATCCAGGCGAGGCCATCACAGTCACGGACGTTGAACCAGAAATGTAAAGGTATCCGGGCGAGGCTATCGCAGTCACGGATACTGATGCAGAAAATAAAAGGTATCCGGGCGAGGCAATCGCACTCACGGATCCTGATGCAGAAAAGTAAAGGTATCCGGGCGAGGCTATCGCAGTCACGGACGTTGATGCAGAAATGTAAAGGTATCTAGGCGAGGCTATTGTAGTCACGGATACTGATGCAGAATATAAAGGTAACCGGGCGGGGTATCGCAGTCACGGACGCTGATGCAGAAATATAAAGGTATCCGGGCGAGGCTATCGCAGTCACGGACGTTGATGCAGAAATGTAAAGGTATCTAGGCGAGGGTATTGTAGTCACGGATACTGATGCAGAATATAAAGGTAACCGGGCGGGGTATCGCAGTCACGGACGCTGATGCAGAAATGTAAAGTTATCTGAGCGAGGCTATCGCATTCACGGACGCTGATGCAGAAATGTAAAGGTATTCGGGCGAGGCTATCGCAGTCTCGGATGCTGATGCAGAAATGTAAAGTTATCTGAGCGAGGCTATCGCATTCACGGACGCTGATGCAGAAAAGTAAAGGTATCCGGGCGAGGCTATCGTAGTGACGGAGGCTGTTGCAGAAATGTAAAGGTATTCGGGCGACGCTATCGCAGTCACGGACGCTGATGCAGAAATGTAAAGTTATCTGAGCGAGGCTATCGCATTCACGGACGCTGATGCAGAAAAGTAAAGGTATCCGGGCGAGGCTATCGCAGTCTCGGACGCTGATGCAGAAATGTAAAGTTATCTGAGCGAGGCTATCGCATTCACGGACGCTGATGCAGAAAAGTAAAGGTATCCGGGCGAGGCTATCGTAGTCACGGAGGCTGATGCAGAAATGTAAAGGTATTCGGGCGAGGCTATCGCAGTCATGGACGCTGATGCAGAAATGTAAAGTTATCTGAGCGAGGCTATCGCATTCACGGACGCTGATGCAGAAAAGTAAAGGTATCCGGGCGAGGCTATCGTAGTCACGGAGGCTGATGCAGAAATGTAAAGGTATTCGGGCGAGGCTATCGCAGTCACGGACGCTGATGCAGAAATGTAAAGTTATCTGAGCGAGGCTATCGCATTCATGGACGCTGATGCAGAAAAGTAAAGGTATCCGGGCGAGGCAATCGCAATCACGGATCCTGATGCAGAAAAGTAAAGGTATCCAGGCGAGGCCATCACAGTCACGGACGTTGAACCAGAAATGTAAAGGTATCCGGGCGAGGCTATCGCAGTCACGGACGCTGATGCAGAAATGTAAAGGTAACCGGGCGGGTCTATCGCAGTCACGGACGCTGATGCAGAAATGTAAAGGTATCCGGGCGACGCAATCGCAATCACGGATCCTGATGCAGAAAAGTAAAGGTATCCGGCCGAGGCTATCGCAGTCACGGATACTGATGCAGAAAAGTAAAGGTATCTGGGTGAGGCAATCGCAATCACGGACGTTGATGCAGAAATGTAAAGGTATCTAGGCGAGGCTATCGTAGTCACGGATACTGATGCAGAATATAATGGTAACCGGGCGGGGCTATTGCAGTCACGGACGCTGATGCAGAAATGTAAAGGTATCCGGGCGAGGCAATCGCTATCACGGATCCAGATGCAGAAAAGTAAAGGTATCCGGGCGAGGCCATCACAGTCACGGACGTTGATCCAGAAATGTAAAGGTATCCGGGCGAGGCTATCGCAGTCACGGATACTGATGCACAAACAAAAGGTATCCGGGGAAGTCTAGCACAATCACAGATACTAATGCAGAAGAGTAAAGGTATCCGGGGGAGGCTATCGCAGTCACGGACGTTGATGCAGAAATGTAAAGGTATCTGGGCGAGGCTATCGTAGTCACGGATACTGATGCAGAATATAAAGGTAACCGGGCGGGGCTATGGCAGTCACGGACGCTGATGCAGAAAAGTAAAGGTAACCGGGCGGGGCTATCGCAGTCACGGACGCTGATGCAGAAAAGTAAAGGTAACCGGGCGGGGCTATCGCAGTCACGGACGCTGATGCAGAAATGTAAAGGTAACCGGGCGGGGCTATCGCAGTCACGGACGCTGATGCAGAAAAGTAAAGGTATCCGAGCGAGGCTATCGCATTCACGGACGCTGATGCAGAAAAGTAAAGGTAACCGGGCGGGGCTATCGCAGTCACGGACGCTGATGCAGAAAAGTAAAGGTATCCGAGCGAGGCTATCGCAGTCACGGATGCTGATGCAGAAATGTAAAGGTATGCGGGCGAGGCTATCGCAGTCACGGACGCTGATGCAGAAATGTATAGTTATCTGAGCGAGGCTATCGCATTCACGGACGCTGATGCAGAAAAGTAAAGGTATCCGGGCGAGGCTATCGCAGTCACGGACGCTGATGAAGAAATGTAAAGGTATCCGGGCGAGGCTATCGTAGTCACGGATGCTGATGCAGAAATGTAAAGGTATTCGGGCGAGGCTATCGCACTCACGGAGCCTGATGCAGAAAAGTAGAGGTATCCGGGCGAGGCTATCGCAGTCACGGATGCTGATGCAGAAATGTAAAGGTATCCAGGCGAGGCTATCGCAGTCACGGATACTGATGCACAAACTAAAGGTATCCGGGGGAGTCTAGCACAATCACAGATACTAATGCAGAAGAGTAGAGGTATTCGGGGGAGGCTATCGCAGTCACGGACGTTGATGCAGAAATGTAAAGGTATCTGGGCGATGCTATCGTAGTCACGGATACTGATGCAGAATATAAAGGTAACCGGGCGGGGCTATTGAAGTCACGGACGCTGATGCAGAAAAGTAAAGGAAACCGGGCGGGGCTATCGCAGTCACGGACGCTGATGCAGAAAAGTGAAGATATCCGGGCGAGGCTATCGCAGTCACGGATACTGATGCAGAAATGTAAAGGTATCTGGGCGAGGCTATCATAGTCACGGATACTGATGCAGAATATAAAGGTAACCGGCCGGGGCTATCGCAGTCACGGATCCTGATGCAGAAATGTAAAGGTATCCGGGCGAGGCAATCGCAATCACGGATCCTGATGCAGAAAAGTAAAGGTATCCGCGCGAGGCTATTGCTGTCACGGATACTGATGCAGAAACTAAAGGTATCCGGGGGAGTCTAGCACAATCACGGATTCTAATGCAGAAAAGTAAAGGTTTCAGGGCGAGGCTATCGCAGTCACGGACGTTGATGCAGAAATGTAAAGGTATCTGGGCGAGTCTATCGTAGTCACGGATACTGATGCAGAATATAAAGGTAACCGGGCGGGGCTACCGCAGTCACGGACGCTGATGCAGAAATATAAAGGTATCCGGGCGACGCAATCGCAATCACGGATCCTGATGCAGAAAAGTAAAGGTATCCAGCCGAGGCCATCGCAGTAACGGATACTGATGCAGAAAAGTAAAGGTATCTGGGTGAGGCAATCGCAATCACGGACGTTGTTGCAGAAATGTAAAGGTATCTAGGCGAGGATATCGTAGTCACGGATACTGATGCAGAATATAATGGTAACAGGGCGGGGCTATTGCAGTCACGGACGCTGATGCAGAAATGTAAAGGTATCCGGGCGAGGCAATCGCAATCACGGATCCTGATGCAGAAAAGTAAAGGTATCCAGGCGAGGCCATCACAGTCACGGACGTTGAACCAGAAATGTAAAGGTATCCGGGCGAGGCTATCGCAGTCACGGATACTGATGCAGAAAATAAAAGGTATCCGGGCGAGGCAATCGCACTCACGGATCCTGATGCAGAAAAGTAAAGGTATCCGGGCGAGGCTATCGCAGTCACGGACGTTGATGCAGAAATGTAAAGGTATCTAGGCGAGGCTATTGTAGTCACGGATACTGATGCAGAATATAAAGGTAACCGGGCGGGGTATCGCAGTCACGGACGCTGATGCAGAAATATAAAGGTATCCGGGCGAGGCTATCGCAGTCACGGACGTTGATGCAGAAATGTAAAGGTATCTAGGCGAGGGTATTGTAGTCACGGATACTGATGCAGAATATAAAGGTAACCGGGCGGGGTATCGCAGTCACGGACGCTGATGCAGAAATGTAAAGTTATCTGAGCGAGGCTATCGCATTCACGGACGCTGATGCAGAAATGTAAAGGTATTCGGGCGAGGCTATCGCAGTCTCGGACGCTGATGCAGAAATGTAAAGTTATCTGAGCGAGGCTATCGCATTCACGGACGCTGATGCAGAAAAGTAAAGGTATCCGGGCGAGGCTATCGTAGTCACGGAGGCTGATGCAGAAATGTAAAGGTATTCGGGCGAGGCTATCGCAGTCACGGACGCTGATGCAGAAATGTAAAGTTATCTGAGCGAGGCTATCGCATTCACGGACGCTGATGCAGAAAAGTAAAGGTATCCGGGCGAGGCTATCGCAGTCTCGGACGCTGATGCAGCAATGTAAAGTTATCTGAGCGAGGCTATCGCATTCACGGACGCTGATGCAGAAAAGTAAAGGTATCCGGGCGAGGCTATCGTAGTCACGGAGGCTGATGCAGAAATGTAAAGGTATTCGGGCGAGGCTATCGCAGTCATGGACGCTGATGCAGAAATATAAAGTTATCTGAGCGAGGCTATCGCATTCACGGACGCTGATGCAGAAAAGTAAAGGTATCCGGGCGAGGCTATCGTAGTCACGGAGGCTGATGCAGAAATGTAAAGGTATTCGGGCGAGGCTATCGCAGTCACGGACGCTGATGCAGAAATGTAAAGTTATCTGAGCGAGGCTATCGCATTCACGGACGCTGATGCAGAAAAGTAAAGGTATCCGGGCGAGGCTATCGCAGTCACGGACGCTGATGAAGAAATGTAAAGGTATCCGGGCGAGGCAATCGTAGTCACGGATGCTGATGCAGAAATGTAAAGGTATTCGGGCAAGTCTATTGCACTCACGGAGCCTGATGCAGAAAAGTAAAGGTATCCGGGCGAGGCTATCGTAGTCACGGATGCTGATACAGAAATGTAAAGGTATCCGGGCGAGGCTATCGCAGTCACGGATACTGATGCACAAACTAAAGGTATCCGGGGAAGTCTAGCACAATCACAGATACTAATGCAGAAAAGTAAAGGTTTCCGGGCGAGGCTATCGCAGTCACGGACGTTGATGCAGAAATGTAAAGGTATCTGGGGGAGTCTATCGTAGTGACGGATACTGATGCAGAATATAAAGGTAACCGGGCGGGGCTATCGCAGTCACGGACGCTGATGCAGAAATGTAAAGGTATCCGGGCGACGCAATCGCAATCACGGATCCTGATGCAGAAAAGTAAAGGTATCCGGCCGAGGCTATCGCAGTCACGGATACTGATGCAGAAAAGTAAAGGTATCTGGGTGAGGCAATCGCAATCACGGACGTTGATACAGAAATGTAAAGGTATCTAGGCGAGGCTATCGTAGTCACGGATACTGATGCAGAATATAATGGTAACCGGGCGGGGCTATCGCAGTCACGGACGCTGATGCAGAAATGTAAAGGTATCCGGGCGACGCAATCGCAATCACGGATCCTGATGCAGAAAAGTAAAGGTATCCGGCCGAGGCTATCGCAGTCACGGATACTGATGCAGAAAAGTAAAGGTATCTGGGTGAGGCAATCGCAATCACGGACGTTGATGCAGAAATGTAAAGGTATCTAGGCGAGGCTATCGTAGTCACGGATACTGATGCAGAATATAATGGTAACCGGGCGGGGCTATTGCAGTCACGGACGCTGATCCAGAAATGTAAAGGTATCCGGGCGAGGCAATCGCTATCACGGATCCAGATGCAGAAAAGTAAAGGTATCCGGGCGAGGCCATCACAGTCACGGACGTTGATCCAGAAATGTAAAGGTATCCGGGCGAGGCTATCGCAGTCACGGATACTGATGCACAAACTAAAGGTATCCGGGGAAGTCTAGCACAATCACAGATACTAATGCAGAAGAGTAAAGGTATCCGGGGGAGGCTATCGCAGTCACGGACGTTGATGCAGAAATGTAAAGGTATCTGGGCGAGGCTATCGTAGTCACGGATACTGATGCAGAATATAAAGGTAACCGGGCGGGGCTATGGCAGTCACGGACGCTGATGCAGAAAAGTAAAGGTAACCGGGCGGGGCTATCGCAGTCACGGACGCTGATGCAGAAATGTAAAGGTAACCGGGCGGGGCTATCGCAGTCACGGACGCTGATGCAGAAAAGTAAAGGTATCCGAGCGAGGCTATCGCATTCACGGACGCTGATGCAGAAAAGTAAAGGTAACCGGGCGGGGCTATCGCAGTCACGGACGCTGATGCAGAAAAGTAAAGGTATCCGAGCGAGGCTATCGCAGTCACGGATGCTGATGCAGAAATGGAAAGGTATGCGGGTGAGGCTATCGCAGTCACGGACGCTGATGCAGAAATGTATAGTTATTTGAGCGAGGCTATCGCATTCACGGACGCTGATGCAGAAAAGTAAAGGTATCCGGGCGAGGCTATCGCAGTCACGGACGCTGATGAAGAAATGTAAAGGTATCCGGGCGAGGCTATCGTAGTCACGGATGCTGATGCAGAAATGTAAAGGTATTCGGGCGAGGCTATCGCACTCACGGAGCCTGATGCAGAAAAGTAGAGGTATCCGGGCGAGGCTATCGCAGTCACGGATGCTGATGCAGAAATGTAAAGGTATCCAGGCGAGGCTATCGCAGTCACGGATACTGATGCACAAACTAAAGGTATCCGGGGGAGTCTAGCACAATCACAGATACTAATGCAGAAGAGTAGAGGTATTCGGGGGAGGCTATCGCAGTCACGGACGTTGATGCAGAAATCTAAAGGTATCTGGGCGATGCTATCGTAGTCACGGATACTGATGCAGAATATAAAGGTAACCGGGCGGGGCTATTGAAGTCACGGACGCTGATGCAGAAAAGTAAAGGAAACCGGGCGGGGCTATCGCAGTCACGGACGCTGATGCAGAAAAGTGAAGATATCCGGGCGAGGCTATCGCAGTCACGGATACTGATGCAGAAATGTAAAGGTATCTGGGCGAGGCTATCATAGTCACGGATACTGATGCAGAATATAAAGGTAACCGGCCGGGGCTATCGCAGTCACGGACGCTGATGCAGAAATGTAAAGGTATCCGGGCGAGGCAATCGCAATCACGGATCCTGATGCAGAAAAGTAAAGGTATCCGGGCGAGGCTATAACAGTCACGGACATTGATCCAGAAATGTAAAGCTATCCGCGCGAGGCTATTGCTGTCACGGATACTGATGCAGAAACTAAAGGTATCCGGGGGAGTCTAGCACAATCACGGATTCTAATGCAGAAAAGTAAAGGTTTCCGGGCGAGGCTATCGCAGTCACGGACGTTGATGCAGAAATGTAAAGGTATCTGGGCGAGTCTATCGTAGTCACGGATACTGATGCAGAATATAAAGGTAACCGGGCGGGGCTACCGCAGTCACGGACGCTGATGCAGAAATGTAAAGGTATCCGGGCGACGCAATCGCAATCACGGATCCTGATGCAGAAAAGTAAAGGTATCCGGCCGAGGCTATCGCAGTAACGGATACTGATGCAGAAAAGTAAAGGTATCTGGGTGAGGCAATCGCAATCACGGACGTTGTTGCAGAAATGTAAAGGTATCTAGGCGAGGATATCGTAGTCACGGATACTGATGCAGAATATAATGGTAACCGGGCGGGGCTATTGCAGTCACGGACGCTGATGCAGAAATGTAAAGGTATCCGGGCGAGGCAATCGCAATCACGGATCCTGATGCAGAAAAGTAAAGGTATCCAGGCGAGGCCATCACAGTCACGGACGTTGAACCAGAAATGTAAAGGTATCCGGGCGAGGCTATCGCAGTCACGGATACTGATGCAGAAAATAAAAGGTATCCGGGCGAGGCAATCGCACTCACGGATCCTGATGCAGAAAAGTAAAGGTATCCGGGCGAGGCTATCGCAGTCACGGACGTTGATGCAGAAATGTAAAGGTATCTAGGCGAGGCTATTGTAGTCACGGATACTGATGCAGAATATAAAGGTAACCGGGCGGGGTATCGCAGTCACGGACGCTGATGCAGAAATATAAAGGTATCCGGGCGAGGCTATCGCAGTCACGGACGTTGATGCAGAAATGTAAAGGTATCTAGGCGAGGGTATTGTAGTCACGGATACTGATGCAGAATATAAAGGTAACCGGGCGGGGTATCGCAGTCACGGACGCTGATGCAGAAATGTAAAGTTATCTGAGCGAGGCTATCGCATTCACGGACGCTGATGCAGAAATGTAAAGGTATTCGGGCGAGGCTATCGCAGTCTCGGACGCTGATGCAGAAATGTAAAGTTATCTGAGCGAGGCTATCGCATTCACGGACGCTGATGCAGAAAAGTAAAGGTATCCGGGCGAGGCTATCGCAGTCTCGGACGCTGATGCAGAAATGTAAAGTTATCTGAGCGAGGCTATCGCATTCACGGACGCTGATGCAGAAAAGTAAAGGTATCCGGGCGAGGCTATCGTAGTCACGGAGGCTGATGCAGAAATGTAAAGGTATTCGGGCGAGGCTATCGCAGTCATGGACGCTGATGCAGAAATGTAAAGTTATCTGAGCGAGGCTATCGCATTCACGGACGCTGATGCAGAAAAGTAAAGGTATCCGGGCGAGGCTATCGTAGTCACGGAGGCTGATGCAGAAATGTAAAGGTATTCGGGCGAGGCTATCGCAGTCACGGACGCTGATGCAGAAATGTAAAGTTATCTGAGCGAGGCTATCGCATTCATGGACGCTGATGCAGAAAAGTAAAGGTATCCGGGCGAGGCTATCGCAGTCACGGACGCTGATGAAGAAATGTAAAGGTATCCGGGCGAGGCAATCGTAGTCACGGATGCTGATGCAGAAATGTAAAGGTATTCGGGCAAGTCTATTGCACTCACAGAGCCTGATGCAGAAAAGTAAAGGTATCCGGGCGAGGCTATCGTAGTCACGGATGCTGATACAGAAATGTAAAGGTATCCGGGCGAGGCTATCGCAGTCACGGATACTGATGCACAAACTAAAGGTATCCGGGGAAGTCTAGCACAATCACAGATACTAATGCAGAAAAGTAAAGGTTTCCGGGCGAGGCTATCGCAGTCACGGACGTTGATGCAGAAATGTAAAGGTATCTGGGGGAGTCTATCGTAGTGACGGATACTGATGCAGAATATAAAGGTAACCGGGCGGGGCTATCGCAGTCACGGACGCTGATGCAGAAATGTAAAGGTATCCGGGCGACGCAATCGCAATCACGGATCCTGATGCAGAAAAGTAAAGGTATCCGGCCGAGGCTATCGCAGTCACGGATACTGATGCAGAAAAGTAAAGGTATCTGGGTGAGGCAATCGCAATCACGGACGTTGATGCAGAAATGTAAAGGTATCTAGGCGAGGCTATCGTAGTCACGGATACTGATGCGGAATATAATGGTAACCGGGCGGGGCTATTGCAGTCACGGACGCTGATGCAGAAATGTAAAGGTATCCGGGCGAGGCAATCGCTATCACGGATCCAGATGCAGAAAAGTAAAGGTATCCGGGCGAGGCCATCACAGTCACGGACGTTGATCCAGAAATGTAAAGGTATCCGAGCGAGGCTATCGCAGTCACGGATACTGATGCACAAACTAAAGGTATCCGGGGAAGTCTAGCATAATCACAGATACTAATGCAGAAGAGTAAAGGTATCCGGGGGAGGCTATCGCAGTCACGGACGTTGATGCAGAAATGTAAAGGTATCTGGGCGAGGCTATCGTAGTCACGGATACTGATGCAGAATATAAAGGTAACCGGGCGGGGCTATGGCAGTCACGGACGCTGATGCAGAAAAGTAAAGGTAACCGGGCGGGGCTATCGCAGTCACGGACGCTGATGCAGAAAAGTAAAGGTAACCGGGCGGGGCTATCGCAGTCACGGACGCTGATGCAGAAATGTAAAGGTAACCGGGCGGGGCTATCGCAGTCACGGACGCTGATGCAGAAAAGTAAAGGTATCCGAGCGAGGCTATCGCATTCACGGACGCTGATGCAGAAAAGTAAAGGTAACCGGGCGGGGCTATCGCAGTCACGGACGCTGATGCAGAAAAGTAAAGGTATCCGAGCGAGGCTATCGCAGTCACGGATGCTGATGCAGAAATGTAAAGGTATGCGGGCGAGGCTATCGCAGTCACGGACGCTGATGCAGAAATGTATAGTTATCTGAGCGAGGCTATCGCATTCACGGACGCTGATGCAGAAAAGTAAAGGTATCCGGGCGAGGCTATCGCAGTCACGGACGCTGATGAAGAAATGTAAAGGTATCCGGGCGAGGCTATCGTAGTCACGGATGCTGATGCAGAAATGTAAAGGTATTCGGGCGAGGCTATCGCACTCACGGAGCCTGATGCAGAAAAGTAGAGGTATCCGGGCGAGGCTATCGCAGTCACGGATGCTGATGCAGAAATGTAAAGGTATCCAGGCGAGGCTATCGCAGTCACGGATACTGATGCACAAACTAAAGGTATCCGGGGGAGTCTAGCACAATCACAGATACTAATGCAGAAGAGTAGAGGTATTCGGGGGAGGCTATCGCAGTCACGGACGTTGATGCAGAAATGTAAAGGTATCTGGGCGATGCTATCGTAGTCACGGATACTGATGCAGAATATAAAGGTAACCGGGCGGGGCTATTGAAGTCACGGACGCTGATGCAGAAAAGTAAAGGAAACCGGGCGGGGCTATCGCAGTCACGGACGCTGATGCAGAAAAGTGAAGATATCCGGGCGAGGCTATCGCAGTCACGGATACTGATGCAGAAATGTAAAGGTATCTGGGCGAGGCTATCATAGTCACGGATACTGATGCAGAATATAAAGGTAACCGGCCGGGGCTATCGCAGTCACGGATCCTGATGCAGAAATGTAAAGGTATCCGGGCGAGGCAATCGCAATCACGGATCCTGATGCAGAAAAGTAAAGGTATCCGCGCGAGGCTATTGCTGTCACGGATACTGATGCAGAAACTAAAGGTATCCGGGGGAGTCTAGCACAATCACGGATTCTAATGCAGAAAAGTAAAGGTTTCAGGGCGAGGCTATCGCAGTCACGGACGTTGATGCAGAAATGTAAAGGTATCTGGGCGAGTCTATCGTAGTCACGGATACTGATGCAGAATATAAAGGTAACCGGGCGGGGCTACCGCAGTCACGGACGCTGATGCAGAAATATAAAGGTATCCGGGCGACGCAATCGCAATCACGGATCCTGATGCAGAAAAGTAAAGGTATCCGGCCGAGGCCATCGCAGTAACGGATACTGATGCAGAAAAGTAAAGGTATCTGGGTGAGGCAATCGCAATCACGGACGTTGTTGCAGAAATGTAAAGGTATCTAGGCGAGGATATCGTAGTCACGGATACTGATGCAGAATATAATGGTAACCGGGCGGGGCTATTGCAGTCACGGACGCTGATGCAGAAATGTAAAGGTATCCGGGCGAGGCAATCGCAATCACGGATCCTGATGCAGAAAAGTAAAGGTATCCAGGCGAGGCCATCACAGTCACGGACGTTGAACCAGAAATGTAAAGGTATCCGGGCGAGGCTATCGCAGTCACGGATACTGATGCAGAAAATAAAAGGTATCCGGGCGAGGCAATCGCACTCACGGATCCTGATGCAGAAAAGTAAAGGTATCCGGGCGAGGCTATCGCAGTCACGGACGTTGATGCAGAAATGTAAAGGTATCTAGGCGAGGCTATTGTAGTCACGGATACTGATGCAGAATATAAAGGTAACCGGGCGGGGTATCGCAGTCACGGACGCTGATGCAGAAATATAAAGGTATCCGGGCGAGGCTATCGCAGTCACGGACGTTGATGCAGAAATGTAAAGGTATCTAGGCGAGGGTATTGTAGTCACGGATACTGATGCAGAATATAAAGGTAACCGGGCGGGGTATCGCAGTCACGGACGCTGATGCAGAAATGTAAAGTTATCTGAGCGAGGCTATCGCATTCACGGACGCTGATGCAGAAATGTAAAGGTATTCGGGCGAGGCTATCGCAGTCTCGGACGCTGATGCAGAAATGTAAAGTTATCTGAGCGAGGCTATCGCATTCACGGACGCTGATGCAGAAAAGTAAAGGTATCCGGGCGAGGCTATCGTAGTCACGGAGGCTGATGCAGAAATGTAAAGGTATTCGGGCGAGGCTATCGCAGTCACGGACGCTGATGCAGAAATGTAAAGTTATCTGAGCGAGGCTATCGCATTCACGGACGCTGATGCAGAAAAGTAAAGGTATCCGGGCGAGGCTATCGCAGTCTTGGACGCTGATGCAGCAATGTAAAGTTATCTGAGCGAGGCTATCGCATTCACGGACGCTGATGCAGAAAAGTAAAGGTATCCGGGCGAGGCTATCGTAGTCACGGAGGCTGATGCAGAAATGTAAAGGTATTCGGGCGAGGCTATCGCAGTCATGGACGCTGATGCAGAAATATAAAGTTATCTGAGCGAGGCTATCGCATTCACGGACGCTGATGCAGAAAAGTAAAGGTATCCGGGCGAGGCTATCGTAGTCACGGAGGCTGATGCAGAAATGTAAAGGTATTCGGGCGAGGCTATCGCAGTCACGGACGCTGATGCAGAAATGTAAAGTTATCTGAGCGAGGCTATCGCATTCACGGACGCTGATGCAGAAAAGTAAAGGTATCCGGGCGAGGCTATCGCAGTCACGGACGCTGATGAAGAAATGTAAAGGTATCCGGGCGAGGCAATCGTAGTCACGGATGCTGATGCAGAAATGTAAAGGTATTCGGGCAAGTCTATTGCACTCACGGAGCCTGATGCAGAAAAGTAAAGGTATCCGGGCGAGGCTATCGTAGTCACGGATGCTGATACAGAAATGTAAAGGTATCCGGGCGAGGCTATCGCAGTCACGGATACTGATGCACAAACTAAAGGTATCCGGGGAAGTCTAGCACAATCACAGATACTAATGCAGAAAAGTAAAGGTTTCCGGGCGAGGCTATCGCAGTCACGGACGTTGATGCAGAAATGTAAAGGTATCTGGGGGAGTCTATCGTAGTGACGGATACTGATGCAGAATATAAAGGTAACCGGGCGGGGCTATCGCAGTCACGGACGCTGATGCAGAAATGTAAAGGTATCCGGGCGACGCAATCGCAATCACGGATCCTGATGCAGAAAAGTAAAGGTATCCGGCCGAGGCTATCGCAGTCACGGATACTGATGCAGAAAAGTAAAGGTATCTGGGTGAGGCAATCGCAATCACGGACGTTGATACAGAAATGTAAAGGTATCTAGGCGAGGCTATCGTAGTCACGGATACTGATGCAGAATATAATGGTAACCGGGCGGGGCTATCGCAGTCACGGACGCTGATGCAGAAATGTAAAGGTATCCGGGCGACGCAATCGCAATCACGGATCCTGATGCAGAAAAGTAAAGGTATCCGGCCGAGGCTATCGCAGTAACGGATACTGATGCAGAAAAGTAAAGGTATCTGGGTGAGGCAATCGCAATCACGGACGTTGTTGCAGAAATGTAAAGGTATCTAGGCGAGGATATCGTAGTCACGGATACTGATGCAGAATATAATGGTAACCGGGCGGGGCTATTGCAGTCACGGACGCTGATGCAGAAATGTAAAGGTATCCGGGCGAGGCAATCGCTATCACGGATCCAGATGCAGAAAAGTAAAGGTATCCGGGCGAGGCCATCGCAGTCACGGATACTGATGCAGAAAAGTAAAGGTATCTGGGTGAGGCAATCGCAATCACGGACGTTGATGCAGAAATGTAAAGGTATCTAGGCGAGGCTATCGTAGTCACGGATACTGATGCAGAATATAATGGTAACCGGGCGGGGCTATTGCAGTCACGGACGCTGATGCAGAAATGTAAAGGTATCCGGGCGAGGCAATCGCTATCACGGATCCAGATGCAGAAAAGTAAAGGTATCCGGGCGAGGCCATCACAGTCACGGACGTTGATCCAGAAATGTAAAGGTATCCGGGCGAGGCTATCGCAGTCACGGATACTGATGCACAAACTAAAGGTATCCGGGGAAGTCTAGCACAATCACAGATACTAATGCAGAAGAGTAAAGGTATCCGGGGGAGGCTATCGCAGTCACGGACGTTGATGCAGAAATTTAAAGGTATCTGGGCGAGGCTATCGTAGTCACGGATACTGATGCAGAATTTAAAGGTAACCGGGCGGGGCTATGGCAGTCACGGACGCTGATGCAGAAAAGTAAAGGTAACCGGGCGGGGCTATCGCAGTCACGGACGCTGATGCAGAAAAGTAAAGGTAACCGGGCGGGGCTATCGCAGTCACGGACGCTGATGCAGAAAAGTAAAGGTATCCGAGCGAGGCTATCGCATTCACGGACGCTGATGCAGAAAAGTAAAGGTAACCGGGCGGGGCTATCGCAGTCACGGACGCTGATGCAGAAAAGTAAAGGTATCCGAGCGAGGCTATCGCAGTCACGGATGCTGATGCAGAAATGTAAAGGTATGCGGGCGAGGCTATCGCAGTCACGGACGCTGATGCAGAAATGTATAGTTATCTGAGCGAGGCTATCGCATTCACGGACGCTGATGCAGAAAAGTAAAGGTATCCGGGCGAGGCTATCGCAGTCACGGACGCTGATGAAGAAATGTAAAGGTATCCGGGCGAGGCTATCGTAGTCACGGATGCTGATGCAGAAATGTAAAGGTATTCGGGCGAGGCTATCGCACTCACGGAGCCTGATGCAAAAAAGTAGAGGTATCCGGGCGAGGCTATCGCAGTCACGGATGCTGATGCAGAAATGTAAAGGTATCCAGGCGAGGCTATCGCAGTCACGGATACTGATGCACAAACTAAAGGTATCCGGGGGAGTCTAGCACAATCACAGATACTAATGCAGAAATGTAAAGGTATTCGGGCGAGGCTATCGCACTCACGGAGCCTGATGCAGAAAAGTAGAGGTATCCGGGCGAGGCTATCGCAGTCACGGATGCTGATGCAGAAATGTAAAGGTATCTGGGCGATGCTATCGTAGTCACGGATACTGATGCAGAAAAGTAAAGGTAACCGGGCGGGGCTATCGCAGTCACGGACGCTGATGCAGAAAAGTGAAGATATCCGGGCGAGGCTATCGCAGTAACGGATACTGATGCAGAAATGTAAAGGTATCTGGGCGAGGCTATCATAGTCACGGATACTGATGCAGAATATAAAGGTAACCGGCCGGGGCTATCGCAGTCACGGACGCTGATGCAGAAATGTAAAGGTATCCGGGCGACGCAATCGCAATCACGGATCCTGATGCAGAAAAGTAAAGGTATCCGGGCGAGGCTATAACAGTGACGGACATTGATCCAGAAATGTAAAGGTATCCGCGCGAGGCTATTGCTGTCACGGATACTGATGCAGAAACTAAAGGTATCCGGGGGAGTCTAGCACAATCACGGATTCTAATGCAGAAAAGTAAAGGTTTCCGGGCGAGGCTATCGCAGTCACGGACGTTGATGCAGAAATGTAAAGGTATCTGGGCGAGTCTATCGTAGTCACGGATACTGATGCAGAATATAAAGGTAACCGGGCGGGGCTATCGCAGTCACGGACGCTGATGCAGAAATGTAAATGTATCCGGGCGACGCAATCGCAATCACGGATCCTGATGCAGAAAAGTAAAGGTATCCGGCCGAGGCTATCGCAGTAACGGATACTGATGCAGAAAAGTAAAGGTATCTGGGTGAGGCAATCGCAATCACGGACGTTGTTGCAGAAATGTAAAGGTATCTAGGCGAGGATATCGTAGTCACGGATACTGATGCAGAATATAATGGTAACCGGGCGGGGCTATTGCAGTCACGGACGCTGATGCAGAAATGTAAAGGTATCCGGGCGAGGCAATCGCTATCACGGATCCAGATGCAGAAAAGTAAAGGTATCCGGGCGAGGCCATCGCAGTCACGGATACTGATGCAGAAAAGTAAAGGTATCTGGGTGAGGCAATCGCAATCACGGACGTTGATGCAGAAATGTAAAGGTATCTAGGCGAGGCTATCGTAGTCACGGATACTGATGCAGAATATAATGGTAACCGGGCGGGGCTATTGCAGTCACGGACGCTGATGCAGAAATGTAAAGGTATCCGGGCGAGGCAATCGCTATCACGGATCCAGATGCAGAAAAGTAAAGGTATCCGGGCGAGGCCATCACAGTCACGGACGTTGATCCAGAAATGTAAAGGTATCCGGGCGAGGCTATCGCAGTCACGGATACTGATGCACAAACTAAAGGTATCCGGGGAAGTCTAGCACAATCACAGATACTAATGCAGAAGAGTAAAGGTATCCGGGGGAGGCTATCGCAGTCACGGACGTTGATGCAGAAATTTAAAGGTATCTGGGCGAGGCTATCGTAGTCACGGATACTGATGCAGAATTTAAAGGTAACCGGGCGGGGCTATGGCAGTCACGGACGCTGATGCAGAAAAGTAAAGGTAACCGGGCGGGGCTATCGCAGTCACGGACGCTGATGCAGAAAAGTAAAGGTAACCGGGCGGGGCTATCGCAGTCACGGACGCTGATGCAGAAAAGTAAAGGTATCCGAGCGAGGCTATCGCATTCACGGACGCTGATGCAGAAAAGTAAAGGTAACCGGGCGGGGCTATCGCAGTCACGGACGCTGATGCAGAAAAGTAAAGGTATCCGAGCGAGGCTATCGCAGTCACGGATGCTGATGCAGAAATGTAAAGGTATGCGGGCGAGGCTATCGCAGTCACGGACGCTGATGCAGAAATGTATAGTTATCTGAGCGAGGCTATCGCATTCACGGACGCTGATGCAGAAAAGTAAAGGTATCCGGGCGAGGCTATCGCAGTCACGGACGCTGATGAAGAAATGTAAAGGTATCCGGGCGAGGCTATCGTAGTCACGGATGCTGATGCAGAAATGTAAAGGTATTCGGGCGAGGCTATCGCACTCACGGAGCCTGATGCAAAAAAGTAGAGGTATCCGGGCGAGGCTATCGCAGTCACGGATGCTGATGCAGAAATGTAAAGGTATCCAGGCGAGGCTATCGCAGTCACGGATACTGATGCACAAACTAAAGGTATCCGGGGGAGTCTAGCACAATCACAGATACTAATGCAGAAATGTAAAGGTATTCGGGCGAGGCTATCGCACTCACGGAGCCTGATGCAGAAAAGTAGAGGTATCCGGGCGAGGCTATCGCAGTCACGGATGCTGATGCAGAAATGTAAAGGTATCTGGGCGATGCTATCGTAGTCACGGATACTGATGCAGAAAAGTAAAGGTAACCGGGCGGGGCTATCGCAGTCACGGACGCTGATGCAGAAAAGTGAAGATATCCGGGCGAGGCTATCGCAGTAACGGATACTGATGCAGAAATGTAAAGGTATCTGGGCGAGGCTATCATAGTCACGGATACTGATGCAGAATATAAAGGTAACCGGCCGGGGCTATCGCAGTCACGGACGCTGATGCAGAAATGTAAAGGTATCCGGGCGACGCAATCGCAATCACGGATCCTGATGCAGAAAAGTAAAGGTATCCGGGCGAGGCTATAACAGTGACGGACATTGATCCAGAAATGTAAAGGTATCCGCGCGAGGCTATTGCTGTCACGGATACTGATGCAGAAACTAAAGGTATCCGGGGGAGTCTAGCACAATCACGGATTCTAATGCAGAAAAGTAAAGGTTTCCGGGCGAGGCTATCGCAGTCACGGACGTTGATGCAGAAATGTAAAGGTATCTGGGCGAGTCTATCGTAGTCACGGATACTGATGCAGAATATAAAGGTAACCGGGCGGGGCTATCGCAGTCACGGACGCTGATGCAGAAATGTAAATGTATCCGGGCGACGCAATCGCAATCACGGATCCTGATGCAGAAAAGTAAAGGTATCCGGCCGAGGCTATCGCAGTAACGGATACTGATGCAGAAAAGTAAAGGTATCTGGGTGAGGCAATCGCAATCACGGACGTTGTTGCAGAAATGTAAAGGTATCTAGGCGAGGATATCGTAGTCACGGATACTGATGCAGAATATAATGGTAACCGGGCGGGGCTATTGCAGTCACGGACGCTGATGCAGAAATGTAAAGGTATCCGGGCGAGGCAATCGCTATCACGGATCCAGATGGAGAAAAGTAAAGGTATCCGGGCGAGGCCATCGCAGTCACGGATACTGATGCAGAAAAGTAAAGGTATCTGGGTGAGGCAATCGCAATCACGGACGTTGATGCAGAAATGTAAAGGTATCTAGGCGAGGCTATCGTAGTCACGGATACTGATGCAGAATATAATGGTAACCGGGCGGGGCTATTGCAGTCACGGACGCTGATGCAGAAATGTAAAGGTATCCGGGCGAGGCAATCGCTATCACGGATCCAGATGCAGAAAAGTAAAGGTATCCGGGCGAGGCCATCACAGTCACGGACGTTGATCCAGAAATGTAAAGGTATCCGGGCGAGGCTATCGCAGTCACGGATACTGATGCACAAACTAAAGGTATCCGGGGAAGTCTAGCACAATCACAGATACTAATGCAGAAGAGTAAAGGTATCCGGGGGAGGCTATCGCAGTCACGGACGTTGATGCAGAAATTTAAAGGTATCTGGGCGAGGCTATCGTAGTCACGGATACTGATGCAGAATTTAAAGGTAACCGGGCGGGGCTATGGCAGTCACGGACGCTGATGCAGAAAAGTAAAGGTAACCGGGCGGGGCTATCGCAGTCACGGACGCTGATGCAGAAAAGTAAAGGTAACCGGGCGGGGCTATCGCAGTCACGGACGCTGATGCAGAAAAGTAAAGGTATCCGAGCGAGGCTATCGCATTCACGGACGCTGATGCAGAAAAGTAAAGGTAACCGGGCGGGGCTATCGCAGTCACGGACGCTGATGCAGAAAAGTAAAGGTATTCGAGCGAGGCTATCGCAGTCACGGATGCTGATGCAGAAATGTAAAGGTATGCGGGCGAGGCTATCGCAGTCACGGACGCTGATGCAGAAATGTATAGTTATCTGAGCGAGGCTATCGCATTCACGGACGCTGATGCAGAAAAGTAAAGGTATCCGGGCGAGGCTATCGCAGTCACGGACGCTGATGAAGAAATGTAAAGGTATCCGGGCGAGGCTATCGTAGTCACGGATGCTGATGCAGAAATGTAAAGGTATTCGGGCGAGGCTATCGCACTCACGGAGCCTGATGCAAAAAAGTAGAGGTATCCGGGCGAGGCTATCGCAGTCACGGATGCTGATGCAGAAATGTAAAGGTATCCAGGCGAGGCTATCGCAGTCACGGATACTGATGCACAAACTAAAGGTATCCGGGGGAGTCTAGCACAATCACAGATACTAATGCAGAAATGTAAAGGTATTCGGGCGAGGCTATCGCACTCACGGAGCCTGATGCAGAAAAGTAGAGGTATCCGGGCGAGGCTATCGCAGTCACGGATGCTGATGCAGAAATGTAAAGGTATCTGGGCGATGCTATCGTAGTCACGGATACTGATGCAGAAAAGTAAAGGTAACCGGGCGGGGCTATCGCAGTCACGGACGCTGATGCAGAAAAGTGAAGATATCCGGGCGAGGCTATCGCAGTCACGGATACTGATGCAGAAATGTAAAGGTATCTGGGCGAGGCTATCATAGTCACGGATACTGATGCAGAATATAAAGGTAACCGGCCGGGGCTATCGCAGTCACGGACGCTGATGCAGAAATGTAAAGGTATCCGGGCGACGCAATCGCAATCACGGATCCTGATGCAGAAAAGTAAAGGTATCCGGGCGAGGCTATAACAGTGACGGACATTGATCCAGAAATGTAAAGGTATCCGCGCGAGGCTATTGCTGTCACGGATACTGATGCAGAAACTAAAGGTATCCGGGGGAGTCTAGCACAATCACGGATTCTAATGCAGAAAAGTAAAGGTTTCCGGGCGAGGCTATCGCAGTCACGGACGTTGATGCAGAAATGTAAAGGTATCTGGGCGAGTCTATCGTAGTCACGGATATTGATGCAGAATATAAAGGTAACCGGGCGGGGCTATCGCAGTCACGGACGCTGATGCAGAAATGTAAAGGTATCCGGGCGACGCAATCGCAATCACGGATCCTGATGCAGAAAAGTAAAGGTATCCGGCCGAGGCTATCGCAGTAACGGATACTGATGCAGAAAAGTAAAGGTATCTGGGTGAGGCAATCGCAATCACGGACGTTGTTGCAGAAATGTAAAGGTATCTAGGCGAGGATATCGTAGTCACGGATACTGATGCAGAATATAATGGTAACCGGGCGGGGCTATTGCAGTCACGGACGCTGATGCAGAAATGTAAAGGTATCCGGGCGAGGCTATCGTAGCCACGGATGCTAATGCAGAAATGTAAAGCTATCCGGGCGAGGCAATCGCTATCACGGATCCAGATGCAGAAAAGTAAAGGTATCCGGGCGAGGCCATCACAGTCACGGACGTTGATCCAGAAATGTAAAGGTATCCGGGCGAGGCTATCGCAGTCACGGATACTGATGCACAAACTAAAGGTATCCGGGGATGTCTAGCACAATCACAGATACTAATGCAGAAGAGTAAAGGTATCCGGGGGAGGCTATCGCAGTCACGGATGCTGATGCAGAAATGTAAAGGTATCTGGGCGATGCTATCGTAGTCACGGATACTGATGCAGAAAAGTAAAGGTAACCGGGCGGGGCTATCGCAGTCACGGACGCTGATGCAGAAAAGTGAAGATATCCGGGCGAGGCTATCGCAGTAACGGATACTGATGCAGAAATGTAAAGGTATCTGGGCGAGGCTATCATAGTCACGGATACTGATGCAGAATATAAAGGTAACCGGCCGGGGCTATCGCAGTCACGGACGCTGATGCAGAAATGTAAAGGTATCCGGGCGACGCAATCGCAATCACGGATCCTGATGCAGAAAAGTAAAGGTATCCGGGCGAGGCTATAACAGTGACGGACATTGATCCAGAAATGTAAAGGTATCCGCGCGAGGCTATTGCTGTCACGGATACTGATGCAGAAACTAAAGGTATCCGGGGGAGTCTAGCACAATCACGGATTCTAATGCAGAAAAGTAAAGGTTTCCGGGCGAGGCTATCGCAGTCACGGACGTTGATGCAGAAATGTAAAGGTATCTGGGCGAGTCTATCGTAGTCACGGATACTGATGCAGAATATAAAGGTAACCGGGCGGGGCTATCGCAGTCACGGACGCTGATGCAGAAATGTAAATGTATCCGGGCGACGCAATCGCAATCACGGATCCTGATGCAGAAAAGTAAAGGTATCCGGCCGAGGCTATCGCAGTAACGGATACTGATGCAGAAAAGTAAAGGTATCTGGGTGAGGCAATCGCAATCACGGACGTTGTTGCAGAAATGTAAAGGTATCTAGGCGAGGATATCGTAGTCACGGATACTGATGCAGAATATAATGGTAACCGGGCGGGGCTATTGCAGTCACGGACGCTGATGCAGAAATGTAAAGGTATCCGGGCGAGGCAATCGCTATCACGGATCCAGATGCAGAAAAGTAAAGGTATCCGGGCGAGGCCATCGCAGTCACGGATACTGATGCAGAAAAGTAAAGGTATCTGGGTGAGGCAATCGCAATCACGGACGTTGATGCAGAAATGTAAAGGTATCTAGGCGAGGCTATCGTAGTCACGGATACTGATGCAGAATATAATGGTAACCGGGCGGGGCTATTGCAGTCACGGACGCTGATGCAGAAATGTAAAGGTATCCGGGCGAGGCAATCGCTATCACGGATCCAGATGCAGAAAAGTAAAGGTATCCGGGCGAGGCCATCACAGTCACGGACGTTGATCCAGAAATGTAAAGGTATCCGGGCGAGGCTATCGCAGTCACGGATACTGATGCACAAACTAAAGGTATCCGGGGAAGTCTAGCACAATCACAGATACTAATGCAGAAGAGTAAAGGTATCCGGGGGAGGCTATCGCAGTCACGGACGTTGATGCAGAAATTTAAAGGTATCTGGGCGAGGCTATCGTAGTCACGGATACTGATGCAGAATTTAAAGGTAACCGGGCGGGGCTATGGCAGTCACGGACGCTGATGCAGAAAAGTAAAGGTAACCGGGCGGGGCTATCGCAGTCACGGACGCTGATGCAGAAAAGTAAAGGTAACCGGGCGGGGCTATCGCAGTCACGGACGCTGATGCAGAAAAGTAAAGGTATCCGAGCGAGGCTATCGCATTCACGGACGCTGATGCAGAAAAGTAAAGGTAACCGGGCGGGGCTATCGCAGTCACGGACGCTGATGCAGAAAAGTAAAGGTATCCGAGCGAGGCTATCGCAGTCACGGATGCTGATGCAGAAATGTAAAGGTATGCGGGCGAGGCTATCGCAGTCACGGACGCTGATGCAGAAATGTATAGTTATCTGAGCGAGGCTATCGCATTCACGGACGCTGATGCAGAAAAGTAAAGGTATCCGGGCGAGGCTATCGCAGTCACGGACGCTGATGAAGAAATGTAAAGGTATCCGGGCGAGGCTATCGTAGTCACGGATGCTGATGCAGAAATGTAAAGGTATTCGGGCGAGGCTATCGCACTCACGGAGCCTGATGCAAAAAAGTAGAGGTATCCGGGCGAGGCTATCGCAGTCACGGATGCTGATGCAGAAATGTAAAGGTATCCAGGCGAGGCTATCGCAGTCACGGATACTGATGCACAAACTAAAGGTATCCGGGGGAGTCTAGCACAATCACAGATACTAATGCAGAAATGTAAAGGTATTCGGGCGAGGCTATCGCACTCACGGAGCCTGATGCAGAAAAGTAGAGGTATCCGGGCGAGGCTATCGCAGTCACGGATGCTGATGCAGAAATGTAAAGGTATCTGGGCGATGCTATCGTAGTCACGGATACTGATGCAGAAAAGTAAAGGTAACCGGGCGGGGCTATCGCAGTCACGGACGCTGATGCAGAAAAGTGAAGATATCCGGGCGAGGCTATCGCAGTAACGGATACTGATGCAGAAATGTAAAGGTATCTGGGCGAGGCTATCATAGTCACGGATACTGATGCAGAATATAAAGGTAACCGGCCGGGGCTATCGCAGTCACGGACGCTGATGCAGAAATGTAAAGGTATCCGGGCGACGCAATCGCAATCACGGATCCTGATGCAGAAAAGTAAAGGTATCCGGGCGAGGCTATAACAGTGACGGACATTGATCCAGAAATGTAAAGGTATCCGCGCGAGGCTATTGCTGTCACGGATACTGATGCAGAAACTAAAGGTATCCGGGGGAGTCTAGCACAATCACGGATTCTAATGCAGAAAAGTAAAGGTTTCCGGGCGAGGCTATCGCAGTCACGGACGTTGATGCAGAAATGTAAAGGTATCTGGGCGAGTCTATCGTAGTCACGGATACTGATGCAGAATATAAAGGTAACCGGGCGGGGCTATCGCAGTCACGGACGCTGATGCAGAAATGTAAATGTATCCGGGCGACGCAATCGCAATCACGGATCCTGATGCAGAAAAGTAAAGGTATCCGGCCGAGGCTATCGCAGTAACGGATACTGATGCAGAAAAGTAAAGGTATCTGGGTGAGGCAATCGCAATCACGGACGTTGTTGCAGAAATGTAAAGGTATCTAGGCGAGGATATCGTAGTCACGGATACTGATGCAGAATATAATGGTAACCGGGCGGGGCTATTGCAGTCACGGACGCTGATGCAGAAATGTAAAGGTATCCGGGCGAGGCAATCGCTATCACGGATCCAGATGGAGAAAAGTAAAGGTATCCGGGCGAGGCCATCGCAGTCACGGATACTGATGCAGAAAAGTAAAGGTATCTGGGTGAGGCAATCGCAATCACGGACGTTGATGCAGAAATGTAAAGGTATCTAGGCGAGGCTATCGTAGTCACGGATACTGATGCAGAATATAATGGTAACCGGGCGGGGCTATTGCAGTCACGGACGCTGATGCAGAAATGTAAAGGTATCCGGGCGAGGCAATCGCTATCACGGATCCAGATGCAGAAAAGTAAAGGTATCCGGGCGAGGCCATCACAGTCACGGACGTTGATCCAGAAATGTAAAGGTATCCGGGCGAGGCTATCGCAGTCACGGATACTGATGCACAAACTAAAGGTATCCGGGGAAGTCTAGCACAATCACAGATACTAATGCAGAAGAGTAAAGGTATCCGGGGGAGGCTATCGCAGTCACGGACGTTGATGCAGAAATTTAAAGGTATCTGGGCGAGGCTATCGTAGTCACGGATACTGATGCAGAATTTAAAGGTAACCGGGCGGGGCTATGGCAGTCACGGACGCTGATGCAGAAAAGTAAAGGTAACCGGGCGGGGCTATCGCAGTCACGGACGCTGATGCAGAAAAGTAAAGGTAACCGGGCGGGGCTATCGCAGTCACGGACGCTGATGCAGAAAAGTAAAGGTATCCGAGCGAGGCTATCGCATTCACGGACGCTGATGCAGAAAAGTAAAGGTAACCGGGCGGGGCTATCGCAGTCACGGACGCTGATGCAGAAAAGTAAAGGTATTCGAGCGAGGCTATCGCAGTCACGGATGCTGATGCAGAAATGTAAAGGTATGCGGGCGAGGCTATCGCAGTCACGGACGCTGATGCAGAAATGTATAGTTATCTGAGCGAGGCTATCGCATTCACGGACGCTGATGCAGAAAAGTAAAGGTATCCGGGCGAGGCTATCGCAGTCACGGACGCTGATGAAGAAATGTAAAGGTATCCGGGCGAGGCTATCGTAGTCACGGATGCTGATGCAGAAATGTAAAGGTATTCGGGCGAGGCTATCGCACTCACGGAGCCTGATGCAAAAAAGTAGAGGTATCCGGGCGAGGCTATCGCAGTCACGGATGCTGATGCAGAAATGTAAAGGTATCCAGGCGAGGCTATCGCAGTCACGGATACTGATGCACAAACTAAAGGTATCCGGGGGAGTCTAGCACAATCACAGATACTAATGCAGAAATGTAAAGGTATTCGGGCGAGGCTATCGCACTCACGGAGCCTGATGCAGAAAAGTAGAGGTATCCGGGCGAGGCTATCGCAGTCACGGATGCTGATGCAGAAATGTAAAGGTATCTGGGCGATGCTATCGTAGTCACGGATACTGATGCAGAAAAGTAAAGGTAACCGGGCGGGGCTATCGCAGTCACGGACGCTGATGCAGAAAAGTGAAGATATCCGGGCGAGGCTATCGCAGTCACGGATACTGATGCAGAAATGTAAAGGTATCTGGGCGAGGCTATCATAGTCACGGATACTGATGCAGAATATAAAGGTAACCGGCCGGGGCTATCGCAGTCACGGACGCTGATGCAGAAATGTAAAGGTATCCGGGCGACGCAATCGCAATCACGGATCCTGATGCAGAAAAGTAAAGGTATCCGGGCGAGGCTATAACAGTGACGGACATTGATCCAGAAATGTAAAGGTATCCGCGCGAGGCTATTGCTGTCACGGATACTGATGCAGAAACTAAAGGTATCCGGGGGAGTCTAGCACAATCACGGATTCTAATGCAGAAAAGTAAAGGTTTCCGGGCGAGGCTATCGCAGTCACGGACGTTGATGCAGAAATGTAAAGGTATCTGGGCGAGTCTATCGTAGTCACGGATATTGATGCAGAATATAAAGGTAACCGGGCGGGGCTATCGCAGTCACGGACGCTGATGCAGAAATGTAAAGGTATCCGGGCGACGCAATCGCAATCACGGATCCTGATGCAGAAAAGTAAAGGTATCCGGCCGAGGCTATCGCAGTAACGGATACTGATGCAGAAAAGTAAAGGTATCTGGGTGAGGCAATCGCAATCACGGACGTTGTTGCAGAAATGTAAAGGTATCTAGGCGAGGATATCGTAGTCACGGATACTGATGCAGAATATAATGGTAACCGGGCGGGGCTATTGCAGTCACGGACGCTGATGCAGAAATGTAAAGGTATCCGGGCGAGGCTATCGTAGCCACGGATGCTAATGCAGAAATGTAAAGCTATCCGGGCGAGGCAATCGCTATCACGGATCCAGATGCAGAAAAGTAAAGGTATCCGGGCGAGGCCATCACAGTCACGGACGTTGATCCAGAAATGTAAAGGTATCCGGGCGAGGCTATCGCAGTCACGGATACTGATGCACAAACTAAAGGTATCCGGGGATGTCTAGCACAATCACAGATACTAATGCAGAAGAGTAAAGGTATCCGGGGGAGGCTATCGCAGTCACGGACGTTGATGCAGAAATGTAAAGGTATCTGGGCGAGGCTATCGTAGTCACGGATACTGATGCAGAATATAAAGGTAACCGGGCGGGGCTATGGCAGTCACGGACGCTGATGCAGAAAAGTAAAGGTAACCGGGCGGGGCTATCGCAGTCACGGACGCTGATGTAGAAAAGTAAAGGTAACCGGGCGGGGCTATCGCAGTCACGGACGCTGATGCAGAAAAGTAAAGGTATCCGAGGGAGGCTATCGCAGTCACAGACGCTGATGCAGAAATGTAAAGTTATCTGAGCGAGGCTATCGCATTCACGGACGCTGATGCAGAAAAGTAAAGGTAACCGGGCGGGGCTATCGCAGTCACGGACGCTGATGCAGAAAAGTAAAGGTATCCGAGCGAGGCTATCGCAGTCACGGATGCTGATGCAGAAATGTAAAGGTATCTAGGCGAGGCTATCGTAGTCACGGATACTGATGCAGAATATAATGGTAACCGGGCGGGGCTATTGCAGTCACGGACGCTGATGCAGAAATGTAAAGGTATCCGGGCGAGGCAATCGCTATCACGGATCCAGATACAGAAAAGTAAAGGTATCCGGGCGAGGCCATCACAGTCACGGACGTTGATCCAGAACTGTAAAGGTATCCGGGCGAGGCTATCGCAGTCACGGATACTGATGCACAAACTAAAGGTATCCGGGGAAGTCTAGCACAATCACAGATACTAATGC